>CM057103.1:22500000-23700000 GCA_029959045.1 Taenioides sp. WSHXM2023
ACACATCAGAGACTCATGTACACTCTTCAAAAAAGTCCTAAAAACTCACCTTCATTTGTGTTGTTGTGTGTTTAGATAAGTAAATCTAAGTAAATAGAACCTATAATTACTAATGAATGTATTTTGGTCGTTTTTGTTGTCGGTTTGTAGTGATAGTATTCTAAGGTTAAGAGTATTGTAGTAATAGTATTTAAGTATAATATAAGTATAAGTACTAAGCTATAACAGTAACTCATTTTCCTCTTTGTAAATAATTCATCTGGTCTAATGTAAAATGTCTGAATAATGCAAAACAAAACTCATGTTAAATTAGAAGAGGGGGTGGGATTAAATAAGTTTTTCTTCTTCCCGCTCCTTTTCGGGCAAAATTTGTTGTTGTCGTTGTTATTTCTGTTCTGATTTCACTAATGCTTTATGGATAATACGTTGTTCCATTGTAAAAGAATGTAAACTGCCCAAAATAAATACGTAAATGAAGAGTAGTGTTGGGATTTTCGGCTCTTTTATGCAGTGGTGGTAACAAAGTAAAACTATAAACTATAACTTCAGTAAAAAGTAGGTATTTGTACTTTACTGAAGTTTAAAGTGGATACTTTTAACTTTTACTATATTTGAGAGCAGGTATCTGTACTTTCTACTCTATTTCTACTACATTTTTAACAGGAATGAAGTTTATAATTTGTGCGAACAAAAATATGCAAATAAAAACAGCCCAGAAAAAAATAGTGATTCATTTGTTTTTCAAAATTAAGCACAAATTTTATCAAAATCACTACATTTGACGCTTTATAAGACCTCAAAATCTGTGGGAAATACTTTGACTTTTTACTTTACGTACATTTTTTAAACAGATACTTTAATACTTTTACATAAGTAGATGTTTTTCATGATACTTTTACTTTTACATGAGTATTTTTTAGCCCTGGTATCTGTACTTTCTACTCCACTACGTTTTTAACAGGACTGAAGTTCATAATTTGTGCGAACAAAAATATACAAATAAAAACAGCCAAGAAAAAAATACTGATTTAATTGTTTTTCTTGAGCAAAATTCAGCACAAAATCACAACATTTGAAGCTTTATAAGATGTCAAAATCTGTGCAAAATACTTTTAATTTTTACTTTACGTACATTTTTAATACGTTTACATAAGTCGATTTTTTTCATGATACTTTTACTTTTACATGAGTATTTTTTAGCCCTGGTATTTGTACTTTTATTTAAGTAATAAAATCGAGTACTTCTTCCACCGTTGCCTTTATGGGATCCACATCTTTAGGATCCATTTATTTCAAAGAGCCGTTCAAAAGACTCTTTATTAATAAAACTCTTTATTTACAGAAATAATGTGAGAACTCATTTCATCCACAAACGAATCAGAAAGAAAAAAACGAAGGCTCCGTTTAAATCTGTTTCAAACGGTTCGAACTCACAGTGGGAGTTCGTTTCGTTTTTCACGTTAAACACGATGAAAATTCAGGATTAGTCAGTGTAAAAATACATACAAATGAAAAAGATAAAGAGTCGATTCTTATCAAAACTGAGATCCGGTTCCAACCATTCCCGAACTCACCGGCTGAGTGAGACGGCAAACACTCTCAGCTCTAACCAGCGCTGCCATTGTGTACTTTGGCAAGACACATCGGGTACCTTGTTTAAGCAGCGTGGGTGTGAGAAATAGTTGTCACAGATCTGTCGTCAGCGCTCATGTTAAGGAAGTAAATACCGGAAATACTACGGAATACTTTGAGTAACTATACTGCGGTACAGTTACTCTTTCATTTGGCGGGATTCAGGATGCGGTTACATTCCTAAAGTTTAAGAAAAAATACAACTTTATCACACAATTTAAGCTTCAAACTGCGAGAAAAACTGAAAAGACGAACAGTGATAAATAAATGCAACAAATAAACCACGTGAAAAGTATTCTAAGTATTCCGAAAACACAATTTTACACAATTTTATGTAGGTAGGCGTATCCTGTAACTAAATACATTTTCAGAGTTTTCTTGCCCCAGGGTGAGGAGAAGAACAATGCTCTGAGAAGTTTGCTGAAGCTTTCAACATAAGTTAAATTCACATTTTTTAAGCCACGAAATAGACTTTTTTTTTTTCCTTATTTACTTTTTATGTGTTTTTAGTGTGCGGAAAATAGAAACTTCCTCTGAGCGTTCCAGGTCCAGCGAGGTTCATTTGGTCTTCCAATAATTTATGTTATTAGGTTCTTTTTTCAGACCAAAACAAACTCTTAGTCTGAAAAAGAATTTAATAACATAAATTACTCTGAGCGGGCTTGTATTTTCACAAACCTGACTTATCCTGGTGACGTGTCCCCTCCAGAAAGTTCGTTATTATCGCTTTAAACACAACAAATCACTTACATTTCTCTGATTTGTATTTCATTTTTCACGTCACTTTGTAAACTCCTGTACAAACATTGTGATCGATGTTGAATTTCTGAAGAACCTCATACTAGAAGTAGAGGAGGACGTGCTAATGCCTCGTGCTCACCACTCTGCCACTATACTACTCGTTGTTCTACATGTATGTCTATTGGCGTAATGTTCAGCAGTTACCATGGACGCACATTTGCAAAAACAGACAAAAAAGTTTATTCTGAAAACTAAAGAAAATACACGAAATTATGGATTTAAACAACACGTTTTCAGGAGCCTGTGGTCAATCCGAGCGTTCACGGTCCTGTTTAAGACTGAAAAACTGTTATATATGTTATTTTGTGTGAAATGTTTCGCAGTATGACATTAAACCTTTCTATCTTCATGGAGACCAAAGCAGACCAAGTTACAGGTCAGATCTGTGGAGAGGCGACCCCGCTCACAGTCAGAATGCCTGTTTTTATAGGTATTTCTGAGTATAAAACCACATGTAATTGAATAAATGTAAAGTAGAGCTGTTTAATGTCACACTGTGGAACATTCCAGGCAGAGCAATGACGTATCCATAGAAACAAGCACTTGATGGACCCCCAACTAAAAAGTTACACAGTGCACCGTCAATACTTCTTCCATTGTCGTTCATAGCGTCACACGTTCTAATCCGTTGTCCCATACCAAACAAATGAAGTACACAGTAATTCTTTGTATTTAAACTGACTCGGGAGTGAAAATGAGAGACCACTGTTGTTTATGGACAGCCCCTTGACTTAACGCTGTAATTTCCTACACCCAAACGTGACATTTAAGGCACCAGTTCTTCTTCTCTGTTTCTTTATTCCCCGTTTGGACGTGCTAAATCGTTTTCATATGGGCGTGAGGCTTGCATATTGAAATATCACAGAGCCCCACTGGCAACAAGCTTTAATACAATAACACCCCCTCCCCATTGTACGTGCACATACTTTCCATGTGAGTAAGAGGTGGGAGCGCGCCAATGGTGAAGCAACAACGCCCCCACATGGACAGAGAGCGGGATTACATTCAGTTCAAAGTGTAAAAGGAAAAGAAAAAGGTAAAAAAAGCAGCATCAGGATTAAAGGGCCCATATGACGCTGTTTTCTGATCTGTTATAATGTTGTTTCCTCATCACAAACACACCTGGAGTTGTGTTTTGTTTCATTCATGTTTGACAGACAAAATCTTTTCTCAAACTGAAAAAACACCTTGTAACGTCATGTGGTAATACAGAAAGTGCTCCACTGTGTTTTTAAATGCACCCTGGAGCTGACTAAGGCTTACTCAAACACGTGTGAATGAAACAAAACACAACTCCAGGTCTGTTTTTGATGATGGAACAACAATTCAACACGGCTTAAAACTCACAAGTCATTTTTGGATAATATAGTAGGACCTTTAAAGGTGCACTATGTAACTTTTCTGGTGGAGCGTCTGCAACTCGCTTGTTTCCACTGAGATGTTACTGCTTTACCTGGAATGTTCCACAGCGTGAATACAAGTTTTTCAGTATATTATTATTTATTTTTTTTGGAGAATAAATGTTTTAATATCGTACTGTGGAACATTACTACAATATGCACAAATATGTCATTCAAGGAAGACGAAGTAAAAGTAGTAATAGTAGTAGTAGTAGTAGTAGTAGTAGTACAAGGAGTACATTTTAGATATCTGTACTTTACTTTTACATTTTAAAGTGTGTACTCTTTACTTCTACAAGACTGAAAAGTAAAAGTATTTTTCATTATTGTGAGACCAGCTGAAAATGCTGAGGTTTTATTTTTAACACATTCATTGTTTGAACAAACAATGAATATTTATTATAACCATATTTATTAAGTATTTTCCATCTAAAAAGAGAAAGTGTAAAATATATATGTTTTTATCAAGTTTGTTACCAAAATAAAATCTTCTTCTTACTTCACACATAGACTGATTTCAATTTCATACACAAAAAATGGACACATATATATAATCATAAAAAAGATGAACAAAATATACATGGGTCACACTTACTAATGATTTTTTTCATAAAAGAATGTGTTGGATAGATGTATAAATGCTCTTTTCCACCTTGTGATGTCATGAAGTGCATACATTTTACCTTTTGTTTAGCAGAGACTTGCAATTCCACAGCTGAAATCATCCAAATGATTCTAGTGACGGTGTGTGGAGTTTAAAAACACACTGGAGCACTTTCTGTATTACCACATGACATCACAAGGTGGAACTGAGTGTTTTCCATTTGGGAGAAGAACTACTAACACCGAAATACGCAGAGTTTGTGTGTTAAACATGTGTGAATGAAACAAAACACAACTCCAGGTCTGTTTGTGATGAGGAAACAACATTATAATTTAGATCAGAAAACAGAGGAATATAGGCCCTTTAAATCACATGTTTCTAAGTTTAAATGTTCTTTATCTCACCCTATTTTTAACAACAATTTTTACAACTATTTTTAATAACAAACTAACTCAGCCACAGCAACAACGGAGAAACTACTTTCATTTCCCATATATCTAAAATTAGCCCTATGGACAAAAAATAACCCCCCCAAAAAAGCAAAGAAACTACCGTATTTTCCGGACTATAAGCCGCTACTTTTTTCTCACACTTTGAACCCTGCGGCTTATACAACGATGCGGCTCATATATGGACGGATTATTCGTCTATGAACACAGCGGATGCGCGCGCAGCTTGAGTGCAGAAAGCGCCGCTGTCTGTGCGGTGAACATGGGTTAGGGTTAGTTAGAACACTCGCTAGCGCTGTTGTCAGCACTAAAACAGTTTATCGCTGCGTGATAAAATAAGTTCTGCTGCTAAATGAACATTAGTGAGTGGGATACGTCTTAATGACCCGTATGTGTTAAATGCAGGTGAAGCGTAAATGACGAGACGAAACGTCTCAAACTTCAGTAGCTGGACATCCACTCATACATGATCGATACAACTAACCCCGACCCCCGGGAGAGCCTGAAATCCTGTTGAAATCCTACAAGACACTGACATGATACAAGACACTGACATGATCCCAGACAGGACAGCGGCTCTTTCTGCTCGAGACATGCGCAGTAGAGCGCCAGAGCGACTCTCGCGCGTGACGAACTGACTCAATGCAAAAAGACGACAAAAGCTTTAGAGGCAATACAAGCAGATGCTCGGAACTTGAAAACTTCTTGAAGACGTGGACACCTGCGGCTTATAGACAGGTGCGGCCTATATATGTACAAAAATAAAATTCTTTGAAAATTTAGTTGATGCGGCTTATATTCAGGTGCGCTCAATAGTCCGGAAAATACGGTAATTTTGTCTGTTGTGCTGCCCATAGTTCTGCTTTAGTTGGAATGTTAATTTTCAAATAAAATAATGTCAGTGCATAATCTGTACGGTACCAAATACCATAGTCTGTGAGAATTCTAATGGTAACTGTTATTATTTATTTATTATTATTATTATTATTATTATTATTATTATTATTATTATTATTAATATTTTTTTTTTTTTTTTTTTTTGTATAACAGCATAGGTAGTTCCGGCAACCAGTAAAGTCCTATATCACTACGCTGAGTGCCTAACAACCTGTAACTAAATGAAGTGTTGTTGGGCGGGACTAGCTTCAACTAAAACTGAAATAACTAATGTCTTGAACATCTGCACAGCCAAAATGTTGTCAGATTTAAAGGGCGTATGTTACGCTATCTTCAGATCTATGTTCTAATGTTGTTTCCTCATCACAAACACACTTGGAGTTGTGTTTATTTCATTCACACGTATTTTACACACAAACCCTGCGTATTTAAGCCGTGTTCTTCTCTAAAACCGATAACACTCTGTTCCACCTTTTGATGTCATGTCAAAGTGAACTATTTTCAAGCAAATTAAACAAAATAATAAACAGATTTAACGCACACCGTGGAGTTACATCACTGCCCTTCTCCTCGTGGTTTAATCCTCACTTCACTGGTGGAATTCTGTCCCTCGTCCAGTGTCACCAACGTGTCAACTGGGGCAAAACTATGATATCATTTACCACGGGGACTATTCCAGCTTGTCATATGCACTTAAATGGTGAAAGTTGGTTTTAAATTTGGTCTAAACCCTTAATACGAACGGTCTGATGTGTGCCCTGAATCAGAGTTACTGCAAAAGACTAGAAAAGTAACAGTTGTTATAATGAGCAATGTTTCCTCCTGTGTTTGAATAGCAAGATTAAGAGTATTTCCCCACAGACAGAATAATAAGACTTTTACAAAACCATACATTGTGTTCAGTGAAGAGTTTAGGCTGTTATGGTTTGGTTGTGCAGATATTTTCTACTGCATTTTTTCATGGGCTTGTCCAGTAGAGGTTGGTGTAGGGGTTCTCCATGTTGTCCAGATGTAGGCCTTGGTAATGTAGTTCATTTTCACATGAAAACCCTGTGATGTCCTCATAATTGTGCTGAGAAACAAAATTAAACTTAGAATGAAAAAGAGAAATTTATAAAAAAATGATTCACTAAAAATCAGAGAGTTGCTCTACCTCCAGGTTTGGATCTCCTCCGCATTCCGGCATCCCCTGAACTGTGAAGTTAGGCGATTGGTCGTCCTTAACCCCTTGGCACATAAATAAATAAAATACAATACCATGACCATCTGCAAACAGGCTGATACACCTGGTCTATGATGCCCATGGGTCTATACACCGGGACGAGGGGGCTTCTTTTCTCTCACACATCTGGGACCCTAAAGAGGTCGAAATACAGGAGGCACTCTCACTTCAAAGAGGTTCAAGATTATTATTTGATAATAATCTTCCAAGACCAAAACCTGTGTAAAAGAGCTGAGCAGAGGAGGTCACAACAACATCACAGACCGTGTGAGTGAGTAATCCAAACAGTAATTTGTAGAAAACAGACCAAACTTTGAGCAGCTGTCATCATCTCAGATATATTCATAACTGTCAGACATAAATGACTATGGTGA
Organism: Taenioides sp. WSHXM2023; assembly: GCA_029959045.1. Taxonomy (NCBI): domain Eukaryota; kingdom Metazoa; phylum Chordata; class Actinopteri; order Gobiiformes; family Gobiidae; genus Taenioides; species Taenioides sp. WSHXM2023. The sequence continues at coordinate 22,507,380 of CM057103.1, forward strand.
CGTGGAGCCCTCTGCGAATTGGGGTTCCTATGAGCTTCTGCATTAAATATTTTAACCAAACAATAACCAACAACCACACTATGAGTATTTTACATATTTGTCTCACCTCTCTTAAAATACACAGCCAGAATGACTGCCATGGCGATGACTACAATCAGGACCAGAGCCAGGATCAGGATCCAGATCAGAAGTTCTGTAGATTCTGAGCAAAGGGAGTTATAAACAAAACTAACACCACACAGGACTTTTGGGTTCATGAACAGATCAACTTCTGTACAGCCACATATGACACAATGGTTCAATTATGATTCTGAATAAGCAGGTTCAGGACAGGAGCAGCAGGTGGCAGTGAGACAGGTGCAACCAGGACAACTGTATTAATGCTTTTATTTTACAACCACATGGTTCTCACGTCAGTTTTATTTAAAGGTCCACTATGTAACTTCTTGGTTGGGGGTCCGTCGTTGCTCTGCCTGGAATGTTCCGCAGTGTGACATGAAACAGCTCTGTCTCACATTTATAAAAACTACAGGTGGTTTTATAGCTCAAAAATACCCAGGGTTGTCTCACCACAGATCTGACCTGTAACTTGGTCTGGTATGCGTTTGACAAAAGGTTTAATGCCATACTGTGAAACATTCCAGACAAAGCAATAACATCAGAAATGGAGAAAAGCATTTGACAGGCCCTCCACCAGAAAAGTTACACAATGCACCTTTAACAATTGCTTATTATTTGAATTCAGCCACTATTCCAACCCCCCCAAACCCCCATCCTTACACACCAAAAAGGTCAGAAACACAAACACAGAAAATACATAAAGAAAACTCTGCTCACCCTGTTGAACCACAATTCGGAATTTTCTTGAAGTCTGGTCCAGAGCGCAGCTGTAGGTTCCAGAGTCAGAGCTGGTCAGATTTGTGATTGTCACAAAGATGAAAATCCAATTGTTTGATACTTCTTTGTATTCAATCCTGTATCTGTCAGTCTCTCCCACGTGTAAGTATGTCCTCACCAAAACGTTGTCCTCAGTGCAGTCGTTTTTACAGAAGCTCTTCACTTGTCCAGATGCATAAAAATCACAGGGCAGAGAGAGATCTTCTCCTTCAAGCGCTGTGTAAGTTGGAGTCATATCATATTTGTCATTCTCCACAGCTGTTCAGCAAACACAACAAAGGTTTACATTAAACTTAGCTCAAACAGAGAAAATGAATACTGCTAATGTGGGAATATAGCAGATTTATTGCATTTGTTTAGTTTGGGGCTGGGCGATATGGGCCCTACTTTGATTGAATTTTTATTGCCATTATTTTCACATGTTTGGGTTTATTTTGCTGTAAAATGTTCACATTTTAAGTTATATAATAGCTGCAGCTGGCCCGGGTGCCGTCTGTGCGTGGCTTAAGCTGTACAGAAAAGCAAACAAACGGGTTCTAAAAAAAAAAAATTAAAGAAAGACATATTCCCACTCAGTTCTGTCATTTTTTCCTCACCCCCTTAACCTAGTATGATTGTGGTGCGTGAGTGTTAGTGGTGTTTGGAGGAGCCAGTGGCCCCTGAATGGCCCAAACCACCAACCTTGACACCCTCGCTTCCACCAGCTGACCTTACCACCACTGAGTATGTAGATAATAAATATGGCTACAGTGCTGAGCTTTGAGAGGATCTGCTAAGGAGGGTTTAAAGGGGCCGAGGAGAAATCAGTAGATTGAAAGAGAGACAGAGAACGAGAGAGAGAGAGAGAGAGAGAGAGAGAGAAGAAGAAGAAGAGAAAATCCCGAGGGAAATTCAAGTTTAGCTGCAGCAACATTTACACTCTCAGTGGCCTTTGTGTCTCCTTCAAAGGTTTAATAGGAGCACTGGTCAGGGAGGGTCAGCAGATCTGTGTCAGGGCAGGTCAAGGAGAGGAAGAGCCCCAGAGTCTATGTCCTGAGCCTCACAGCAGTGTCCAACAGGAAAAGCTCATTCTTACTTCACTCTGCTGTTTCATTTGGTGATTATACTGGCCATTTACTCAAAGATCTCAGAGTATTTCCCCTGGAAGGTCTTCTACATTTTTAGCACATTTAGCTCCTCTTGCACTGTCTCCATGATATGACGTTAAAAACTAAGTTAAAAAAAATTAAAATTTCAAAAATTGCTCAGTGTCTGAGCCAGGTAGGTAAATGAGCGTGGAGGTGTTCGTAGCTGGGTGTTGGTGAATCAGGCACAACTGTCACTTACGAAGGAATTTGCGATCTTAAGAACGCTTTGTGAATCTAGAGCAGAGTTTTCTCAGCATCTTCTTAAAGCTGAAGTTATGAAAATTTTTTAAGAAAAGATTCATAAATGAGGCCCTTTGTCCTTTGTTTTGCCAAACTTGCCTAGCTGAGGTTACATATAACATGGTTAAAAGCACAACAGCTCTGCTTTAAAGTGTTCCATGTCACCTGAAACACAAATCTAACACACTTACCTTTTATGACTTCAAGAACAAAATCTGTGCTGTGTCTTTTGACGGGTGTGTCAAACAGGTATCGATATCTACCCGAGTCGGACATTGTCAGGTTGGTGATATACACAACTGATATGTCCACATGAGGAGAGTCTTTCCTAAAATGTGTAATTCTGTATTTGCCCCGCTCCTGGTTTCTGCCTGGAGTCTGCACCAAAATGTCGTCCTCTGCACATTCATTTTTACACAACATCTCTGTGATCGTTTCATTCTTCACATCCTCAAAAGAATTCAAAATCCAGTATAGTCTTAGTGTTTCTCCTTCAAACTTTTTAGAAACTTCAGCTGTGGGTTTTCCACTCCTGAGCACTGGTCAACAAAAGCAACAGTTAGTCAAATAAAGACACAATACAGTGATCATTGTACATTAAAAACTGTTGCATCTCCTCACCAAACAAGAGCAGCCACAGCTGAGAAAACCTCATGATGAAACAGTGAGAAGTGGGAAATGTGCCCAAAACAGAAGGAAACCCTGGCATCCCTCAAGGTCCTATTCTGAGAAGAAGACTGACTCATACCAAAATGAAGAGGAAATATATGTTGTGTTTCAGTGTGCAAGATAACTTACTAATGATTTACTAGAAAGAGGAACACAAAAGCCAAAAAAAAGGAAAAAAAAAAAAAAAAAGAATTATTATTATTATCGTTTGTTTTTTTTACTCCTGAAAATCTGTTGTTTAAATCCAGTTTGCCTTTTTTTTTTAGACTATTTTACTGATCCACCCAAAGAACAAAACACCAAGCCACAAACAAAGCAATGTGGTCTACTCCATTCAGTGTAGTGAAGACTGCAGTGAGCGCTACATTGGAGAAACAAAACAGCTACTTCAGAAGGACAGTGAGGTCCAGATCTGAGCCAGAGAAAAGAACTGGTTTGAGAGGGGAGTTAAAGAGCCTATTTTTGTCAAGAAAGAGAATCCTTCCTTGAACAAAAATGGAGGCCTCAGACATCATCTGTCTCCCATCTATAACTCTATCCTCAAACCTAAATCAAAACAAACAGAGAAAACAATAGGGCAGCCAGGTCAGGTCCAGAGGTGTGAAAACACCATCATGGCCCTGAATGGATATGCTAACTACTCCCCCACTCCCACTCCATATTGAATAGACTCACCTAACTAACAGAAACTGTAAACAAATGTGTTGTCTCAGAGTAATTTCATTGTAGTTAGCGCCCCCTTCAGGCAGATATAAAGCAGTGTCCACCAGCGTCTGATCAGAACTGAAGAAGCAGCTTGGATGAGCTGAGAAACGTATTCCACCAAATAAACTTTTGTCCAGTTGACAAATTAAATTTCTCCTTTTGCCACTATTTTAAAATGTCTAAAGGTCAAATTCTGAAAGATGGAATTCTTTGAAAGGAAGAGGAAATAAACCACCCACAGCTCCCTGTTCACTGCCTTATTTTAAGTATTTATTAATTTTAGTACAACTCTGCAAAAATGTCATTGAGATAAAATTGGACAGATAGTGAGACTAACAGTGAGCTTGCCAGGCTCTATTGTAAGTAAGTAAGTTTTTATTTATATAGTGCTGACATACAGACATATGTCACAAAGACACTTTACAGATCATTATTCTTTCACTTCTCACTCGGTGGTGGTAAGTTACTATTATAGCCACAGCTGCCCTGGGGCAGACTGACGGAAACATAGCTGCCAATCTGCGCCATTGGCCCCACCGACCACCACCATCACTCACGCACACACCACTTTCATACTAGGCAGTGTAAGTGAAGTGCCTTGCCTAAGGACACAACAACAGTTTTTGTTACTGGTGCCCCCCTGTGGCACCTGATTTTCCCAGCGTCTCCCATCCAAGTCCTAACCAGGCCCGGCCCTGCTGAGCTTCTGAGATCTGACGAGATCAGTCTTTGACAAGCCGGTGTAGCCGGTGTTGTGCACAGAACCTATTCCCTCCCTGAGCTGCAGAGGCTGCAGTAGCACTGACTCATGATTGGTTGCAGGTACTGGGGTTTAGGTAGTGACCATTCAGATCAGAGAGACGCATTTTCGATTGAAGGCCAGTTTATAGTTCTCCGTCAAATCTTTTTGGAGGTGCCGCATAGCTCCCTGACGCACATAGAAGCCAATCAGAGAGCTGGCAGTGTTTCCTGTCCCATGTATATACCGTGTACGTTTGGATTCCCACAATGCTCCAGGACCCTGATGAGCTCTGGAGAAACTCATATGGTTCAGGTCAGTGTCAGGACGTCAGCTCCCAGCTGAGCGGGGCCCAACACAGAACTATAAACCAGCCTTTAGACTAAATTTGGAACCCGAAATTCTTGAGAACCAAAACACCAGCTGTGAAACGTATTTGACCAAATAAACTTTTGTCCAGTTGACAAATTGAATTTCTCCTTTTGCCACCAACTTAAAACATAACTTGTCCATTATGTCCAATGTTTTTGTAATTAATGGTGCACTATGGAACATTTTGGTTGGGGGTCCGTTACCTGCTTGTTTCAATGAAAATATCATTGCTCTGTCTGGAATGTTCCGCAGAATGACATTAAACAGCTCTACTTTACATTTATTAATTTACAGGTGTTTTTTACAGCTCAAAAATACCTAGATAAACAGACGTTCTGACAGTGAGCGGGGTCGCCTCTCCACAGATCTGACCTGTAACTTGGTCTGGTTTGGTCTCCATGAAGATAGAAAGGTTTAATACCAAACTGTGAAACATTCCAGACAAAGTAATAACATCTCCATAGAGAAAAGAATTTGACGAATCCTCCACCAGAAAAGTTACACAATGCACCTTTAAGAATAAATCAGCATTACAGTTGTTATCAGTAAAAGCTATATTTGATTAGAACGTGTCTACCTCATATCTGGGTGCACAGTTACGTCAAGTCTATGAAATCTTCCATACTATCCTTTTAACATTGAAATTTGATTTGAGTCTGTTTTTGTCGCATGGAACCAAAGCGACACCTTGTGGTCAATTGTGTGTACGGTTAACTCAGTTGTTGTCACATCAAACCAAAAGCTAGTGCTCTTCCTTTGCGCCAGTCTTCAAGCTCACATTGCAGACATAAAAGCAATAAAAGCAGTTTGAGGTACCCATCAAATCCTGTGTATTTGTGCAAAGTACTGTGCAGCATCAAGTGTGACTGACTGTATAGTAGGGCTGTAATCTGGTTGGACTAAAGACATTTGATTAGTTTGATTAGAAAAAAGGGGACGTGGCAAAACCTCTCAAAACTATTACGTATTTCTAAACCAAAGATGCTCATTTTGTCTTCTTATGTACTTTAACTTCTTGTATTCTTTTTTTAAGACAATACAGTAACATGTATTTACCTTGTTGACATGTTTCGGCTGCTGCTGCTGCATCTTCAGAACTGTCCCCGGTGTTGGTGGTGACGTGTCGTATATCAGCTGTTGTTACTTCCTGTAGGCGTGGTCAGTTGTTGTTACTTCCTGTAGGCGTGGTCAGTTGTTGTTACTTCCTGTGGGTGTGGTCAGCCTGATGGACTTGGCAGGTCGCTCAGACTGACCATGACTCCTGTCGCCCGGTGCTCTCGGTGGAGGAGAGCACCAGAGAGCCATGCCTCATTTCCTGATTTCAATGGCCTCCCTGATCCAGCGTTTGAACTTGTCGGTTTCCACGCCCACAGGAAGTAACAACAGCTGATATACGACACGTCACCACCAACACCGGGGACAGTTCTGAAGATGGCTTGCAGCTAACAGCCGAAACATGTCAACAAGGTAAATACACGTTACTGTATTGTCTTTAAAAAAAGAACCCAAGAAGTTATATTACGTATTTCTGTGTATCTGATCCAAACTGCACGTTCATGCAAAAGCAGAGGCGTCGGACTGGGGGAGTAAAGGGTAAGAAAGATCTCTGATATGCATTTTTATTGGACAACATGCAGTGTGGGCCCGCCAAGATGATTTGTACACAGGGCCCAGACTTTGATGCTACACCTCTGTGCAAAAGCAACTATTTTAGCACAGAAAAATACTAAGAAACAACTTATTTGTATGGAAAAATGCAGATTAGGTTCACTATCTTAAACTCAGGATGCACTGCCAGACCTTCAGCTAACTCACCACATTGCTGGCTGTTGCTGTTTTTATCCCGTATAAATAATTAATCGGCCAATATAAATGTAAAACGGCTAAAAAAAAACGGCTAAAGGAGCACTGCCCTATAGTACAGTGTAAAATACAAATACAATAGTGTCAAATACAAATACAATACAAAAGCTGGTATAGATTCTGTGTGCGACTTGGTGATTGGGGGTTTCAAACTTGATTTCGAAACTAAGGAATAGACTTTATACTCAATACTGATTCAGATACCACTCTTTTTTACACAACAGAATGTAATTTTCAACTTTAAATCATAGTGCTTTCCCATGTGATACAGCTCAAGATCATTCAAAAGCTATTCGAGAAAGTGAATGTGACTTTTTTTTAGAACCAAGACCTGCTCAAATGAGTATCTAGTTTCAATCGTTTCGTTAGTTTCAGTTTCAGTCGATTATTATCTGATTTCCGATGCTTTTGACATCCCCTGTGAAACTGTAGTGCAGTGGTTTAGGGGAGATATTTTGGTTTGTGGGTAAGTGTAAGTGAAGTGTTTGACCACATCATGACATAAACAACAATACCAAAACAAAGCAGGTAAAACTTTTTAGTAATGGTACATGAAATGAATTAATGCGTTAGTTAATCATGAGTCATGCATTAGCTGAAGTTTTAGTTTTTTCCTCTTATTGTTGTTCCATATCAAAAACATGCCTGAGGAGGTTTTTACATGTTATCCATGCACATTTCAGCAATTTAATGATCTCTCCTGGGCTCTTTTTGAAGGTTAGCTGTAAGATTCTGTGCAGTGCTTCACTCACAAGCCTACGTGACGACAATTCTCCATAAATATACAAAAACATGATACAAAACTGTACACAACAACTTGAGAAACCTGCATGTTTCATGTGCAGTAGTTTCATTATCGGGATGTTCACTGATTGTGTTGTGATGGCGCTCTGAAGGGGAAGTAAAGGGAGGGGCGACGAAAGTGAAACTTATAAAACATGTTAATATGTAGTTTTCTGCAAATATAGCATGTTCAAAACAATAAAAAGTAACATGGTATTTAATATCTTTTGTGTTTGCAGTTAATACCCCATAGAAGAATAATACCTCTGCTTTAATCAATCTTGAGTGATTATACATTATTATTTATCATCTACATCAGGGGTCTCCAACCTGTAGCTCAGGAGCTACCGGTAGCTCCACCCCCTTCCAAGTAGCTCGCCAAGGGATTTCTGAATTACACGTATTGTGCTGAATAAGTCAAATTTGAAAATGAAATGCCTGTTACTATTGTGCATGTATTATTTTGATGCCTAACTGTGTACACTAATAATAGAATAATGTTTTCTATTTTATAGGCATTTAACTGTACCTCATCTAACGCTGTGGCACTTATATATTCTAAATTTCTTGTGACAGCTAAAACTAGTAGCTCTCTGGCATTTTTGTTTTGTAAAAGTAGCTCACCAGAGGAAAAAGGTTGGAGACCCCTGATTTATATATTAAATCCTACTTCCAAATAATAACAATGATAGTTTTAATAAAGTTTTGTCTTTGACACACAATAACTTGTATAATTTTTCACCTCACACACTGTAACTCCCAATTATTTTCTGTAATGTAATGTTTAATTGTATCCAGCAGATGGCAGTGTAATATCACATCTGCACATCTCTTACTCACAACTTGGATTTTCTTTCTTCTCTTGTTGATGGCGTTCAGAAGTCATCACCAGTGTTTTCTAATTGTTTGAATCAACCGTGGATATTTTTTCAATTTATTTTACGGATTTTGTTTTGAAATTATGAAAATGTTTAAGGTAACAAGGAAACATCTTGAGAATAACGTAATACCACAAGATGTCGCTAAAGCTCTCGTCTCCTCATAGCTGCTAATTGAAGAGGGGGTATAACACTTCTATGGGGTATTAACTGCTAAAACATAACATAGATATGATATAATATGTACCATAATATTATTACTTTATTATCCCAAAAGAAATTCATTCATAAACTAGAAAAGCACTCAGAGAGCGCAGACCTCCGCCAAGCAGCTAATGAAATTTTCAAAGTGATCCAGAATCCAGGATTTCTTCTGGATCATCACCAAAATTTAATCATCTGTTGGATTTACCATTCGGAACATTTCCTGAAAATTTCCGTCCATAACTTTTTGAGTTATCTTGCGAACAAACAAACAAACAAACAAACAAACAAACAAACAAACAAACAGACAAACTCAGGCGAAAACATAACCTCCTTGGCGGAGGTAATAAATGGTCATGGTAAACATGCATTTTTATATATATTTTTATATAGTTCTTTTCTACCTTCAAGGCACTCAAAGCACTTTACATGAAGAAACCACTCACCCATTCACACACGCAGACACTGGGGGGCGAGGAGGGTTAAGTGCCTTGCCCATGGACACAACAACAGCATTCATCTGTGGGAGCTGGAATCACACCGCCAACCTGTGGGTCAGTGGATCTGACCGCTCAGCCAATCATGTTTATGTCGGATCAATGGACAAACGTTCTACCAACTGAGCTACTGTCGCCCCATAACTCCTGCTGCTCCCCGCCCTAAGTCACTCCCCCTTCAGAGCGCCATCACAACACAATCAGCGTGCATCTCGCTAATGAAACTACTGCACATGGCGTCAGGTTTGTGAAGTTGTTGTGTAGAGTTTTGTGTCATGTTTTTGTATATTTACGGAGAATTGTTGTGTGGGAGCATGGGTGACGAAGGCTTGTGAGCAGAGCATTGCACAGAAATTTACTGCTAACCGTAAAAAAGTTTTAAATAGGACCCAGGAGAGATTGCTAAATTACTCAAACATGCATGGGTGACATCTAAAACCTTCAGGCATGTTTTCGCTGAGGGAATAACGTTATATCTTTAACATCTGTACTTATTGGCCAGGCTCCTTGTGTCTGTCAAATGAGACCTCCCCCTTCACCTTCAAGTCTCTCCGCATCCATCACTGCCATGTCCCAATCATGTCACAGTCTGTCTTCATATGCATATTTATGAGTCAGAAAAAACTACCAACTGACAGGGGAGCTATGAATTTAGAATAATAATGATACTAGGAGGAGCATTGATTATAAGTTACAAACAAACTGCAAGAAGGAACTTTATGCTAATGTGAAGTTTTAGTCATGTTTTAAAGACGCTATTACGCTATTTTCTGATCTTATAATGTTTCCTCATCACAAACAGACCTGGAGTTGTGTTTTTTTTTCCCTTCACACATGTTTAGCACACAAACCCTGCATATTTAGGCTGAGTTCTTCTCTTAAACAGAAAACACTCCTTATACGTAATACAGAAAATGTGCCACTGTGTTTTTAAACTCCATGCACCTTCAGTAAAATCATTTGGATCATTTTAGCGCTAGAATTGCCAATCTCTACAGAACAAAAGGTAAAATGTAGCTTTTAACTTGAAAACTACCACTTCATGACATCACAAGGTGGAACAGAAACATGTGTGAATAAAACAAAACACAACTCCAGGTCTGTTTTTGAGGAGGTAACAACATTCTAACATGTCTTAAAGCTCACAAGAGTTAATTCTGTGTAATGTAGGACCTTTAAATTGCCCCTTGGAGACAAATAAAGTGATTTTGAAAATAAACAGCATTTCCATGAAGCCCATTTGAAAAAAACAAAACAAAAAAAACATTAAACATGAAAAATACAGCTTTATTCTAGTCTAAAATATGTCGGGGGTTTTTTCACCAAAATCATACCTGGAATTGTTACTTCATAATGTAAGCCTAAAATTGCTTTAGTCTTAAGTCTAGCAACAGATGGTGTAAATACGCCATCTGCTAGCTTTATGTTTGCAAAATTATAAGAGTTCTGAAACTTCTTTGCAATACAATTATACACAACCCTTTATTAAAGTAGTCAAATCTGAATTACAAAAGCAAATGAGTCTACAATGTTTCAAAATCCACAGTAAACCATAATACGTCTTCTTTAGCAACAGTTGGTGTGACCAGGTGGGTAGGAGTAACGTTACTTCAAAATAATATTACTCAAAGTAGCAGTCCAGGAAATTACTCAAGTAAGCGTAAAAAAGTATTTGGGAAAACTACCACTCAAGAAAGAATAACTTAAAGAGTTACTGTTGGGACGTAGCATCTGATTTATTTAAAGTGAATGTAATTTGAAGGACATTAAATAATGCACAAAACTGGTATTAAAGGTCAGACAAAATTTGAAGAACAAAATCGTATCTGAAGGATCGGTGAAAGAAACACAAATGTTCAAATCATTTCATATTGTGTGATGTGGTCTCTGTATCGGACCGTTGTGGTGAAGAGGGAGCTGAGCCGAACGGCAAAGCTCTTGATTTACCGTCAGTCTACGTTCCTCCCCTCACCTATGGTCATGAGCTTTGGGTAATGACCAAAAGGACGAGATCGCGGATACAAGCGGCCAAAATGAGTTTCCTCCACAGAGCTGGGCGCTCCCTTAGAGATAGAGTGAGGAGCTCAGTCACACAGGAGGAGCTCGGAGTAGAGCTGCTGCTCCTCCACGTCGAGAGGAGCAGCTGAGGTGGCTCAGGCATCTGTTCCGGACACCTCCCTCGTGAGGTGTTCCGTGCATGTCCCACCGGGAGGAGGCCCCGGGAAGACCCAGGACACGCTGGAGGGACTATGTCTCTCGGCTGGCCTGGGAACACCTTGGGGTCCCCCCGGAGGAGCTGGAGGAAGTGTCCGGGATGAAGGAAGTCTGGGAGTCTCTGTTTAGACTGTTGCCCCCGTGACCCGACCCCGGATAAGTGGAAGAAAATGGATGGATGGATGGATGAATAGCATTTCATATTGTCAACATTAAGCTTTTGCCAGTTGTAGACTCAGAGTGGTTACAGACCTATAGGTGTCAAAAATACTGCTGTAAAAATACTCTGAAAAGCTGGTCAGTTCTTCGGCGTAGTGCAGGTCAGTAACCACATGAGGCAGCGCTGGGAGGCAGGACACTTTATGGGCAGTGATTTGAGCAGTGTCTTATTGGCTCTGAAGGACACCTCTGCTCGTGTCTGTTGGGGGGGTGTTTTATCACAGCACAGCTCAGAACGATCCATGAGTTTACAGCATTACAGCCGGGGTAAGTGACTGCACTGTCTCCATCTGTGGTACTGATGGACATTTAGACCGAATGAAAAGCAATCTATTAGAAGGAAGAAAAAGAGTTTGTCAATGGCCCTGTTCTATCATAGATACAAAAAAGTGGTGCTCAGTTTGTAAAATGAACTGAAATTCCATAAACTTGATCTAACTGTGTCCCCAGATATGAGTAAGCGTGTTCAAATTAAATATAGCTTTTACTGAACGATTGTAATGCTGATTTATTCTTAATTACGGAAACGCTGGACATCGTGGCTGTATTATTATAATTTGGTGTTTTGGTTCAAGACAATGAACCAAGCGGAATGAGCCTCACATGAGTCTTTCATTTTGGTTGCCAGTTTTAATGCTGAAATCCATTTGGTTTAAACGTAAATGGACTCTGCAGCTCAGTGAGGGAATTGTGGAGGTTCTGAGCTTCACATGAGGTCTGTCCATATACTGAGAATGAGACAAACTTGGATGTGTCCTCGAGCTGCAGGTTTAGGCTCTGGTAACACAGGATCAGTTGTGACATTAGCAGCTTTTTTATCGTGCTGCATACAGTTCCTTTAAGGATAATTCTTGTTCTTCCACAGGTTGCAGTGGTTGCCCCCAAAATCCGCATACATATGTGAGTAACAATTCCTTCTTGTACTTATTCCTTCATGGTTTTGGCAATTATTTCTTGTGATTGCTTTATTGCCTGACCAGCCAGTCCCTTCTACATTCTGTTTGAATCTGGAACGGGACCCTAGAGTGTGAAAAACCTCTGTCCAAACTTGAGACGGTGAAAAACATCTCCTCTCCAAAATTCTCGCAACATTCAGAACAAATATATAACTTCTTTTACCTGAGAGAAGTAATAGTTTGATCTTCGACTGTTGATTCTGTAAGCAGCCATGTTTGTTTTTGACGCAAACAGAGCACGCGTCTCTCTGATTGGTTAATCCCCCTGTCAATCACGCCCTCTGAAATCAGGGAGACAGAATACGGCTCCAGACAGGTAAGGTGGGCAGTGCAGTTCCCACAGATGAATGTTGTCGTAGAGTCTTTGGGCAAGACACTTGACCCTCAGAATCTGCAAGTGAATTGTTAGATCACGTGGCTATTACTTCTTGGGGTTGTTCCTTCATGATTGCTAAATGTGATTCTTTTTTGTGACTGTCGTTAGTTAACGTCACTTTTTCTTCCTGTGATTATTACTTTGTTGTTTTACTGTATTTCATGGTATTTTTGCTGTTAGTTTTTACTATTCTTTTGTTACTAAATGTGATTAAGTATTTTGATTTCGATGTTGCTTGTTACAGTGGCACATTGGTTTGGTTTTTCACAGTAAGAACCAGGGTTTGACTCCTGAGGCTTTCCACACGGATTTGCATGTTCTCTCTGAGTCTGAGTGGGTTTCCTCTGGGTTCCCCCAATCAACCCAAAACATACACAATAAATCAAATCCTGCAGCTAAGGTAATCCTGACCAAGCCTCGTTCAAGAGCTGAAGATGCGAACAAAAGCAGAAGACTTCATTTCGTGATAGTTACTTCGTGTTCTTATGTTACACTCTCAGGTTTATTGTCACTTATGATTTGCTTTATGCCATTGCTACTTCATCCAACTGTTCCATCTGTGATTCTTATTTCATTAAATTGAACTGCCCACTTCGCGCAGACAGACAGAACACAGTAAACAGATTTGACATCGCACATTTTAATCCCACCATCACTCTGTACTTGATTAAAAACATCAAGAGTTCGCCAACACGCCTCTGTAAGCATACAAGCCGAGCGCAAGATGGAACTCCCGAATCAACTGTACCGCGGCGAGGAAGACGAAAGAAGGAGAGGAAGAGCAATTGTCCTCAAGCCTCATCACGCATTCGGCATGTCAAGTGGAGTTTTAAATGAATTCCCGGTAGCGCAGACTGGCACAGATCTGCAGCTGCTGTGGAGGAAGTGAGTGAGAGGCAGAGGTTAAAAAGAGGCTATGCTAATTTGTGCGATAGCGGTTTGTCTGCACATCTAGTGTGCGAGAAAGACGAACACAATGACTGGGTTTGGTGTGTGTGTTCATGGTGCATAGTTATTAACACTGGATTTGATGTTATATTTCATGTAGAGCTAATTCTTCCCCCAGTGCAGATACTATATAAAAAGAGAATTCCCATACAGACTTTATTTATTTCATCTGCAGACCCCCTGGCAGGTTGGTGTTAAAAAAAAAACCCAAAAACATAAACATTATGGGTGTGCTTTGCCATAAATCTTGTGATACGAAGTGTCACATACTCCTGTCACGATTCAGTATATCATGATAAATTCCAATGTCAAGACAAAGATTTATTGTATATATTATTTATCAATAATTACATATAATATTGTGGTTAAATACAGCTTCATGAAAACAAAATTGGATGAAAATTGGATTTAAGAATTAAATAAGGAGAACAGTAAACATGACTTTAAAAAATTGATTCGGATGCATTTTGAAACAATACGGGAATCTCGCAATGAAGTATCATGATATACAGTATCACTGAATGGATTTTTTTTTTACACCCCGATAAACACACTAGAGACTCTGTACAACTGGACAGGACAAGCAAACAAAGACCAGAACAGTGTTTACAGCGTCATGTTAGAACAGACGTTTATCAGTAACATGTGAAACAGGCTGGAGAGTGACACACATTTAGAAACCCCATTCCACTGTATTGCACCGATTCATATTGCACCAAGTTCTATTGCACATGTACTTACATTATACACGTACCTCTGTATTGTTATTATTACTGAATAAACTTTATGGGAATTTCAGAGATTGTGGATTATTGTTGCACTAGGATGGAGACATTATCAAAGACAGAAGAAAGTCTAGCGGCTCTTTAAAGAGAAACATCCCAAATGATTTTTGCTAAACTCTGTTCATTTGCTTAACATTAATTATTAATAATAATAATAATAATAATAATACCTTGACTTGTTATGTGCGTTACAGACTTGTTAATTATTATTATTATTCATTCACTTCACACTCGGTGAAAGGCTTCCAATCGGCGCCAACAGCCCCTCCGATCACGCACACACCACTTTCATACCAGGCAATACAGGTGAAGTGTCTTGCCTATGGACACAACAACAAAACTTGGTCCGAGTGGGAATCAATCCTATAACCTTTGGGTTGGGGGACCACTGCTGTGATCACTGAGCCCCACTGTTCTAACCGACTGCTCAGAAATGTGGATTGTAGAAAATAAAATCACAAATTCAAGTCAAATAAATGTTTTTGAGTGTTTATCACATTAACACGAGTGATTAAACTGCTAACAGGCCACAACATCTGCACATTAAGTTTAAGTTTATTGGTTTATTAGGACAGTATACAATTACATTAAGCACAGTGGCAGATATGTTTGTACCAGATTGTAGCTCATAGCTAATTTGCATCTGTAGTCCTGCTCTGGGCACCAGACCCAGACCCCTATGAACCCCTCTGCAGGTGGTGAGCCACAGGAGGGAGGAATTCCTTGACGTTCCTTGAGTGTAAACTGTTCATAGGGGTGTTTTTGGTCAGAGCATATCCTGCTTTTTCTGTTTCATGTCAGTATCAGTGAACATTGGTGGTCAAAGAGGCTAAGAGCGCAGAATGGCAGCCTCACTTCCCTCAGTCTGTCCCAGGGCAACAAGTATTTTACCACAACTGAGTATGGAGTGAATAAATAATGACTATGAATACATGTGCAACAAACAAGGCTAAAAATATATTCAAAAGTAGGAATCAAAGTGCAGTGTAATTAAACATAGTCCACATTTAGTCCTGGTTTGCCTCCTGCTTTGATCGCGAATTGTGAACAGCTAACACTAAGTAAAACTTTTAAATCCTTAAAGAAAGACACAGATAACCTTTCCTTGACAGATGAAGTATGTCCTACGCTGGCTTCCTTATTTATGGTGGCGTTTATGTCTCTGAATAAATGGCCCTGTCGTGTGTCAAGGCTGTAGGCTGAGCTAACAGATCTATCCCTCTCTCTTTTTCTCTGTGGTTTTAAAAGCTCATTGAACTAAACAAATCTTAATACATTTGTGTAATTTTGTCTTATATATTTGCATGATTTTTTAAATTTTTCTGGAAAATGATTTGCAAACTGTTTTTTTTTTTTTACTTGCAAATGGGCACGCTTAAAGAGCCCATACTACACTATTTTCCGATCTATGTTATAACGTTGTTTCCTCAGAAAAAAGACAAGTGTCCCATCTGCAGACAGGCCATCCAGTCCCAGACGCGCTGCCTGGCCTTGGACAACTGCATCGACCGCATGGTGGAGAACCTGAGCCTGGAGATGAAGACCAGGAGACAAGAGCTGGTCAGTGAGCGGAAAGGTGAGAGGTGCGTGTGTCGGTTTTATTTCAACTATGAATTCAAAATGAGAATATCATGAAAACACAAGTTCAGTTTCAGTTTAGTTCATTTGACATATGTAGTTTAAACAACACATCAGTGCTCAGTAAAACAGTAAAAACAACCACATAAACATACAATGGACATAACTTTTTTATTTTTAATGTGGGAAAATAATGGGTAATTTTATTTCAGGAACAAAACTCCCTTTTTTCTGTTGATCTGTATATTCAAATGTTCAGCTGTTCTTTTGTTACCTCCACAAAAACAGACCTGAAGTTGTGTTTTGTTTCATTCACATGTTTGAGTATTTAGTTTGTCTACATCTCCAAAGCTCAAAATGCTCTGTTCCACCTTGTGATGTCATGAAGCTGTAGTTTTCAAGTTAACAGCTCCTTTTACGTTCAGTAGAGATCGGCAATTCCAGGTCTGAAATCATCCAAATGATTCTAGTGAAGGTGTATGTGGAGTTGAAGAACACTATGGAGCACTTCCTGTATTACCACATGACATCACAAGGTGGAACAGAGTGTTTTTCGTTTGAGAGAAGAACTCGTAAATATGCAGGGTTTGTTTGTGATGTGGAAACAACATTATAATAAAGTACTTAAACCAAATCCGTGGTTGAAATTCCACTAGAGGGAGCGGAGAGCGAATCCGCGTTGTGCCGGGAGGTCATTTTGGGAACATGTTGATATTGGTGTGAAAGGACATGTTTTCCCATTGAAGCCGTAATCAGTGGAGTGGATAATTAGTTTAGGCTTCGGCTGATGCGACGCTGTGTGGAGCCGCTCTCTAACATAACACTGGGAGCGTTTGGGGCAGATTAACGGACAGATGACTTAAATCACAGAGGGAGACAGAGAGAGAGAATGAAAAAGGGAATGAGAGGGAATGAGAGGGAGGGAGAGAGAGTGAGAGACACAGAGAGAGGCAGAGAGTCAGCGAGAGACAGAAAGAGAGAGAGAAAAGAGACAGTTAAAGTAAGAGTCAAATACAGAGTCAGAGATAGACAGAGAGACAGAAAGAGAGAGAATGAAAAAGGGAATGAGAGGGTGAGGTAGAGACAGAGAGAGACAGAGAGAGACAGAGAGTCAGCAAGAGACAGAAAGAGAGAGAGAAATAAAGAGACAGACAGAGAGAGGGAGGGGGGGCAGAGAAAAAAAATGAGAGAGTCAGAGTAAGAGTCAAAGAGAGAGATCGAGATAGACAGAGAGACAGAAAGAGAGAGACAGAAAGAAATGGAGAGAAAATCAGAGAGCGAGAGCGTCAGAGCGAGAGAGTCAGATAGAGAGACAGAGAGTGAGACAGACAGAGAGTGTGACAGAAAAAAGAGAGAGACAGAGAGTGTGACAGATAAAGAGAATGAGTGAGACAGAGAGAGAGAAAGTGAGACAGAGAAAAAAGAGAGAGACAGAAAAAGTCAGTGAGACAGAGAGAGATATAAAAAAGACAGAGAGCGAGCGAGTCAGAGTGACAGTCAGAAAAATGAGTCAGAGAGAGAGATAGACAGAGAGACAGAGAGAGAGAGAAAAAGATGACAAGAGTCAGAGAGAGTCAGATAGAGAGACAGACAGAGAAAGAGAGAGTGAGACAGATAAAGAGAAAGACACAGAGAGAGAGTGAGACAGAGAGAAAGAGAGAGTGAGACAGAGAAAGAGAGAGAGTGAGACAGATAAAGAGAAAGACAGATAGAGAGAGAGACCCTATTCCCTTTGTTGAAGTAAAAGTACATGGTATATTTTATGCACGTATTTGGTATGACAAGATACAAATATACATGCTCCTAAATAAACATACCTGGAATTTACAATTATACATCCATGTATTAAAGCAAACATACAGCACTGCATACTGACGTTGTGCCCTAAAGCAAGACACTTTACCTCATCAAAAACAGACCTGGAGTTGTGTTTTGTTTCATTCACATGTTTGAGTAATCCTTTATTATTACTCCGTCTACATCTCCAAAGCTCAAAATGCTCTGTTCAACCTTGTGATGTCATGAAGTGGTAGTTTTCAATTTGAAGCTACCATTTTTTCCTTTAATTCAGTCGAGATTGGCAATTCCAGGACTGAAATCCTAGTTCTAGTGAAGATGTATGCAGTTTAAAAACACAGTGGAGCACTTCCTCTATCAACACATGACATCACAAGATGGAACAGAGTGTTTTCTGTTTGAGAGAAGAACGCGGCGTATAAATATGCAGCGTTTGTGTGTTAAACATGTGTGAATGAAACAAACCAAAACTGTCTGATGACGGCATTTAAAATCAACGAAGCAGGCAGGAGGAAGCGAAAGATTCAGATTATGTACATGTCAACAGTTTCCGCTCAAAGCACTGTAAACAAATTCCAATTTAATTAACCAACTGCTTTAACGTTCTTGTAATTAAGAAAAATGCATATGGTGCTTTCAAGGACTGATTAAGTTCCTTGTGCATTTTAACGACGTATGTGCTTGATGTAATTATTGATTCAAAATATGAATGGCCTCGACACCCACCACATGTTCTGTCAAGTCCCGGGCCGTGCTTTTCTCTGATTGGTTAATCCGCCTGTCAGTCACTCATCCAAATCTGTGTTATAATGTTGTTTCCTCATCACAAACAGACCTGGAGTTGTGTTTTGTTTCATTCACACGTTTTACACACAAATCCTGCAGATTTAGGCTGGTTTCTTCTCTCCAACTGGAAATACTCACTTGCTCCACTGTGTTTTTAAACTCCATACACCTTCACTAAAATCATCTGGATGATTTCAGCTCTGGAATTGCCAAAGTCTTCAGAATAAAAGGTAAAACTTGAAAACTACAACTTCATAAGTATAATTACAGGTTTAAAAATATACTAAAAATGTACAATTACCTCAAAAATCTACATGATTACCATAACGTGGGTATTTGTAAGTAGTTACTTTCTCCTGCTAATTGTCAAATTCAAGCAAAATAATCAACATTCTCATCACCCCGGGACCTACAGTATCTCCAGATCTTGAGCAAGTCTTGGTCAGGACTACTTCAGCTTGAGGATTCACCTACTTTACCGATTACCTGTGTTTTTGGTTAATGGGCGAACCAGAATGCGCAGACAGGAATACACAAACTCCACTCAGAAAGATCTAGAAACTTTCTGAAGTCATTTTCAATCTGTCCTCTGACGGCCTCTTCCTCACAGACGCAGTGCTTCATTAGCATCTAAACTAGCCGCATTTTTCACTTGACCGAGGTTTGAGCAGCCTGTAGAGAACATCTCAATCCAGTGTTTTTGTTCAAATACGGATTAACCAAAATGGCCTCCTTCACCCTCTTCTCAAAGTATTGAATTACTTTTATTACTTAAGTAAAAGTTCAGATACTGGAGCAACAACAGCAAAAAAAATTAATAAAAAACCTCTAAAAATAAAAGTATCACATCAAAAAAAGTACTTAAACGGCCCATATTACGCTATGTTATAATAATTCCTCATTACAAACAAACCTGGAGTTGTGTTTTGTTTCATTCACACATGTTTAACACACAAACCCTGTATATTTAGGCTGAGTTCTTCTCTCAAACTGACAACACTCTGTTCCACCTTGTGATGTCATGTGGTAATACAGGAAGTGCTCCACTGTGCTTTTAAACACTATACACCTTCACTAGAATCATTTGGATCATTAGATTTCTACTGAACAAAAGGTAAAAGGTACCGCTTCATGACATCACAAGGTGGAACAGAGCATTTTGAGCTTTGGAGACGTAGACAGACTAATAATAAAGGTTTACTGAAACAAAACACAACTCCAGGTTTGTTTTTGATGAGGTAACAACATTATAACATGGCTTAAAGCTCACAGGAGCCAATTTTGCGCAATATAGGACCTTTAAAGGGGCATTGCGTAACTTTTCTGGAGGTCCACCAACTGCTTGTCTCCATGATGAATAATATTGCTTTGCCTGAATTTCCCACATTTTGGCATTCAACTTTTCTATCTCCATGGAGACAAGCAGGTAATGCCATCAGGCCAAGTTAGAAGGGTAAAGTAAAAATGCGTGTTTTTCGAGTAATAAAAACACATGTACTTGAATAAATACTTGGTAGATAAGTTCAATGCCATACTGTGGAACATTCTTGGCAACAATAACCCAGGCAAAGTGAAAACACGCAGTAGTATTTCGTACATATTTTGAGACATAATAAAGCTTTAGATGGAATGATTTTAATAGAAGATAGAAGATTTTGGCTGAACAGAAACAACTGAATTGATATTTTTTTCCCATCTGTTTTTATTGAGCCCTCTGCCTTTTCAGCAAGTCTCAAACTATAATAAAAAATAATTTTACTTTTCATTCCTGTTCAAAAATGTAATGGAATAGAAAATGCCTACTGTAAGATATAGTGAGATAAAAGTAAAATGTTTTCACTTTAAAACTTACTTAAAATATACTTATGTGCAGTACTTTACTACTTTTACTTCGTTGTGTTCCACCACTGCAAACCAAACATAAATAAATAAATTAGTACTGTCAAAAATATCGCGCTATTAATGAGTTGACGCAAAACAATTTTAACGTCGTTAATTTTTTTTATCACGAGATTAACGCTCTTTGTGACCTAGTAAACTGGTTTTTTCATAAGCTCTGGCCACTGCTAGTAAGATTAGAAAAACTACAGGATCCAGCTGTAAACACAAAGGAAAACAATTTGTATGAAACTGAGAAGTCCCAACTGGAGGAGGTGGGTCAAAGCACGGCACGGCCGCACATGCACGACTTCACCACACAAGCCCTGCGTGCGCCGATGCCACCCACACGAGGAAAACACGAAACAAACACCCCCAACAAGGACCGCGGACAGCGACAGAAGCCCCGCAGCCTCTCTCCCCTGGCCGACCCCACTCCCCCACGCCGCCACCACATCCACAAACCCACGGAGGAGCGTGCACCGCAGCAGGACCCACATCGTTCCCACCACTCAATAGACACCCCATGCCGCTGGATCCACCCTCTCTGCCAAAAACACCAGCTCTGATGTGTGACATGCAAACAAACAGCGTCATGCGACAACCCCATCGGCCGCGCAGGTGCAAACACAGGCCACAGAACCCCAGGCAACCATGTCTGAGCACGGTACGGCCCAAAAGTCCCAGATTAATTTGCGAGTTAATTGCGAGTTAACTATGACATTCATGAGATTAATCGCGCTTAAATATTTTAATCGATTGACAGCACTAAAATAAATACATAGATAAATAGAATAAAAATAAAAGGCAAAACAAAACACAGCATCTCCAAATCGCCATGACTCAGCGCTGTTGTGTGGCGTATGCAAACCCATTGATGGATAAAGTAGTAAAGATGTCATTTGGCAAGGACATCTACACCTCCTTCTCTCCTCCCCCTCCTCTCCCTCCATCCATCCCTCTATCCACCCCCATTCAACACAACCGGACGGCTCTCTGGAAGCCAAAATGGAGCCATGTCCGGGCCCTTGACAAGATGAATTCACTCGATAATGAGCGCGTGCGGAATTTATGGGCAACGCCATCCTTCAGCGGGGCGTACGGGCATATTTTCAGCCAAATTTGTGGAGTACCATCTCAAAAAATGCCAATTTGTTCCATGGAGCCTCCTGACCAACTCTTTGCATATTGATGTAGAGGTTGTGCGTCAGATGTCCTTCCTGAGACAACAGGACAAGTAGATTAAATGGTCACATTTTTATATAGCGCCCCCTACTGTCTGATGCCTTCTCCAGGACTGCATCCCTTGTGTGTGATAAGGTGTACACTCCCTCGACCTTATCACTCCTTCCTCTACGAAAGTTGATTCAATTAAATATTAAAACATCTTTCAGTGCAGAGTGGACAATTCTGTACTCTTTTGTGTCTTGTCTCTTCTGGGTTCGATCAGAATGTAGAAAGAACCGGCTGCTCTGGCAAATAGATAGCCACATTTCCTTCAGGCTGCCCCAGGGCGGAGAAATCAAAAATGCACCCAACTGAGAAGGGGTTTGTACAGTACTGAAGACAGAATATTACTGCATTTAGAATTTCCAGCAACAGGAGAAGGTCATAATATTACTTAATTACAGTTCTCCGTGTATTAAAAGATTTCCATGCCAACCTCTCGGATCAGCCTCCTTTCGAGCTGCTAACCCTTTACCCTTGGATTACGTGGACAGGAAGGACATGATTTATGTATTTAGTGAATGTATTCAAACATTGATTTTACCCTTAGGAAATACCACATCCAAAAATAAACGCCTGTATATCCTCTGGGAGCTTGGGCTTATCAGACTGGCCTACTACTCACTATGCGGTCACAACCACAAGATATAATATGCTTTTTTACATATATTTATATCATATTTTACACTGTGTAACTTAAAAGCATGCATAGTTATGGGAAATATACTTACTTATATTCACAAAACAGATTCTTGTGAGCTTTTAGCCATGTTAGAATGATGTTACCTCATCAAAAACATACCCAGAGTTGTGTTTTGTTTCATCCACACGTCTTTTTATATTTAGTTTGTGTAGATCTCCAAAGCTCCAAATGCTGATGTCATGAAGTAGTAGTTTTCAAGTTAATAGCTACCTACATTTTACCTTTAGTTCAACAGAGATTGGCAATTCCAGGGCGGAAATCATCCAAATGTTTCTAGTGAAGATGTACGGAGTTTAAAAACACAGTGGAGCATTTCCTGTATGACCACATAACATCACAAGGAACAGAGAGTTTTCAATTTGAGAGAACAATTTAACCTAAATATGCAGCGTTTGCGTGTTAAACACGTGTGAAAGAAACAAAACACAACTCCAGGTCTGTTTGTGACGAGGAAACAACATTATAACAGATCAGAAAATAACGTAGGGCCAATGTTTTTTAAAGACATTTCATGATATGTGTGCTACCCCGACAATAACCTTTAATTTGATAATGTTCTGACTATATTTTTATTCATTTTTGTGTGCCACTTACTCACATTTAATATTAAGTTACAGCTGTAATACCAAACTACTCCAGTAAATGCTGTTGTTAGTCAGTCCTGAGAAATCATTAAAAACAAAGATTAAAAACAACTCAGGCTATACTGATATTACAGTCAGACACACAATTTGCACATGGGTTACCATGCTGCTTAACCAGGTCTAAACCAGGACTGAAAAAGGACTAAACCAGGACTAAAGCAGGTCTAAAGCATGTTTGTTCCGCCTCCTGCCTGATCTGTCACCGTCACCATGCTGAGCGCGGCCAGGGCCACGTCGGGAACTCTCCCCGCGGTCGGCTCCATCCGCGGCGTGTCCTCCCTCATCGGGAGGGGCTGCGGATTCGCCAGGAGGATGAGCAGACCATGGACCGCGGCCGAGGTCAGGCAGAGTGTGTCGGAGGCTGTGAGGAGCACCGTGGAGCTGGTGCTTCCTGGGCTACAGCCTGGGCTACCACCACAGCTTCCTGGGCTACAGCATGGGCTACCACCACAGCTAACCGGGCTGCATCATGGGCTACTGCCGCGGCTGCCTGGGCTATAGCATGGGCTACCACCACAGCTAACCGGGCTGCAGCATGGGCTACCACCACAACTAACCGGGCTGCAGCATGGGTTACCACCACAGCTACCCGGGCTTCCTCCATGGCTTCCTGGGCTACTGCTGCAGCTGCCTGGGCTACAGCATGGGCTACCACCACAGCTAACCGGGCTGCAGCATGGGCTACCGCCACAGCTACCTGGGCTACAGCATGGGCTACCACCACAGCTAATTGGGCTGCATCATGGGCTACCACCACAGCTACCTGGGGTACAGCATGGGCTACTGCCGCGGCTGCCTGGGCTATAGCATGGGCTACCACCACAGCTAACCGGGCTGCAGCGTGGGCTACCACCACAACTAACCGGGCTGCAGCATATGCACTTTTGACCCTGTGTGAATGTGATACTTGGATGCCTTATTGAATGTTTAACTGTTGTGTTTGTTTAACTGTTGTGTTTGTCTTGTCCTGTCCTAAATGTCAAGGGACTACAAATGTAAATTAGCTGTACGCTAACTTCGGTACATTTACACTTGTATTTTATTTTTTACTGGTGTTTATCAATGTACACTGTCCCTTTTTAAATAAATAAATAAATTACTCAGCAAAGTTGTTTTTCTGTCTTTACGGAATTAAAGTCACACTGTTACACACAAGTCCTGGCCTCTGTCTTCACATCTATTACATACGGCTTCTTTAAAAACAAGATTCATTTGAGAGATCGTTCACTGAAAATCCAGAAATAATAGCTGTATTTTTGCCAAACAGTCGGCCATTTGTTGCTCTGACTCGGGCTGACCCTGGGCTTAAAAGCTCTGAAAATATGTGGTTCTTTTCAGGCACGCTCACCGTTTTACCGGGGTCAAAGCTGCAGCAGTCTTTTCCCATCTGTTTGGCTCAAAAGTAACAAGGCTAAATGGCCAAAAAGAGCAAAAACATCTGACGATCCATTAAACCGGTGCTTTTAGATAATTTCATTTCACCTTAATTTCTTCTCACCTTGGAGATAAGTGTTCGCCGTCCTACCGGTTCAATCCTCATGTGAGTTTCATGTGATTTTGTCCCTGGTTAAGACATTTAAAGAGAGGGTATTTTACTTCTTGCTAACACATAACACATTTAGATCACAATGTTACCTTTTACTGTTTTGAAAATGCTATATTCACCAGAAACAATGCATTCAAATGTTAAGTTTCAGTTTCGTTTTTGACACTGAGTCCTGCTACCCTTCGCTCTCCCCGCAAGTCACTTCCATTTCACAAAAAACTACTAAAAC
Organism: Taenioides sp. WSHXM2023; assembly: GCA_029959045.1. NCBI lineage: Eukaryota > Metazoa > Chordata > Actinopteri > Gobiiformes > Gobiidae > Taenioides > Taenioides sp. WSHXM2023. The sequence goes on from CM057103.1 coordinate 22,532,240, forward strand.
TACTGCACATCGCGTCAGGTGTGTGAAACTGTAGTGTATTGTTTTGTATAATGTTTTTCTATATTTATGAAAAATCTCTGCATGGGTGACGTAGGCTTTGGGACTGAGCTTTGCGTAGGATCATACTGCTGTGTTTGAAAAGTTTCCGGGACAGATCACAAGATTACTTAAACATGCATGGAAGACATAAAACCTCTTTAGGTATGTATTTAATGAGGTAACAATATAATAACATGGTAGAATGCTCCAAAAAGGGAGTTTGTTTAATACTCTCTTTAATCTAAGAACCTACTGGTTTGTTGTGGTAAACCTCAGTGAAAAATGGTAAAAAAGAGAAAATTGTTAATTCTCTTTTCTTACTTTTAGTATGCTAGTATGGCAGTAAATGTCTTCATGGGGACAAGCAGAGGACAGCACTAGGCTAACTGGAAAGGCAAGAGAGAGAGAGAGATACTTTATTGAGGGAAATTCAAGGTTTGCTCCAGACACATTTACACTGCGCTTTTCAATAACCTTTGTGTCTCAGTGCAGTTTAACAGGAGCTCTGGTCATGTAGGGTCAGCAGATCCGGTGTCAGGGCAGTTTAAGGAGAGGAAGAGCCCGAAGTGTCCCTCCTCTGTGTCCTGCAGCCTCACACGGGGGAGCCGGTGAACACTACAGGAAAGACCTCGTTTTTACTCCACTCTGGTGTTTCGGTCGGTGATGAAATGGTTCATTCCCTCGAAGTATTTCCTCTGGAAGGCCTGACATCATGACATCACAAGGTGGAACAGAGCGTTTTGAGCTTTGGAGATGTTGATAGACTAGTAATAAAGGGTTACTGAAACGTGTGAATGAGACAAAACACAACTCTGGGTATGGGTAAAGCTCACAAGAGTCAATTTTGAGGCCCTTTAACAACTAAATCCTAAAGTGCAGCATTATTTATCTAAAAGTAAGTTAAAGTGAGTTTTTGCCAAATGTTGTATTGGCTCTGCTCCGTCACATCAGAGGTGAAAAACAGAGCAGCTAAAAGTCTGTGGTAAACATGTTAAACATGTTGCAATGTTTATAGACACTAGAACATTTTAAAAGAAAAACTGTTCACGACAATCCTGGCTTCAAATAACTCCTGCTTATAGACTGTATATATAAATGGACATAGTTAATACGCTGGCCACTGTGTTCCAAACAGGAAGTGAGCATGGGCGCGCTTCCGGCTCCAATTCACTTTGCATTGAAAAAACGTCACCACTCTCTCTCTGTAACTGCTGCTATCAGACTCCTTATTTCCCTATTTTGTCCGTAAATTACTTCGTACTCCCGATATGGAACTCGGCTCCAAATTCGTCCCTGTAACTTCTGGCCTCTGTGAGCTTCATTTGACTGGAGCTAAATCACACGTCACGCTCCTTTAGTCCACTTCTTCATACAATCTTCATACACCCTTGTTTAAAATGCTGGAAAATAATGATTTGATTTAGATTCAGCAGCAATGATTCCAACTTTATTAAATATTGTTTGTGCTGATGCAAAGTTATGGGCTTTCCTGCCTGAATTGATGACACAAGCTTGAAAGACCAACGTTTTTTTATGGAATACAACCGTTCACGTGTTGATAACGTATGAATAAATGCTGCCCACAGTCAATCTCACTGCTCTGGGTCAAATGCAGAGGACAATTTCCCTACAGAGACAATAAAATATACCTTAACCTAACCTCAACCTTAACTTTAAAACAGTCAATTCCACCAGGCGATATCATGAAGGGGGTGCTTCTCTGTGTTTTTAAAGTCTATACTCTATACATCTTCATTTGACTTAAAGAGGGGACCGTATCACGCAAAATCGATGATCGTTTTGAGCTTTCTACCGTGTTATAACGTCGTTCCCTCATCCAAAAAATGCCTGACGAAGTTTCAGATGTCATCCTTGCATGTTTGAGTAATTTAGCGATCTCTCCTAGGCCCTATCCAAACCCTCATTACGGTTCGCTGTAAGACTCTGTATAAAATGCTAATAATCACTACTGTATAAATCGGCGTATCCGCTTAGGTCCATTGACTTCATGTTGAAAACGGTGTAATGTTTTGAAGAAGTAGCATTTCATTATAGAGAGCAGTGGATTTTCAGTTAGATATTTTTATTGATGGAAAATGGCCGTGACATTTTAGGAAGCTGCATTTACGACTCAGAGTCTGATTTTTTTTATTAGATTTTTTTTAAACCAGACCTATTCCGCAAAATCGACTTGTTGTAGTTATTTTGCTTAGTTGTATTTGTAGTGGTTCATGTATGTTTGAGCAATGTTTCATCACCCACTGCTCTAAACTGACTTTGTTCTTCCATTTTATTTTATTAAAGCTGCACTGTGTAACATTTGCTGTGGAGGGACTTCTGCCTGTTTGTCTCCATGGAAATATTATTGATTTGTCTAGAATGTTCAACAGTATAGATTAAACCTAGTATCTATCACGAGGGAGACAAGCAGGTTACAGCACTACGCTACATTACAATTCAGATCTGTGGAGAGTCGCCCCTATTCACAGAAGGAATTATGGTATTTTTGAACATACTAGGTGAATGCTGGGTAGATATGTTTAATGTAATACCATGGGACATTCCAGGCAAAGCAATAACATCTTCATGGAGACGACCAGGTAGCGGACTGTCTACGAGAAAAGTTGCGCAATACACCTTTAATTGTGTGCATAGGATTCAACAGCAGTGCCTACTCATTTTGGTGCAGCTATCCATCGGAGGGGCAGACAACTTCCCATGTCTTTGTTGTGATGACGTTTACGCCGACGTCACTTCCCACCGGGCACCGCAGTTTTCTAACACAGAAGTCCATTTTTATTTGTTTTATTTATTTATTTTGTTTATTCACTTATTTTAGAGCAGAGTAAAATGTGGAGATGCCCAAGACTCGAATGCAGGACAATACAGGATTACGCAAACATGAAACAGTGTTATACCAAGGGCAAATTATCAAAACGTTTTTAGGGTTTTTTCATAAAATGTCCCCTTTAATAATTAGTTGTGATCATTTCCTCTTTTGTACCAACTTCAACTGACTTTTTTCGTTTTCATCTTTATTGTCTCTTATCTATGGCATGAGATACAGATACAGAACATGTTTTAAGTAGTGTATAAATGTACCAAACCATAAATGAACAAGAGAAATGAACATCTTTGAATTTTATTGTTGTATTTTACTTCTATGATTGCTAACATATACATCTGGATCACCTTGTTACCTTTTATCATTTTGAAAATGCTGAAAACAATGTTAAAATATTAAATCAGTTTCACTTTCGTTTTTGGTGCTCTGAGTTCCCCTACACTTTACTCCCCATGCTAAGTCTCTCCCCATTCAGAGCGCTATCACAACATTGCACATCACACCAGGTTTGTGAAGTTATAGTGTGTTGTTTTGTATCTTGCATTTGTATTTGTATTTATGGAGAAATGTCGTGTGCGAGCTTTGTGACAGGCTGATGGGCGAAGCGTTGCACAGAATCTTACAGCGAACCGTAAGGAGTGTTTGAATAGGGCCCGGGAGAGATCGCTAAATTATTCAAACATGCATGGATGACATCTAAAACCTCTTCAGGCGTGTTTTAGATGAGGGAATAACAATCCAATCCAAAAAGTCGATTTGTATGCACAGAAATCGTGTGAAACACTTTTACTAGTTTCCCACACAAACAATATTTGAAGTTATGACACTAAAAATACCAATACAGCAGAAAAAGAGTGAAGAAATATAAAAAATCATGCATAATACTGAATGCTCAATATGGAGATTAAGATATGCAGACAGAAAGAGCACTCCTGGATCTCCGGTTCATTATTGGCGCCTGGTCAGCCCGATTTCATGTTTACTCCCAGGCAAACTCCATCTTAGTAATAATGTATCCCAGCATGCTCTACGCCTTGCAAGCCCGCCCCACACTGATCTAAGAAAGCCAGTTGGGTGCTCGATGACTCATGCATAGCAAGACAAGAAATGAAAATGCACGCTAACACAAACAAGCTGGTTCTGAGCTAGTCCCAGTCACGAATATGGTAAATAACGCCGTATTTGAATGTCAAGAATGTTATTATGGATTATGGAAAGGAGGAGGATTAGAGGACTGAGGAAAGGAGCTGGTGAGGTTAGCTCTGGGCCAACTTGTGCACTAGCAAGAAAGAGCATATAAAAACATCAGGGGTGACAGCTCCGATGGATAGCTGCACGTCACGTTAACGAACAGAGGATTTTTTTTTTTCACTTGTACCAAAATGACTAATGCAAATACCGAATCTAAATTTGGAAAATAAAATTGGAGAATGAAGTAAGTACAGGGCAGTGGGCGTGTACCATGTTAACAGGGATTGGTCTTCAGTATGGTGTCTTGAAAATAAGCAGTTTAAGATTAAGAAAGGTTTGAAAAACTGATTTTGCAGAATAGGTCTGCTTTAATGTAATTGAGTACATTTTCGAACCTGTACTTGTTATTGAGTATAATTCTAGCTATGCATTTGAAATGAGTACACTGTACACATAAGGAAAAACTCCAAACTATGGCCCCAGAGCCCTAAGACCAGTTTCTGTTGACTCTCGGGCTTCCTGCTGAATTGGCCCAAATGAACATACGCAATACTTTTTACTTAAAATTCAACTATCTCAACTATCTGTCTTTGCATCCTCTCAGCTCATCGTCTCATTGCATTGTCATACAGACCTCAGATTTGTGTTCCAAGACTTTTGAAAGGTGTTGTGGCTCTGTTAAAGTAAAAAATAAAATGCATCTATCTGGAATTCTGTATTGACCACCTGTCTGCTGCCACAGAGGGGACAATTTACAGACCAGGAAGTCTTTGTTTCTGACAGTTGAAACATTTAACAAAATAAAGGTGTCATGTATTTTTATAATCTAATGATGTGTAATTTAGACTTTAGGTCTTGGCCCATTTATTTTTATGTATGTATTTATTTATTTAAAACAAGGACAGTGCACAGAAAACATTTAAGAGAGAAAAGATGTTCTGTACCAGATGTAGCTACAAGCTACTTTAGATCAGCAGGCCTTGGGTACAAAATACATTAAAGAAACAACATTTCTAAGGTAACAAGCCCATGTTAACATCATGGTTCATTTGCTGACCATGTTCAACCAGGATGTAAAATGATCAACAAGACAGAATGATGTTAAGTATGTTTTCGTGAAATGCGTGGTCTAACCTGTCATATGCACTTTAAGGCAAACAGATAAGCACAAAGCTCTTCAATAAACTTGAATCATATTTCATAAAAAGGCCGACATGAGTGAGTGCTCTGCATATATTTTATTTAAACATCTTAAAGTAAACAACAACTATTTCCTTCAAAATCAATAAACAGAAATATAGCAGTGCATGGGACTAATGTGTGGTTAATGCACTTTAACACATCTGTAAGAAAATTAATTTTCCTTCAGAATGTTTTTAAATGCTGGTCAACACTGTGCTGTCATTGCATTTCAACACATCCTGAAAAAAACTTCAAATATTTCCTTCCTGATGGTTCAAATTGCTGGTCCATGGATTGATGCCTAATTAAAACATTTCAAATGGGTGTAGATCAGGGGTCTTCAAACTGTAGCTCGGGAGCTCAGGAGCTCTTCACCTTCTTCCAAGTAGCTCACCAAGGGATTTCTGAATCATATGTATAGCGCTGAAAAACTAAAATGTAATTTATTAAATGCCTATTAACATTGCAAATGCCTAATTTTGATGCCTGACTTTGTGCATTAATAAATTAATAATGGTTTGTGTTTTATAGACATCTAAGGCTGTAGCTCTTATATTTAGTCAATTTCTTGTGATCGATAAATGAGTAGCTCTCTGGCGTTGTCGTTTTGTAAAGGTAGCTAACCAGGGGAAAAAGGTTGGAGACCCCTGGTGTAGATGTATTAGTGGACCACTGTGCTGTCTCAAAACAACTCCACCCAGCCAGAGGAGGAGATGCAGCCGCCAGCAGAGGAGCCTAAGATGCTATCTGAAGAGGTCACATCTCCTGAAGAAGGTCCAGCTGGTCTGACACAGGAGGAAACTTCTACATCTGTCCAAGATGTCACAGCCCAATCATTAGTGGACATACTGCAGCTGCATCCAGATCTTCTACACTTGTTGGCTAATATGAGGGTGATACAGAACACCTGTGGTGGAGTCCAGTGGGGGAAGACTTCATTACAGCTACAGGAACTAACGTCTACGGGTACAGAGGAGCTTGTATCTGAAGACTTACCTGAAGTTAGAGACACTACCAAACCTAATGTCATCCAGGTAGATCATCTCCATTGCAGGAAGCAACACATGAGCAAGTCCAAGATGAAACTGTCCAGGTATTGTCTTTAGACATTACCCGGGACCAGACAAACGAGGAGATGACAGATACCAGACAACACGTCTGTGATGTCCTTCAAGATTCCACATCCTGAGTGGAGACAGAAGTGTCAATAGATAACATTTCAGAAGGTGAAACACGTGACATACTGGAGGAGGTTCAGACACCATCAGTGGACCTGATTCCACAAGAAAACTGCAACCCCACCTCGTCAGAGCCATCGGATGTCCAGGATCATTCACTTGATCAGGCACCAAACGATCTATGGGTATCATAGATCATTATATTATGACTGCACAAGCACAATGGATCAGTAATTTAAGCAATCTTAAATAACTCTGCTAAATATATATTTTTTTAGTATTTTGTATTGAAATCTTCAAATTAGCCACCATTTGCTTACAAGCCTAATGTACTTGTTGCTATGTGTATATGTTATGTTTCTGTCCTTATGTTTTATTGTCATGTTTATGAGATGTTTAATGTTCACTGTGGGCCTAGGGAGCACTGCAATTTCAAATCCTGTGTGTGCAACCTGTACATACGGTTTTTGACAATAAAGCTGACTTTGAACTTTGTGGCAAAATATTAAGCAGAGTTATTTAACTTTTTTTTTTCTTTACTAAATAATTCTACATATTTTGCTTCATACATTATATTTCTTTATGTGGCAGTGTGTCCAAACTTACAAGTGGTCCAACCTCTAGGGAGCAATGGCAGTAATTTCCACTGCAGACACAGAATTCTCTGTTTCTACTTATTACTACAACATGATCACTTGGCTCGCCCATGCTCCCCAAAGTTTCTTGATTTTGTACTTTTCATCTTAAATTTGGTTAGCCTTTAGCTCAGAGTCCTGTTTTCCACACTTATTATTATCTAAAAAAATAAAACATGTCATTTCAGCCGCATTTGCATGAGATCTCGTTTAACAAGAAATGCAAATAAAGCTGGGAATCACAGGGCCCCTCACGTTTCGATACGATACACGATAAATGGCTCAGGGTACGATATTATCACAATATGGTGATAATCAATATATTGCACACGATACGCTGTGATATATTGCCGTTTTATTTTGTGTTTTAGTGACAATATTTCTTTATTAAACCACCACTTATGCAAAGTTAATATGAAATACATCTGTATAAGCAACAAAGTGAACAATTTTTTACAAAAAAATTGCTAATAGATATAAAAGATACTCTTGGTGATATATTGATAGAGCAGCCCACGATATCCATGCTGTATCACCAAATTTAGTATCACGATATATCGATATTTAATATTTTTGCACACCCCTACATGCAAATGTGGTAGATGGGTTGTAAACCAAACAAAACTCTCTTGATTATTCATAACTTGCTATTTTTTTGGGCTAACGCTAATGCCTTTAAGATTAGCCTAGTTGCAAAGTGGTTAATAACATGGGTATTGAACATTGCGTCTCTTAATTTTATGGTAATCCCTGTCCTCTGAGAGAAACAGGAAGTGCACCATAACCTGTGTCATGCCTGATCATGCTAATATATGCAGATGAGCTAGCATACATGAATACAGCGTCGTCCCCCTGGTGGACAGATCTAAAATTAGCTGACCGGGCCTTCACCTTACGCAGTCTAGAATCGCTGAGTGCGTGAGAGTAAATCAAAGTATGTTGAGTCTCACAGGAGCCCAGCCATAGTGAAAAACAAACTCATCAACATACACAGGAAACACGCTTGTACACTTTAAGCCCGATCTGTGTAGTAAAGTGTCTTCATGTTACAATACTACAGCTAATATGTATTTTTTATTCAAAAGCAGGAAAAGCAAATAAGGTACAAAGCTATTCCATCTTAAGGTATTCATGTACTTTCAGACATTCAGTAGTCAATAGCCTCTTGTGCTCTACATACCTCTTTTATGCATTTTAAAGTAGATTACATAAAGATTTTTTCATGTTCTAGTGCAGACAGCTTCTCCCAGGGTGCAACAGTCATATACATTTACCGTATATTCAATTCATACTACAGTATTTCTTCTAGAGTCGCAAAATTCTGAGATATTTCCTGTCTGCCAATAAAAATCTTTAAACAAAATCATAAAATAATGGTAAATGGTGCCTCTTTATAATAACTACACCTTACTACATCTACCCACAGGATGGAACTTTAAAAAACAAAAAAACCTGAATATAATAAAAACAATAAAAGCACATTGTTGTTGTTTTTTTCAGTGTGAATGTTTTTATTGCATTGATGTTGTTTCTTTGGCTTAAAACTCATCTATCTTCATGGAGAATGTTCCGAAGTATGGATTTAACTTTCTGTTTGCATGGAATCAAGGCAGTTGACCTTCCACCTTCAGAAAGTTACATACTACACTTTAAATAGCCTTAATAAGACATGAACAAAGAATTCATAATGAACAAAATAGTTTATTAAGAAGGACTCAGGTTTAATAAATGCTTAATTGAGTTAAATAAGAGTTAGCGTATTAACTATTCACTAAACCTGAATCAGTCTTAATAAACTATTTCCATCATGTATTAAAGGAACTGTATCTAAGATTTTAATTTGAAATTCCATAAACCCAGATATGAGGTTCATCAATCAGTTTTTACTGTCATACAAACGCCCAAGGGCCAAGCCAAACTGACAATCACAAACGATGGCTCGATAATGACCTCTAGTGTCTCAAATACATATTACACAGTTAACAGGAGGCAAACAAGAGACACGTCTATGCGGAACGTGGCAAGCTGACACTGTAGTCCAGCCGCCCGGACGAGCAGGCGCGCGGCACTTTTATTGGGCGAAGCTCTGGCAGGTGCAGGTAGGTGATTGGAGAGGAGGAACGTCAATACTCCAACCACAGGAAACAGAAGCCAACCCCGCAGAAACGAGGACGTACCCCGCCAATCAGGTGCCAGGACTCACGCAGCACATGCAAATAGCGAAAAGGCACAAGCGGTGAAACGAATGGCGAGCGCAGGGCGAGGCGAGCTCAGGCCGCGTGCCGTAACAATAACGATGTCCCATTTATTTGGCGACGATCCAATAAAAAGCAGAAGTTTCCAGTTTCAGTGCTGATTTTCCAGTTGGTTTAAACCTAAAGTGTTTCTCTCTGATCTGAACGGTCACTACCTAAACCCCAACACCTGCAGCCAATCGTGGATCAGTGCTAGTGCGGCCTCTGCAGCTCAGGGAGGGAATTCTGGAGGTTCTGAGCTTCACATGAGGCCCGTCCATATACTGAGAATGAGACAAACGTGGATGTTTCTCTATCTGTGGGTTAAGGCTCTGGTGATAAAACTGTAAGAGCAGAGGCTACGTACTGTTCCTTTAAGTATTTGTTCTTTTCTTGAGGCTTATTAAAATGTAGATATTATAAAGTGTTAATGGCTAAATTGGAACAGAAATTTATTTGGGGCTGTGAATTCTATGATTTGATTTGTGACATTTTCTTGGCTGTATTTAGCAGTGGAATAGTAGTAGTAGTATTATAAGCAGTAAAAGTTGTGGTGGTAGATCTACCATAAAATAACTTGCTAACTATCTCACTGTCAAACTTCCTTAAAGAATATGTCTTACAAGGCTTATTAATAATCTCCAAAATCCCCAGTCTCTTGGCAGTAGTTGCGTCTTTCTCTCTTTACAGCTGATGTGTGCATAAACTCCATACTAAAGTGGAGTTACAATCAAAAGTCAAATCCATCACTTTTATTTGCCCAGTATATCTGCTCTCATGGTTACTGCCTCTATTTACAACTGCTCCCCCATGTCATACATCAAGACTGCTCGCTTACTAAAAATATGGAGGCTGCAGGTGTGTTCACTGACGTATGGGATTTCTTTATTTTATTTTTTTAGTAAAGTATTTGTGGAAGTGCTGGAGAAAGAAATCTGAGCATTTGGTGCTTAGTGTCACAGTTATTGTGTATAGGTGACAATCATGAAAAAAAAAAAATATGACTTAGGTTGTGTGTTCAATTTGTGGTTGTTCTATGTTGGTGTTGGTTTAAAGGTTTTAAACTTCATGACATTGCAAGTTTCAAGTTTTCAAGTTAACAGCTATGGAAAAGGTCGCTTTTTTTTAGTAGAGATGGCAAATTCCAGGGCTGAAATGATCCAAATGATTCTAGTGAAGGTGTATGAAATTTAAAAACACAGTGGAGTGGACTACCTCTACTGACGTAAGAAATGCTAACACTATACAAGCGTTAACAGTGCTCATGTTCTTTTCAGCTCAGACTGACTCACTCATTTGTTGTTGCTCAAAACTACACCTACCCCCATGTTCACTACTTTTTTGTTTTTCACAAAAAGCATAGAGCAAGTGGGAAATATAACATTGCCAACTCGCTGTTTGTCTTCTACTTGAAAACCTGTGCTGAATTAAAACCACTGTATGTGACTTTATAGCCAAAAAATAAATTAGCTTAAACAAAAGCATGTTTTTTTTTTTTTTTTTTTCATTTTGGTTGTGTTTATTGCACTCTTTATTGCACACTTAACCGCATCTCTGCAAACTTACCTAACCCTAACCCTTACCAAACTCAAACTAACCCTAACCCTAACCCTAACATATTTAGGCTGAGTTCTTCTCTCAAATGGAAAACACTCTGTTCCGCCTCGTGCCATGTGGTAATACAGGAAGTGAGCCTCTCTGTTTTTAAACTCCTGATTTCAACCCTGGAATTGCCAATTTCATCTGAACAAAAGGTAAAAGGAGCTGTTAACTTGAAAACAACTGCTTCATGACAACACAAGATGAAGAGCTTTAGAGATTATGAGCTTTAGAGATGTAGACAAACTAATAACAAAGGATTCAAACGTGTTACTGAGGAGGTTTTAAGTCATTATAACATGACTTAAAACTCACTATAGCCAATTCTCTTTAATATAGGACCTTTTAAGGATATTTGTGCGAGGGGATCTGGATTTAATATACTTTTTGTTCATTCAGCTGCTCCATTTTCCATCAAAACTAATGATTGTGATTTGACAATGTTTAAAATCTAAGGGTGAGACTGGACACACTTGTCTAAATCCCACTTAACACTTCAACGTCCTGCTCATAATTGTATATTTTCTCGGCTCCACACCAGTCTCCTCCATGGTGATCAAGGACAGCTATCGATTTCATATAGTGCACTGTTTATTTTTCCTCTGTTTCATAAATCACAGATCAAAGCTCACTCCATCTGGTTTGTTTTGCTGCTCTGCTCCTTCGGGCTATTTTGCCTGACATCTCCGTTCCTCTCTCCTCTTTAAAGCAGAGGGAGGATTCTCTGTACAGTTTTTCCAACACTCTCATGGCTGGGTGACTTACAAACCTGCTCCATCCCACTTATAATGGTTTAATAATGAACGCGATAAAGATAATGAAGGTAGAATGAAGGTGCAATTGCGTCTCGAGGTATTTTCATGAAAACATCGAAGCGGTGAGCTGGCAGAGTCTATTGAATACAGGTCATCGGTCTGAGCAAAAATAAAAAGACTTCCCTTCCCTAGATGCTTTCAAAAATACGCTTTAAGGCGAGACACTGCAGGCAAAACTCATTTTATTTTTTTGTTTGGTGGTGAGTTTGTTCTCTTAAACTACAGGCTTTCATGTGGAAATGGTTAAATTATCCACGCTGCACCAAAAGATGTTTTAATCTTTAAATTGAATCATCTTGCAGCCATAGATTTATATGGGACGGTCTAACTTTAAAGGACGTTTTATCAAAATTCATATTCCCCATAAGAACATAAGGATCACCCCTTAAAGCTGCACTATGTAACTTTTTGGTTGGGGGTCTGACACCTGCTTGTTTCTATGGATATGTCATTGCTCTGCCTGGAATGTTCCACAGTATGACATTAAACAGCTCTACCTTACATTTATTCAATTACAGGAGGTTTTAAGGCTCAAAAATATCTAGAGAAACAAGGATCCTGACTGTGAGCGGGGTCGCCTATCCACAGATCTGACCTGTAACTTGGTCTACTTTGGGCTCCATTAAGATAGAAAGGTTTAATGCCATACTGTGAAATATTCCAGACAAAGCAATAACATCTCCATGGAGACAAGCGTTTGATGGACCCGCAACCAGAAAAGTTACACAATGCACCTTTAAGTAGCACCCACAAAAACAAGAAAACATGACAAAACATGCAGAAGGTCTGAAGAAGTCTGATTTATTAAAGTTTTAACAAACAAAAAAAGAGGCGAAATTTGATTTTTTTAGGTGTATTATTTTGTATCTAATATGACAACAAAAAGAAGCAAGAAATTTAAACCTGGCTTCAAGTTTTTTGAATGTCCCAAAAATGGTAAATTTTGCCCATTTTTACACGTACAGTGACTTATTTTTAAATGAAAACATTATATGATAAAAACTTGTAATACATAACAAACTCACAAAAGTCAATTTTGCATAATACGGGACCTTTACCGGGACAGTGTGTAACTTTCTGGAGATCACACGTCGCCTGATGTTTCCATGGAAATAGAAAGTTAAAGTGCCTGTGACAGCTTAGACTAGTAATATTACTAAAACACAGTTAAGAAAATTATATTTAAGATTTTTGCAAAAACAGTCACACCCATTTCCCAAATTTAGCCTTTTTTTTTTTTTTATTTAAAATTGTACTTCCTGGTTGGAAATCGTGACATCACACTAAGGAATTCCATCTGTTACCGAGCAAAACTCTAATGTGCACAGAAATGATTATCTGACATGCAAATATAAGAAAACACCTTTATTTTGTTGAATTCATGTTTAAAGTATAAGAAAAAATGTGCAAATTGTGTTGAACATTTGGATAGAACTCTCCTTAGTGTGATGTCATCAGTGTGCTTAGAACTCTTCACTTTCTGTAATTTTAAACACATTTTTCAACTTTTCTTTGCAAATTGCTTCTTGATTTGTGTAAAACTATCATTTAGAATTAAATCAAAATTAGAAAATCATAAAAATGTGTCATACGCACTTTGAAACCATTTAGAACATTCCCCATGAAGATGGATGTAGGTAGTTTTATGCCATACTGTGGAGGATTATAAACATTTCTATTGAAAACAGCAGGAAAAGGCCCTCCTAGTCAAATAAAAGTCAGGTTTGTGGAGAGGCAAGCCCACTCATAGAAAGAATGCATGTTTTTCTGTGTAATAAAAACAACAAAATGAAAAATCATGATTTTGTTTTCTTTTTTTTTTTGACAAAAAAGTTACATACTGTGGCTTAAAGGTGCACTTTTCTGGAGATGGTCCGCAACCTGTTTCCATGGAGATGTTAATGCTTTGGTTTAAAAGTATGGTATTAAACTAATCTGTCTTGCAATAATTCAACAACAGGTGTTATTTATTGCTCAAAGCTTTATTGCTCTGTACTTAAGCAATACTGTGAGTGGGGACGCCTCTCCACAAATCTAACCTGTAACTTGGCTTCTCCATGGAGATTCTTAAGTTTATGGCCATACTGTGGAACTTTCCATCCACATCTCAATGGAGACAAGCAGATGACAGACCCACCACCAGAGGAGTTACACGGTGCACTTTTAACTTGCACTTCTCCATCACCTCGTTGAGTAATTCTTCAGATAATTGCCCTGATCATGATCCCAGCTCTATCAGTTACAGCGTCCATTTTAGCATTACAAACGCAAATGAAACAGTTTGTCATACCCAACGCAAAAAATACCATTAACCCCCTGACTTGGCCCTGCTCTACTTGCTGCTGTCGATAAAGACATTTGGAGAACTGCTTTATGATCATGGCTCACACTCTGGTGAAGGTTCATATTCCTAATGATGTCTTTGATGGATACCTGCTTGACAAGGAGCTAGAGATGCCGTGACCCCGCTATAAAATGAATGGAGCGATGGAGATGATGAAGGTTTGGTCTGCTGGCCATTAGCAGGTTAATGGGGTGCAAATGACGGATGAGAAATGATGGAAGTTGGGAATGAATTCAACCATACAGATTTAAACAGATATGGATAAATAAGGCGAGTGTGAGTTTTGAGTGGACAAACTTTGCTGCTAACACCCTGGTGGAGGTGTGGATACAGAATGGCGGGTGAGTTAAAGAAACTGTATGTAAGAGTTTGATTTTAAAGTGCCCATCATCAAGATATTTAAGATTAACCTACAGATGTTAACAATTTCTTCCCAGTTTAGCAATATTTTTAGGTTTCAAACTTGACTTTCTGTTTGTAAATCATGACATCGCACTATAGGGAAGTGTGTGTAGAATCCCTCGGTCGTCCAGGTAGAATCCATGGCAAAGGAGAAATTCACTTGTCGTCTGTACAAACGTTTATTTGGTCGAAAACATTTCGCAGCTCATCCAAGCTGCTTCTTCAGTTCTGGTCAGAAGCTGGTGGACACTGCTTTATATCTGCCTGAAGTGAGGAGATAACTACACTGAAACTACTCTGAAACTAACACATCTATTTGTTTACAGTTTCTGTTTGTTAGCCAGGCCTATTCAACTGTACTGAGTGTGGGGTCATATTAGCAGAATCATTCAGGCCCATAATGAGTGCTTTCACACCTCTGGCCATGACCCAGCTAACCCTATTGTTCGCTTTGATTTAGGTTTGAGGATGGGAGTTGTAAATGGGAGACAGATGATGGCTGAGGCCTTCATTTCTGTTCAAGGATGGATTGTCTCTCCTAACAAAAATAGCCTCTTTAACTCCCCTCTCAAACCATTTATTATCTCGGTTTGTTATCCTTGGCATCTTCAAGAGTGAATTTGATGTTTAATCTACAAAACTATATGTGCAGTAAAAGGTTCCAGATCTTGAATTTTGATTTTAGAAAAGTTATCATCAACATAACGATACCAATGAGTGGGTGGAGTTCCTGAATAAGAGGCCAAGGCACAAGGGGAGACTGGTGAGCCCATTGCACAGCCGTGGATTTGCCTGTAGAAGTTTCCTCTGAAATGGAAATAGGTGGTACTTAAACAAATTTCCAGCAGTTGGCAGATTTGGTCGGGTGAAAGTTTGGTTCTCTCTTCTAGCTTGGTATCCTCCAGTAGTCTCCTTCTTGCTGCCTCCACCGCTACCGATGTCGGAATATAAGTGAAAAGAGAGGTCACGTCAAAGGAAACCATTGTCTCATCCCGGTCAAACTGGAGATGCTTGAGTTTGTTCACAAATTCTGCTCCATGTTACCCACCAAAGGGGCAAGAATGGTCTTCAGGTGTATGTTCATTGTATGTTTTGGAGTCTGTGCTACAATGACTCCCTGTTTGTGAATCTTTAGGAGACCAAAGACGTAAGGGGTGAAGTTACCAGGATATAGTTCGAATTACAAAAAACGAAACCCCACAAACTGGTAAAAAAAGATCATTAACTGCTTGCAGAAGCTGGAGAAGAAAGAGGTCATCGATCGACAGCTGTATTACAGTCTATATCCTGGTAGCTCCACACCTTACGTAGACAGCAAACAAAGCAATGTTGTCTACTCCATTCAGTGTATTCCATAACTGTACCCAGCAACCATATGGTACACTGGATCAGAACTCCTCTAACACACACCGAAATTATGATTTGATAAATAAAATGATAAGAAAACACTTTTGTTTGGTTGAAATCATGTTTAAAGTATCAGAAAAATGTGTTTCTTGTGTAAATTGTGTTGAACTTTTAGACAGACGTCATACAGAACTCTCTACTTCTTATAATTTAAAACAAATTTTCAACTTTTCTTCACTAATTGCTTTTTGATTGGTGTAAAACTAAATTAAGCGAGAATAATAAAAACCTGTCATACGTACTTTAAATTCCATAAACATGATCAATGTCTCTACATGTGAAGCAGGCAGGCTCAAATCTGATTTATTAGCTTTTACTGATAATAATTCTCATGCTGATTTATTCTTAACTAGTTGTTATCATTTTGTGTTTTGCTTCTTAAGACGATCAGAGAGCAGAATGAACCTCACATGGGTCTCTCATTTGGGTTGTCAGTTGGTTTAGACTAAGCCGTGTGTTCAGAGTGTCTCTCTGCTCTTTCTATAGAGCTCCTGCACCCACGTGACTAAATCTGACAAGGACGCCATGTTGGAAGTGGTGGATTAGCAGTAATGAATGGCACCGAGTCGTTTTTGAAGGGTTTTTTTTTGTCATTAAAGGAAATCATAGGCAATGATTTATCTTAAAACTAATCAAATTAAAGATGAGTGGCATTTACCTGACATAGGTGTGATTTTAAAGACAATAGATTGCTTAGATTTCGCCTTAATTCTGCTATATCTGGACATCTGGTTTACTTTTCACCTTTTTATATAATCAAAAAAGGTCCTTAGAAATGTTTGTGAAAAATAGACTTTATTGTAAAGCCCTGTACATATAACGTTCACTGACACTAACAGTTTAAATGAGATGAAATTAATAAAATAGCAAAAAATATAATGTGCGCTGACTAATGTGCAGATGTTGTAGCTACGTAGCAGCTAAATCTCTCATATCAATGTAACACACACAAATATCATTGATGTAACTTTAGTTTGTTATTTTATTTTCTACTATCCACTTTTTTTAAGCAGTCAATTAGCAATAAACATATTAAAAGTGTTAAGCAAAAAGCATTTGGGACTATTTAACGCTAATCGACAGAACACAAACTTACATCCCGGTGTAACAATAATCCTCAATCTCTGAAACTCCCATAAAGTTTGTTCATTGAGGCCCAAGCCATTAGTTTCTATGGGAGTTCTCACCCGTGACCGCAGCCAGTGTGGGGTTTAGAGGTGCATGCTGGGACTGCGTGACGACAACTGCAGGAGCTCTATAGTGAAAACATAGGAGAGGACACAGAATTCACCATAAGATGAATATATTTTTCTCAGTGAGATCCACTTTGTTGCCACTCGAGATTCCTGCACATTTTCACAAATTTCACACTTTTATCTTGTCAATTTTCTAGGCAAATACCACAGGCATGAACTGATAGTTCGCCTGATGTTTCAACAGGGAACCAATCAGCACGTAGCAGCGCACAGATGTTCACTCACAACACACAAACACTATCACAGTGGCTCATATCAGAGTCATGCTTTTGAGTGATAGAAGAGGTTTACTTTCAATGTGTTTTGCAAAGACTTTGCAAAGCCTTAATCTGCCAAACGTAACGCCTATATTATGGAACTAATATGTTATGATGTTGTTTCCTTATCAAAATACTCAGGGTTGTGTTTTTTTCATCCACACGTTTAAAACACAAACCCGCATATTTAGGCTGACCTCTTCTCTCAAACTGAAAATGCTCCGTTCCACCTTATGTGTCATGTCGTAATACAGGAAATGCTCCACTGTTCTTTTAAACTCCGTACACCTTCACTAGAATCATTTAGGTGATTTCAGCCCTGGAATTTCCCATTTCTACTGCACTGAAGGTAAAAGGAGCTGTTACCTTGAAAACTACCACTACATGACATCACAAGGTGGAACAGAACATTTTGAACTTTGGCGATGTAGACCAACTAGTAACAAAGGATTACTCACGCGTGTGAATGAAACAAACACAACTCCAGGTGTGTTTTTGATGAGGTAACTGGATTCTAACTGTTTAAGAGTTTGGTGTAATATAGGACCTTTAATGCCACCACACAGCTGTATGTTTATAATAATGCCATTGCGTCATCCACACATGAATAAACTTTGCTCGTCACCTCTCTGTTTCTCTCCTGGTTTAAATATGTTTTCGTACTAACAATGAATCTGTGTGTTGATCAATTATAATTATTGCCCCATTTCCCTTTATCACCATCATCAAACATATCGTGCATTCTATTCTATTCTATTCCGTCCAATCGTCTCCACTGGTCTTTTTGACTCCCTGTGGCTTTGGGCTGATGACAACCTTTCGAAAATAACCCTTTAAACGAGCGATAATGGCTTGTACAATGCAATCAGACACAGAATTAATGAGTGGGCTAATCCTTGTTCTAATCTGTATACACGACCCAGCATCATTTAACACCACAATTTGACATTAGAACACGAGTGGCATTCTTAACTCCATGCTGCGCGATCAGAAACATTATCTCTACACGATCACATACAAACATATTAAAAGCCTGATCTCCAGCGAGCCATTAAATCTTAATAGGAATAACTCTATTGGATTGTGCTGACAGAGGCTAAGTGTTAATCAGAGGCTGTAATGCAAATGAGGGCGTGCTAATGGCTTTGCTAACGACGTTGGAGGCAGGGAGAATAACAGCGGGGAGAGATAGCATCGTGGAGGTACACCTAATCGCGCTTTAATAGACAAGCAGGGCGAGCGCATCAATCAGTTTCTAGGATGGGACATGGATATTATGGACATTATTGACATTCCTCTCGTCTCAAAATGCTACACTGGCCCTACTCGTATATCACAGCTTTAAAGTGTAAGGGGGACACCTCAAAAAGATGATGACTTTAATATCCTTGCTCAGATGCTCCCATGTGGCAGATGCGGTAAACTATACTGCATCCTTTTATGAGTCTTGAAATTGGTTCATCAGTTTCAACCTTCTATGATCGTATAAAGGTCTTCCCTCAGTTCTTGTTTGGGTCAAGGTATATAAACAGATCCTCCTGTCTACATAGGCCTCTTATGAGTGTATATACAGTAGTACCCACTGCACAGACACAGCTCCAAACACTCTGCAGCTGCTTCATGACCTCAAACTCTCCTCGGGCTGTTCTGTTCCTTTGGGTGCAGCTGATACACAGTTGCCTTCAGTCCATCCTGGTCACACCACTCTTGGCTGTAGTGGGTCCCATGGCCCCTGCCTAAGCCTCCCCTGCCCCCTCATTTCTGTGCCGAGCCCACCCATCTCAAGGTCACAACTATCTCTCCATTCGTGCTCACGCGCTTTCGCCTTTTCAGTTCCATTTCCACACCATATCGCAGGTGTACAAATGCCTGGTGCCAGGGAGAGGTTAAAAGTCACATGGTTGGGTCATTAACACAACAGTGTAGGGAACCAAATAAAATCATATCATCAAACACAGCAATCAAAATGTAATAAAAACAGATTTAAATCAGATGCCATCCCACAGTGTGCCTGGCGACAACAGCACCACCAGCTGGGCATGAGGATGGCTCGATGTCTTGGCCATGCCCTCCTGAGAATAGTAGAAGGTCACCCCTGAGTGTGTAGCCACTGCAAACCTGACTGGGCGACAGGTGCTGCACACCTAACTGGGCGACAGGTGCGATGGAGGAGAGGCAGATGAAAACATTTAAGAAGACTCCTGCATGTTTCGATCCCTCTGGCCTTCCTCAGTGTGAGGTATGAGGACAGCTCCTTCTGCTCCCCATATATAAGTTAAGACAATGTCCTCTAGACCCCAATATTATACACAATTTAAAAAAAAAAAAAAAGAATGAATGAAATGCAGTTGTTAATTTTTAAACAATCGTTATTTTTCAAATTATTATCCATGTGTTTTAATTCATAAGCGGCGCATCAAAGAGTTTACATGAGGCTCAGAGGGAGGGCAAACTATTATCTTCTCTTCATTACAACACTTTTAAAAAATGATTTTCTTTAAAAACATTATCAGTTAAATGCCCCTGCGTATCTCTCTATTTGAATCTCATTTGCCATGATGCTTTCAGCCTGGACAGATTAGAATCACAAACAATGTGAACTGGTTGCTGTGGTGGCCTTACTCAAACATGCATGAATCACTCAAAAAATACAACTTCTGGTAAAATAATGATAGAGAACCAGGCTCATATGTCTCCTTTTCATCCAAGAATACAAAGCTTTTAGACCTTGGGTTCGACTATTGCTGTAAAACCAACACATTACAACTCGCCTCCACTCTGCACAATTTATACTACGCCAAACTACTGAGAAATACGCATTTACCTGGAACCTTATCGCACTAATCGCTCCAAATGAGGTCGAAAACAGTGATTCATGCTCGCGTTTAGCCACTTTCCCCAAATTCTCCTGCTAATTTATTACAAAATGGCACCGCGATCTGTCTCACTTTTTAGGATATTCATTAGGGTTTTATAGCAGGGCCTATTTGTCGGGAGCATGTATCTTGAAGAAGGCAGATGCTCCGTACGCCCCACTGTCCCCATAACACTAAGACGTAGTGAGAATTTAGATCTATTTTCCGCTAACGATACAGAAATACGGCGCTATGCTAATCTACAGGGGACTGGCGCTGTCTCCTCTGGCAGGGACTACTTTGTTTGTGTGTATACCGCCGCCGATGACACTTTTACTTGGAGTAGTAATTGGGTCATCGTCAGGGAGGGTGTGACCCATTATAAAAACTCATGGGGTTTAAATTAGACTGTGCACTGCAGAAGAAAAAAAAGTAACATGGGTTTATGATATATTAAAGTGCAAATGACAGGGTTTTGTGTTTTTCTAATCATTACTTGGTTTGGTGGGATAATACTTTTGGTAAATATTTATAATGGCAGTTTGTGGAAAAGTTGAGGGGAAAAAAAATACAAAAATAGGAAGTAGAGCTGAGGTCTCACCACTATAGACTGTACGAGGAAAAGGGACAAAGGGAGTGTGACGTCCCCCATAGCATTCAGCTCCAGTCAAATGAAGCTCATCAAGGCTAGCAGTTATAGGGGCGAATTTAGAGCCGAGTTCCATATTTGGAAGTCCGACTGCGAGTATCATATAAAGACCGGTAAACAAGACTCTCTGAAATGGGCCAAATATTTCACCAACTGCTACAGAACACCGGAAGACTCTAGACCGACTAAACACTAAAACTACATTTTTTACTGATTAACTGTGTAAATGGGTCTAAAATAGAAGTGTATACCTATCCCTGGTCTTATTTAAGCAGTTTTAGTGCATATTTGTTAAAAACTGGACTTGGGTCAAAAGCTGTGCCTCAACCGGCCTCTTTAGGATCAACTATGGCCACTACATTTGAATTTCCGGATTGGACAAATGGTCGCCAGTGAGTCAAATGCAGGTTATTACGTGACGAGCACAGCCACTTGCGGTCACCTCACGAGCTGTGGGCCGTACGTGAGGAGCCCCTCTTAGCCCGGCCTATACCTCGCTGTGCTCCGGGGCAAAACTCGCGTCACCGTCACTCTCCATTGGCAGTTTGCTCTTGCTCGCTCTCACTGACCGGCGCTGTCACTCGGCTGTCACTCACAGGTCAAGCCCCGCCCCACACCATCACCCCAACCCGCCGAGTACCGCCCGCTTTGTTGGATCAAATTCAAATTTTGACTGTGGACGGAGTTAACTCTAACACAGGCGTTTAGCGGCTCTTTAACAGCTTCGATTTGTCACAGTAAGTGGCAATGAAGGGCCTTTTAACCTCACTAAACCTGTTGTTTGGTCATGCATGTCTCCATGAACATAGAAAGGTTTAATGCCATACTGTGAAACATTCCAGACAAAGCAATAACATCTCCATGGAGAAAAGCGTTTGACGAACCCTCCACCAGAAAAGTTACACAATGCACCATTAAATATCATTTTTGATTAAATAAAAAAAAAAGAAATTCAAATGAGTTTAAATTACAACATTAAAATCAGCGTGCAATGCGATTAATATCTTTTTCAAGAGTGATTAAGCTGATTATTTTTTTAAATTGTTTGACAGCACTAGTTTACACCAACTGGATTTCAGCATTGGAAAACAAAACACAAGTTAATAACAAATAAATGGAATGTTTTTGTAATTAAAAACAAACCAACATTACAATTATCATCATTATGTTTCAAGATTTTGAAGGTTAAAGTCAAAATCTTACTGTTCTTTTTAGCATTTTGTACTACACAGGCTACACTTTATTCACTAACAATAAACAAGTTGAAACGCATTTGAAACTTTGAGGAAATCCCTTGACGATTTTGATTTGATTTGGCAAACCAGTTATGTGAAATGAAATCACAAAGCCAAATCGCGTTTGTTAAAACAACAATACAAATATTCAAACGCTGCAAATCCGTTTTTCCAAATTGCTCTGCCACCACCAACCTTGACTCTTTTCCTCAGAGATTTCAAACAAGAATAAAAAAATCAAAGTTTGCAGCACTTCTGGAGCTGAAACGGAAATCTGCTTTGATGAGAGTAGGTCCCCTGTACTCAAAGGGGCTTTTCTGTCTTGGAAAGTCCAATATGGCTGCAAGTGGCGTACGTGTTTTTGAGCTACTGGACTTAGCGCTCAGGGGATAGGTGGAAGGATTAAGGCAAAAGAAGTGAGAGACAGAGTTCTGAAAATGAGGGAAAGGAAAATACACTCTGCGTTAAGAGAGCAGGTTTAATGTTTGGGGCCATGGTGGTGTCTAAAAGTTTAAAAGTTTAGTTGGCTCTGAAAATGGGAGAGTGGAGAAAAGTAGTTCCTCCGCCAGTGGAGCGAGGAGGGTCTAAACGGGTATTGGACCAGAGGGTATTTTATGTAATTAAGGCTGTTTCACTATAGAGATCTTTGCATCTTTATTTGTTTTGATTGTCTCTCTGTCTGTCTGTCTCTCTCTCTTTATCGCTCTCTCTCTATCTCTCTCTTAATCCCTGTCTCTCTCTCTCTGTCTCTCTCTCTCTCTCAATCCCTGTCTCTCTTTGTCTTTCTCTGTCTCTCTGTGTCTGTCTCTCTCACTCTATCTCTCACTCTCTGTCTCTCTCTGTCTGTCTCTCTCTCTCTTTGTTTCTCTCTCTGTCTCTCTCTCTTTGTCTCTCTCTCTCTCTCTCTCTCAATCCCTGTCTCTCTCTCTCTGTCTCTCTGTGTCTGTCTTTCTCTGTCTCTGTCTCTCTGTGTCTGTCTCTCTCACTCTCTCTCTTACTCTCTGTCTCTCTCTGTCTGTCTCTCTCTCTTTGTTTCTCTCTCTCTCTGTCTCTTTCTCTCTCAATCCCTGTCTCTCTCTCGGTCTCTCTGTCTGTCTCTCTCACTCTATCTCTCACTCTCTGTCTCTCTCTGTCTGTCTCTCTCTTTGTTTCTCTCTCTCTGTCTCTCTCTCTCTCAATCCCTGTCTCTCTCTCTGTCTCTTTGTGTCTGTCTTTCTCTCTCTGTCTGTCTCTCTCACTCAATCTCTCACTCTCTGTCTCTCTCTCTCTCTCTCTCTCTTTGTTTCTCTCTCTCTCTGTCTCTCTCTCTCTCTCAATCCCTGTCTCTCTGTGTCTGTCTTTCTCTGTCTCTCTGTGTCTGTCTCTTTCACTCTATCTCTCACTCTCTGTCTCTCTCTGTTTGTCTCCCTTTCTCTTTAAACATTTTTTTTTTCATATTGGAATGGTACCTGATAGTTTCCCATGCATTTGAGCATAATTTGGTTTGCAGTCAGTTGAGGTCAACATGAGTCAGATGTGTGTTTAATTATAAACATTTTATTGTCTGAAAATCAAGAACTGCGCAGTAGCATACTAAATGTAGTTATCTTACAATCACAATCACGTGAGAAACATTTGTAAAGTGATTACGGTGAATAATTTGGATGCTTAAAATGCGTAAGGTAAGTGAGGAATGACTTTGGACCACTGTAAAATGTTTAAACAGTAAAAATCAGGTGCAGGCTTTTAAACACCTCATCTGGCATGCTAATATAAACATGCGGTCGTAATGAATGCAGTGCGACAGATGAAATGCTAAGAGCGAAGCTGGTGATGATTTATGGGAAAAATTTATCAGACTAGTCAGTCACCTGCATATTTAGGCTGAGTTCTTCTCTCAAACTGAAAATTCTCTGTTCCTCCTTGTGATGTCATGCAGTAATACAGGAAGTGCTCCACTGTTTTTAAACTCCAAACACCTTCACTAGAATCATTGGATTATTTAAGACGTGGAATTTCCCATTTTTATTGAACAAAAAGTAGCTGTGAACTTGAAAACTACCTCTGCATGACATCACAAGGTGGAACAAAGCATTTTGAGCTTTGGAGATGTAGACAGACTAATACTAAAGGATTACTCAAACATGTGTGAATGAAACAAAACACAATTATTATTTTTTTTTCATGAGGTAACAATGATTCCTCGTAATACAGGACATTTAATCTTCATGGAAACAAGTAGGCAAAACCACCAAGCCAAGTTACAGGTCACAATATTTAAAATTTACAGTATTTTCTGCAACAGTTGTAGTTATTATATTATAATTTAGACCAGTTTGTTATTTTACGGCATATGCAAATCTGTACATTTATTTTTTAGTTTTCGTGATAGTAACACTAAAAAATACGATCTATAGAAACAAAAAATTAGCGAATTACACTTATAGTACCAATGCAGAGTAAAATAATGCTAATGGTAAAGGGAGTTGATAGCAAAGTCCAGCGAGCATCTGAATCCCTGATCAATAACCCTCCGGACGGTACAGGATTTACGCCTCTCTGCAGCACACAGAAGGCAAACCCCCGGGAAAAGTGGAAAGGACCAGACCAGAGCAGCGGAGCGTGATCGGATCGCTGGGAGGGACATGGGCCAGGCACACAGAACACTGCTCCCCACAAACCCACACCACAGCTGGGGCTAGTGGAACATGTTCAGAATAAACCATGTGTTCCTCTAGCGTTATCTAGACAAAAAAGGACTCTGTTAAATGAAAAGTTGTGGGGTTTATGCAGATGCTGTGGTAGCTGGTGAAGTGGAGTGCTTTGCTCAGGGACTCAGTGGCAGTATGTGCTCAGGCAGCGTTTTCACTGCATGGTAACCCCACTACTACTACTACTACTACTACTACTACTACTACTACTACTACTACTACTCAAGCATCTGCTGTTACTACTATTCTGTGGCAATAGTCAGACACTTACAACTCACAAAGTCCATATTGGCAAGGAGATGGGTGAAGTGTTTTGCACAAGGACACAAGAACAGTATGTACTCAGGCAAGATTTTCATTGCATGGCACTACTACTATTAGTACTACTACTACTAGTACTACTACTCAAACCTTTCCTGTTACTACTATTCTATGGAAATATTTGGGCGTTTACCATCCACAAAGTCCATACTAGAAAGAAAATGGGTGAAGTGTGTTGCCCAAGGACACAACAGCAGTATGTACTCAAGGCAATGCTTTCACTGCATGCAACTCTGCTACTACTGCTGTACTACTGCTTCTCAAATGTGTACTGTTACTACTGTTCTGTTGCTGTAGTCAGACATTCATATTGGCAATGTGGGCGGAGTGCCTTGCCAAAAGACATACATTAGTCTTATGTACTGGAGAAAGGTTTACACTGGCTACAATTCCAAGCATATTGTCTGGCTCTAGCAAAGACACACAAACATTTAAACAAGAATATTCTCAAGTACACAAAAACAATACGCAATGCCAGTGAGATTCAATCACCAATCTTTAACGGGCCTATATTTTCTGATCTTTGTTGTAATGTTGTTTACTCATGAAGAACATACCCTGAGTTGTGTTTTGTTTCGTTCACACATGTTGAACACACAAACCTGCATATATGAGAGTTTGAGAGTTCTTCTCTCAAACAGAAAGCGCCCTGTTCCAAGTGAAGTCATGTGGTGATACAGGAAGTGCTCCACTGTGTAATAACCAAGCAATTCATCGGTCTGTCTCTATAGTTCATGATAAGGAATCGTTGAAAAAAGCTTACTTATTCATGAACGTCACATCAAAAGCTTATGAAAGAAGATTTTACATAATGTGTCCTCTTCAATAATTGATCTATGTTCAAATGTATGATGGGTAAACAGATACTTTTGTTCAGTTTAAAGGGCTCATATTATGCTATTTTCTGATCTATATTTTCTAATTATAATGTAATTCCATACCTGGAATTGCCAGTCTCTACTGAACGAAAAATAAAAGGTAGCTAACCCAAAAACATTTATTCTGTCTTCCTTTGTACATTAACTTTTTGGGTTCTTTTTAAAGACAATACAGTAGGAGATGTATTTACCTTGTCGACATGTTTTGGCTGCTATAGCTGTAGGCCATCTTCAGAACAGTCCCTGATGTTGGTGACGTGTCATATATCAGCTGTTGTTACTTCTTGTAGGTGTGGTCAGCTGTTGTTACTTCCTGTGGGCGTGGTCAGCTGTTGTTACTTCCTGTGGGCGTGGTGAGCTGTTGTTACTTCCTGTGGGCGTGGTCAGCTGTTGTTTCTTCCTGTAGGCGTGGTCAGCTGTTGTTACTTCCTGTAGGCGTGGTCAGCTGTTGTTACTTCCTGTAGGCATGGTCAGCCTGATGGACCTGGCAGGTCGCTCAGACTGACCACGCCTCCCGTCGCCTGGTGGTTTCTGGAGGAGGGTCCCAGGTGTGTGAAAGGAGGAATGAACACTTCGTCATCACGGCTGATGGTGTCCGTGCCCTGTTTCCTGATTCCAGTGGTCTCCCTGATCCAGCGTTTGAACTGGTTTTTCTTGATCCATTGTGTGGCTATTTCTTTTAGGAAGTAACAACAACTGATATATGATGGCTTGCAGCTAGCAGCCAAAACATGTCAACAAGGTAAATATATCTTCGGCTGTATTGTCTTTAAAAAAGGAACCCAAGAAGTTAATAAAACGTAGCAGTTAACTTGTAAACTACTACTTGATGACATCACAAGGTGGAACAGAGCATGTTGAGCTTTGGAGATGTAGACAGGCTAATAAAAAATTATTACTCAAACATGTGTAAATGAAATAAAACATAACTCCGGGTATGTTTTTGAGGAGGTAACAGCATTATAACATGACCTTTCTAAACCCTTAACATACTCCTCTTCTCAAAAAGACATATCTTCCACATCTTTCCCATCCTCCCTCATAGATCTTCATTTTTCTTGCAGTGTAGTCGGGCAGTGTGCTGTTAGGGGCAGAAGGAAAATAAACCTCCCGCCTGAAGAATCAATTGGCGTAGCTGTCGGCGGGCTGTCAAACTCCCCGCATGATGGACAGCCGAGATGGGCACGCTCTATTTGGCCACGGGGGCTGCCGGAGCGGGTGGGAACTGAACCGTGCAGGCCCGAGCGAGACAATATGAAGAGGGAGTGAGTGGTGTAATGCTCCCCGCCCGCTCGCGTCAGCACAAAGATGTCTGGGGAGGGGGAAGACCATAAGAGGGCTCTGAAGGCTCATTGGCTGAAGAGGTAGCGAGGTGGTAAGTTAAACAGTCAAAATTACAATCTTTTTGTGTATTAATGGGCCCATATTACGCTATTTTCTGATCTATGTTATAATGTTGTTTCCTCATCACAAACAGACCTGGAGTTGTGTTTTGTTTCATTCACATGTTTAACACACAAATGCTCTGTATTTAGAGTGAGTTCTTCTCTCAAACAGAAAACACTCTGTTCTGTCTTGTGATGTCATGTGGTAATACAGGGAGTGCTCCACTGTGTTTTTAAACTCCATACATCTTCACAAGGATCATTTGTAAGATTACAGCCCTGGAATTGCCAATCTCTACTGAGCTAAAGGTAAAAGGAGCTGTCTGAAAACTACCACTACATGACATCACAAGGTGCATTTTGAGCTTTGGAGTTACTCAAACATGTGTGAATGAAACAAAACACAACTCCAGGTATAATTTTGATGAACATTCCAACATGACACAACACACAAGAGTAAATTTTGCGTAATATCGGACCTTCAGTCTCTCCTGGGCCCTATTGAAACCCTTCTTTTACGGTTAGCTGTAAGATTCTGTGCAATGCTCCGCTCACGAGCCTACTTCACCAGTATACAAAAGTGTACACAACAACTTCACATACCTGAAGCGATGTGCAGTAGGTTCATTAATGGGATGCGCACTGATTGTGTTGCGATGTTGCTCTGAAGGGGGAGTGACTTAACGCAGGGAGTAAAGGGAAAGAAGGCTCAAAAACGAAAGTGAAACGTATGAAACATAATGCGTTAATACGTTGCTTTTGGTGAATATAGCATTTTTAAAAACAATAAACTTAACATGGTAATCTAAATATGTTATGTATTAGTAGTTAATACCACATAGAAGTAAAATACCCCCTCTTTAAAGGTACTATATTATTTTAAATTGATTCTTGTGAGATTTAAACCATATTATAATGTTGCAGTTGTGTATTATTTCATTCACACATGTTTGAGTAATAATTTAGTCTGTTTACATCTCCGAGCTCATTCAGTTTTCAAATGAACAGCATTTTCGTGAAGATGTATGGAGTTTAAAAACACAATGGAGCAATTCCTGAATAGCCTAAATATGCAGGATTGAGTTGTGAGTTAAACATGTGCGAACGAAACAAAACACAACTCCAGGTTTGTTTCTGATGAGGAAACAACATTATAACAGATTGGAAAATAGCGTAATATGAGCACTTTAAACCACTACACAGCTCTTATTTAATACCTTCACATCTTCCTGATAGTATCCTTTACCTAACAATCTTATTCCAAGGACTATTCCAGCCACCAGTATTCCCCTCCCCTCCTTCTTCACTACATACACCAATCCCATGGGCTTATGTGGCTCAAACACCATCACTACCTCTAGGGACCTCAAGAAGTACAAGAATCGTCCATCTCCTCTGTATTATTATTCCACACCTTATCAACAAGATTACACCTTAGTACCCACCTTCCAGGCCTGATCCCATATACTGTAACGCACTTATCCATACCAGTGGCCATTGTAATATCTTTTCTCTTCACAGCGACGTAGCTCTTGTTCGATACTTGATGGATGTTAAGGTATTCATGACCAGTCTTAGGGTCCTCGCGTTCAGATATGTTAGCCTGGAGGAGACGAAAACGCTGCTCATGAATTTGTAATGTGGAGATGGAGTGATCCGGGCTGTGCAAATATCATTTCGTATAAGAGAAATGGATAGGCCAAGATGGGGAGATAGGATGGTTTGATGTGTATGAGAAGAATATAGAAGAGATGTTTTACTGATGGATAAGAGATATGGGTGGGACTGCTGTATATGAAGTAGAGGAGTTGACTTGAGTTAGCCTGTAGCAGCTGGTTTAAATTTGACCAAGTTGGGTTCAATGAAGGGAAGTGTTCCAAGTAGAGATATAAGGATATATATCGAGCTGATATTAATTTGTTTGGCCCAACAAGCAGGTTTCGGACATGATTAGACTAATAAATGTATATGACAACTCTTTATTTAAATAAATGCATGTTTAATCTGTCAGAAAAATGCCTTCCTGATGTGTAAATTGTGGATTTTGGATGGAGTTTTCTGTTTTAGAACCACAGAATGAATAAAGAAGTGGACTAAGTGAGTGTGACATCACCCATAGTGTTTGGCTCTAGTCAAATGAAGCTCATTGAGGCTAGCAGTTATAGTGGCAAATTCCATATTAGGCATTCCAACCATGGGTGTCATAGAAACCAAAGAGCGAGTCTGAAGATTGGTGAAGGGAGTGGGCGCTTAACACTAGTGTCAATCAAACCTTTAACTTCTTGGGTTCTTTTTTAAAGACAGTACAGTAACATGTATTTACCTTGTTGACATGTTTCAGCTGCTAGCAACCCAAGAAGTACATAAGAAGACAAAACGAACATCTTTGAGTCAATCAAACCTGTTCCTGACATAAGTGGGAACGACCTTAGGGCCCCTGGTTTGTCTGTTATTAATGTTAATATCATGATTTACAGGAAAAACTGTGAAATAAAAACACCAGGACCATGTACAGTGGGTTAATACGAATATTTTAAGACCAAAATGAGGAGCCTGACATCAGAAGGTGCAGAGAGGGGTGACATTTTTTCAACTTAAAGTGAATTGGAGGCAGTCGATGTAGCCAAAAGCGCCCCCATGTTTACTTCTTATTTGAAATGCACCAGCTCGTGCTTTAGCTATGTTCACTTATATACAGTCCATATTTAGAAAACAGTGCCACTTCCTGTATTTTTGTATTTTTAACTGTTTTTTCCACAAACTGTCACAACCAAACACATACATGTTGACCACAGATACTGTCCCACCAAATCAGAATTAGAATCATTGTTTACACTCTGATGGCCTCCCTGTCGCAACTCATCCTGCACCACATTCGGTCTTATGTTGCAATCTTTGTCATTTTTTATACCTCAAGTAAACGAGTCCACCTGTTGTTCAGTCATATATGCACCGTCTCACCGAAAGTCAAACGAAAAACGACAATCAAAGTACAAAATGACCCCTCCACATGGAAAAAGCTGTGAGTAGTGGGAGGTTGATTTTGGAGATTGCAAAACCGAAAAATATAGTTTGACCAAATGTAAAAAAGATAGACGCTAGACAGCGACTTGGAGTTGGAGTCCGTTTTGAGTTTGAGAAGGAAAGGCACATTTTGAGCTATTTTCTGACCTTGGTTATAATGTTGTTTCCTCATCACAAACAGACCTGGAGTTGTGTTTTGTTTCTTTCACATGTTGAACACACAAACCCTGCATATTCAGAGTTCTTCTCTCAGACAGAAAACACTCTGTTCCACGTTGTGATGTCATGTGGTGATACAGGAAGTTCTCCACTGTGTCTAGAATCATTTGGATTGAAAGGTAAAAGGTAAAAACAAAACAAAACAAAACAAAAAACTACAGCTTCATCACATCACAATATTGAACTCTGGAGATAAAGATGAAGATTATACAGCGTTATAACATGGGTTTAAGCTCACAAGAATCCATTTTATGTACTATAGGACCTTTAAAGCGTTTTATTGCCCAAGAAACAGGAATTGCACGTTAGCATGCTAGTTTTGTTAGCTTTACTGTGACGGCAAAAGTCACTCACCCACTGCAAAGCGTTTAAAATGAACTAGCTGTTTTTAATAGAAAGACAAAGATTTAGAATTTTGCCTGAGAACTTTTTTCAATTGAATATTTGAATTTTGAAGCGGCTCAAAACCAAGTCTAATTTGATTATCTGAGCGTAACCAAGACATTTCTATTTTCACACCACTTTTGCCTTGAGTTAAAATTGTAGTTCTTCTCTATGGTAATACAATTTTCTGTGCCAATGAGAATTTGCCTCCTGGTAACTGGACGCAACTTCACCACAGAAACGGTTTATGTGGCGTAGTACAAAAAATGCACATGGGTTATTTTGGGCAACTTTAGATTTTTTTTAAACAAATTAAATTAAAGGAGTTTGAAAACACAGTGGAACCCTTCCTGTATTACCACTTGATCACATCATATCATGAGATTTAACCAACTAAGAAGTGCAGCATGTGCAGCTCAAAGGAAGTGCTAAGAGATTATTGGATTTTGTAAAATGAGCTTTTTGTTTTTCTCCTATCCATGGAGACCGTGCAAGAGGCTAGCGAAGGAGCTAGCTATGGACATCTGATATGCTACAGGCTTTTTACATCATATGTGGCAGAAAATGTGGCAGAAGACCTTCCAGAGGAAATACTTTGAGGGAAAGAACCATTTCATCACCAACCAAAACACCAGAGTGGGATAAGAACGAGGCCTTTCCTGTTGTGTTCACCTGGCGCCGCCTGAAGGGTACAACAGAATGTTTTCAGTTTGAGAGAAGAGGGAACCAGTATATGTAGGATTTATATGTTTAAGATGAGTGAATGAAACAAAACACAACTCCACGTACATTTGTGATGAGGAAACATCGATCCGAAAATAATTATTTCATTGCTAACGATGTAAAACTTCTAAAAACTAGACCCAAAAGCTTTTCATCAACCTTTTCATCATCCATATTGAGCTTCCAAAACTCCTACTAGTTTTATAGTCTTCTCTTTCTGTCCTCTGAAAGTTTTTCTGCTCAGTCCAAAGTGCCTCTTTAAATTTCGCGTTCTTCCTCCAGGGCTCCTCATCGCTCACTGAAGTACTTTGCGACTGTGGCAGTGTCTTCAAAGACCAAACACAGAGCTGCAGGAGAAATGCATTTTTAAAAAGGTAACCAAAAGCATAAAGAGAATACCGTTGTGCTCCACCTGACCCTACATAACCCAGGTATAGGAGTTTTGTGGTCATTTGCCGTACATGTTTACAGTTTTCAATCGCTTTGGCACATTTGTCTATTGAAAACATTTGCAACACAGCTCACACAAACACAAATTTTGTTTCCCTAAAAGAAAAATAATTTCAAAATGGAGTTTTTCATTCAAAACTGATCGATCATCTCCCAAGTTTTACCGTCAGAATGTTCAAACTCTCTTTTTTCTGTGCTCTTTTATTCATTTAACAAAGCAGCTCAGAGTCTCCGTCCTGCTCTCGGGGACCACAGAGAATCACTGGTTTAGGGCAGCCTGCTACTGGGGTTCATATTTACACAAATGGACTCTGGACTGGAAAGGCTTTGTTTTTTTTTGTCTAAAACCTGTCTGTATAGCATTATGCAAAATATAAAAATAGATTACCAATTGCAAATATTTGATCAAAAATATTTATGCTGAAGAAAACTGAAACATGTTGGAATAGCAAATACATCAGTACTACTTTTGTACTGTAATATGTAATGTGTTCTTGAAAATCAAACAAGAATGTATGTGAAAGTATGTATACACATGTACTCGATGTGTGTACTCAATGCTAAGACACTTTTCCTTGTTTGACTCATGTGTGAAATCCTTTCCTATTCGATTTTTGAATACTGAAAAAAACAAGATTCATTGATCATGAGTGTTAGTGAGTGAGAGCTGTGTCAAATGTTCTGAGAACTGTGATGTGAGCACCTGAGGTCCTTGTTCAGCTGCAAAGTATCAGAGGGTCTGGTACCTGGTGAGCTGGTCTGAGTCTGCTCCTACCACGTCTCCTGCCCACCGGTGTTGAGTATGGAACCACCTGTGCCCGTCTGCCATCTTGACCTTTAACACACCCAACCGCTGTGTCTCCAGTGAGAGCTGCATCCTCTGACTTAGAACAAAGCGAAAGAAAAAATCATGTTATGTTGAGTGTTTGTGTAAAACCTGTGAGTTACACATGTGCCACACTGTTATTCCTCTATTACAACATATAAGTGTCATTGTTTCACCTCCACCTCCACCCACACGATGTAAACATTAAGATCTGCAATCATTACTATTCCACACAGAAAACTTCATCCATACAATACACACATTACCCATGGAACTGTCTCTTATCCCACACCTATGGATATCATCAACAACCACAAATACTGAAGAAAACTGTACAAACACGGCATACACATGCAACTATTGTGTGTTTGTGCCAGTTTACCACTGGTGTTATATGTTGTTTTCTCTAGATAGTTGTAAAATATCCTGTCTTTATTTTATAGTGTTATATTTTCCTCTTGCTCTTCAGCGGGCTCGAGACTGTCCATGTTATTGCCGTCACCATCGTGTAAAAGTCTATCTTAAAATCCTTGTCTAAATCCTGCTGCAAACTAGCAGATGTGTATATTGCTGTTCGTATTTCTTCTTGAATCCTCAGAGCGGTTTCCCCCTCCCTGTCACCTCTCCAGGCCCTGACACTGACAGAATTACAGGGCAGGTGTTAAAGTGGACTTTAGTGTCCCCGTAGGGACATGTGTCCTCTGCATTTAAGTCATCCTGTAGAGCCACTGAAGCAACAAGCTCTTCCTGGTCAGGACAGATTCAGCTGAGGGTTTGAACTACCCAGCTGAAACTCACCCAGACATAAAGAGAACATGCAAACCCCACACACTAACAGAACCCAGGACCTTCTTGCAGTGAGATGAGACTGTCCCACTCAGACACCAAGGTTCTTGTGTGGCGTTTTTATTTCTGTACAGCATCTTGTATATTCACACTTCTTCCTCTTCTTCCTCTCAAACTCAAAATGCTCCCAGCTATTGTCATGAAGTGTCCTCCATCTCCAGGGATCGCTCCTCCATGTTTTAAAAGTCCAAACAACTTTAACCCTCACTACAGTCTTGCTTATAGCTGTTTTTAGCCTTGTTACTGGCAACAGTAGCTTTATCTGTGCAAAAAAGAACAATAAATAGACAGATAGATGCCCAGCTAGACAGAAATTTGTAAATAAAGTCTATAACACCATTTGAAATTCAGTTTCACTTTCAGACCATTTTGATTGAAATAAATAATACAGTCAAATAAATAAATAAATAAATGGCTCGAATATCAAACAACATTTTTTACTTATTTTTGGCAGTCTATCGCTCCAATTCTCTCTCTCTCTCTCCAATTCAAGGCCCCTCCAACTAAACCCATCATCCCTCTCTCTTCTTTCCTCCAAAACCCCTCCCGTCCCTGTCACCTCTCGGGGCCCTGACGCTGACAGAATAACAGGGTGTTGTGTTTCCCCTGCCGTGTTTTCTGGAGCTATTTTGTTGCTGCGGCGACATGACACTGACTTATGAGCGTGGGCAGCCGGTGGAGGGACGGACGGAGGTACAAAGAGCTCCCCCTCCATCAGAGCCAGTGCATCGGACGCACACCTCCACCTGCACACACAAACACACACACACCTGCGCAGACAAAGCTCGAGTAATAGAGGCCTCAGCTCGGACATTGGCTCTTTTATAACAAATTTTGGGGACATTTCTGCATTGTTAGAAAAAAAATAAAAACATAGCGTCACTGGGTAGCGTTCCTGGCTCACAGCGAGAGGGTTCCTCTACTGAGTCCTTGAATGGAGGGATCCTTTCTGCGTGGAGTTTGCATGTTTACAGGAGCGACAGTCAGTTGCTCTTCATGTCAATCCGAAAGCTGATGGTTTGAATCCCACTGCCGACATAAAACAGCACAAACAGGTCTATTGACGCGCAAACAGACATCCAGTGAATGTTGCCGTTGTGTCCTTGGGCAATAGATCAGAGGTGTTCAAACTATGGTCCCCCTGCTGAATTAACCCAACTGATCATAGGCAGAACTTTTAACTACAGATTTAAGTAATGCTGCTCTACTTGTACAATAGTGTCACATTGTGAAACATCAAATTTCTATTCCAAGCCTTATTAAAGGTACGGGGGCGCTGTTTAAGCTGTGGCCCTTTGTGAAAAAAGTTCGGACACCCCTGTCATAGAGTGTATAAAGAAGTGGATTCTGGGAGTGTGACTTCACCCACAGCGTTCGGTTGCAGTCAAATGAAGCTCATCAGTGTTTGAATGAGGTTTGAATAGGGCCCGGAAGAGATTAAAGGTCTTGTATTACACAAAACTGACTCTTGTGAGCTTTACTCATGTTAGATTGTTGTTCCCTCAGGAAACAACATCATACCATCGATCAGAAAATAGTGTTAAATGAGCCCCTTAAACAAAATATAATCATTCTGTAATGGCCCATAGATCCTCACGTGTGCTGCAGAGTCTGTGGAGCTGGAGTGTATGAGGCTCACAGAGAATTTTACTGTGACTCTAACCTTTACCATTAGTGTGACAGAGAGAGAGAGAGGGAGAGAGGGAGGGAGAGAGAGAGAGGGAGGGGGAGTGAGGGAGAGAGAGAGAGAGTGAGAGAGAGAGGGAGAGAGAGAAGGAAAGAGAGACAGACAGAGGGGGAGAGAGAGCGATAGCGAGGGGGAGGGAGAGAAAGAGAGTGAGAGAGAGAGGGGGAGAGAAAGAGAGTGAGAGAGAAAGAGAGGGAGAGAGGGAGAGAGAGAGGGGGAGAGAAAGAGAGGGAGAGAGGGAGAGAGAGAGGGGGAGAGAAAGAGAGTGAGAGAGAGAGGGGGAGAGAAAGAGAGTGAGAGAGAAAGAGAGGGAGAGAGGGATAGAGAGAGGGGGAGAGAAAGAGAGTGAGAGAGAAAGAGAGGGGGAGAGAAAGAGAGGGAGAGAGGGAGAGAGAGAGGGGGAGAGAAAGAGAGTGAGAGAGAAAGAGAGGGAGAGAGAGAGGGGGAGAGAAAGAGAGTGAGAGAGAAAGAGAGGGAGAGAGAGAAAGAGAGAGAGGGAGAGAGAAAGAGTGAGGGAGAGAGAACATGAGAGAGAAAAAGAGAGAGCATGAGAGAGAAAGAGTGAGGGAGAGAGAGTGAGAAAGAGAGAGTGAGGGAGAGAGAGTGAGAAAGAGAGAGAGTGAGGGAGAGAGAGAGGGAGAGAGTGAGAGAGAGGGAGAGAGAGAAGGAAAGAGAGACAGACAGAGGGGGAGAGAGAGAGATAGCGAGGGGGAGAGCACGAGAGTGAGGGAGAGACAGAGAGAGAGAGAGAAAGAGGAAAGAGTGCGGGAGAGGGAAGACGGGTGTATCATAAATAACACAGGGCGTTCGATAGACCCCAGCGCAGCAGGCTCATGTAATCAAGCTAACAAGACTCTGAGGCTAGAACACTGGTACAGAGACAAGGCCAGTCCAAATCTGATAACTACAGTAATCAGATAACCCGATAATTAGATCAGATTTTTCATGTTTGTTTATAGCACAAGAGAAATCTGATTATCAAAACCAAATAGTGATCTGTGTAAGGTAAAGGTCAATATTACACATGTTTGAGTAATCCTTTATTATTAGTCTGTTTACATCTCCAAAGCTCAGAATGCTCTGATCCACTTAGTGATGTCATGAAGGGGTAGTTTTCATGTTAACAGCTCCTTTTACCTTTAGTTTTGTGTTTTGGGTTTGTGTGAATGAAGCAAAACACAACTCTAGGTACATTATAACAGAGATAAGAAAATGGCGTAACTTTAAATACTGGACTTTTAGAGTAACTGTGTTTGGAAGACAAAGTAAGAGTAACAATACTTCAAAATAATATTACTCAACTAGAAGTACAAAGTAGCTGTCCAAGAAATTATTCAAGTAAGAGTAAACAAATATTTGAGAAAACTACTACTAAAGTAAAAGTAACCTAAAGAGTAACTGTCGGGAGTAACTTTTTTTTTTTTTTTTTTTTTTTTTTTTTTTTTTTTAAATCAAGTTTATTTTCATAACACAATGTGGAATTAAAGTAACAAATATTCATGTCACAAACAGACAGAACACATACAACAGACAAGACACACAAAAATAGCCAAAACACAACAGAACAAAACAAACTGGACAAGACAAGACAAGCACCTGAAGCATCCATCCCCAACCACAGGTCACACACCAAAGGTTCAAAGCCATAGCCCTACAACTTCTTGACGTGGACAAACATGCGTCTAAATATACAATAAGTTATAATGTTTCAGAATTCAGAACCACATTTTCAGTCCCATTTTAATGGTTTCCATTTTTTGGAGTGTAAAAGCAACCTATTATTATTAGTAGCTATAATTTTTTCAGTTATGAATTGTAGATTTAATTTATTTTTAAAGTGTTCCAAACATAGGTCCACCTTATTAACCGCTTTGAAAATCAAGATTTTCCCCACTAAAATAATGGTGTTCACTAGTTTTGATGAAAATTTATTTAGCACACCAACAATTATATTTATGGGGCTAATCTCTAGAGTGATTCTGAATTCCTTCAACCATTTTTGAATTGAAAGCCAAAACTGTGACACATACGGACAATGGTAAAATACATGCATTATATCCTCCTCTTCTTCCTCACAGAATCGACACAACGAATCTTCTTTAATACTGCATAGTTTAAGGTATCTTTTTGTAGCTATAATTTTGTAAAATATTTTTAATTGAAAGATTCTTGAGTAAGAATCTATTGTGGTGTTGTATATATTTCTAAAAAAGTTTTTCCATATAATTGGAGTATTAAATTCATCTTCCCAATGTGTACAGACTCTGTGAGGATAAAAGGCAGTACCAGACCTATACAAATTAAAATTGTATACACTGTTATTTATTTTGCCGGAAGATAACCATCTTAAACACTTTGACTGTGGTACACATACTAATAATTTACATAATTTGCTCTTTATAGTTCGTTTCCAGTTGGTAGGAATAGCTGATAATAATTGGTTATAATGAAAAGAGTCAATACATTGACCATAAATTGCACAGAACTGTGAAAATGACAGGAAATCACCTGTTGTATCAATAAGATCATTAATAAATACAATGCCATTTTTCACACATGTGTTCCATAGAATAGGCTTTCCTTCAATCAGAACATTAGAATTCATCCATAAGAGTTGATTTTGAATCTCATGAACGCCATCTGGAGGGTGGTATTGAAAATTTAACCATGCTCTTAGTGCATCCTTAAAAAATGATGACATATTTTCCAGTTCATTCATGAATAAATGATTAATATGTTTAGGATTCAGTTGAAAAAATGGGAATAATTTATTTTGGAAAAATGGGTAGGTTTCAAACAACATTTGACTTGATATCCATTTAGGATTGTGATATATTTTATAAATCCAGGAGGCCTTCAAGGATTCATTCATGATTTCAATATTTTTCAAATTCAACCCCCCATTTCCAAGTGAGTTGTACATGTATTGCCTTTTAATCTTGTCTGGTTTGTTATTCCAAATAAATTTAAACATTTTCTGCTCAAAATATTTAAAAAATGATTTTTCTGGGGAAGGGAGACACATCAGCAGATAAACAAATTGGGGTATTGCTAGAGAGTTAATTAATGTTATTTTACCATGTAATGTTAAATAAGTACCTCTCCATGGCTGTAATAGACTTTCAACTTTTTTAATTTTTTTTTCATAATTAACCCGCACTGTATCTTCTATGTTTTCAGTAATATGTATTCCTAAAATTTTCACATTGTTACTGGTCCATCTCACTGGTGTTGGACATTTGATATTAAAATTTGTATTTGAAATATTTCCTATTCTCATAATTATACATTTTTCAAAATTTGATTTTAATCCTGATATCTTTGAAAATGAATCCAATTCTTTTAATAATTCATGCAATGTTTTTGCCTTAGGCTGTAAAAAAAAAGTAACATCGTCTGCATACATTGTCAACTTTATCTCTTTATTATTTTGGTATAGACCTTTTATATTTGTATTGTTTCTAATTCTAATGGCCAATATTTCCATACATAAAATAAATATATAGGGAGATAAAGGACATCCCTGACGAACCCCTCTAGACAATGTAAAATTTTCTGATAAATAGCCATTATTTAAAATTTTACTGGTGGGTTCATTATAAAAGATTTTAACCCACCTTAAGATAGTCTTTCCAAAATTAAAAAACATTAATGCACTATTAATAAAACTCCAGTTAATTTTATCAAAAGCCTTTTCAAAATCTGATATAAATAACATTCCGGCTTTGCCCTGTTTTTTATAATCTTCAATTATGTCTATAACGTGCCTAATGTTTTCTCCAATAAACCTTCCTTTTATAAATCCCACTTGCTCATGTTTAATTAAAGTTCCAATAATATTTTTAATTCGTTGGGCTATACATTTCGCAAGTATGCGGGTGTCACAGCAAAGTAATGTTAAAGGTCTCCAGTTTTCCATAACTGTGGGGTCTTTATATTGACCATCAGAATTTTGTTTCAGCAACAGTGAGATGACTCCTAGTTTTTGTGATTCAGAAAGTTTACCATTTGTAAAAGAGTAATTAAAAGATGCTAAAAGATATTTTTTAATTTCATCAAAAAAAGTCAAATATACTTCAGCTGGGATTCCATCAAGCCCACTGGCTTTTCCAGGGGGGAAAGACTTGATGGCCTCCATCATTTCTTTTTCTGTTATGTTTCCCTCACAACTCTGTCTTTGCTCTGGTGTTAGTTCGTATTCTTTGGGGCAAGGAAAAAATGTACTAGTGTTATATGGTTGTTCATGATCACCTTCATGAGAGAATAAGGACTTAAAATATTTCACCTCCTCAATCAAAATTTCATGTGGATTTGTTAGAATGCCATTTGGAGTAGAAAGACTAACTATATTTTTTTTGGTTGAATTTCTTTGATATAATCTTAAAAAATGTGCTGTACACTTTTCCCCATGCTCCATCCAAGAAGCCCGCAATCTAGTAATGAGTCCTGCTGTTCGTTCATGGTATAAACATTCTAATTCATTCTGTTTTTGTTTAATTACCATTTCTAGCTCAGGTGGAGGGTTTTGCTCACTATCAAGTTTTTCAGTTAAGTCTTTCAATTCCTGTATTAGATTCATTTCTTTGATTCTTGTTTGTCTCTTTTTCCAAGAGGAGATTTTAATACAGTGTCCTCTGAAAGCACATTTAAATGCTTCCCAGACTATATGCGGATTGGCTGTGCCTTCATTTATTTCAAAAAAATCATTTATAAATTTTTTTGTTTTGTTAATGAAGGTTTCATCTTTCAGTAAGGATTGGTTAAATTTCCAGTATCCTTTACCTCTGAGATACTCTGCCGTTCTAATATGGAGTACTACCATAGAATGATCAGATTTTAATTTGTCTCCAATATAGCAGTTAATTGTTTTAGGAAACAAGGAAAAGGAGATCAAACAATAGTCTATACGACTTGCTTGTTGTCCCCTGCGCCAAGTATATCGCCTAGAATCTG
This sequence comes from Taenioides sp. WSHXM2023, assembly GCA_029959045.1. NCBI lineage: Eukaryota > Metazoa > Chordata > Actinopteri > Gobiiformes > Gobiidae > Taenioides > Taenioides sp. WSHXM2023. The sequence continues at coordinate 22,572,749 of CM057103.1, forward strand.
GGTTTTTGATTCTCCATATATCTATTAAATCTAGTGCAGATTTTATCTCTTCTATCTCATTTACAGCCTGTGGATGATTATTTAGAGTATGTGTTCCTGCACGATCTTTTTTTATATCTAAAACTGTGTTAAAATCTCCTACTAGAATTATTTGAAAATTATCTTTTGGATTTACACGATTTGCTACATTTTCAAAGAAATATGGATTGTCTTCATTTGGAGCATATATATTGATTAATTGTATTTTTAAGCTATCTATTGTTATATCCATTATTAACCATCTCCCCTCCATATCTGACTGTAAGTTGTGAACTGTATAAACCACATCCCTTTTGAATAAAATCATAACTCCCCTGCTATTGCTAACCCCGTGACTAAAATAAATATCTCCCTCCCATTCTGATTTCCACTTTAGTTCATTTTCAGGTATTGAATGGGTTTCCTGTATGCAAATTATTTTAATATTTTGTTTGTCCTTCAACCATGTAAATATTTCATTTCTTTTTGTAGGGTTTGCCAGGCCATTACAATTATATGTAGCTATTTCTATGGTGCTGTCCATAAACGGTTTGGGTTTTTCATATTGATCACAATCATATTATTTATTAAATTATTCCTAATGGACTTCAGGTACTTGTCTGACAAATAACTAACCAACATACAACATATAACATAAAAACACATAACAAAAAACATAAAATTAATCAGTGTCATGTCTAATTTATTGTAAATTATTCCCCCTCCCAAACCCTCTACCCTTTCAGAAGAAAAAAAAAATAAAATAAATCATGTGCTGTCACATTTCCCAACATATTCTTTCACCCACCTTTTTTATTTTTTTTTTAAAAATACTACTAATAATAGGCCACATATAGACAATAAGGTCATTGATTCATTTTGTCTTGTCTATATATATATATAGCCATACAACTATTAATGCATCTCATTACTCGTAGGTTATTCACCTTAATGAATAACTGTTTATTGTCACTCACGAGCTCCCAAGATCTTCTCGGTACGCTGCAGTAGTTCCTCCACGTCTTCACTCACGCGTCCTGCCCCGGACTGTTCCCATTGTCCAGGCCGTTCCCACCGTCCAGTTCCACTATTAGTATCCCTCTGTGCCAGTGTTTCATGTTGTATCCCAGAGCGGAGTTTTTCAACAGCGGTCCCCGCGATCAGCCCGCGCTCGCCCAAGCCCGTAATAGCTGCATGGGGTGTACCAAAGATCTGCGCGGTGCCATCCTCATAGAAAACTTTCAACTTCGCTGGAGCCATAACGTGGGATTTGATGTTTTTTTCCTTAAGATGTTTCCTCACATGTCTATACGATGCGCGCTGCCGATGCACCTTTGGGGTGAAATCATGTTCAAAGAAGACACGAGTGTCGTTATACAAGACTTCCTTCATTTTCCACGCAGCCAAAATGACTCTTTTCTTTGTATCAAAATCTCTGAAAGCTGCGATTATTGGCCTCCCATGCGCCTTAACTTCTTTGTAAAGACGGTGCGCCCTGATTATATCAATTTCTCCGGTTAACTTTAATGTCTCCCGGAAAAGTTTCTTGAGAAATGCGATCATATCGCTGCCTTCGCTTTTCTCGGGCACGTTGAAAATGCGTACATTATTCTGTCTGGATTTATTCTCTAAATAGTCCGTGCGCTCTTCCATCTCCTCAATCTTGTTAGCCAAGTACTTAATTGCTTTATGATGAGTTATTTCTGCATCCAAAGCCTCCTCCACCCGGCATTCAACCTGCTCCAAGCGATCTTTCGCCTTCTCCAAATCCTCGCTGATTTGCCTATTTTGCTGCATTATCAGCTTTATGTCTCTTTCAGTTTCGGTCCTAAATTCCTTAAGCTCCGTTCTAAAATCTTTCAATTCTGAGGAGAGAGACTCTTTTGTGGAGATTATCAGGCGTTTGAGTTCCTCGGCGTCTATCATTGTTAACACGTGTGCAGGTTGTAGTTTTGAAGTACCTTTTCTCAGTTTTTGCGTCTCTTTCTTATCCAGCGTTGCTCCAGAGCGCAAATTCATTGCACAGAAGGCATCGCGTGATAAAGAGCTTTATCCAAAATTAGGAAATAGCACCATATTCATCTTTATGGGTCTTGGGTGGGAGACGAAAAGTTACCTGCCTCTCACACCGCGGCCATCTTCAATGATTTGCTTTTGCCAAGTACTGCCGAGTAACTTTTACTCAAGGAAGAGTACTGTTACTTCAAGAAAAATATTACTCAAGTGGGAGTAAAAGTTTGCTGCTAGACAAGTACTCTGAAAAGTACTACTAAAGTCTAGCAGCAACATTTACTAGTTTTCTTTAAAAAAAATAAATGTAAACTGAGTACGACCCACCTCTGGTCAAAGTACAATGAATTTAACAATAACTCTTTCAATATTTAACATTTCCTTTTTCATTTTTGTCTTTGCCACAATAGGGTCCAGGTCCAAACCAGTCCAGGATCCTGTTCTAAACCAGTCCAGGATCCAGATCTAAACCAGTCCAGACCCATGTCCAAACCAGTCCTAGATCCAGGGCTAAACCAGTCCAGACCCAGGTCCAAACCAGTCCAGGATCCAGGTCTAAACCAGTCCAGGATCCTGTTCTAAACCAGTCCAGGATCCAGGTCTAAACCAGTCCAGACCCATGTCCAAACCAGTCCTAGATCCAGGTCTAAACCAGTCCAGGATCCAGATCTAAACCAGTCCAGGATCCTGTTCTAAACCAGTCCAGGATCCAGGTCTAAACCAGTCCAGACCCATGTCCAAACCAGTCCTAGATCCAGGTCTAAACCAGTCCAGGATCCAGATCTAAACCAGTCCAGACCCATGTCCAAACCAGTCCAGGATCCAGGTCTAAACCAGTCCAGACCCATGTCCAAACCAGTCCTAGATCCAGGTCTAAACCAGTCCAGGATCCAGATCTAAACCAGTCCAGACTCATGTCCAAACCAGTCCAGGATCTAGGTCTAAACCAGTCCAGACTCATGTCCAAACCAGTCCAGGATCCAGATCTAAACCAGTCCAGACCCATGTCCAAACCAGTCCAGGATCTAGGTCTAAACCAGTCCAGACCCATGTCCAAACCAGTCCAGGATCTAGGTCTAAACCAGTCCAAGACCAGGTCTAAACCAGGACTAAACAGCACAAAGTATCACACAGCCTTGACACGCAACAGGTCCATTTGTTCAGAGACATAAAAGACACCGTAAATAAGGAAGCCAGCGTAGGACATACTTCATCTGTCAAAGGAAAGGTTATCTATGTCTTTCTTTAAGGATTTCAAAGTTTAAATGACAAAATTCTATAAAAACTTTGCAATTAGATCAAATACAGGTGATTGTAAAGCCTTGAAAATGTTTTATAGTCTATATTAACATGGCATCACAGTGGTCACCTCGGAGTCTCACCTCACAGAAGGTTGTGGGGTTAACTCCAGGGTCTTTTTGTGTGGAGTTTGCATGTTCTTCCGGTGTGTGGGTGGGTTTCCATCAGGCTCTTCGGTTTTCCCCATCAACCCAAAAAACCTTAATTATTCATATTCTAACCCCCAAACTGATTCCCCAATTATTAAAAGAAGAGCAAAACTTAAACTTAGACTTAGGATCTTGTATTTTTTCTGATATTCTGCATTTTTTAATTTTAGTGTTAAATTAAAAACGGTTATAAAAGAATAAAATAAAACAGATATGAAAATGTTTAAATATGGTCACTGGGACTAAGATCTGATCATTTTCGTGGAGCTCCCCTTTTATCTGCCATATTAGTTCTATTTTAATAAAAGTACAACTGTACAGCTGAGCGTGCGTCCCAAAATAACCCACTAAATAAAACCAAACCAGGACTTAAGGAGTACAGACCAAGTCCAATCCAAACTTAATATTGAATCAGTGAACTCTGTAAGAACTCCATTACACAGTGACTTGGACAAATTGAGCGGTGCTTGATGAAGTGGCCCGGGTGTGGTGTAATTCCTGGATTTGTGCAGCGTCGCAGAGGTTGCCAGGTTGGGTGTGTATTGGCAGCGTATCGGCGCATGTTTGTCAGCGCGGTAGTTATTTTTACACCTGCTCTGCACTGGGTCCTATAGACTACAGGCTGTTACAGAGAAGCAGTGGGACAGATGCAGCTGGAGTCTGGTTTAGAACTGCCACTTCTATAAATGTGTGCGCAGAGGAAAGAATGCAGAGAGGCTGGTGCAGGATATACACTGGATTCAACACTTCAGTATGCTGGTAAAATGAACAATAACATAACCAGGACTAAACCAGGACTAAACCACGACTAAACCAGGACTAAACCAGGACTAAACCAGGACTAAACCAGGACTAAACCACGACTAAACCACGACTAAACCACGACTAAACCACAACTAAACCAGGACTAAACTAGGACTGAATCAAGACTAAATCTAGCCTAAATCGGGAGCTGAACCAGAGAGTAACAGGGACTAAACGAGGACTAAACGAGGACTAAACGAGGACTAATCTAGTACCCGAACAAGGACTAAACCAGGACTAAACTAGGACTAAACCAGGACTAATCTAGTACCCGAACAAGGACTAAACCAGGACTAAACTAGGACTAAACGAGGACTAATCTAGTACCCGAACAAGGACTAAACCAGGACTAAACCACGACTAAACTAGGACTGAATCAGAACTAAATCTGGCCTAAATCAGGAGCTGAACCAGAGCGTAACAGGGACTAAACCAGGACTAAACTAGGACCTGAACCAAGACTTAACTAGGACCTAAACCAGGACCAAACCAGGACTAAACTAGGACCTGAACCAAGACTAAACTAGGACCTAAACCAGGACCAAACCAGGACTAAATCAGGACTAAACTAGTACCTGTACAAGGACTAAACCAGGTCTATAGCAGGACTAAACTAGGACTGAATCAGCACTAAATCTGGCCTAAATCAGGAGCTGAACCAGAGCGTAACAAGGACTAAACCAGAACTAAACTAGGACCTGAACCAATACTTAACTAGGACCTAAACCAGGACCAAACTAGGACTAAATCAGGACTAAACTAGTACCTGTACAAGGACTAAACCAGGACTATACCAGGACTAAACCAGGACTCAATGAATTTGTGAGTCTCTAAGAACTCCATAACCAGAGCTTAACTAAACTAAATCAGGGCCTGAAACAGGACCTGAACCAGAATCTGAACCAGGACTAAACCAGGACCAGAACCAGGACTAAACTAAAGGTATGTTCAGACTATTTGGTTTGATTTTAAATGGAACAGATGTGCACTTGCTGAATCTGGTTTGGTGTTCTTACAATCACATCACATCGAACATGCCCTAAGACCTGAACCAGGACTTGAACCAGGACCTTTACCAGGATCTGAACCAGGACTAAACCAGGACCTGAACCACGATCTGAAGAAGGACTAAACAGCAAGAACTCAACAGTCCCACTTCAAAGTCTGCTCTGGTTTTCAAAGCAAATTTTCCATTCATTTTTCCCATAGACAGAGGCTAACCAGATAGATGGAAGTTTCAGCAAAATGTTTATATAACTTGGCGGTTTATAAAGTAAAACAGATTTGAAATAAAATGTAATAAAAATCTTGTGGTCATTAGTTTCCACCTTGTTACCACTGAGCCGATTAGCCCTGAGTTTTCAAGCGTTTAAGTCAATGGGAAAAATGAATGAGAAATTGACTTCCGGAAGTAAAGCACCAAACTAAATCTGCAACACCAGATTTAGATATTACCGTATTACAGCTAGCTAATATTATGCTAGCTTTCCTGTATATTATCCCCCAGTGCGTCTCATGCATAGATGCAGTGGAGTAATCCTGCTTGAGGGGAGGTTTTTAAGTCCTGCTCCCCGAGGTCTGGTCATGGTGATGCTCAGAACAATAAAGTGTTTGATCCAGGATTAGCCCCACTTTAGACCCGCTGTGGAATACTGCGCTCCCATCCACCTGCTGCTCTGTTTCCTCCTCTAAAACGACATAAACATCTGTATTTATACTACCGATCTGCTCTCGCGCAATGTTCCTTAAGGGTTGTACCGGTGTTGTACTGTCTTAAAGGTCTTACGTTACACAAAAGTGATTATTATGAGCTTTAAGTAATGTTTTAATGTTGTTACCTCATCCAAAACACTAGCTGGAGTTGTGTTTTGTTTCATTCACACATTTGAGTAATCGGTCTACAACTCCAGAGCTCAAAATGCTCTGTTCCACCTTGTGATGTCATCAAGCGGTAGTTTTCAGGTTCAGGTTAAGAGCGACCTTATACCTTTTGTTTATGGAAATTCCAGGGCTGAAATGATCCAAATCTATTGAAGGTGTGTGGAGTTTAAAAACACAGTGGAGTATTTCCTGTTTTACCACATGACATCACAAGGTGGAACAGAGCGTTTATTGTTTGAGAGAGGAACTATATGTGCAGGGCGTGTGTTATTTGTACAGCTTGATGTGTGGTTTTTAACATTTTAACTTTTCCGCCTGCTTGACTCCATGTTGTTTTTTTCCTAAATTGTTCCACAGTGTGACATTTGATTTAGCGATCTCCATGGAAACAAGCGGGCCACATCACTAGGCCAAATTACATGTCAGCTCTGTGGTGAAGTGGACTCGCTCACAGAAATAATGCATTTTTTGCTGTAGTTTTGACAAATAAAAACACTTGCAACTGAATAAATACAAGATATATGTGCTTAATGTCATACTGTGGAACATTCCAGGCAAAGCAGTTACATCAGAAAGGTTACACAGTGCACCTTTAAAACCGTTGGTTCTTAGCATGAATCTTTGTTTTTCCGTAGGCTCCTTGAATCACTGGATACACACGAGGCTAATCCTCCAGCCTGGTAACCCGCTAGGAGACCCTGATCCTGGCTCAGACCCGGACCGCGGGCCCCCACTGCTCCACACAGGTTACCCCAGCAGCAACGGAAAGAACGATTAAACCTTTTAAACCAAGATTTAAAAGGCCAATTCACCACAGCGGGCTCTTACACAGTGTAGCAGTATTGTTATGTGAAAGTCTACGAGCGACAAAAGCTTTATGTTGACAATATTGTGTAGTATTTGGTGGTTTGGAGCGATTTGTTCAGTTAATTCTGAAAGCGAACGAGACTCCGGCATGCAGTCTGCGCCCAACTTCTTAGTATTTCGTTTGGGTCAAAATAAAACTATGAAATGGAAAAAGGCTGTATAGAAGTTTTGATTTGAACAGTCAGACTTAAAGACAGTTACACAAAAGTTGGACAAACGTTTTCATTTATGTTTCTGCTTTATTTCCATTATTATTTCATCACAGCTTTGAATGAAACGCGTGGAATGTAGTTAACAAAAGATCAACTCAAAATGACTCCTGGTGTTAGAGTTTTTGAAAACATCCACCCTTTGGTTTGAACCCTTTACATTCTTTGTGTTTCTTGACCCTGACGTCGCACAGCTGTGAAGTGAAAACCATTTCAGGAAACTTCATCAAGGCTCGTAATGTCTCATAAAACTGCCGCTCCTTATTTCCCAACAGGGACAAGGTCTTCTCTGCACAGTGAACATTTTAATCAGAAGCCCGCCATGCCGCCTCTGTTCCTCCGTCTCTTCCTCCTCCTTCTCCTTCTCCTCTTCCTCCTTCTCCTCTTCCTCCTTCTCTTCCACCTTCTTCTTCTATTCCTCCTCTTCATCCTTCTCCTCCTCCTCCTTCTTTGCTTCCTCCTCTTTCACTTTATCTTTCTCTCTCCTTCTCTTCCTCCTCCTCCTCCTTTTCTCCCCCTCCTCCTTCTCTTCCTCCTCCTCCTCCTCCTTTTCTCCCCACTCCTTCTCTTCCACCTTCTTCTCTTCTTCCTCCTCATGCTTTTCCTCCTCCTCCTTCTTGACTTCCTCCTTTTTCTCTTCATCTTTCTCCTTCTCTTCCTCCTCCTCCTTTTCTCCCCCCTCCTCCTTCTCTTCCTCCTTCTTCTCTTCCTCCTCCTCATCCTTTTCCTCCTCCTTCTTGACTTCCTCCTTTTTCTCTTCATCTTTCTCCTTCTCTTCCTCCTCCTCCTCATTTTCTCCCCCCTCCTCCTTCTCTTCCTCCTCCTTTTCCTCCTTCTTCTCTTCCACCTTCTTCTTCTCTTCCTCCTCCTCCTCCTCTCTTTCTTCCTCCTCCTTCTCTCCTCCCTCCTGCTCCTCTTCCTCCTCCCCTGCTCCAGATGTAACAGTTCTCTCCACATGTGTCCTCTGTCCATCGTCGCTCTCCCACTGACATGAACAAAAGCGGAGTGGATTTGCTGTTTTCTTTAGTAAACACATTATCACTCCATCATTAGTGTTGAACAGCATGTGACCAGAGACGACTCGTTTCACTCAAATGTGGCTAAAACGACTGCACTTAAAGACGGAGTATTATGCAACATCGACTTTTGGAGCTTTTCTACCGTGTTACAACATTGAAGAGGTTTTACATGTCATGCATGTTTCAGTAATCTAGTGATCTCTCCTGGGCCCTCTCCAAACCCTCATTACGGTTCGCTGTAAGATTCTGTACGAGGCTCCGCCCACAAGCCTACGTCGCCCACGCTCCCACACGACAATTCTCCATAAATATACAAAAACGTGACACAAAACTGAACACTACAACTTCACAAACCTGATGCGGTAATTTCGATTAAAGGTAACCATGGTGATCTATGTTAAGTGCTGCCGTCAATACCTCATAGAAGTAAAAAAAACTGTACTTTCTTTCCCCTAGTTTGACAATTTCGGTGAGTTTTATAATTTTACTTCCTTGTTGGACATGGGGAATAGATATGACACACGTAGAGGTAATTCCATAACTGTTACCTAGAAACCATACGGTAAACAACGGCCAAACTTGGTCTATTTTACCCAACAGTTATCAGTAGACAATTAATACAAAAATAATTACACTTTTATTTATTTTTAACTGTGTTGATAGCTAGGGACTCATTTTTAGAACTCACGACTATTACTGTAATTTTCAACTTTTTTTCCCCCTTATTTTCCTTCTCAACTGACATTTTTTTTTTTTTTTTATCACAGGGTCCATTTGAATAAATAAAATAAAATAAATAAATAAATAAATAACAATACAATACAATACAATAAAGATGCAAACCTGTCATATGCGCTTTAAAGGTGCACTGTGTAACTTTGCTGGTGTGGGACCTGCCACATGCCTCCACAGAATGTTATTATTAGCCTGGAATGTTCCACAGTATGGTTAATCTTGTCTATCTCCATGGAAACAAACATATAATGCCAAGTTACAGGTCAACTCTGAAGAGGTTTTTCACTTTGTATGTTAGAGAAATAAAATCACCTGTAATTGCATAAATGTAAAATGGATATGATTAATGCCATACTGTGGAACATTATATAGAAAAACTGTATATTCTGTGAAGGCCAGCAGGTAGCGGGCCCTCCACCTGAGAAATGCACAGTGCACCTTTAAAGATCCTATAGTGTGCAAAATTGACTGACTGATAAACTCGAAATGCTCTGTTGCACCTTGTGATGTCATGAAGTGGCAGTTTTCAAATTTTGATTCGTAAAGCTGGACACGTGATCGGCTGTGAGCTGGAGACATTTGTCACAGTGAGGGACAGGAGGACACTGGACAAACTGCTCTCCATCATGGACACTCCTGCTCACCCACTGCACCAGACTATAGAGGGACAGAGGAGATAATACTCCCTACAACTGCACAACAACTCACCCACTGCACCAGACTATAGAGGGACAGAGGAGATAATACTCCCTACAACTGTACAACAACTCACCCACTGCACCAGACTATAGAGGGACAGAGGAGATAATACTCCCTACAACTGTACAACAACTCACCCACTGCACCAGACTATAGAGGGACAGAGGAGATAATACTCCCTACAACTGTACAACAACTCACCCACTGCACCAGACTATAGAGGGACAGAGGAGCTCATTCTCCAACAGGCTCCTACAGCTCCGCTCAAACAGTGAGAGATACAGGACTACATTCATACTATAATACTCCCTACAATGTACAACAACTCACCCTTATGTAACAGATAATACTCCCTACAACTGTACAACAACTCAATCTTAAGTAACAGATAACCTTATGCCCTGTCACTCAGCAGAGCATTTACACTGTTGTTCTTGTCTCTTGTTTATAGCTGTGATTTTATAGTTTATTTTATATTTTATTACTTATTTTTCTATTTTATTTTGACTTGTACATATACATTTATTTTTATAATTATGTCTCTTGCTCTTTTTGCTCCACCATTTATTTTTTACTCTCTGTTATTATATTATATTGTGATCTGAGCTACTGTATCCAAATAATTTCCCTTGTGGATCAATAAAGTTTGTCTAAGTCTAAGATTTTCTGTTAAACTAGTGTGAATGAAACAAAACACAACCTCAGGTATGTTTGTGATGAGGAAACAACATTACAACATAGAAAACAGTGCAGTATGGACCATTTAAGCTGCTTTGGACCAAAACAGACTCACAATTTTGGATATGAAAGGTTTTCAATCTACTGTGAACTCTTTTCGCTTCTTTGGCGCCATCATCACCCAGGACGTCAATAAGGAGCCCACCGTCAGCTTTAAAAAGAGGGTATTATGCAAAATGGACTTTTTGGAGCGTTCAGTGTTTCAGTATTTCAGCGGTTTTAGATGTCATCCATGCATGTTTCTGTAATGAGATGGTGTGTCTTAACTTTGGACAGGTGGGGTAGTTAAATAGAACATTTTAGCAATTTTAAACAATTTTTTTTGCACTTTTCCAACACACATCTTTGTAAATGAGAGAAATTAAAGCTGGATCTTTGAGTTCATAAAAACACAAGATCTACGCTCTGACCTTTGGCTGCAGCTCATTCAATTCTATGTTAACACTCCACATTTGTCACCGCTGACCCTTCGCTGATGGATATCGGAATGGCCTTGTCTCCACGGCAACAACCTTTTCATTAGTTTTGTTTCATACAGCGAGGGCCGGCGCGCATGAAGAGGACAAACCTATCTGACCTGACATTTGATCGCCCCACGTGTCGCCCGATACAGACGCGTAAGATAAACCTCTGCGGAAAATGGAGTTATGAATATTCAGTATAGCAAAAGAGGAAATTGGTTGGTGTATTGTGTTTATTAGCTGTCCAGTCAGAACCGCACGCTTTGACAAAACTTTACAAAGACGCCAGATCTGGAGCCGTGTCCTGTCTCTCTGATTTTTGAGGGAGTGATTGACAGATGGATTAAAAAAAACCAAAAACAAACAAACAAAAGGGGAAAAAAAACAACATAAAGGACTGAGGAGAAGTGCGGATTTTTACGGAATCAACAATCAAAACATCAAACATTTATTTCAGGCAAAAGAAGTTATCCATTTTGTTCAGAATGATACGAGAATTTTAGAAAGGAGATGTCTCTGTGTGAGACTGTGACTGTGTGAGAGAATTAGCGACTGTCGTTGGATTGTCTCAAGTTCGGACAGAGGTTTTTCACCGTTTTGGATTTGAACAGAATATAGGAGGTACAGGCAGTTGTATTTTAGCTTTGGTAAATGGTCATGGTCACATTTTTATACAGCATTTTTCCACCTTCAAGGCACTTTACATCAAGAAGCCACTCACCCATTTACACACACATTCGAGCAAGGGCAAGGGGAGTTAAGTGTCTTGCCCAGTGACAAAACGACAGCATTCATCTGTGAGAGCTGGAATCGCACCGCCAACCTGTGGGTCAGTAGATCTGGCTGCTCTAACAATGATGTTTACATCAAGAACTGCCAACCTTTGGATCAGTGGACAAACGCTCTACCATCTGAGCTCCTTTCTATACCTAGTGAGCTAGTGGTTCTGTTCTGTTCTGTTCTTTTCTTTTCTTTTCCCTGTAGGAAATTATCCTCTGCATTTGACCCATCCTTTCAGGAGCAGTGGGCGGCACATGAGGCGCCCGGGAACCCATCTCCATGATCTTATTGCTAGGCTTGGTTAGGACCTCAGCTGGAGGACTTTTTTTTTTTTTTTAATCTATGGAGAATGTTTTTGGGTTTATATATATATATATATATATATATATATATATATATATATATATATATATATATATATATATATATATATAATAAAGTGTCTTGCCCTAGTGCAGATATATTGTAAATGCAACTTTTTGGGTAAAAATGAGACCACTGTGTGCTGCCTAGATCTAATTATACGTTTGTTATATTTATAAGTTCTTTTTTTTTTTTCTCACCCGTGAACCAGGAAGTAACACTGGTGCACTATGCTAGTTGTTGTTAGCTTTACTGTGACCACTAAACTGCGCTCTGGTCACTGTAAGTTGTGAAAAATGCTCACAAACTCATCCTGGTGAATAATTAGGACGCTCTGAATGCATAAAGTAAGTGCGGAATAACTTTGGACCACTGCAAACTGTTTAAAAACTGTAAAAACACCTCTCCTTAAATCTTCACTTCACAATATTTTACTGTTTTACCAGTGAAATAATAAACCACCGTACTAGTCCATAATCACTGCATAGTTCGAAAGCGATCTTCTCCGTACCTGTTAGCGCTGGAGAGACGCCTGACATGAGAAGAAAGCCCAGGTCTGTTCTTAGCAACGCTCAGTGACGAGTGAGGAAGAGGAGACGGAACAAAGAACCATCTGAGCCTTCAGCTGGAGCGTCAGCCTGCAGAAGAAGACTTTTACATAACCTGACCCAGATATGTGCTTTTCAGTTGTCCATCTGCAGAACCACCTCCCCAGACAATTACCTAGAACTGTCGTGGGTAAGTTATAGTCAAAATTTAGACTTAGACTTGGACTTAGACAAACTTTATTGATCCACAAGGGAAATTATTTGGATACAGCAGCTCAGACATCACAATATAATAACAGAGAGTAACAAAAATAGATGGTGTAGCAAAAAAGAGCAAAAGACAAATGAGACATAATTATAAAAAATAAAAATAAATGTATATGTACAAGTCAAAATAAAGAATAAACTATAAAATAAACTGTAAAATCACAACTATATATAAGAGACAAGAACAACAGTGCAAATAATATGCTGATTGACAAAGCATAAGGTTATCCGTTACTTAAGATTGAGTTGTTGTACAGTTGTAGGGAGTATTATCTGTTACATAAAATTTTCACTTGCTTTTATGTTTAAAGGTGAAATATGACACAAAATGGATTCTTATGAGCTTTAAGACATGTTATATTGGTGTTACCTCATCAGAAACATGCCCAGAGTTGTGTTTTGTTTCATTCACATGTGTTTGAAAAATGTTTATAATTAGTTTGTCGACATCTCCAAATCTCAAAATGTTCCACCTTGTGATGTCATGTGGTGGTAGTTTTTAAGGTAACAGCTCCTTTTACCTTTAGATCAGAAGAGATTGGCGATTTCGGGGCTGAAATTATCCAAACGATTCTAGTGAAGGTGTGTGGAGTTTAAAAACGCAGTGGAGCACTTCCTGTATTACCGCATGACATCACAAAGTGGAGCAGAGTGTTTTCTGTTAAGGCATCCCAAATTATTGACCGTGATGAGTTTATAATCACTTCTCAGAACTTTGGAGTTTTGCCGTCATGGTAGTGCTAAGCTAACAACAGCTAGCATGCTCTCAGTGCAGCAGCATTGGTACTTGGTTCATGGATGATAAAAATGCTTCATAATTAGATACATAAAGCACACATGTCTCATTTGACACACAGTTGTCTCATTTGACTGTAAGATCTGCTTTTACAATATATTTGTAATGGGCTGAGACAAATTTTACTTTATTACATGAAAAAAACAAAAACAAAACAGAAAAGGTACAGTCACTTTAAAGGACCCATATTACACTATTTTCTGATCTATGTAATAATGTTGTTTCCTCATCAAAAACACACCTGGAGTTGTGTTTTGTTTCATTCGCACATGTTTAACACACAAACCTGCATGTTTAGGCTGAGTTTTTCTCTTACACAAAAAAAATACTCTGTTCCACCTTGTGATATGGCAGAAGTGTTCCACTGTGTTTTTAAACTCCACACACCTTCACTAGAATCATTTAGATCATTTCAGCCCTGGAATCTTTACTGAACTTAAGGTAAAATGTAGCTGTAAACTTGAAAACTACAACTTCATGACATCACAAGATGATGAGTATTTTGTGTGTTGGAGATGTATGTGAATGAAACTAAACCCAATTCCAGGTATGTTTTTGAGGTAACAACATTCAAGTTCACAAGAGCCAATTTTGCGTAACATAGGACCTTTAAGTACCAAAATGTATAGACCTGTTCCAAAGGCAAATCACCTTCTCCTTTTTCTTTTATTTGACTTTCTTTATAATAGTGAGACAAGCCATCCGCAGACAGTCATAAAACAACATTACTTATGGTTGAATGGAGTGATAATGATGGCACTTAGGTCAATTACAGTGGGGAACAGTGCGTTTCAATATAAATGCTTCTCTTGGCTCAGTCCTCCCACCTCCAGCATTATCTTACCCCCACGCTCCTCCAGTCAATAATTACAGGTCACTTCAAGTCTCTCTATATGTGTGGGAGCCCATTAGAACAGTATGTCAATGTGAATGTATGGGGGAAATGATTAATGACTGAACTCTTGAATGTAGTTTATAGACTGTTCATATTCTCAAATGTGATCTTATCATTTCAGATGACTTACATCATAATACTCCCTACAATGGAGGCATAGACAGACTGGACTAGACTGGAATGGACAGCACTATTACAGTGTCCTGAAGGTTCATATTTCTGGGTCAGAATTATATTGTGGAACTTGCTTTTTAACTGTCAGATTGCAGATTTGTGGACCTGGTTTATGGTTCACATCTCTGTAATTACTGGGACTAACATGGCTTAAACTAGACTGAAATGTGCATCACTCTGAATTGAGTTTTATACATTATTAATCTTGGATTCTGCACAATCCATCTTGCTGTGCAAAGTCAGGGCATATCCACATGAAATAAAAACTCATCTTGTCATCAACATCTTGTCTGTCAGTATAAATAAACAAAAATTACATTTGTTTTTCTCAGTAGCCTAAGGCTGGTGCTTTTATTTAAGACATAACTGTTTGTTGAAAGGACTGAGACCATGAGATTACTATGGCAGGTTTGTGGAGCCAATCCCAAACAAATGCTGATACTGATGAGTTCAACTTTATTTTTATTTTGGATGTTTCTTTCAGAAACAGTACTTTTCCTATGGAGATACAGTCATGGGTTTCAAGCTATGGCAACCATCCTACGTGGTCATAGCAATTAAGCATTTCAAAACAAAATATTATATCTTTGGAAAAATGGGGAAAAGTCCTCACAACGTTCTTCAAATCAGGAAGAAACTGTCTTTCTGAAACCCATGAATAGGCCCTTGGCCTCAATCTGAAATAATAATAATAATAATAATAATAATAATAATAATAATAATAATATAATAATAATAATAATAATACATCAGTTTTCTATATTTCTTTTCTGGACACTCAGAGACGCTTTACAGATCATTATTCATTCACTCCACACTCGGTGATGGTAAGTTACTATTGGAGCCACAGCTGCCCTGAGGCAGATTGACGGGGAGGCTGCCAATCTGCACCATCTGCCCCTCCGACCACCACCATCACTTACTCACACACCACTTTCATACTAGGCAATGTGGGTGAAGTGCCTTGCCTAAGGACACAATGACAGTTTTTGTTACTGGCGCCCCCTGTGGCACCTGATTTTCCCTGTGTCTCCCATCCACGTCCTGACCAGGCCCGGACCTGCTGAGCCTCTGAGATCTGCCGGGATCAGGCTTTGACAAGCCAAATTCTAGAGCCGTTATGTAAATGCACCTTATTGTACACAAACAGAAGACGAAATAACTGTTTTTGTGAGCTAAACTTAAATCCACATGTTGAAACTTCTGGTTCAATATTGAGTTCATTTGTGCAGAAAGAGAAGACATTTTTGCTTTAAGTGGATGGGCACAATCATTACAGAGATAATTAACTATAAACCAGGTCAAAACATCTACATCTTTACAATTAAAGTGCAAATTAATACAATGAATTCTGACCTATTCTCACCTCAATGTCAAACCATTGTATTTAGAATATTTTAAGGTCTCATGTGATGTGCCTCAGTCAAACAGCGTCTCCTCTAGCCCTGCTCTGGGTTTTGCTTCAGTTTCCTTATTTAATATTGTGGTCACATACACATTCACACATACTTTTACACACCACTGACCATCTTACACATTCAAAAACTATAAATTCTATTAGATATTATTATATATAAACATTATTTAAAGGGCCCATATTACACTAAATTAATTCTTGTGAGCACAACTCCAGGTCTGTTTTTGAGGAAGTAATAATATTATAAGATGTCTTAAAGCTCACAAGAGCTTTAAGACGGTCCTATATTGCGTAATATAGGACCTTTGCACATTTGAATACATTGTTTTAGACGAATATAGCATTTTCAAAACAATTAAAGGTATCATGGTCATCTAAATATGATAGTATGTGTTAAGAATAGAAGAAAACTCCTGCACCAGAAAAGTTAGACTATAATTTCGCATCTCTTCCTGTTTTTGTCTCTTCTTTCTCTCTTCTGTCCTCACCTCCTTTGCCCTCTTGTCATCTTCCTTCTGCAATGTTTTAAATCCTGCGCACCATCTCCTCCTTGGGCCCAAATCGAGCTTGGTGCAATTAAGAAAGCTGTCGATGCCTCTCTGACAGCAATTACAAGGTGTACTGGTATTCACACAGGGAACGAGAGCTTTTTAGACATGTGTACAGCTCCTCTCAGCCGCTGCACCCAAGAACAAGATCACTCCTGAGAAAATCCAAAGTGAAAAACCACAAAAACATGTCTGACTGAGCGGAGACGAGGAAAGGAGGTAGGAGGTAGAAGATAGGAGGTAGGAGACAAAATAGAAAAGGGAAGTGTCTTTATACGAGTATTCAAGTATCTGAAAATTCTAGAGTAGTAGTTGTAGTGATAGTGTAGTGATATTAGTAGTTTTTGGGTATCACATTAAAATAACTACACCTTAATTTGCCTTAAAGGGTCTATATTACACTATTTTCTGACTTATGTTATAATGTCCATGGTCCATAGTCCCCTGCTGCCAGTGAGACGTAGATCTGAGTGTCGTCTGCACAGCTGTGGTAGGACACAGTATTGCTGAGTATTAACTGGCCTATGGCAGCATATAGAGACTGAACAAAAGGGGGCCCAGGATCAACCCCTGGGGCACCCCACAGGTCAAGGTCATGTGATCTGAGACACAGTTTCCAATTAAAAAAAAATACTTCCTGTCTTTTAGATAGGACTTGAACCAGTTTAGTGCAGTACTAGAGATGCCCACCCAGTCCTCTAGTCTCTGTAAGAGAATCCCATGATCGACAGTGTCAAAAGCAGCACTCAGATCTAACAGGATCAAGACTGAGACTTTGCCTGCATCAGTATTCAGGCGGATGTCATTTGTCACCTTGATAAGAGCAGTCTCAGTGCTGTGGTGGGCTCTAAATCCTGACTGGAAAACTTCAAAGAAGTTGTTCTGTTGGAGAAAGTTAGTAAGCTATTGGTAAACAGCCAAAAAAACGGCAGATTTGAGATTTGAGATGGTCGGAAATTGTTCAGTACTGTGGCATCAAGAATGCGCTTCTTTAGGAAAGACTTAATGACCGCAGTTTTCAAAGCTCTTGGGGATGTTCCAGGTTGAAGTGACAAGTAAACGAGCGAGTGGTGAAAGCAAAGTGTTGAGGACAGAATTAAGAAAATTAGTGGCTAACACATCGAGGCAGCATGTAGATGAACTCAGACTGATGACGATCTCTGAGACAGTTTTGTCAGTGCAAAGTGACTCAGCTCTAAGTGTCTCTGCGGTTGCATGGTTGTTGTTTGTGTTGTGGAACTGATGGCAGATGCCCTGAACCTTGTCATTAAAGAATACTGCAAACTCATTGCACTTAGATGTGGAAATTAGTTCTAACGGCAGTGGAGCTGGAGGGTTTGTTAATCTGTTCACTGTTGAAATCAGGACACGAGTTGCTACTGCAATTTCCAATTCCTCGTTCTAAACTGTGGTTGTACATGTGCATCTTTTCTCTGTAAATCTTCCTTTTCTGTGCCCTCACCGATTCATCATTCCTCCATGGAGCTTTCTACTTATCTTTAACCATTTTAACCTTCATTGGGGTAATGATGTCCAGAACATTCAAAACACTCAGAGTTTAATAAATCATCAACATTAGAACATGAGGCAATTTCAAAGCGTATAATTTCCACCGGTGTTATCAATTATGTGTCTCCTTTGAACAACTGTAGAACCAGCCGGTGGATTGGGAATAACAGACAGGTCAAAGAAGACACAGAAATGATCAGACACATTGACATTTGAGATATTTACACCCTTTGTAATGAGCAGGTCCAGATTGTGCCCTCTTTGCTGAGTCAGACAGCAGGGCAGCACTGAGCTCTTTAGCATTTTTGTCACACACATTATCCACATGTTCATTAAAATCACCCATAATGACGAAACCACCAAAGTCTTTGCGTATGACTGAAAGCATCTCAGTAAAATCATCAGCGCTGAGGAAGTTTGTGTATAAATATGTAGAGTATGGAGGGTGATTGTTTTAGCTCCATTTTAAAAGAAACATACTGAAATGATGAAATGATGAAACCCTCTGTTTAAATGTCTTCTCATGTGGCGGCGACAGTAGCTCAGTGTTTGCCCACTGATCTGAGGGTTGCCGGTTCAATTTCTGCTCCTGTATCCTGAAAACGACATTGATATAGAACAGTGGTGCCATTAAACCTCCCATATGTACACTGCTGTTGTGTCCTTGGGCAAGACACTTAACCCACCTTTAGGCTTAACACCTAGAACTTGCAGATTAAGTTAGCTGTCAGAGTAATAGTACTAATAGAAGTAACAGTAGTTGTAGGAGCAGTAGTAGTATTAGTAGCAAGAATGTATTTTTCAGTACACTATAATTCAAGTGAAATGAGTTCATATCTTTAGAGTTACATTGTTTAGAGTTGATGTTTTATAGTAGTAGAAGTAGCAGCAGTTAAAGGAGTATAAGTACTAATGGCAGTAATAGTACTAGAAATACAGTAGTAGAGGGAGCAGCTATAGAAATAGTACTAGTTGTATTTGATTTGTAATATAGTAGCATCAGCAGCAGCAGCAGCAATTGTAGTAGTAGTAGTGTGTAGAATCCCTCAGTCTTCCAGGTAAAATCCATAGCAAAAGGAGAAATTGAATTTGTCAACTGGACAGAGTTTATTTGGTCAAATACGACTTCAGCTTCCTCAGCTGCGAAACGTATTCGACCAAATAAACTCTGTCCTGTTGACAAATTAAATTTCTCCTTTTGCTACAGTAGTAGTAGTAGTAGTACTAGCAGCAGCAATTGTAGTAGTAGTAGTAGTAACAGCAGCAATTGTACTAGTATTAGTTGTAGCAGTAGCAGTAATAGTAGTAGCAGAAGCAGCAACTGTAGTAGTAATAATAGCAGTAGCAGCAGTAGTAGTAATAGCAGTAACAGTTGTAGTATTAGTTGTAGCCAGTAAAACTTTAGAAACAGAAATACAAAGATAATTATATTCAATACAAATGACTAAAAGAAACACTAAAGTTAAAGCGAAGAGAGGCTCATCTCGTCTGATCCGCAGAAGTAAAGAAGTTCACACATAACAACATCAAAAGTGAATAACTGTAAAAAGTGAGAAACTATAAAAAGTGTTTGAGAGAAGACGAGAGCAGCGAGGAGGACTTTCCAAAGAAAAGATCTAATTCTCAAGTGAGATTTCAGTTCAAAAGAACCGTACAAGTTCCGTCCTTGTGTCCTTAGGCAAGACACTTCACCCTGGTGCGTGTGTTAGTGAGTAGGTAAAGTCTATTTATATACAGTTATAGTGTGTGTGAGTTGTGGTTGTCTAAGGAGGCATTCTGCATTATTTTGTATTGTTATTTTTCCTTTAAAACATGTCCCCCATACTCTGATCTGATGCAGCTCGCCATCTAGTGGCTGCAGAGTGAATTACCATGTGGAATACAATAAACTAGGTATGAGAAACATGTCAGAAATGCTTGAAATGAGTCTGGGGATGGTTTATAGACTTAAAGTATCACGCGGTGGTAGTTTTCAAGTTAAAAGCTCTTTTTACCTTTTGTTCTGTAGACACTGGCAATTCCAGGGTTGAAATGATCCAAATGATTCTAGTGAAAGTGTGTGGAGTTTAAAAACACAGTGGAGCACTTCCTGTATTGCCGCATGTCATCACAAGGAGTGTTTTCTGTTTGAGAGAAAAACTCAGCCTAAATCTGCAGGGTTTGTGTGTTAAACATGTGCGAATGAAACAAAACACAACTCCAGGTCTGTTTGTGATGAGCAAACAACATTATAACATAGACTAAAAAAAATCTAATAAGGGCCCTTTAAAAACTGTTCAGGGTTTCTAACTGTGACGCAACAATCCTGGGACTTTCAAACTGAGTGTATTGTGAGGCTCATAGAGAAAGGGACTTTTTACAGTGGATTACTCAGAAGACTGAATTAAACAAAATTATAACTTCAGGCATGATTTTCACAAGGAAACAATGTTGTAGCATCGTTATTAGCTCAAAAAAGTGAATTTTGCGTAATACGTGTACTTTGAAGTACTTCTATACTAAATATGTCCAACGTGTTAGTAAAGTTCCATCCATTTCTGGGAAAGTTAGAGCACAAATTGTTCCAAGACCACAGAGATTTTCTTTTGTATCTTTGGACTTTAGAAGTATGAACACCTCTTCAGAGAATGTCTTCAGTCTTATTGAAATGTTTTATTGTTACAAAACCATTGAAAAACTTCTCAGAATGTGTTGCTGGCTTTATGTTGTACATTTTCATTTTAACGTCAAAATAAATGTAAAATGAAAAATAGTTGACTGTTATGTGTGCAGTGCCACCTGGACAGACAGTGTATTTGTACCAAGAGTATGGACATGTGACTATTTTATTGTGGTTCCCTCATAAAAATACATAAACACAAAAATGTTATTATCCTCCTATCCGAATTCAGGCTTTTTACTTTCCAAAAGAATGTGAAAATGACAGATCACATAGTATGTAAGACAATTTAACGACAACATTTTGAAAAGTTGTAGTAGCAAAAAATAATGTATATAAATAAATATTATTCTTTCCTACTTACCCTTTGATTTAGTGTCATTTTTAGTCCATTAAACTGCTTGCTGGTGTACTTAAAATGCCAAAGAAGTAGTTGTCGTAGCAGCAAAAACTGAAGTACCTTTAGTTATTCTATCTTGACCTATGCTTTCCTTACTTACCCTTTGATTTAGTGTCATTTTGAGTGCATTAAACTGCTCGCTGGTGCATAAGCATGTACTAAAATAACATAGCAGCAGTAGTAGTTGTAGTAGTAAAATGTAACGCAATGGACCATTTAGTTACTACATCTTGGCCTATTCTTTCCTTACTTACCCTTTGATTAATGTCATTTTGAGAGCATTAAACTGCTTGATGGTGCAAAAGCATGTACTTAAAATGCCAAAGAAGTAGTTGCAGTAGTAGCAAAAAGTGAAGTACCTTTAGTTACTCTATCTTGACCTATGCTTTCCTTACTTACCCTTTGATTTAGTGACATTTTGAGTGCATTCAAGAGCTTTCTAGTGCATAACCATGTACTAAAATGCTATAGTAGTAGTTCTAGTAGTAAAAAGCAAAGTAATTAACCCTTTAGTTATCATCTTGGCCTATTCTTTCCTTACTTACCCTTTGATTTAGTGTGCATTAAACTGCTCGCTGGTGCATAAGCTTGTACTAAAATGCCAGTGCCTGCCCAGGGTTACAGGTTGAGTATTTGAGAAATGACGTGGTATTACACAGGCTAATTGATATTTGTTTTGTGTCCGTTTTTGAAGCCAAGAGAGCGTGTGTGCGTGAGAAATTTTCATGTAAATTACGTTGTTTTTTTAATTCCTCTAATAGCGAGAAGTAGCAAAGTTCCTGCTTCATTAGCGCCGGCCTCTGACAACATGAGAGATGGATGGTTTTGTACAGTTCAGATACGGACATGACTCCCTTAGAATCCTGAGGAGAAGCGAGATAAAAAAATACTTTTAAATAATACAAACACAGACAATTGCATAAAAGTTTTAACTGGATTAAAAAAGGTGAATAAAATGGGATTTCTAAAATATTTTAAGCATATTTGTAGTAGATAATATAGCTTTGGTATTGCATGTATATTGCTTTAAAAAGATTATGTGAAATCGATTTTGTTGAGCTTCCTTCCATGTTATAGAGGTTTCAGATGTCATCCATAAATGTTTCAGTAATTTAGTGATCTCTCCCGGACCCTCCTCATGGATAGCTGTAAAATCTGTCCAATGCTCCGGCCACAAGCCAACGTCACCCACGCTCCCACACGACAATTCACAATAAATATTCAAAAACATGATACAAAACTGTACACAGCTTGACCAACCTGACGCGATGTGCAGTAGTTTCATTAGCGGGATGCACTGACTGTAATGTGATAGTGCTCTGAAGGGGAAGTGACTGCAGAGAGCAAAGGGAGGGGGGACTCAGAGTGTCAAAAACGAAAGTGAAACTTATGAAACATATTAAGTATTTTCATATACGTGTTTTCGGCTAACAACACAATAGAAGGTAAATGCCGGCGGAGCAGCTGGTGCGATGCACTGGGGCCCACGGCACTTTGAGGGCCCATGTCAACATAAAAACATAAACGACTGTCCTCACCCTCTGTCCTCAATTTCCACCATCCCGAATCGCATCCACTAAAATATCTAAATATGTTATGTTTTAGCTGTCAATACCCAATAGAAGAAAAAGACCCCCTCTTTAAGGAAACCCTATGTAACTTTCTATAAATGGCACGTCATCTGCATTATTCCGTGAAATCATCCATATAAAGTTAAAACCATACTTTGGAACATTCTCTGTGGAGATACTGTAGATACGCTTTATGCCATACTGTTGAAGGTCATAGCCAAAGGAACAACATTTCCATGGAAACAGGCAGATGGAAGCCCTCCTCCAGGTCAAAGAAAAGTCAGGGTTGTGGAAATGCACAAACCAGACTCACTTTGCTTTAATTATAGTCTATTTGGGGGCTAAAAAGTTCCACAGTGCAGCTTTAAGGGTATGCTGTGTAACTTTTCTGCTGCCTGCTTTAGGGCATTAAACAGGCAGGCCTTTTCACTGGAGTTATGCCATGCCAAGATAGCTAGTCAGATCTGTGGAGAGGTGAGTTCGCTGAGACAAAAACTGCGCTGTAATTTCTCTGCATATTTGTATACACAGATCTTTATTTAAAAGCACATTATATTTGCAGACTCACTCCTACACATTAGACTTACTTGATTTCACTTGTAAATTAAAGCTGTTGAGATAAACAAACTAAAAGTAATAGAATGACCTTTTGTACTTACTAGTCCATTGAGACTCGTTGCAATTAGGTAATCAGTGAGCCTAATGTTTGAACGTATAATCACCACATAAATTTACCACATTCAGCCTTCCGGAAGTTGCACTGTCAAGGTTGTTTTTTTTTTTTCAAGCTACACTTGCAGAACAAGAAGGCACTTTTCCTCCCATAAAAGGTCAAATTGGATTAACCCTTATTCACAACATGATCTTAGCTATAAATGAAGGATTCTGCAGAAAATACTGAGGGATACAGTATATTGCTGTTGACTTTTTTTTTTTTTTTTTTTTTTATATTATATATGAGGTCACTGTGGCAAAGTGGTTAGCAAGGTTGAGGGATGAATGAGAAATACATAACTGTCAGTGTATAAGTGAAAAGTAGCAATCCATATCCATATACACAAAACACACTTCTCCAATACTTTAAGAAGACCTGAGTCTGGTCACCACTGAATCTCCCAGAGTTCAGATGGGCATGATTGACAGGTGGATTAGCCAATCAGGTACACACATGGTCGATCCATATCAAAACAAATATGGCTGCTTACAAGGAAAAAAGATCAATGAATGAACTAAATTCTGTTAATCTGTGGTGAGAGACATTTTTCATTCAAAGCGATGGGTGACCAATGATGTCCTTTGATTCACGTGTCACTGTAATAAACAAATCTGATTGGACGAGCGCGTTTGGTCGGCTCAAGACGTGGATTTGCCAGGCCAATACAGTTCCAAAATAAAGCACTTTGGTGCACATAATGTTATTGCATATAGTAATCCAAGTGTATAGGTAAGGCTAGACTTAGACTTAGACTTAGACTTGGACAAACTTTATTGATCCACAAGGGAAATTATTTGGATACAGCAGCTCACTCATCACAATATAATATAATAACAGAGAGTAACAAAAATAGATGGTATAGCAAAAAAGAGCAAAAGACGTGTCAAATGAGACATAATTATAGAAATAAATGTATAATTATGTCTCATTTGACACTTGTCTCTATATACAGTATTTGTTTAAAAGATTTTTCCTTTTTTTCCTGTAATAAAGTCATATTCCTCAGTGCAGATGTCCATCCAGCTCTGCGTGTGGCATTGGCTCTGCTGGTCAATGGGAAAGCCGATCGGCTGACAGTCATTCTGAAACCTGAGCTAATGACACATACTCCAGGATTACACTGAGCTGATAGTAACTACACAAATACAACAACAGATGCAGCTTTCTATGTAGTTTGAACGGGATACGTGCCCTGTCCTTCGCATCAAGCGTAAAAAAAAGGTTGGATTCTATTTTCTAAAACCTACAACGCTCAATGTGCTGTCTGCATCTGATTATTACTATTGTCTGCAAACCAGGAAGGTAGCACCGTGCACTATTAGCATGCTAGTTGTTGTTAGCTTTACCGTCATGGCAAGACTTCGCTGTGGTGTCTGAAAGCTGTGAAAAATGCTCATAAACCCTTTGTGCTGAATAATTAGTTCAGAATCTACAAGTGAAGAGAGAAATAACTTTGTACCACAAATGAACCAACTCTATTTTTCAGATATTTGTTTCTCAGGTACAGCTCGTCCTTTTCCCTTTTCAAGAGCTAAAATGACTCTCACCTCTCTGTATCATCTCTATATTTAGTTTTGACAGGCAGCAACATCACAATAGCTTAGACTTTTGCCTTATCATTTTCAATAGCAAATAAATGTGCATTTAAATAGATTTCGCTCTTCACTGTGGTTAGGTGTGCGTGTGTGCGTGTGTGCGTGTGCGTGTGTGCGTGTGCGTGTGGTGGTTTGGTGTGGAGATTCGTGGGCACAGCTGGGATGATGGGTGCATTGAGGCGGACACAATGTAAGCTGGCTCTGACCCCAGCCAAAGCTCAGGGAGAGGAGAGTGAGGACTGCAGGCAACAAGTACAGCAGGAAAAGCACGGTGCCACTCAATGTATACGGCATTTTATGTTTAGTATAATGTATGGAAAATGTGCCATATGCGAGGACTGCAGGTGGGAGCAGAGACTATTTATGACTCCTTGACTTTATACTGACAAACGGTCTTCCCTCTCTTTGTAACCGCTGCAGTGAGCCTCGTCATTTTGGTCTTAAAATGTTTGTATTAACCCACTCTATGTGATCCTGGGGTTTTTATTTCACTATTTTGTCTGTTAATAAATTCCTATTCCCAATATAGACCTTGGAGCTGCAAATTTTCTCCTATGACTATAAACTTAGGCTTATCAGGATCCGAACCACCACATGGCGACTCATTTGAGGGGCAGCCAGAGGAGACCGCATTGTTCCCCTGAGGAAAAGTGAATTCAGCCAGAGTGCCACTTCTATCACAGCCTCTCAGGAGTGGAAGCAGCATTCGAGACCTAACGTCATACAGTCTATCCAAACAACATGTTAAGAACCGGCTAATAACTCATCAAACCTGCGATCATTAGGGTCATTAGTGTCATTAGTGTGCCGCCCTCCCTACCCGAGCGTGTGTCTTCTGTCTGTGTGCTCTAATGTGTGTGTTATTTGAATTTGAATTTGAATTTATTTATGGAAAGCCCCTTGAGATGCAACATCTCGTTTTCAAGGGGGACCAAGAACATAAAATATACAGTTTACAAACACATAGTTTCACAACAACACGATAATACAACACATACACATACATACATAGATACAAACAATACAAGGAACAGGACAATTTTGCTCACGTCCCTCCTCACCCCTCATAGGTTCATACAGTCATTAACCTAAACACAGTGCAGTGTCAGTTTTCAGGTAAGAAGTTAGAGTCCTCAGTGATGAAGATTGTTCCAGTGTGAGGGGCCTTAAAGCAAAAGGACCTCCGACCCGCCTCCTTACGGATGGGAGGTTATTTCTCATTGTGTACATTGTGGTTATGGTTGTTAGTGTCTGTTTGTATTCTCACTGCCTTTTAATCAGACTGTTATGTACAATTGCACTTTTTGTATCATTCTTATAGTTTTTTTTAGGATATGGTTAGGGTTTACCATCTGTCCAGGGACTGCAGATGAAAAATTGCCTCTCTGACAGAAATGCTGATTAATGTACACTGTCCCTGCTGAATAAACCAAAACAAAAAACAAAAAAACCCCAACAAAAACCTGCAAGCCTCAGTGAGCTTCATTTGACTGGAGCTAAACGCTATTGGTGACGTCACACTGATTTAGTCCACTTCTTTAGACAAGTCTATGGGCGGGAGGTAAAATGGGTTTTATTAAAATATACTGTCTGCATCTAATTATTAGAGATAGACCGATATATCGATTGGCCAATGAATCAGGCTATTTGCATATTTAGCATATTTAAATATTTTGTTTTGCCCGACCTGCTGTCTAAAGCAAACACACAAAGCTTTATTTTAACACTTCAATACAAAGAGATAGCTGCACAAAAAATAACTACACAGCTCTCTTACAGGTCTGTGGTAAAAAGGGCTGTGAGTTTGTACTTAAATTACAGAATTAGTAGAAATCGGCCATGATTTGCTCTGGACATGAAAAAACCCATATTGGTCGACCTCTACTAATTATAAAACGTTTTACAGTCCCGTAATCAGGAAGTGCACGTTAGCATGGAACATTAAAGCGACTGATCAGAACTAGATCATTTTAAACAAGCTAATTATAAAGCGCTGTATTGTCTGCTAATCTGGAAGTGCGCATTAGCATGCAGGGTGTTGTTAAAATCACAGCATAACAGAGCCAGTTTATTTTTGATTTGCAGTGTTTTTCCTCACTTACTTTGTACATTCTGAGCATCCTAATTATTCATCTCAAATTTGTAAGTGCTTTTCAAAGCTCTCAGAGACAAGAGTGGAGTTTGCCACTGTGGTAATGCTAACAACGAGCATGCTAACAGTGCACTTCCTGACACTCAGACAATAAGGGCATTTTCATATAGTCCCCTTTAAGTGAACCAACAGAAAAAGAACTCAGTTCATTTTGTGTTCAGATTGTGAGTTTATTACAAAGAGGACCGAGTTCTCTTTCTGGTCCACTTGAGCTTTGATGGGCCCCAGTCGCCCTTCTGTTCACACCAGGTCCTCTAGAGCTCTCAGTCCCCCAATGCACTGAATTCTGGGTACATTGGGAATTCTGGGTAATTGTCACTTGAAACAAAATGTCTGCTGCAATGCTTCCCCCTGTGTTTTTTGATGAAATTTGCTCACATTCACCGGTAAAATAGAACTATTCAGATTACATATGACATATTTGTATTTACATTGGCAAAGCCACGACATCGACCACGGTCAGCCATGTTTACAGCTGAGTGTTCCTGGTTACGGTCACGTGACATATCTACGGCAAGTGAAGGAGGTTACAATACACTGAAAAAGGTGAAGTGAACCTGGTGTTCACAATGCTCAGATTAGGCGAACCGTACTAAGACCTTTCTCAGGAGGGTCTCGGTTTGTTTCAGAGGGTCTGGGTATGGTTGGAGCGTTCACATATGTGCAAAAAATGCTGAGTCTGAGTTTGTTTAAATGGCTGAAAGGACCAAGTGTGACAACAGCCTAAGACGCTTTATAATTAGATGCAGACCGCACACAGCAGACTTACTCTGAACTCCAGAGCTGCTTATACAATACATCTGTACTGGGGCAAGACAAATTTTGCTCAAAAACAAGGGGGAAAAAAATCAGGTACATTCCCTTAATAAGCACTCGAGACGTATTTTAGCTGCTGTCAGAGGAGTAATGAAAAATTGTTGGTAACACATTCTGTAATTCCCTCTTAAAGGTCCTATATTACGCGCAGTGGTAGTTTTCAAATTAACAGCTACTCTTTATCTTGAGTTCAGTAGAGATTGTCATTTCCAGGGCTGAAATTATCCTAATGATTCTAGTGAAGGTGTATTGAGTTTAAAAATACATTGGGGCACTTCCTGTATCACCACATGACATCACAAGGTTGAACAACGTGTCTTAAACATGTGTGAATGAAACAAAACACAACTCCAGGTCTGTTTGTGATGAGGAAACATTATAATATAGATCAGAAAATAGTTTAACATGAGCCCTTTAAGAATTAGCTGCATTCGATCTTGTTGCTCATGTTTTGGGTTTAAAAATAAATCTTTTCCCAGCGATTGGACACAGATCTGCTGGAGTAAGGACATTTCCACCATTAAAAACGTGAGGTATGGAGTATGGAGTTAAAGACGATACAGAAGACCTTGAAATGTCATATAGCTTCTGTCTGTGCAATGATAAGGCTCCACCATAAAAGAGAATCTCGCCGTCTTTGCTCCAAACAGGTTTCAAAATGTATTTCTTTTAGATTGCTTGTCAGCCTACTTCTTATATTTTGACCAAAAAATTGTAGTTCTCTTAAAAAAAATGCGACTTGTGAACTCTGCCCAGTGAAATTAGCTTAAATAAATAAAATAAATTGAATACTGAAGTAATTAAAGGGCTATTTTTACGCTATTTTCTGATCTATGTTATAATGTTTCTTCATCACAAACATACCCGGAGTTTTTTTGTTTCATTCGCACATGTTTAACACACACAACCTGCGTATTTAGGCTGAGTTCTTCTCTCAAACAGAAAACACTCTGTTCCACCTTGTGATGTCATGTGGCAATACAGGAAGTGCTCCACTGTGTCATTAAACTCCATACACCTTCACTAAAATCATTTGTGTTGCCATTTATTGGTCTGTTGGTAGCTGTTAACTTGAAAACTATCGCTTCACGACAACAAAAGAAAAATGGTCTCACATGACATTTTGAACAACTACGGTTACCATGGTAATTGTTAAAGACAGTCACAATGTGCTTAAATGAAAGGCAAGACTATTTTCTTTAAAAAGATTCCAAAGACCATAGTTTAAATCATTCTCTGATATATATTCTCTGGTATCACACGGTCTAAACCAGAATATGGACTTGTATCTAAAGTGCACTTTTCAACACGGGGTTTATACACTTCAGAGGCTGATAACAGTAATTGGTGGTTTTCGCATCACAACATTCGATAGGCTAAAAATATCTAATACAGATGGGGGACAGGTAAAATTGATTTTGTAAAAATGCTGTATTTTGTTGTATTACAGTTAAATTCATGGGTCGAGTCAAGAATAAAAATGGTGAGGTTCAACATTTGTGCACTACCTCCATTTTTGGTTATTTCATAGCAAAGTACAATGTTATTAATTGGAAAAACTGTCTTTTGCCCCCCATGTGGGAGTATGACATCATCACATCACATCACACTGAAATATAAAGCTTAGATAAGAAACTTGCCACCCTGAGTGACACCGATATGTCAAATTTGATTGATTGGAAATTGGAACACATGATTTTGATTATTCGGATGGGTGAGTGAAAACTTTTGGGAATGTAGTGTATTCTTTAACACTGCTAAAGAGCACGGCGGTCAGCTAATGGAAAAAGTCCTGTTTGTGTGCGTGCGTGTGTGTGTGTGTGTGTGTGTGTGTGTGTGTGTGTGAGACCCCTGGGCTGTAGCAGAGGGTCAGTGGACCAGAGGAGAAACCAATCCAATCCTCACTTGTACAGGCACAGGTCAGAGGGCTGTGTCCACTACAATACAGATACTGACTCAAAGGGAACAGGCCAGGTCCAGGAAACACACTGCATGAATATTAAACAGGAAAAGCAGAAGTCAGCGAGATATAAAGCCTTTTTTATTTTTTAAACGGTCCTATATTACACAAAATGGATTCTCGTGAGGTTTAAGCCTTGTTATAATGCTGTTACCTCATCAAAAACAGACCTGGAGTTGTGTTTTGTTTCATTTACACATTGAGTAACTCTTTATTATCAGTCTGTCCACATCTCCAAAGCTCAAAATGCTCTGTTCCACCTTGTGATGTCATTAAGAGATGGGCAATTCCAGGGCTGTAATAATGTAGTTTAATAAATGTAAGGTACAGCTGTTTAATGTCATACTGTGGAACCACACAGTGCACCTTTAAGTTTATTTTAAAGGATAGTTTTTACTTTTGCTTCATTACATTTGAGAGCAGGTTTCTGTACTTTCTACTCCACTACTTTTTGGAACTGGTCTGAAAAATAAAAGTATTTCTAGAGAATTGAGAACTCAAAATACTTTTACTTTTTACTCTTAAAGTACATTTTTAAACAGGTACTTTAACAATTTTACTGAAGTAGATTTTTCATGTGATAGTTTTACTTGCATATTTATTAGTTTTTTGCTCTAGTATCTGCACTTTTACTTAAGTAACAAAACTGATTTGTTCTTCCACCACTGGACCTGAAAGATGGAGGGAATGAGAAGTAGAAAAGGGGGGATGGTGAAAACTGAGTAAATAGAGAGAACGGCAGCAGGAAGTATAAATAAGGTAAGGTATAAATAAGGTAACAGCAGGAATATTTGTGAGTTTGGGTTCTACTCCCAAACTTAAGATAGTTATAACTTTTTTCAAGTAATTTCAAGTAAACCTGTTGTGCTTGTGTCTGCTATATAGTATCATTATGTTTGAACATTTTAAATCACAATATTCATCTAAAACAACTTAATAAAAGAAACAAGTCCTCCGAGTTCAGAGCTGACATCGCCGTAAACGTCATCACAACAGAAAGCTGCACCTCTGATGTATAGCTACAGATCAAACTAGCAACGAGGCAGTTTTTTTTTTTTTCATTTCTTCCAAAATGACTGCGCACTGCTGATAAATCCTACAAGTATTACAGATGGAGAAAATGAAATTGGAAAAGGAGGTAAGTACAGAGCAGTGTGCGTATGCCGGTGGCGATGAAAAACGGCAAAATGGCGATTAAAGATAGCCCAAACATAAATGAATCACTCTAAATACAACTTCGAGAAGGTAAATGAGAAGGGGAAACGACTATTACACGGTTAAACGCTCTGAAAAGTCCATTTACGCAGAATAGGTCTGCTTTAATGCTTTCTCTCAAACACAGGTCTTCATATTAACAAAGAGATTACAGAGATCGTTTAGGGAGAATAAAAGTGACGCACAATAAAGTCACAAATGAGCAGCGTGACTATGGGTATGGGTAATATCTCTAATATCACTAATATCACACCCAGATAAAACATCTATAGTTCTATTTTTACTACTTACTGTATTTAGAATGTATTATTACCATTTAAATTGTCTACCTTGGGTTTCTTTGCAAATAAAAAGGACTTCACGCTTCATACTGCTGATCATGTCTTTATCTTCAACTTCATCAACACCGTGAACGCTGCGAAAACTAAAAATAAAAACAGATAAACCTTTAAAATAAATACAGTGTTCGCCTATACATCACCAGTTGTAGTTAAGTAGCATTTCTTTTAAGTTTGACGTCTTTTCTTTACACTTTCTCTGCGTCTTTTTCTCTCTTTTTGTCGCTCTGTTTACCGATCAAGGTAAAAGGTCACATAAGTCATAAAGGTAAACAATTTCTACAAATAAAATATATGAAACTTAATAACAGTGGTGTTCTGACACATCTGAATATCTGAACAGATAAAGAATAGTCATTTTCGGACTTATTACTATGAAAACAAATCTACTGGCAATATCGTCAGCTACGGCGTCCAAGTAATGTCCCTTGTGGATCAGTAAAGTTTGTCTCAGTCTAATAAGGTTGACTCGTATTCCTAAGACACACTGAGCAAAACACACACACATTTATTGCTCAACAGTTCATAAAAAGTTTTTAAAATGCTACTGTTTTAAATGTATATAATAAATCACTCGGGTGGAGGGTCTAACAAAAATGCTTTTCTCCATGGAGATGTTATTGCTTTGTCTGGAATGTTTCACAGTATGGCATTAAACCTTTCTATCTTCATGGAGACTAAACCAGACCAAGTTACAGGTCAGATCTGTGGAGAGGCGACCCCGCTCACAGTCAGAGCACTTGTATTTTTTGGTATTTTTGTGCTATAAAACCAGCTGTATTTGAATAAATGAAAAGGTAGAGCTGTTTAATGTCATACTGTGGAACATTCCAGGCAGAGGAATGACATCTCCATAGAAACAAGCAGATGACAGACCCCCCGACCATGTTTGAGTAATCTTGTGATCTCTCATGGGCAATATTCAACCACACCTTTTATATAAAACTCGACCCACAAGCCTAAGTCATGTTCCGTCATGATGCAAAACGATACACTACAACTTCACAAACCTGATTTGATGTGCAGTAGTTTCACGCTGAATGTGTTCTGATAGCACTCTGAAGGGGGAGTGACTTAGTAGAGAGAGCATATACATAATATACAGTAGCATTTTCAAAACAAGAAAAGGTAACATGGAAATCAGAATAAGTTATAAATATGTATATAGTATGTTAAAGGTCCTATATTATTCTAAAAACACAACTCCAGGTGTGTTTGTGAAGAGGAAACATAACAGAGATCAGAAAATAGTTTAATATGGGCCTTTTACTAAATAAATACATAAATACATTGTGATGCATAAAACTTAATGTTGCACTAAATGTTAATAGCTCCTGAAAAAGGCAGAGGGGGGATGGTCTTGTCCGTGGAGGTAAAATGTCCCAGAATAGATCAATAATATAGTGGCTGTTGGGGGATATCGACTGTCTGTTTGGGTCATTAAAGTCAGACACAGCTGGACACAGGGATGGTGATGGTCCCTGGTTTTAAACAGAAGCTTCCGCTGAGCAAAACATGGAGCGGAGAAAGGTCTTGTTTTTGGAGTAAAAGTGAAAATAAAGGACGGAAGGCCATCTGTGTCCTTGGGCGAGAAACTTGAAAGAAAGGTGCTGTACTTGGTTTTTACTGTCTTAAAAATGTGAAAATGGGAACTAGTTCTTTTTTAATGGTTTGCTGTGAAAAGTTAGGAGGTGAATTAAACTTTTAGGAGCGCAACAGAAAATAGCACTAATCAATATTATTTAAATTTCATTTCATTTATGGGCTGTTATTTTGTTTTACATAAATCTTTCAGTGAATATAGCATTTTAATAAAGTAAAATGTAATGTAAATATATTATGTGTTAACGGATATTACTCCATAGAATCTTCCCCTAGCAGCAACTAAATAATCCAACAGCCTAACAACATAATAAACTACTCATTATGTACGTGCATACATCACTTTAGTGAGATACAGACATTTGTTAGTAAGTAATGAAGGACCATATACTTAAACTGAAGAGGCATTTCCAGCTCCACTGTACTGGTCTTTATATTTTATCATCTTGAATGAATAATCAGTGTTTGATCACAACATATGGCTCTCGTGAGGGAGCCATATGTTAGAGGGACATCATTACGTTAAGGCCGATCTGCTAAAAGGGACAAGGCCAGTGGATAAAATAAGTGTCCACCACAGTCTCCTGTAGCTGCAGAAATAAACACTAAACACAATCATCATTTCTAATACATGTCCGTGTCTGAAGTGTCAAAATCAAATGCACAATGGCACATTATTGATGAATGTTCCTGCTGTATCATTTTTGTTGAAGATGCTGCGAGCTGATCCAGTATGCACAGCTGTACTGCAGGGTCCTTCCTCTCCTCCAGGCCTCCAGAGAACACCAGAGCTCTGATACATGGGCCAACACCGTGTGCCCTTGACACCTCAGGGGCTGTACAGTTCAGCTTCAAGCCCTTTTAGTCCTCTCCTGGACTGTGAGCTCCAGTGGGATCTTCAACATCAAGTGCAGGACAGACAGGCCTTAACATCTCTCAGTATCATCAGCTCACCAATGAGGCATACTGTGAGATGGTATGATGTATTTCCCTGTTTTTTCTTGAAGTTTGGCTGCTGCTTCTCCTTTCTTCCCCACATTAACAGCAGCTCCTTCTTCTTCCTCATGTTAACAGCTCCTTCTTCTTCTTCATGTTAACAGCTCCTTCTTCATGTTAACAGCAGCTCCTTCCTCTTCTTCATGTTAACAGCAGTTCCTTCTTCTTCATGTTAACAGCTCCTTCTTCATGTTAACAGCTCCTTCTTCATGTTAACAGCAGCTCCTTCTTCATGTTAACAACAGCTCCTTCTTCTTCGCGTTAACAGCTCCTTCTTCTTCGCGTTAACAGCTCCTTCTTCTTCGCGTTAACAGCTCCTTCTTCTTCGCGTTAACAGCAGCTCCACCAGCCTGTCCGGCCATGTTGCTTCAACGCGACACCTGAACACCTTTTGGCGGCTGTGATCGACCCTGAATCACAGAGCACCTGTCATGGCCATACGTCATTTGCAGGTCTGTTTTTTCCACAAAGAAGTGGCTTGAGTTTTGTGAACACTAACTCCTCTATAATGCAAGCACTATTCAGTTTAAGTGTGGAACCTGAATAGTGGATTTTAATTGTTCCTGGAAAAGTTACAAATACACCTTTAACACAAGTTCTTCAAGTGGAGCAGTTGTGTGTTTGCCGAGGATTCAGAATACACACTTCAGTACTCTACAAAGATGTGAGTCTGATCACCGGTGAATCTCCCCAAGTTCAAATATGGGTGCTTATGAGGAAAACCATACCATTTATATATAACAGGAAATAGGAAGTGAGCATGTGCGCTCTTCTGACTCCACAGACGGTTTCCAATTCACTTTGTATTGAAAAACCATCATCGCTCTTTGTACCTGCTGCTGTGAGCCTCGTCATTTTGGTCTTAAAATGTTTGTATTAACCCGCTCTACATGATCCGGATCCGTTTTTATTTCGCTATTTTGTCCGTAAATCAATTCCTATTCCTAATATAGATCTGGCTCCAAATTCGCCGCTTTAACTGCTAGCCTCGGTGAGCTTCATTTCCCTGGAGCCAAAAGTCACACTCACAAATACATGGAGATGCCTAATAATACATAATTGTTTTTGGAGCTTATCCACATGTCTTAGTCCAACAAGAATTTCTATCGTTGACTACATCCGTACCCAGCACTATTGTCTATATCTTTGGAAAAAATGAATTAAAAAAAGCCCTTGTCTTGGTTGATTTCACACTTGCATGTTTGTACTGGACAGGCTCGAAGTTACACTACACAGCCTTCAAATGTGATTTTGATTTTGTGCTTTCTACTTTTTTTTCTTGCTCTACCACGCCATATTTTGACACGCTCTCACTCCTACAAGCCTCATTATTTCTCACTAAACAACACAAACTTCCCACACTATTTAAAGGTCCTATATTACACAAAATGGATTCCTGTGAGCTTTAAGTCACCTCCTCAAAAACATACCTGGAGTCGTGTTTGAGTAAGCCTGGTGTATTAAACTCAGCCTAAATATGCAGGGTTTGTGCGTTAAACATGTGTGAATGAAGCAAAACACAACTCAGGGTTAGATTAGGTATGTTTGCGATAAGGAAACAACATTATAGCAGATCAGGAAATAGCGTAATATGGGCCCTTAAAACTGTAGCTTTGCAGATGGAACTCAAAATGTAGTTATCCGTACACACAGTTTCGTCTGGTCCAAATTTTAACTAAGCTGTTATTTTGCATATATTTTTGCATCCTCGGGCTCTAGCCGTGAATGACACGCACTGACGGCGAGCTGTCCAATCTATGCAAAAGCTGAGTGAGTCTCTGATGCAACATGGAGCAAGCTTTGTCGGGGTTAGTGGGGAAAAGAGCCCAGCCGGTTGGCACCAAAAAACTCAAATATTCCACTTTTGTACAAATTTGGGCTTGTACAAGAGGTGCCATGCATTGTTTTTCCTCTACTTTAAAGGTGCACTGTGTGACTTTTCTGGTGGAGGGTCTGTCACCTGCTTGTTTCTATGGATATGTCATTGCTCTGCCTGGAATATTCCACAGTATAACATTATAAACTTATTCAATTACAGGTGGTTTTATAGCTCTAGAAAAACACAGATCTGGCTGTAACTTGGTCTGGTTTGGTCTCCATGAAGATAGAAAGGTTTAATGCCATACTGTGAAACATTCCAGACAAAGCAATAAAATCTCCATGGAGACAAGCATATGGCGGACCCTCCACCAGAAAAGTTACCCAATGCACCTTTAAGACATCAGCTATAGTATATGAAGCAAGAAATATGAAATTATGTCGCGGCATCTGATTTTTTTTCCATGTTTTTGAGCAAAATGTGTTTTGCCCCAGTACAGATATATTGTATAAGCAGCTCTTGAGAATGCTGTGTACTCTCTGCATCTAATTACGTGTTTTAGGGGGCTGCACATCTGTTCGTCTGATTAACTGGTTCGATTAGGGACTCAAGTTGAAATATTGTTAACGGTTTTCATTTGGTTCACATCACGTTC
Source organism: Taenioides sp. WSHXM2023 (assembly GCA_029959045.1). Lineage (NCBI taxonomy): Eukaryota > Metazoa > Chordata > Actinopteri > Gobiiformes > Gobiidae > Taenioides > Taenioides sp. WSHXM2023. The sequence continues at coordinate 22,609,428 of CM057103.1, forward strand.
TCACATTTCAGCTCAAAAGAACCAAACCAAGAGAGAATAGAATATACCTCTTGTTTGAAGCGTAGCTGCATCGTAAACAGTGCAGGAAACAAAGTAGAAACCGTGATCCGTTACCTGTCAACAAAAGTTAAAGGTGCACTGTGTAACTTTTCTGGTGGAGGGTCCAACATCTGCTTGCCTCATGGTGATGTTATCGCTTTGCCTGAGATGTTTCACAGTATGACATTAAACAAATATATCTTGAATTGTTTTTATTTCTCAAAAGTACTGCAAAATGTGCATTATTACAGTGAGTGGGTCCACTTCTTCACAGATCTGACCTGTAACTTGGCCTGGTGATGTGGCCTGCGTGTCTCCATGGACATAGTTAAATGAAATGCCATACTGTAGAACATTCCAGGGAAAAAACAAAACAAAAAAACATCTACATGGAGTCAAGCAGGTGGTGGACCCTCTACCAGAAAAGTTCCGTAGTGCACCTTTAGAGAGAGATGATATTTTAGAGATGTTTGGAATTCATATTTGGCTTTTACAAATACATGAGCGTACAGTTGATGAGGTGTCGGAGCAGGAGAAAGTTACTTCAGGCAGGTAGGTGTGAAAGCCCCGTTAACTTCCGATAATATAGGAAATGTGTGGTTAGCATGCTAGTTGTTGTTAGCATTACTGTGGTGGAAGAATTACGCCCTGATCTCTGAGAGCTGCAAAAAGAGCTCACTGAAAAGAGTGAATAATTAGAATGCTCAGAATATATAAGATAAGTGAGGAATAACTTTGGACCACTGCTTTTTGAATATACCAGACTTTGCACAATTTAATGTTTGTGATCAGGACACAAGAATTAACTGTTACAACAACCAGTCTCCATGGAGATAGATGCGTTCAATGCCATACTGTGGAATATTATAACCAAATGAACAATATTTTCATAGAAACAAGCAGGAGGAGGCCTCTTCTCCAGGCCAAATAAGAGTCAGGTTTGTGAAGATTCAAGCCTGCTCACAGTAATGTTTATCAGTGCAATAAACACAACCAAAATTAAAATATAATGTAGCTTTAAGTAGAGCTGTTCCTTGAGTGCAAGCTTGAGAAAAAAAAAAAGAATCACAAAAAGCAAAGATATGACAGGTGCTTGTTTGGCCTTGCTTTAAAAACATGCTCAAAAACATTCACTCCAGTCAAGTATGATCTTTTTCAAGGTGGAAATGTGAAAAGAAAAAAAATGTGCACATGTTTTTAATGAATGGAGATTATCCCCTTTACAAAAAGAAAACCTTGTCTGCACCTGAACGTTTTTGCAAAAGGTTTGTGAGGACAAAACTGGGTGGTTTAATACTGTCAACAAAAGGCCCTGTTGTCTGCAGAAAATTTTACATACACAAGTGAGGCTTGGCACACCACCTCTTGGTTGGACCACTGCATAGCTACAGCAGATGCATCATTGACACATATGAAAATATTTAATGACCTCTAAACATCTGATCACATTCCATTCCGGATGCAAATAAAATGTGAGTTTCTGCAGTTGGCTGAAATGTACAAAAATGTAAGTGATGCACTGTATTCAGATTGGAATTCTCTATCAAGAGCTCTGTCTGTGAGCACTGATAATCTGCTAAGAAATAAACCTCTACACAACTGTAGGTTTGGAGAACTTCCGGTTAATGGTTTTCTGTGGCAAAATGTCTGTGGAAATGTCTGGCGTTTTCTCCACCAGCTTCATAAATCTGCCCCATCTCCAAATCTTCAACCAACAAGGTCCATGAAGGATAAATATTCTTCATGAAGAATTTATCCACAACTACCAAGGTAAGAAAGACGAAAGCTTAAAGAAGAACGACGAGCATTAGTGAATTACTACTACTACAACTGATTAAAACTACAGACCAGTTTGTGTTTAAGGCTATGCTGGACACAGACATGTGTCTATGCTCTAAAAGAGATCATTGATAAATATGTGAGGCACAACTCATCCGTTTTTATTTGTTTTTTAGATGCATCTAAAGCAATCGACAGGGTGAATCACCGGAAATTATTTATGAAGAAGTAAAACTGGTTGTGTGGCTGGAAATCTTGTTGTGAACCATTTAATGTATCCAGATGACTTGGTCAGTTTAATCTGAGCACCGCTGATCTCCAGCACCTACTCACCATCTGTTCAGTTTACAGTGTGGAGCATCATATAAAGTATAATGCAACCAAGAGTATGGCCATGATCTGAGATATCCTGACTTCTGCCTGCCAAATGTTGTGTTGACTGTTTCAACAAAAATGAAATATCTTGGGCATATCGTCACTGCGGACATGGCAGATGGTGATAGAGAGTGTAGGATGCTCTGTGCTCAGGCGAATACTCTTATGCATAAGTTTGGCTCTTGTACAAATGATGTAAAGTTGTTCTTGTTTAAATCATATTGTACACCGCTGAACACGGCCCAACTTTGGACTATTTACAAAAACACGGGTGTTTCTGAGGAGGCCACAATGGACAAGTGCGACTGAGATGTTTGTTACTGCACGAGTGAACACTGTACTAAGAACTTTAATGTACTGTTTTATTTGCAGACTAAACAAATCAGACAATGAAATAACACAAACATGTGTCATCTCACAAATATGAGATTCAGTGCAATATGATATCAGTCCAATATGTGGAGACACTGGTATGGCTGTCTTTTAAAAACATAAATGTTTGTTTGTATTGTCACTGTCCTTGTCTGTTTGAAAAATGGAACATGAGTCTGGAATAAAGATGAATTAAATTAAATTGAATTGAATAGAATATGCTGCACATTCCACGTGATTAACTACGGAACTTTTCTGGGTGAGTGTTTGTCCACCGATCCGAAGGTTGGTGGTTCCAATCCCGCTCTCAACATAAACATCATTGAGAAAGCCGTGAGATCCACTGATGCACAGGTTGGCGGTGCAATTCTCGCTCCCACAGATGAACACTGTTGTTGTGTCTTTGTCTGCGTTCACTATGAATGTGTTTCCTTGAGGTAAGTGCTTTGAACGTGGAAATGTACTTTATCAAATTTTTACCATTTACCGATATGGTGGAGGGGTTTGTCTCCATGGAGATGTTTATGCTTACTCATGTATGTTCCAAAGTATTGGATTAAACTTTTTTTTTGGAGACAAGCGGATGGCTAAGTCAAAGGTCATATCTGTGGAGTGGTGAGCCTCCACATAGCAATGTATTTTAACAATGCAAACACACATAATTTATTAAATGCAATATTGGTACGCTTATAGCCATATTGGGGAGCATTCCAGGCATATATCAATAACATATCCATGGTGACTAGCACTTGGCAGACTACGCCACTGGAAAAGTTACATAGTGTACCTTTAAAGTTGGCCAATATAAAGGGTGAATATGTAAATGTGTTAATGTCAGTGAATGTTCAGTAGATTTCAGGGTGTTTTCAGTTTGAGAGAAGAACTCAGCCTAAATATGCAGGGTTTTTGTGTTACGCATGTGTGAATAAAACAAAACTCCAGGCATGTTTGTGAAGAGGAAACAACATTATAAAACAGATCGGAAAATAGTGCCGTATGGGCCCTTTAAAACGAACCAAGCTGACAAAATCTTGATTAATAGCAACGCTGAAAATTGTTCCACCTCTCCACCATGTTTTGTCAAATTAACAAGTCTATACTGCCATAAGGGAAACTGTTCCTTGCTTCCTTTCCTTTAGCTACATTTCCTTTCTGCATGCTTTTCATACACCGCCATCTCTGTTGCCACTGGTGCTAATGTCAGGAGCAATGGGCGACCTGGTGCAGAGCCTGGGGACAAATCGGGAACAAGACTTCTAATCAAGAGTGCACTGTGGAAACCATGGACTAGCATTAAATTTAGCTGAGAAATTGTCACACTGTTACTGCTGTATTTGAGCTAAACGTGTCGCCCATAGATTGTTTAAAGAAGTGAACCAAGTGACCGGGGGCGACAAAATAGCGAAATAAAAACACCAGAATCACGTACAGCGGGTTGATACGAACATTTTAATTCCAAAATGACGAGGCAAATTTTTTCAGCGTAAAGTCAACTGGAGCCAGAGTCAGTGGAGCCGGAAGTGCCTCCATGCTCACTTCCTATTTGGAACGCGACGGCTAGTGGGTTAGCTATGTCCATTTATATATACAGTCTATGTTATTGTCTCAGTACGGATATATTATATAAGCAGGTCAAAATAAATCCAATAAATGTGTACTGTCTGCATCTAATTATACATTTATTTTATTGTCCAGTGATCAGTAAGTGCATGTTAGCAAGCTAGTTTTTGAGTTGTTGATATTATGGTTGCTAGGTAACAGTTATAGATTACCTTTACTTTTAGTGGAGTATTTTTCACGCATAGTTTGTCTGTATTGGAGAAAATAAAGGAAACAAAAATATCACAGGGGACTGAAAAACATGGCGGATTTCTGCAGAACCAATGAGCAAAGCACTATAGGTGAAAGAAGTTTGATTTTATTTGTAAATGATGTGTGACCAATGAGCTCCTTCGTTTCACATGAATAACTGAAAAAAACAAATTTTATTGGACAGTCACGTTCAACTGCGTTTGAGATGCAACGGAGGCTGTGGAGACCAGACTGATATCAATCTTTATTTAAAGAAAAAAGGACAGAGATTATTCTGGATTTACTAGGCAAATAATATAAGCAGCGATGGGAAGAATACTTTGAAAATGTATTTAGTTACAGAATACTGAATAATTGCAATAAAATGTATTTTGTAGCATATTCTGGTATATGATCTAATCAGAGTACTATATTCTGAGTACTTGGAATACTTTAACATCACGTTGCATTTAAACTATGGTGTAAAAACGCAACATGGGATTAAAAACAGCTTTATGTTTATTTCAACACTGGTTATGCATTCCCTATCACGAATTAAAGAAAGAAAATATTCTAAGTAACTGAAAAAGTACATGTACCAGAATACAGTTACTCCAAATTAGTACTCTAAACAGGGCCGTTACGAGCCATTTGGGTGCACCACACCACACCACCTCGCACCGCCCGGAATGAACAATAATTCAGAATTTATCTGTGCGATTCACTTTATTTCCAAAACAAATACACCAAACATGAAAGTTAAAATAATAAATTATTTAAAAAAGGTAAATACCACCACCATTATTATAAACAAAGATTTGCGCACTGACTGCAGACTAAACATTGAACTGAATATTGTAAACACTGAATAAGTATATACCCTTGTAAGTAATAATGTGCAAATTTCTTTGGTAAATAATGTACATAAGTACAAATAATTACACAGTAGAATTTACTCAATCAAGGAACTTTAAATAAGAATTTGAAAGTGAAATTTTCTCCACGAAGACTCTATCTACTGGCATGCGAAGAGGTCTGGAGAAAGAGAGATAGAGGGGGAGAGAAAGTAAGGGAGGAAGAGAACAAGAAACAGAGAAAGAGATTTCAGGGGATTCTGGTTGTGCTGGCCCCAGCTTTGTGTCTCTCTTCGTGCACTTTGGAAGGATAGTTTTGCAAGGATTCACGAGCCTAATTTTTTAGTGGTGCCCCCGCAAGCACTTGGTGCCCTACACGCTGTGCGTAATGTGCGTGTGCGTAATGTGCGTGTGCGTAATGTGCGTGTGCGTAATGTGCGTGCAGAGCGACAGCAATGATTCTGAAAACACATTCTCAGTACAGGTATTCAGCTACTTCCAACACTGATAATTATGCAAACGCTTTAGTCAAACGAGCAGTCTAACCTGACACATGCACAGATCAAAATAAAAGAACCCACCAGTATAAATCAATACAATGAAATACAGTTTTCCATCAGTGACTTTCCGTTCATTCGTTCATCGCATCACAGAACCAGAGCAGAGGCCAGCGTGGTCCACATCCATCTCACCCTTCAGAATAAAACATGCGTTAGAATCATTACGTGTGCCCTGCAGCCATGGCTACACTGTAAAAATAACTCTGTCAATATGAGTCCAGTCACACAGAGGCAGTAATGATGAGAGGAGCAGGGGACCAGGCCAGAGGAGGAGAGGAGGGAGGAGGAGGAGAGGACTGGGACTGCACTTCTCCAGGACTGAGAAAAAGTGTCCGGTAATTAGGTCCATTGTGTTGACATGTGCAGAGCAGAGTGGAGACTGAGAAATACACTCATATGAATAATGAATGTGGTCATGTTGGCTTGTCTGTTTTGTTAAAATTATCTGAGAAGAGTTCATTTGTAGACACTGAAACAATGAAAATTTGAGAAAACATTTTTAAAAATTTGAGCCGAATGTCTTTGGTTACAGGCAAAACTCTTTATTTTTTATTTTGTGTTTGTTTTTTGGTCGGTTTGGTCTCTCATGTGGAAATGAGCAAACTGTCCAATGACAATCTGTTTCATTACAGATATTTAATATTTAATTTAATTAACTTGCCTCCATAGAGTTACATGGGACATTGTAACTTCAAAGGTCGTTTTGTCCAACTGCATTTTCCCCTATAGAGACATAAGGAGAAGCACCTATACACCATATATATTTATTCATTTATATTCAGTTCTAAGGCTGTATTAAAGTTTTAGCTTAAAATTTTGGGCAAATTTCACTCAAATATTATGTACTATCCAACATCTCCTCTGTACATTTGTTTCTAGCATGACAACATATTCACATTTCCCAAAAAAATCATTTTTGTCATTGTTTTCACATAAAATCCCTTATTTTTATCTGAAAACATTACAGGATCAAAAACTTGTAAATTTCTTCTTACTTTTAAGTGAGTAAACCACAGGAGTTTCAAAACGATGTCTTTAAATGTAAGATTTTGTCGTCTTCACCTGCAGTGTCCAACCTTATTAAAAGTGCTGCAATACAAATACAAACTATTTTGAATAGCACTTCTCTGTTCCAAAGTCACTTTTTGCACTCCTATGAGGCGATCTTACAAAGCTATATTAGTCAGTTAATAGTTATTTATCTTGATTTTGTGTTGCATGCTTCCTGTTCTCCTGCTGTTCATAAATTTTGCGTTGCAACCCTGTAATTTCCTCTATTGTGGGACAAATAAAGGTTTATCAAATCTTAATAAGGTTTCCATGAAGCCAAGCAGGTGGCGTAGACTGCACCAGTAAATCTGTCAGCTCTAATTGGGTAACTCCACTCGTTCATCTTTTCATTTTCAGTCTCCTGCTGGGAATTTCATAGACTAGAAGATAATACGACAATTAGGCGAGACGTGCTGCCTGTCTGCCCTTGCACTGTGGAACTTTTCTAGTGGAGGGTCCACCACCTGCTTGTCTCCATGGAGATGTTACTCTGATGCCTGGTGGAACAGATTAATTCATCCAGTAATAAGATATTACACAACGAAAACAACTGGAACTGGAGAGAAGAAAGTTTTCAGTTTGAGAGAAGAACTCAGTTTAAATATCCAGTATTTGTGAGTTAAACGCTCCAGGTATGTTTGTGATGAGGAACATTAGAACAGATCAGAGCATAGTATAATTTGGGCCTTTTAAAGTATTAAACTTATGTAGATCATGTTCATTGAAACTCCAATATTGATCTAAAACTAGATATTAATAGAAGCAGGTCCATAGACTTCCTGTTCTACACAACAATGTCCAATATTCATCTAAAACGACTTAAAGAAACAAGGAACATCATCACAACAAAGAGCTGTTTATTTATGCCAAAATGACTATCACCAATTAAAGGTGCACTGTGTAACTTGTATCCATGGAGAAGTTATTGCTTTACCTGTAATGTTCCAAAGTATGGCATTAAACTTTTCAATCTCCATCGCCAGGCCAGTAAGAATGCATGTTGAGCAACAAAAACACCATAATCGGAAAAAAAATGCATCTTATATATGTTTAATACCATATTGTGGAACATTACAGGCAAAGAAATAGCATCTCTGTGAAAAGTTGCACAGTACACCTTTAAGAAAATAAAACTGGACACCGGAGTAAGTGTAGAGCAGTGGCCGTTTGCAGGTGGTGATGAAAATAGAAGTCGATCGGCGGTTAAAGATTACTCAAACATGCACGAATCACGGCAAATACAACTTCAAGAGGGTAAATGAGAAGGGGATACAACTGTAACTATACTTCTACTACTATAACAAGTCGATTTTGCAGAATAGATGCTTCAAGATCTGGGCAAATCCATCGGCACAGAGAGAGTCCCTCCTTGTCACTCGTGTCCTTAGTCCTGGACAGATGCTGCTTTGATAGACTGCTGCTCTTCGTGCTCCTGACAGCTGAAGAAGACTATATATTCCTCCCTGACTCCACTCTGACATGTGGACAGAATGACGGACAGTGATCCACACGCCTCCTCTCTTTTGGCTTCGCTGTGTTTATTCAGTCGATGGTTAAAGGTGCACTGCGTCACTTTTCTGGTGAAGGGTCGTCATGGGGGTCTTATTGTGTTGCCTGAATGATGCACGGTATAGGATTAAACTTACTTATAGGGTGTATATGAATGGGAATAGCAAACGTGCAAGCTGCTGTGTTTCAAATATCGCTTCCGGCTCCATCCACTCTGGTTCCAATTTACTTTCTATTTAAAAACCGTTGCCCTTCTCTCCATAACTCCCGCAGTCAGACTCATTGTTTTGGTCTTAAAAATGCTCATATTAACCCACTCTACATGATTCTGTTATTTTTATGTTGCTATTTTGCCCGTAAATCAAGATATGAACATTAATAACAGAGCAATGAGGCGTGTTCTTTCCCCAAGGTCACTCCCGCTAACATTTGTAGGTTTGATAGGCTTTTTGGTTGCTATGATACACGCTCTCAGATTTCCAAATAAGAAACTCTGCTCCAAATTCTCCCCTATAACATTTTGCCTCTGTGACCTTCATTTGACTGGAGCCGAATGCTTAGTCCACTTCTTTATACGGTCTATGATTTTTAATGTGTGCGGGCTTGCCTTTCCACAGATCTGACGTGTTATTTGGCTTGGTGGCATTGCCTGTTTTTCTCCACGGAGATTATACATTTTAAAAGCCCTGTACTTGATTTTCTTCCATGTATTTGAGCAAAATGTGTCTTGAGGTCAAAATAAGTCTGTTTTGTGCTGTCTGCAAGGGTTTTACTGTCAGATGATCAGTAAGTGTGTCTTAGCATGTTAGTTGGTAGCTTTAGCTCTGACATCGCAAGGAGTGTTTTCTGTTTGAAAAGCTTTTGTATTACACGTGTGAATGAAACAAAACACAACTCCAGAAAATAGTGTAATATGGGCCCTTTAAAATGAACTACTTCTGTTTTTCACATTTTTAATAAATCAGATACAGCGTCTTTAACTCATATAATACTCTGGAACATTCAGACAAAAGCTACCTCCATGGAGACTAGCAGGTGGCGGACCTCCAACCAGAAAAGTGACACGTTTAAACTTGTTTCGAATTTAAAACGCCTTTTGTCCAAATACGCCATGCGATGCTGCCGAGCGTGGGGGTGCCAGGTTTGAGGAGGAGGTCGTCTGCACTTTGGAGTGTCCATTTTGAGCAGATAGAAAACCACTTGTGCGGTAATGAGTGTGGAAAACAACATTACAGAGCTTTTAGGAGGTGCTTAAAGGCCAGAGAGTGAGCCGTGACTGAACTGCCATATTATCTGCTCCTTGAAATTTCACAGCGGGACATGGGTAGAGAGACGTGAAGAGCTGGATGCTCAAAGTCAAATACCATTACAGCTGAAGGATGGACTCTTAGAAGATTGTTAAGATACGTGTAATGGTCCCCTTGAGATTTTCAGTTTGTAGAGCATGACCGCTATATTGAACACTGGGAAACTTAGGTTAAGTGTTATTGAGGATCAGTCAATTGTACTAAATTGGTTGGGGGGAAACCAGTTGATATTAATGTTAACGGCTGAGTGTATCATGTATCTTATATCGGCAGTGGTCGGAAAAATACTTTGATAATGTATTTAGTTACAGAATACGTGCATTAAAATATATTTTGTAACGTGTTCTGATACGTGGTCTAATCAGAGTACTGTATTCTGAAAGCTTAGAATACTTTTACATTAAGTTTCAATCAAATTATAATGTAAAGACACAATATAGGATTAAAAACAAAAAAGGTTTAGGTTTGTTCTGCATTTCCTATCGCTAAGTGTAGAAGGAAAATTACAAATGCACACTTTATAAGAGCGATTTTTCATGAATATTGTGCGACTTGAAGCCTAATTTGTGAGATCAAGTACAGTCCGTTGTGTATTCCTTTGATTTTAGTAACTGTATACCTGAATACCACCATGTGAAAGTTAATATTCTGAATACGTATTCTCAGTACATGTATTCAGTTACTTCCCGGCTCCCAAATAGCGATTCATCTGATATTCTGGTTGAACATATAAATCCATGTACAAAGATCTGTTTTCTGGTCGTAGTTGGTCGTTTTGTAGCTACTTGGGATAAATTACAGCTTTACAGCAACATTTGGATCAGCTTTGTCGGTTTAGATCGGGTTTTGGCAGATATTTAAAGCCATAGTAGAGAAAAACGATATTGGAACTGAAAAACCTGGATTGGTGCGTCCCCATTTTTCTTTCCGTGTCTGTGTGGGTTTCTTCTGGTTTCTTCCATCAACCTAAAACATGCATCAGGTCAAATCCTCCAGCGAAGGTCGTCCTGACTAGGTATGACGTCCGAAACTAACATCAGATGTCAGCGACGCTTTTGACATATTTTCTGGATCAGATATCAGCTTCCAAATATCGGTTCAGTCGATATTTTAATTGATCTAAGACTATTTACTGCTCACAATGTTTCAATTTGTGTTTATACAAAACTGTTCTGTTGTGACTTGTAGGATAAACTCCGTCACACATTTGGATCAGTTTAGTCTCATTTTATTTTTGTTTAAAGGAAATAAATGCTGTTTTTAGTCTCTGCACAATATCGGTTGATATTGGGTATCAACAGATATTTAAAGCTACTCTCAAACTTAAAGCTTGTGTCAAAATCGGTATCTGAACTGAAAATGTTGGATTGGTGCGTCCCTAGTCCTGACCAAGACTAGCTCAAGATCTGAAGATGGGTTTTAGAGCACCCACTGCTCTTCACAGAGGCTGTAAAAAACTACGAGGTGCTGTAAGACTTTGACCTGCTGCAGGGTGTCCAAAAAAAAAACTCAACCAGATGTCTTTAGTATTGGAGATTTATTTGGGTTTGTGTATTGGTAGATATGTGTGTGGTTCTGTAAGAAACAAGAATAAAATGTACATTAATAAAATGTAGACAAATAATCAAACACATTACAAATGCCACAAATAACTCCACTCATACTATACCTCGATAGGAGCATGGTCTGGGGGCGGTTCTCTTTTTTTTTTTTCCTCCTCCCTCGACTCTCATGTTACACTGTTTTTTTGTTTATTCCTATCTGTTACCCGTCTTCCGGTCCAGTCCATGTAGTCTTCCCCATGTCATATTGTTTTTTTTTGTATGTTATAATGTACGGACGGGGTGACAGGTCCAATTTCGATTGCTTTATATGTCTTGCACATGTGAAGGAATTGACAAATAAAGGCATGCATTCATTCAAACTACTTGCTGTCAAATAATAATAAAGACTGTACGAAGAAACCCAACAGGGCATCACTCATGTCACCACAATAACCAATATGAGCCACACTAGCGCTGGCCCTTTAAGCTGATGGTGACGTCACTGGAGCCGCACCATCTGCTCGTGTATCGCGCTGCCTTTAACATGAAGCTCTGACATGTAGCAGCGTAATATATACAATAATAACATAATGAACAGGAGAAAGGTAAATACACACTCACAAAGAACCATTATCAACAACTATAGTCCTATCTGCTAATTCGCCCCGTCCAAGACGAACGCAGGTCACGAGGAACGCATGTTGTAACTCTTAAATTAACTCAAAAACACAGTAATACGGCACACATTAAACTTGTCACACATCATAAACAAGTACCGTATTTTCCGGACTATAAGCCGCTACTTTTTTCTCACACTTTGAACCCTGCGGCTTATACACCGATGCGGCTAATATATGGACGGATTATTCGTCTATGAACACAGCGGATGTGCGCGCAGCTTGAGTGCAGAAAGCGCCACTGTCTGTGCAGTGAACATGGGTTAGGGTTAGTTAGAACACTCGCTAGCGCTGTTGTCAGCACTAAAACAGTTTATCGCTGCGTGATAAAATAAGTTCTGCTGCTAAATGAACATTAGTGAGTGGGATACGTCTTAATGACCCGTATGTGTTAAATGCAGGTGAGGCGTAAATGACGAGACGAAACGTCTCAAACTTCAGTAGCGGGACATCCACTCATACATGATCGATACAACTAACCCCGACCCCCGGGAGAGCCTGAAATCTGCTGAAATCCTACAAGACACTGACATGATACAAGACACTGACATGATCCCAGACAGGACAGCGGCTCTTTCTGCTCGAGACATGCGCAGTAGAGCGCCAGAGCGACTCTCGCGCGTGACGAACTGACTCAATGCAAAAAGACGACAAAAGCTTTCAGAGGCAATACAAGCAGATGCTCGGAACTTGAAAACTTCTTTAAGACGTGGACACCTGCGGCTTATAGACAGGTGCGGCCTATACATGTACAAAAATAAAATTCTTTGAAAATTTAGTTGGTGCGGCTTATATTCAGGTGCGCTCAATAGTCCGGAAAATACGGTACTTACGTTATATTCTCACGCACACAACATTAAAACAACCAAAATGAATCCAGAACAGGCTCTAACTAAATACTTAGGCAACTGATCTCTGCTTCCCTTAACCTGACCACGACCCTGTAAGACAGGGTCACATGGGTGGAGCCAGAGTTCTGATTGGCTACTGGAGAGAAGTGTGAGTCTCTGGGATTAAACACTTGGGATTAATAAAGCAAAGACCAATCTTAACCCAATCTTAAGGCCTGAAGTACAAATACCACAGTAACCTGCAATTATCCAACTAGAGAAGTAGCTCTGACTGTACTTGGCTGACCTCAGTACACCTCCAACGCACGATTCAAACTCTGAGTGAAAAAGACAAGAATTCCAGTGAGCAGGTGAATGTCAAAATCGATTGGAATCAGTATTTACTACCAGAAAACACGTACATGTGGAGAGAGGGGGAAAGAGAGAAAAAGAGAAAGGGATAGAGTGAGAGACAGAGAGAGAGAAGGGGAAGGAGAGTGAGAGACCACAGGATCTTTGACTGCTACGAGGCTGTGCATATGTAGTTGATATTAAAAAAGACATTGTGCTTTTTGAAGGATAAAATCTTAACATCTAAGGATTTAGCGGTGATGAGAAACGTTTTGTGTCTTAAAAAGAACCACTGTGCTTGTGTTTGCCATGCAGTTAAAATCGATGAACCCCGTTTTAATCACAAAATTAATCTAAAAGGATTTGCACACATGAGAAAAATGGTCTCGTGAGATTTTTTTCCCAAGTTTTTACATTTGGATCCATATTATCCAAATAATTTCTCTTGTGGATTAATAAAGTTTGTCTAAATCTAAGGACTGGACAAAAAGGGTTACGTGTTGGCAAGTTAATTCCAAAAAGCAGTAGTAAAATGGAAAGAAAAATATAAAATCAAATAAAAAAAGGTGAGGCCAAAATTGGGAACTGAATCGTGAAATGTATGTATCAGGAATTATGCTAAAATCTCATCTCGTATTTTTTCTCATCTTGGGGAAATTGTGCCTCGTCCCGTCCATAACAGCTGCACATCAAGCTAGTGAGTAGTGGATTTATTATTTTTTCCATTTGTACCAAAATGATTGCGAGACGCTGCCAAATCCTACACACACCACTGATTAAGAAGAAAAAAATAGAAAATTATTTAAGGACAGAGCAGTGGACATGTGCCAGTGGGCTGATCAGCAATATGGCGTCTTGAAAATAAGCATTATGAGCGTTTAAATATGCACAAATCATTACAAATACAACAAATACATCCTTATGTAACAGATAATACTCCCTACAACTGTACAACTCACAATATGTAACAGGTAATACTCCCTACAACTATACAACTCGCAATATGTAACAGGTAATACTCCCTACAACTATACAACTAGCAATATGTAACAGGTAATACTCCCTACAACTATACAACTAGCAATATGTAACAGGTAATACTCCCTACAACTATACAACTAGCAATATGTAACAGGTAATACTCCCTACAACTATACAGAAACTCACCCTTATGCAAAAGATAATACTCCCTACAACTGTACAACTCCCCCTTATGTAACAGATAATACTCCCTACAACTGTGCAACAACTCACCCTTTTGTAATATAATACTCCTTACAACAACTCGCCCTTTTGTAATATAATACTCCTTACAACTGTACAACTCACCCTTATGTAACAGATAATACTCCCTACATGTAACCGATAACCTTAGGTCCTGTCAATCATTTCATCTTTGCCCTGTTTCTCCTTACGAGCTCTGAGATATTTGTATTACTTATTTCTATTGTATTCTATTTTTATTTGTACATATACATTTATATAATTAGGCCTTTGACGCGAGTCTCTTGTCATTTTTACTATTTATTCAGAATTTATTTTACTGTTTATATTTTTTGCTCTTTGTTATTATAATATTCTGTGATGTGTGAGCTGCTGTGTCCAAGTCATTTCCCTTGTGGAGCAGTAAAGTTTGTCTAAGTGTAAATAGTGAGAGAAAACAACTCGCTCTTGCATAATAAACAGGTCCGCTTTAAGTCCAAGAACAGCTACAGGAGCAAATAAATACTTCAGTAGATTTTTTTCAAGCAATACTTAAGTAAAAGTACTGGAGGTATCCATTTAAAGATGTACTTATATATTTCCAAAATCCATCTTGCGCTCGAAATAAGTTTGCTGTGCACTGTCTGCATCTAGTAATCAGGAAGGGCACGTTCTTGATTATTGCATGCTTGTTGTTGTTAGCTGGGTTGAAATATGGCGGGGTCCGATGGAAGCCGAAGAAAATAAATACCAGTGGTGATGAAAACGGGTGAAGTTCGAAGCAATGACGTCTTGAAACAATAAAGAGTGCTCAAGAGTGCACGAATCGCTGTAAATACGACTTCAAGAGGGTAAAGGAAAACGGGAACTATAACATGCACGATTTTGCAAAATAAGTCTCCTCTAAGCTGCTTGTCAGTGTCGCAGTCTGTGTGGGGTGTGAAAGGTCTTTACAGTGAAACAAACAGTACAGGGGAAAGAGAATCTCCTTGACGCCCGTTATTTCTCCGGAGAGGTGATAAAAATAGCGCGAGGAGAGAGATGAGGGAGTCTGGGCTTGTGTTGTTCTGTTCTTTCAAAGAGCTATAAGAGGACGGCTCTGCTCTGAGACGTGTGGACAAGGATTACATTGGCCCTGGAATTAAAAAAGAGAAAATGAACGTTCGGCTCTTACTTGGGATCTGAATCTTTTGGATCTGCTCCTTTTCAAAGAGCCGTTCAAAAGACTGGCGCTTTTTTAATTAATTTATACGACAGAAGCCAGTGTGAGAATTCATTTTAACAACACAGCTTTGAATGGACTGGCCCCACAATACATTCAAATTTACACCCCTGAATGTGCTTTGAGGTCCGAGGTCTGGCTCCAGCTCATGGTGCCTAAGACCAGGGACAGGACCTTCTCTGTGGTCGACCTCAAGCTCTGGAACCCTCTAAGAGAGACTCAGAAGTTGACAAATTAGACTGATTTGCTGTAAAAAGGTAAA
Organism: Taenioides sp. WSHXM2023; assembly: GCA_029959045.1. Lineage (NCBI taxonomy): Eukaryota > Metazoa > Chordata > Actinopteri > Gobiiformes > Gobiidae > Taenioides > Taenioides sp. WSHXM2023. Next base: position 22,625,153 of record CM057103.1, read on the forward strand.
TTAAATGATTATGTCCAGTCCTAAAAGGCTATAGAGCAACAAGTCGTTATGTATAATAGTATTTTATTAATTTTTGAGTCAGGAAACTGGCAAAACAAGTCTGGCATTTACTATTTTCTTTTCTTTCTTTTTTTTTTTTTTTTTTTTTTTTTTTACATTTTCAATCATCAACCTATGGGGAAAGAATTATTTCACAGAAAAATATATTGAGATAAACCTTAAGAAAAAAGTACATAATTTCAGTTCATCATTTTGTTCGTTTCATAACTTTACACAAACACTTGATTTAACATTTGTTCTTACTTTAGCATGTTCAAAATTGTATAAACCTCTTACAAATTATAATGACCCCAGCTCTAAATTTAAAGAAATTCTGGATGCTTTTTGTAATTATATTATTTTTAACTCTATAAAGAATCTGAATGTACAACATCCTGTTAATGTGATTATCTAATAGTGTTATTCTTATATAACATAATAAATTCAGCTCATTCCGTGTAGTATATTGCATTGCATCTTGCACATTCCTGTACAATAGAAAACACAGCACTTGGGAAGAGCAGGTGGATGCTCCCTGGAGACATGACCAGGAAACCCAAAGGTCAAAGGTCAGCCCATTGGAGCCCCGTCTCTGGTCTCTATGCTCTTTGTGGCCCGCCACGCTACACTCCAGAGGGTTATAAAAGATCATGGCGCCAAAGACGGCACCAGTGAATAAATACGGTGCAGTAACCCTGGGTGGATAGGGCTGGGTTGGAGATGAGATCACAACACTCTGTAGGTCAATGTTATTTATACAGTTGTTTTTATTTATAGTGAGTTCTAAGGTCTAATCTGTAATAGAAATGATCAGCGCACATATCAGTTCACCTGTTGTAGTTCCAGGTCAGATCTTTGTGCTCAGACTGTGTTAAAGTAAAACCCCGATTAAACCCAACGTTTGTAACAGATCTTGGATGGAAGGAGAAGTTTATACTTTGCCCTGAAATATCCAAAAGGTAAATTCACAAACGTTGAACCTGATCATTTCTGTTAGTGACCAAGATCTCACTGTATTACAACAACAATCGATATTTGAACAATACTCATTTTAGCTGCACCCATCTGTGGTAAATATTATTGGCCAATAGAACTGAAACCCAGCAATTTATGTTCCACAGTAGGTCATAAACTTGTGTGTACGTGTGTGTTTGTATATCACAGTTTGGGGCCTGAAACATTGGCTATTTGCCTTTTAATTCTGTCGTTTCTCACCTGTGGCTGCTTGGGTTTTGGGATGTTATGGGGAAAAATCCAAAAAGACAAAAACTCTGCTAGTGTGAATACTATTTATTACAAAAACAGAGTATAAGCCAATTACAGACAGAGGGTCCGGGCGCCTCGAAGCCAATCAAAGGAGAACACACTCGAACGAAGGATTTCCCCACATATATAAAGCTTTCTATAGGACATCCCACCGTAATCTGACTACTTCTATATGTCCGAGATACAAACTTAAGCATTTCCAGATGTTTATTAGAGTGAGGGGTCTCTCGGGCCATCATGACAGATTAGAATGCAGAGGTCCCCATAACTCACCTAAAGGGGCTGTATGGTTCTCAAGGATCAAATGGTAAAGCAGATATTACGCTACATAGATGTATTTTATTTTTATTTTATTCTGTTTGTTCAGAATTGCTCTTGTTTTGAAAGTTTGTTTGTCACTATGTGTTTTTTTTTTTACTGCTCAAACTAATTGCCCCTGGTGAGATTAATAAAGTTGCCTGAATCTTAATCTTAAACACACTCAGATCAGGTCTCCATGATGAAAATTCTTTATTATCAAGATCAACAACTAGATCAAGTTTAGATTTGTATTAGGCATGTAATGACTGTAGTTAAAGAGCTTTCTACCACGTTATAACATTGTTCCCTCATCATAAACATGCCTGAAGAGGTTTTAGATGGTCATCCACACATGTTTGAGTACTCTTGAGATCTCTCCTGCTTACAGTTAGCAGTACTAGTCTGTAAATTTTTCACAATTATGCAAAAACAGGATACAAAACATGCTTCACTATTGATTGTGCTGTGATAGCGCTCTAAATGGAGAGTGGCTTAGACTGGAGAGCAAAGAGACCAGGTACTTAAAGCGTGAAAAACAAAACTGAAACTAATTACACATTTATAGCATCACATAGCATTTTCAAAACAATAAATGGTAACATGGTGATCTAAATATGTTATGTGTTCACAATTAATACCCCATAGAAATGTAATACCCCTCTCAAAGATCCCACATTACACAAAACTGACTCTTGAGAGTGTTAAGTCATGTTACTGGTACCTCCTCAAAAACATACCTGGAGTTGTTGTTTCATTCACACGTTTGAGTAACTGTGACGGGGTTCTAATCCTGCGTAATGACGATGGCGTAGTCAGAAGGATGTTTTTGATGACTTAATCCCAAAAAGTTTGAAGAGTGCTATATACAAACAAAAAGATATTTACAACATGTACACAACAGCAGAAATATGCTTCATAAGAGCTACAGGGTGTTACCTTCCATGTACAACTCCTGGCCCAGACTGACTGAGGGAGGGAGAGTCGCCCTCTTTTATCCACCAAGGCTCCTCCCCCAAGCCAATTAACACAAAAATACTGGTTTTCAACACTAAAACCCAAATTAACAGTAATAACAAAAATATAGAAAAATACTCCAAAATACACTGTGCAACATGGCCATGTCTCTGCGCCTGTAGCAGAACCAGGAAGAATAATATGGATAATTTAGTGCGGGAAATTATATTTCGCGATGACGTCACTATGACGTCAGACGCCAGCGTCCCGCGCATGATGACGGAAACAGGAAGTGCGTGAGGCGCTCGGTTTGACAGTGCGGCTCGTGAACAGGAGATGGAGACTGGGTTAAAGTTTGTCGGGAAACAGAATTATGGACATGGATGGTTTAACAGTGACTCGTGTGGACCCGAGACAACTGTGGTGGTGGACGGTAAATATAGCGGAGAACGGAGCGGACGGACGGGGAGCGGGACACGGAGCGGGAAATGGAGCAGAATGAAAGAAACAGGTAAGTGGCTAACGCGGGCGTGTTTGGGCTACTGAGGTTAGCGCGGCTTTGACGGGGCTACTCCGTCACAGTAACACTTTATTATTAGTCTGTTACATCTCCAAAGCTCAGAATTCTACTAAAGTATTTTATTCAGCTATTTTTTTGGCAGCTATTTTATTTTTTGTAGCTCTATATTGTACATTTAGAATTGTTTTTTGGGATAATCTTGCTTTCTGGTTTTGCATCAGTGGCATGAATTCCTTTAAATATTATCATTTATCATCTATATTTTCTTCAGCAATATATTGTACTTCAAAATATGTTATCATGACAGGCCTATGGATTACTTTTTCGCAGCGGTTTGGAATAGTTTATAATAAAACAATATTGAATGAGTACTGGAATGAGAATCTTCCACAGATACACAATTAACCTTTACTGGTGTTTATTTTATTTTTATGTATTTTATTTAGCTGAAATTCCCCTTGAGATGTGCCATCTCATTTTCAAGGGTAAAAAAACATTAGTAATACACATACACACATACAATACAATGCTATACAATACAACACCACCTTGTGATGTCATGAAGCGGTAGTTTTCAAGTTAACAGCTCCTTTTACCTTTTGTTCAGTAGAGATTGGCAATTCCAGTGCTGAAATCATCCAAATGACTCTAGAGAAGGTGTGTGGAGTTTAAAAATCTGCATGGTTGTGTGAACGAAACAAAACACAGATCAGAAAATAGTGTAATATGGGCCCTTTAAAGGTTAGAATCAGTCTCCAGGTATGTCAAGGTAATGTCGCCACATATATAGAAACCTGTGTGTGTGTGTGTGTGTGTGTGTGTGTGTGTGTGTGTGTGTGTGTCGTGCTCCTGTTATCTCCTCTGCGCCCGCACCATGTCTACACCGTATCGGCAGGTGCACCCGTCAGGTCCGCACCATGACAACCGCTCTCGGCAGATGCAGTGAGCCTCGTCTAGAGATCAAGAACGACACAGTATATGCTCCCGTTTTGGATTTAAATCAGGTTGTTCCAAGAATAGGGAATTTGTTGTTAGAACATCTGTTTGCAACTATATTGTGTAACTGCGCGTGGATAATTTTGTGTGTATCTGTAAAAATGATTAGTGAAAATGTTCTGATTTGCACACAGCGGATTATGGCTGAGCATTCTTGTTTCTTGTTTCACTGCAGGTAGTATTTCTATGTGGTGATTGCTGGGCATGGGTGTAGTTAGGTCATACTTTTAAATCCAGTTCAAAACCGAGCCTAAGTTGAGTCATTATCATGGACCCTGAACTTAATTTTTAACTTTAACTGTCTTTAACTGTTCCCAGTATCTACATCAGTATTTAGTCCCAGTAAGATCGTCATACTCACTTAGAAGCACCCACTATCTCACTTTTTCAGTTCCCGAATCTACAAAGAAGCTGGACGCAGATCATTTCAGAACAAGGACCCGTCATACTGTGGAACATTTTGAGATGAAGTTTTCACACATTTGTGCTGAATTTTGTTCAACAGAAACAACTGCTATAGCTGTTTTTTATTTGTGTCACAGTTTTGCCGATTGTTACATGTTTATCCCCAGTCCAGCTCCAGTTCCCAGCCTGATCCAGTCCATCTTTGGCTTCCTCCCTGTTTTTCCTGCAGCTGCCACTCTTAGACTTAGAGAAAGAGGCCAGCAAAAATCAAGAAAAAACAACAAAAATGCCCAAAAAACATGGTGAGTGTTTTATTGGACAGATAAAGTAAATAAAGATAAAATAAAATCTTAAAGTGCAAACAAGAATAACTTAAAAAGGTGGTGGTTTTCAGGAAAAACCCCAGGAGCTACTGTACCCAGCTGTCACTCTCTCAGGTGCTAAGGGTGAACTGATTCCCCACTCATTCCCAAATCATCCCAGGGTCGTCTATATAAACTCCCTCTGCCTATTCCGTTCTTGCGAGATTGTCGACCAGTCAAGAGACTCTCAAGCTCTGTATCTGAAACTCTGAAAGTCTGAATCTGATATCTGCTGTTTGCAATTTGTGCAATTCTGCATTATTCCCTGTTTGAAGAATCTGTTTCTGATTTATTCCCAGCCCGTTTTCTAATTAGAGAATTTCCCAGTTTTAGAGGATATTTTAGTTCACATATAAAATCATATCTTCCTTTGTGGTTTATCAGCCTGATTTGTCATATTAAGCTTTACCTATTGAAGGACACTTTCTGTTGAACTGATCTAAGGCTTTTGCGTTCGACTGCGTTCTTTGTGTTGCATTTGAGTCCAAGTTACCTGCAAGATAATTTGTATATTTTTGTTTAAACTACAAATGTGTGGAGTAGAAAGTACAGATACCGGCTCTCAAATGTAGAGAAAAATGTAAAGTCGAGATACGTAAAATGTATACTTTTACCTTATGTTCCACTACTGCTTCTAAACCTCATTCCCGCTGTACTCTATTGATTCGGTTCAGTGTCGAGATGGAGCATTCCCTTTAAAGGCTCATTTATGCTTCTTTTTCTTACATAAACAGATGCGTGCGTTCCAAGTGTAGTAAAACCATCTCCCAGAGCTGGTGAGGAGTCTGTGCCCTCCCTGTGATCTCCGCACAACACCTCTGTACCCTGTTCCCTGCGGTGCCGCCTATGCCAGCGTGTGTGTATTTAAGTGTAGTAGTGATGACATTTTGAGCAGCCTGAGGACAAAAAGCACACGGAGCTCCTCTGTCACCCCACCACCTCTCCACCTCTCCACTGCACCACCGCCGAAAAGGTGAGACATTGTTATTTCTGTTCCTTTGCTTTATGTAAAAAGACTTTGGAACAGGAAAACAACTAAAAAATATACATGAAAAAATAGTTAAAGTACAAGTATAAGTAAAGTGCAGTAAGTAGCTTTCTGGAGGTGGAAGTCAACTGCATGATTCCACGGAAATGAAAAGTAAACCCATATTCAGAACATTCTCCGTGGAAATATGTGGTGGAAGATTATAGCTAAAGGAATTGCCATGGAAACAAGCAGAAGTCAGACTTAGTCAAATAAGAGTCAGGTTTGTAGAGATGCAAGCCTGCTCAGAGTAGTTTTTCAGTGCTATCAAAACATCCATAATGAAGAAAATGCTTTAATTTTTCTCTATTTTTGACCAAAAAGTTACAGACTATAGCTTTAAGGCATCAGTTAATCACGAGATTCAGGCATGTATCAAATAACTGGATTAGTGGCGACTCACTGATACTACAGCCTCCTGCCTCTAACTGCTCATGTTTGGCTGACGGGACACCTACAGTTTTCAAAAATATCAGATTTTGTGGCGATTTTGACCAATTTCCAGATCATCAACTTTTTCTCACCTCAAAATCCTTCAAAATCCTTCAGTCGTCTTAAAAACTGCTTCATAATCGTTGGCTTCTCTGATTGGTCAGAACGGTCACATGGTGCGCTCATGTGTAAGTTTCATTTTTGTTTTTGATGCTCCGAGTACCCCCTCCCTTTGCTAAGTCACTCCTCCTTCAGAACGTTACGATATTTCAATAGGTTTTCATCCCGCTAATGAAACTCCTGCACATCGCATCAGGTTTGTGAAGTTGTAGTGTGTTGTTTTGTCATGTTTTTGTATATTTATGGAGAATTGTCGTGTGGGATTATGGGTGACGTAGGCTTGTGGGCTGAACATTGGACAGAATCTTACAGCTAACCATAATGGGGGTTTGAATAGGGCCCGGGAGAGATCTCTAAATTATTCAAACATGCATGGATGACATCTAAAACCATTTCAGACAAGTTTTTAATGAGGAAACAACATTATAACACTGTAGAAAGCTCCAAAAAACGATTTGGCATAATACTCTGTCTTTAAATCAAACTTCGTCACATCACCTACGACTTTTGACTCACAGGTTGGCATGGCAACACAACTCACGACAGCTGAATCGAGTCCGCGCACACTATTAACCACTGCGTTTTTGTCTTCCCTTCAGACAATGGCAAAGAAATGACTCTCCAGCACGAGTCCATCAAATCTCCATATTACAGAGAGAGGCTCATTTATCAAACTGACCGACCTCATCACAGTTACAGGCTTTGCTCATTAAGTCCCGGTTTGGTTTCCGATCCGTTCCTAATTTGTCTCTCGCAGTGTCCCGGGGTATGCGTCCTCAAACATGGTGCCCTGATTGGATTTTAAACACCATGATATCGGCGGGCGTGAAGTATTTAAGGACAGCCATTTTTCATTGCGCGTCGCCCCGTTCCGCTCGCCGTAAATATGAGCGGCTGCGAACGATAGAGCCGTCAAGGTGTCAGGGCCCATTTACGAGGGAGTAAATTTCAGCTGTTATGTAAGGTGTTTTGGGCTACGGATGGGGTGGGGTTTGGGTCTTTGTTTGGCGTTGGTGCATTTAAAGGGCCCGTTTTACTCTGTTTTCTTCTCAAAAATATACCTGGAGTTGTGTTTTGTTTCATTCACACATGTTTAAAGGTGCATTGTGTAACTTTTCTGGTGGAGGGTCCGTCAAATGCTTTTCTTCATGGAGATGTTACTACTGTGTCTGAAATGTTCCACAGTATGGCATTAAACCTTTCTATCTTCATGGAGATCAAACCAGACCAAGTTACAGGTCAGATCTGTGGAGAGGTGACCCCGCTCACAGTCAGAATGTCTGTTTTTCTAGGTATTTTTGAGCTTTAAAACCACCTGTAATTGAATAAATGTAAAGTAGAGCTGTTTAATGTCATACTGTGGAACATTCCAGGCAGAGCAATGATGTATCCATAGAAACAAGCAGGTGGCAGACCCTCCACCAGAGAAGTTACACAATGCACCTTTAACACACAAAACATATTTAGGCGTGAGAGTTCTTCTCTCAAACGCAAAACATTCTGTTCCACCTTGTGATGTCATGTGGTAATGAAAGAAGTGCTCCAGTATGTTTTTAAACTACACATACACCTTAACTAGAATCATTTGGATAATTTCATCCCTGGAATTGCCACTTCAAACATGTTTGAACGAAACAAAACACAATTCTGGGTATGTTTTTGATAAGGTAACGATGTTCTAACATGGATTTTTTTTTTTAGTCTACCACCATATCATGTGTTTAACTCTGACAATATACTGCAAATTAACCTGGTAAACAACCATCATGAATATTAAGACATTTTTTTTCAAACTATGGTTAGGGGTTTTATGCTTTTTGTGCCGCCACTACTGCCCCTGCTCTGCTCCACTGGTCCCTGAATTTTTTTGGGTTTTTTACCAGTCCTTATGACAAAAAATGTTGGAGCACCGTTGGGCCGTGTACCCAATAGATTTCTTCCCATGTATTTGAGCAAAATGTGTCTTGTCCAAGTACTATTGTATAAACAGCCCTTGAAGTCAAATTAGCTCTAATTAGAAAGCATTTTACTGTCCGGTAATCAGGAAGTGCACATTAGCATGCTAGTTGCCGTTAGCTTTACAGTGTCTGTAAAACTCCGCTCTGATCTCTGAAAGTTGTGAAAAGTGCTCATTGTGGGGAATTAGGATGCTGAGAATGCAGAAGCATAAGGTAAATGAGGAATAACTTTGGACCACTACAAATCGTATAAAATTAACTCATAAAACAGTAAAAAAAAAAAAAATCAGGTACAGCGCCTTTAATCACACTTGAAAGATGATTTCAACTCAGATATATATATATATGTATATATATCAAAATGTGTAACCATTCAATATTGCGTACTATTATAGCTGACTCATTTCTGAAATTCGAAAACGTACAATTTCATGCTAAGGCTGAATGATCTGAGAGAAATATTGTGCCTCAGTGCAAATTATTTTGACGTCCATTTCAGTTGCACTTTATGTTTAAATAGAAGGATTTTGTGCATGATTCAAACACAGGAGTGAGAAAAAAATGAGAAACGACTGAAATCTGAATTGCTTAACTAATACAGCAATCCCATGCATTTCAGAACATTTTTGCTATACAGGGTTAGCTTGTTATACTTAGTAAATTAGCAAACACTGCAATTAACTAACAGTTAAATTACATTTCATTTTGTAGCTATATTTAAGCAATATCCATTCATCCACCGCCTTACCTGTCCAGCCAGAAGCACACACTTTGACAAAACTTTACAAAGATGAGAGGATCTGGAGCTGTTTCCCGTCTCCCTGATTTCAGAGGGCGTGATTGACAGGTGGATTAACCAATCAGAGAGGTGCATGCTCCAAAAACAAACATTTGGGGTTTACGTGTAAAAAGGGGAAAAAACAACATAAAGGACCGAGAAACAGCATGGATTTTTACAGAATCAACAAACGAAGCACCAAACTTTTACTTTTCTCAGGCAAAAGAAGTGATATTTTGATCTGAATGTGACACGTGAGGCAAATTAGAGGCTGTGGTTGGATCTTAAGATTGGACAGAGGTTTTTCACGCTCTATGGTCCAGTTCCAGACCCTTCTGGATTTGAACAGAATGTAAAAAGGACTGGCTGGTCAAGCAATCCATCCTCTATACTTGGTGGCATACTATTTCAGGGGCCACAACTATAGAATTCTGAGTGCAGTGTTTTGCTCAAAGACAAAGACAACACACTAACTGGTTGGAGTAGCAGTAGTGGCTGCCAGTCTATGCCTTTGGTCCCTTCTACCACCATACACTCCATTCATAGTTTGGCAAGATACAATACCCAAGACCACAGCAAAAGAATACATTACTGGAACAGAGTTTCAGTAAATGTTATAATAACTGACACATGAAGACTTTGCCTGGGAAGTTTCACAGTAATAATCTTTCTTGCAACTGCCTGTTTTTATTCCTTGAAAATACAGAACAAAACATACATTCTTATTTTGAATGAGGTTGCCTTCATGGATCTGATCTGTAACTTGGCCTGTTCCTATGGCGATAAACAAGCTCAAGGCCATACGGTAGAACATTCCAGAGAAAGCTACAACATCTTGATGTCTGCGTCAATGTGAAATTTTATAAAAATACACTGCAGTCTGCTTAGCTTATGGCACCATTTACACAATAAGTCTGCTCTAATTAGAAAGCATTTATTGTCCACTAATCAGGAACTGTATGTTAGCATGCTAGTTGTTGTTATGTATAGCATTACATGTATCTGCTTTGCATTTCTTCAATTACATTTGTTTTCATAGCTAGAAAATACCTTGAAATTGCATTCACTGCTCCCTTACTAAGAGTGGCCTCTCCTCTCCACAGATCTGCCTGGGCGACTGTCCCTCTGGAGAAGTCCCGTCAATCATTATTTCTTTTTTGCACTGTTTTCCCTTAAAACCTCTTGTATGTACATATGCATTTATATAAGTATGCCTCATTTGACACTAGTTTCTCGCTATTTTTGCAACTTCTTTAGAATGTATTTTTACCATTTATAGTTTTACTCTTTGTTATTATATTGTATATATGAGTGAGCTACTGTGTCCAAATAATTTCCCTTGTGGATCAATAAAGTTTGTCAAAGTCTAAGTCTATGTCTAAGAGATACATAAGTTCAGTGTTATTCTAGCCAAAAAATACAACATCTCCATGGAAACAAGCGCACAGAAAAGTTGCATAGCTCAAGTTTAATCACAGTTTGAACTATGTCTAATCCAGTGCAAAGCCCTTCTATGAAAATGTATTGCAGTCTGCTTAGCTTACGGCACCATTCATTCACGCACATCCACCTTGTTTACACACAGCCAGAACCCCTCTATATTTTCAGGCACGCAGACAGGAGCCGTAATAGCATTCGCCTCTCCATTCCCCCAAACTTAACACCCCATAGAACTAAAAGGAGCGCTTATTTTTCTCCTTGCATGGTTTCCTCTCTTAACATCTCAACTCGGCTTTATTCTGGCTGGGCATGTTCCCCCTCAAACTCAGAGAAATTACCCATTTTCGGAGCAGTCTGAGAGGGCTTATATTCGTCTTTTTTTAGGAATGGTGTGGTAAACGGGAGCTTGTCCAAAATCAAACGTCAACTTGAATTAAGACCCATGGAACCGCGGAAGGTGCTGTGGTTAGGAGAAAGCGGTATAGCAAAATACTTAAGACCAAGTGTTCACAAAGCCTTTTAAATTGATGCATTTTTTGTTTGCTTACATTAAAGATGCACTGTGTAACTTTTCTGGTATAGGCTATGCTATCTTCTTGTTCCCATGGAGATGTTGTTGCTTTCTGTGGCATTAAACGTGTCCATTTTGCATTTACTCAATAACACTGGTTTTTATTTACTTAAAAACTTGCATTCTTACTGTGAATGGGCCTCTCCACAGATCTGACTTGGCCTTGTGGTGTCACCTGCTGTCTCAATAGAGATAAATAAGTGTAATGCCATACTGTGGAACATTCCGGGTGACAGACCAAAAGCTACACAGTGCACTTTTAAACTGCAGAATTTCACATGTATTCAGTAACATGTGTTGTTATTGCTAAAAAATAAATCTTGCGTTCTTACTGTGATTTGGGTCACCTGTTCATAGATCTGACCCGTAACTTTGCCTGGTGGCGTCACCTGTTTGTGTCACTGGAGATAGTTTAAAGGAATTGCATGTAAGGTTTTGATTTTAAATTTCAGAAACTTGGTAAACATGGTAAATATGTTCAAATCACATAGATTTTACTGTTAATAATTATAATGCTGATTTATTCTTAAAGGTCCTATATTACATGAAATTGACTCTTGTGAGCAGTAAACCATGTTATAATGTTGTTACCTCATCAAAAACACCTGGAGTTGTGTTTCATTCACACGTGTTTGAGTATTCCTTTATTATTAAATGCTCTGTTCCACCTTATGATGTCATGAAGTGGTAGTTTTTAAGTTAACAACAACCTTCTATGTTTAATTCAGTAGAGACAATTCTATGGCAATTCTAGAGCTCAAATCATTCAACTGATTCTAGTGAAGATGTATGGAGTTTAAAAACACAGTGGAGCACTTCCTGTATTACCACATGACATCACAAGGTGGAACAGAGTGTTTTCAGTTTCAGAGAAGAACTCAGCCTAAATATGCAGGTTTGTGTGTTAAACATGTCAGTCATGAATCAGTGCTAGTGCAGCCTCTGCAGCTCAGGGAGGCAATTCTGGAGGTTCTAAAGTTTCACATGAGGCAAGGTCTGTCCATATACTGTCCATATTACTATTTGCTATTTTCTCATCTAAGTTATGTTTCCTCATCACAAACCTGGAGTTGTGTTTTGTTTCATTCACACATGTTTAACACACAAACCTGCAGATTTAGGCTGAGTTCTTCTCTTTAACAGAAAACACTCTGTTCCAAATTGTTATGTCTTGTGGTAATACAGGAAGTGCTCCTCTGTGTTTTTAAACTCCGTACACCTTCACTAGAATCTCCTGCATGATTTCAGCCCTGGAATTGCCAATCTCTACTGAACTAAAGGTAAAAGGAGCTTTTAACTTAAACTATGGCTTCATGACATCACAAGGTGGAACAGAGCATTTTGAGGTTTGGAGATGTAGGCAGACTAATGATAAAACATTACTCAAACATGTGTGAATGAAACGAAACACAACTCCAGGTATATTTTTGATTTTGATTTTTGAAGTAACAACATTCTAGCGCGGCTTACAGCTCACAAGAATCAATTTTGTGTAATATGGGACCTTTAAGACGCTGGCGGCTCAGGTTCAGCTGTGATTGGACAGTAAGAGCAGAGGTCACATAGCGTACCTTTAACTTGAGCTGAACACTGTATTTCAAACCCTGAGTTGACAGCTTTGCTTAAACCGTGTGGACATGCAGTTTTCTCTCTCTGAAATTGAGGGCAGTTCAGTGAATCGTTGGCAGTGATTGGAATGCAGTTTCTGCCGGAGCCCCAAACCCTTTTGTTTACTCAGACTGGAGACGTGTTGAGGCGGCTGCTAAATGTCAAAAACTGAAATACAGCTCTCCCCTCCTTCAAGAACTACATGCTTTTTATTTCCAGTATGATTCACAATGAAGCGAGTTTCAGCACCAAGGTCAGTTCTGACTGAGTTTGGTTTAGGTTTTATAATCTTATCTTTCCTGTATTTCCTACATTTGGGAGAAAGCAATTAGAAAAGTTACCTTATTTCAGTGTTTTAAAAATGTGAACCAACTAGCATGCTAATGCGTATTTCCTGATTCTCGGACAATAAAATGCATTCAAAGTAAATGCTGACAAGACATAACTGTAAATGTTCTGCTTGTCTCCATGGAGATGCGTTCCCTAAAATGCTTGTAATTATGTTCAGTTACAATACAAATAGAAAAACTTGCATTTCTATTGTGAGGGGGGTTGCCTCTCCACAGATCTGACCTGTAACTTGGCCTAGAGGTCTTCATCTCCAAAGCCAAAATGTTCTGTTCCACCTTGTGATGTCATGAACATGAAGCAGTAGTTTGCAAGTTAACAGCTACATTTTACCTTTAGAGAGAGCCAATTCCAGGTCTGAAATCATCTAAATGATTCTAGTGAAGATGTATGGAGTTTAAAAACACAATGGAGCACTTCCTGTATTATGACATGACATCACAAGATGGACAGAGTGTTTCTGTTTGAGAGAAGAACTCCTAAATATGCAGGGTTTGTGTGAATGAAACAAAACACAACTTCAGGTCTGTTTGTGATGAGGAAACGACATTATAACACAGATCAGAAAATGGCATAATATGGGCCCTTTTAAAATGAACTAGTTCTGTTTTTCAGATAGTACAAATCACATACAGCGCCTTTAAAAACAGATTTAAATGCTGTTTGAAATAACCTTAAGGGTCACAAAATATTCAAAATGCATAAACAATGGACAATTTATGATGGAAAGTTATCAACAGACAGTGTGAGGGCCTGATAGAGAAACATTAAGAAAAGTGGGAAATGATTCAGCACCAAGGTCAGCTCCTCATTGAGTTTGTATGTGTCCATATAACAATCATTTTATTCAAAGGCTTTCAGCAGGTCTTTATGTACAATATTGACTTGTATTGTGCATAATAATAATGATAATGATAATATAAAATGCTTTGTGTCAGCTGCTCTTCGAAACTGCAAATGAGACAGAGGGTTATGTAACACAGGCCTTCACATTGTTACACAATGTACTGTAGAATATTTTAGATAAAGCAGAACTATAATGTGGAATTGACTTCAAAATGGCCCATATTACGTTATTTTCTGATCTGTTATAATGTTGTTTCCTCATCACAAACAGACCTGGAGTTGTGTTTTATTTCATTCACACATGTTTAACACAAATCACTCTGACACTTGTGATTTCCTTTGGTAATATGGGAAGTGCTCCACTGTGTTTTTAAACTCCATACACCTTCACTAGAGTCATTTGGAAGATTTCAGCCCTGGAATTGCCCATCTCTGCAGAAGTAAAGGTACAAGGAGCTGTTTACTTGAAAACTACCACCAACTACATGACATCACAAGGTGGAAAAGCTTTGGAGATGTAGATAGACTAATAATCCAGGATTACTCAAACGTGTGAATGAAACAAAACACAACTCCAGGTCTGTTTTTGAAAACAACATTATAACATGGCTTAAAGGTCACATGAGTCAATTTTGTGCAATACAGGACTGGTCATAGACATACAAAATGTGGTACATATATTCATGACATCCACACCCCATATCACATTGGGTTGTCATGGCAACCAGCCAAAAATCTGTCCTGGCCAATGGAGCGTCCTGACAAAAAATTTTGCATAGCCAAACCAAAGTTGGTAACCAGATGCATCATGGGGACAAAAAATTATATCTAGTCCTAAATTTTTAATCCAAATGCGCTCACACTCCACATGCCACACCTGACGTTCCTGGCGGGCACATAGGAAGGATGTGTGCATGGCAGCAAGGGCCATCATCGCCGCTTGTGGCTTTAATTCAGGTTTTTTTTTTTTTTTTTCTTTTAAACCAGAATTTTGAAAACATAAACAAAACACTGAACAAACACAAACATAGACAAATAGGGACAAAGAACATGAAACATGAATTATCATTTGCGAGCATGATTTTTACTTACCGGAAGGTCCGTAATATCCAGTTACACTGCTACTCAGGTTTGACTTCTTTCTTGTTTATGTTCAATTTCATCCTTTAGCTTCAACTTGTAGGATTTCTTATTTTTAAATTTTTATTGTTGCGACATTTGTCTTTTACTTGTTAGCCCTTTTTCTCTTCTTTTCTCAAAATTTGAGACCCAAACAAAATAATAATTGCGCAATATACATTTTTCATTTTCAGGACCTCCGTTTCTTCTTCTTTTTCTCTGACCCAGCAATATTATTCACATCTAAGAGCCTTTTAGTTTTCTTCTCATTCAACATCATTTATTGCTTTTCTGTATCCTCAGTACATAATCACCAGTAACTCTTTCTCAGCCCCACTCAACGACTTTCACAAAGCCTTGTTTTTAAATCTCAACAATGTGCATAAAACCTTCTCAACGACATACACAAAAACCATCAAACAACTTTTGACTCAGTCCCAGACGTTAGCAGGTGACTATAAATATCCGGTGGACTTCCTTTAGACTTATCTGTTTGTGAACGCAGTACACAATCCTCCACAGCTGCTCCTCAGCTCGGTCTCTACCTTCTTCCCCACAGCCTCGTCTTCCCGCTGACTTCGTTTGTACGCCGTCTGCTCCATCCTCTTCCCGTGGGCTTCCTTCGCTCCTGTGTGATGTAAACAGATCAGCATAAAGCCTACAGATTTACAGAACTTTAATATTGAGAGATTGAAGAACAGAGTAGAATATCTGCAGGATAAGCACACAATGTCCAAGAAGAGATTTTACACAGACAGCACTTAAGTAAGCACAACATAAGTAAGGAAGGACAGATCAACAAATATTACATTCTAGTCAACAAAAACAAGCAAATCACCATTGCAACAGGAACACAGGGACAAACAAAAGGAACACAGGTATTAACAAGGACACTTGGATAAAGAACTCATCAGACCGAGCACTGACACTGGTGGAAAAAGATGCTCTGCAAAGGGCTCAACTTTTTGGTCACCTCTAATGACAGACCCACAGTGGACTACATCACAGCCACAGAAACAGCCTTTTGGTTTGTCTACCAAATGCATAATGTCATTTTCCACAATTCTGCAAAAAGTATTTATGGAGGCATTAGGTGTGGTAGAACAAAAGTGCTTTTTGAGCTAAAGAACGCCATATTGGAACTGGTTATGCTTTTGGAAAAAAAACCCCTCTTAATCTGTCTAAAGCACTTAAACAAGTCTACCTTCAAACCAAAGGCATTTATATTATTGTGAGGAACGAATGACAGTCCTTTTTGAAGAAGAGACTTTTGTTCATATGCTTTTTGAGGAAATATTAATTACCGTTTCCTTGACTTGCTGCGCGCGCTACCTGGCTGCCCGCCTCCTCCTTCGGCATTTCTTCTTTCTTTTTGTGGTTTCTGCTGCCGGTGTGGCTGGAGTAGAAGCTGGAGTGGCTTTCCAGAGTGAAGTCGCTCTTCAAAGATGTGTGGTCCTGGCTGCTGTGGTGAGTCACCCTCATGCGCCGTGCCCTGCTGTCCGCGCTGCATAATGGCTGAATTTAAGATGAGGAAGGAGGATGTTGTTTAGTTTCCCAGTGGTAGAATTCATTCTTCTGTTAGTTACTATCATGGAGGAATTTGAATTTTTAATTGTATTATCAGAGCAATAATATTCTAAAACAGTAAAATATTTGTTCTTACGGTTACTCCTTACTGTTCGTAGGATTTGTTCTTTCTTTTCAGTTGAGAAAACATTTCGTGAATGCCAAAAATGTTCATAAGAAGTCCTTAAGAACAGATTTGTTCATAAGAAGATTTCATAAACGAGGCCCATCGCTCCAATCTACCTCCATTTTCACTTAACTGGTACCCGCCCACTGCGCTGTACTTACTTGGTTCCCCAATTTTATTTTCTTAATTGGTAATAAGTGTAGGATCCTGCAGTGTTATGTAGTCATCTTACTGCAAACGAACAAATGAATTCCATTATTCGCACAAAAGTTGCGAAATATAACTAGGAACAGGAGATGCTATTAAAACACCATATACTCAGTTTAGCAGGGAAAAAAGTGAATTTAGTGTTTAGTTCCACTTTAAACATGCACTGCATATTGCATTCTGGGTAATCCTGACCAAGCCTAGTGCAGGATCTGGAGATGGGTCCTTGAGCACTACACTATGGCACCTGCTGCTCCTCACAGGTTGAAGGATGGGTCAAGTAAGGAGGACAAGCAGAACTGTAGAACCCTGAAAATCTATATGGTCTGAAATTTTGCTGTGAGAAAGAAAGATGATTACTTTTCCACTATGCCATTTTATTGTGTACTGTGTACTAGTATATGGTGTGTTTATGGAACTGTCTTTTTTTGTGGCAACCTTAATGTAAACTAAGTACATTTGCAACTCTCTGGTCAAAAATGCCAAAATTGTATGTTTTGGGCTGCCTCCAGTGGCCGCTGCAATTTCAAGTACTATGTGACATCTCACAGGACTGGAGTTTCTTATTACTAACACCTGGCTGCAGGGGCGGAGTTTGTGGGTACCTCTTAGACCAATCACACTGTTCCTTATACCACTAGACCCCGCCCCTTCTCACTCTCCTATTTAGTCCCTCAGACGCTGCCCCTCCTCTCCTCTGATTCCTCTCTTTAATCCTCCAGAAACCCCCCTCACTCTCCCCTTTATTCCTCCAGACCCCGCCCCTCCTCCTCCCTCACTCTCCCCTTTAATCCTCCAGACCCCGCCCCTCCTTCCTTTAGTCCTCCAGATTTTAAAAATGTGGTTGTGGGTGGAGTTTCGGTGTAAAGTCGGACTTTAACACCGGGTTTGTTGTCTGCTCTGTTGTTCGTAGCGTCTCGTCAGTCACTGTAACAGAAGCCTGACACTCAGCAGCTGTCAGCTCTGTGTCTGTCGTCGCCATGGTGATTGATGACTTGTGTCTTCTCATTTAGCCTGAGCAGCCCTGAGATGCAGTGCCTCTGTGTGGGATCATCTGGTCCATATGTTCTCCTGTGTACCTGCTGCTGCCTGCGGTAAAGCCCGGGATGTGAAGTGACACTTAATGAATGAGGCCACACAAATGAGTCATGACATAAGGAGTTATTAAGAGCCAAGTTGGGATATTAAAGATCTATTTGAGTAACTTTTTGTTATTGTTCTTCTTTGGTAATTTTATGGCAACATTCTTAATCTAGAGTGATATAATCATTGGGTAACAACAATTTATAAAAAATGGTTAAAAATACATAACTTAACGACTGTTTAAATCAATAACATGCATTTTTATCGCTTTCACATTTTTTTATATATCGCTTTTCCACCTTCAAACTTGAAGCACTTTACATCAAGGAACCACTCACCCATTCACACACACATTCATACACCAGTGCGCATTGATCCAGGGGACGAGGTGGGTTAAGTGCCTTGCCCAAGGACACAACGACAGCATTCACCTTCGGATAAGTAGCAACACTCTACGCTCTACCAACTGAGCTACTGTCCCCCCGTGGCTTTTAGCTTGGCTGTACTATTTCACATTTTCCAACTTAAAATAATGTCTACACTTGAAAAAAACATTTTAAACTTTAAAAAAAATGTCTTCCTTGTGCATAAATTGTCCCTGAATTTGGGTGGAATTGATGACAGTTGACGACATAAGTAGAGGTATTCTGTTTTAGAACTCCAGCACGTCCTGGTTTTTCCAACTTTTTAGCACAAACTGCCACTTAAAGGTCCTATATTACTCAAAATTTACTCTTGTGAGCTTTAAACCATGTTAAAATGTCAAAAAAAAAACATTCCTGGAGTTGTGTTTTGTTTCATTCACACAACTTTGAGTAATCATATATTATTAGTCTGTCTACAACTCCAAAGCTCAGAATGCTCCGTTCCACCTTGTGATGTCATGATGTATGGAGTTTGAAAACACAGGGGAGCACTTCCTGTATTACCACATGACATCATAAAGTGGAACAGAGTGTTTTCTGTTTGAGAGAAGTGTGTGAATGAAACAAAACACAACTCCAGGTCTGTTTGTGATGAGGAAACAACATTTTAACAGATCAGAAAATGGCGTAATATGGGCCCTTTAAATGATGTCAAGTTATGACGAATATTTCTGGTTCTCTCCCACCAAACCAAGTCATAATTTGAAAAATATCTGAATCTGCTAAGTGCATAAAGACCTGCCACTGTCTGGGAACTTTTATACAGAGCTTTCGCCTACAATGTACTTATATTCTGTCTGTCAACGAACACAGCCAGAACCCTTCACCTCTCAAGCTATTCGCATAAATACAGTCTCTCTCCTTTCTGTCACTTCGATTCTCTCTCTTCAACAGATTCAAAATGTGTCTTTTCAAATACTTGACAATACCCTATAATTCACACAAAACCACCATTACGCCGCATTATTATCACATATTTTTACACATGTTCAGACCTGAGAGGCTAGCTTTTGGTCTGACTTTACAAACTCGGGTTCATTAGAGCATTCTCCCTTCTAACCTCTGTGATGGGCGAAAGGCTGTTGTGACACGGCGCGGGTGAGTGGAGTCTTCGATCGGTCGTGCTTGCTCAGACCTGCATTCAAACCAATGGGCTGTGCCGTTGGCGTCGCCTGTTAGCTGTGACCTTAGCGCTGACTCCTCTCACAGCAGTTTTCGCATTGCCACAAACAGATGTAGGTGTAATAGCACTTATAATGGTTTAGTATACAAAAAGTGTGTTTGTTTTGACGTGTATGCATTCTACGTTTAAATCGTTTGTCTACTTATTCCACTGTGACTTGGACTCTTAAGTGTTTTTATACTGATACTTAGTGACTTTACGTTGGGGGAAAATACAGTATAGATTTAAACAACACATTTTCAGGAGTCTGTGATCAATACAAGCGTTCATGGTCCTGTTTAGGTGTTTGATTTTCAACTAAAACGTGAAAGCGACGAACTGAAAAACTGATGGTTACTTGTATAACAGCACAAATCAACTCAGCTCGGATTAAGGTCTTGTAAAGTTGAGTAACAAAGCTTCAGGCAGAACAGTGTCTCGAACTTCACACCATCAGAGAGCTGCAAACTATCATTTGACAATAATAAATGATTCAGCTTGTCAGGTGCAAAGGTCCACCACCTGCTTTGCTCCATGCAGATGTCATTGCCGTGTCTGGAGTGTAGAAAAGAAAACACAGATCCGTACTGCAGTTTTGTGGAGCTTCCAATTTTTTGGGGTCAAGGCCTTTTTCAGACGTCAAGGATTTATATTTGATATGTAAGCACAGGTGACCAACCATGTGATGAATATAAATGAGTTTGAAATAAATAAATTGTCTAGAATGTTCCAAAGAATGGTATTAAAGGACAGACTACACAGCGTTCAGACCAGTTAAAATTTCTGTGTCAAAGGTGCGTGTTTTATGTACAAAATTGTTGAAGACGCGCGTGTAAAAAGCTGTTCAACACAGTCGAACCTTAAATTTGACACTTTGGCCTGAGTGTATTGTTATTACCCTTTAAACATACATGGTGTACTATACTATGCTTTGACATTTCATGTTTTAAAACTTAAAATAACGCCATATCGGTAGCACTGAGAATGAACTAAGGAAAAAAGCTATTTCAACAATGTAGCCCCCAGAAATACTCAGAACGAGTCTGGTGATGATTTATGGATTGTGTAGGATTTCTACCCATGATGCAACAATCCAGGGAAAAAAACAGTGATTCCTGGGGCTCAAACCAAGACCTCATTTACAGGATTAATGAAACCAGAATGAAGTTTATTATTGCTAAAACTTACCTTAAAAAACAAAGTACATTCTTGAGCTGCTTGTGTCCATTGAGTAAAACAGAACAAGACGCTGTCCTGTGTTCAGGTGTTGTATCGGAATCACTATAACACCAAGTTAGTCTTAAAGGTCTTACATTAGAGAAAATTGACTCTTGTCAGAATTAAGGCATGTCATAACGTTGTTTACTCATCAAAATACCTGGAGTTGTGTTTTGTTTCATTCACGCTGTTTCTGTAACCTTTAAGTCTGTCTACAGCTTCAAAGCTCAAAATACTCCACCTTGTGCTAACAGCTTTTACCTTTAGTTCAGTAGAAATTGGCAATTCGAGGGCTTGAAATCATCCAGATCATATAGTGAAGGTCTATGGAGTTTAAAAACCCATTCCATCACAAGGTGGAACAGAGTGTTTTGTGTTTGAAAGAAAAATGCAGCGTAAATATGCAGGGTTTGAGTGTTAAAAACAGTATGTGATTCAAACAAAACACAACTCCAGGTATGTTTGTGATGAGGAAAAACATAACAGATCAGAAAATGGTGTAATACGGGGCCTTTAAGTTGCAGATGTGAACGCAGAGCTGTCTCCTGGATCTAATGTCCTCCTGTAACCTCATGTCTTAGCTTAGCTGAACTCAGTGATGGAGTGCAGGGCAAACACACTCCAGAGATATACAGCTCAGATACCACAGCTTTAGTGACAGCAAGTACACACAAATCCACTGATAACACTTACTTTGACAATATGCTGCGGTAAATACAACGCACTGCTATAAAGTTTTTTAATGGTGAACTTTAGACACTATTTGCACATTTATAACAAAGGAAATTGTTCTTTGTGTCTTCTACGATATTATGATTATGAAGTAATATTTGATTTAATCTTTGTTACGGAGTTTAAAATGCTTTGCTGTTCTTACCCAGTCCTACTGTTCCTGTTTCCCCACATAAAGTCATTTAAAGATGTAATGTGGAACATTAAACTTCTATGCATTTATTGTGAATGGGTTTGCTTCTCCACAGATCTGACCTGTAATTTGGTGTAATTGTTGGTATCTCTTGCTTGTCTCTGTGGTGATGGACGTTTCATTCCAAACTGTGGAACATTACAGGTAGTGGGTCAGATCTGTGAAGAGGCGACCCTATTCACAGGCATGTTTTTGAAGGTATTTTATGAGCCGTGCCCTCGGGACTTAGGCCTTCAGCCACTCGCAAATACAACCATAGAAAAGATGCCAAAGGGACTGTACACAGCCTCTGCAACTGCACACACCTACACACACCTACACACACCTGCACACACCTACACACACCTACACTCATCTACACAACCAGCACGCACCTACACGGACCTACACACACCTACACTCACCTACACACACCTGCAGAGGTGCAGTGAGGCAGGATGAGCTGCAGACAAATGCATAAAAACATGAGCAGAACAGGTAAGAGTTAAATGCGTCACTATTCTCCACACACTTCAGTAAATACAACCACACAATCGCACACAACGAGCATCCACTGCAACAACTCAACACAACTGTAATGAAACGTTTTTCCTTTATGTGTCTCATTAGATAATCCAATAGTGACTGAGCTTAGATTTGAATATAACGCACACTGCACTGTTACTCACTTCAGTCACACTCACCGCCGCTGTCCTCTGAGATGCACTTCCTGTACACAGGCCACCCGCTGTAATCCAACAGTTCATTCATTCTGTGCCCCATGAGCTCCAAGTGTCTGTAAATCTTTTGCTAATAGTGCGGTTGTTTTAGATGCTCTACTGAATGTTTTTGGAAACAAACACAACAGCTTCTCTTTGAATATAAATCAAATAATTAATCCAAATGAAAAGTGCATCTGAAAGCATCTTGATTCTTGCAACAAAAATCTGCATTTGAACAATATTCATTTTAGCAGACCCCATGTGTATTAAATGATATTGAAGTATAGAGTGTTGTGATGTCATCTGAAATCCAGTATTAGGCCATTCTTCTTCAGAATTATAACTTCTGGAATTATTTTTAACTCATCTCCAAAGAAACATAATCCTCAAACCCAGTGTCAAAGCCCCATGATGGCAGACCTATTACCATCCTCCACTCTGCACGCTCTCCACTTTAAGTTCTTACACTCCATTTCAAAGAGCCTCGTTCAAACTCTCTCTTCTAATCAGCGGCCCATTCATCTCATCACACATCAAATATAAGTGTAAGTACAGGGGACACGTGGGGCCCCCCTCCTGTGCCTCTGAGTCTGTGGGGGCCGGAGGAACTGACAGGCGGAGGGATACATGCGGAGAGAGCGCGCTTCGTCGAGTGGTTCGGCACATGCTTCCTCTCGGCACTGTGACAGAACAAACCCTACGGCGAAGCGCTTTAAAGCCCCGCTGGTCCCGAAAGGCTACATCTGCTGCTTAGAAGTATCGTTAGTAATGGTTTAATGTTTTTTTTTTTAACGCTTTTGTCTGGAGATAGCCTGGGAGACGGACTGGTGCTCTCTGTAGTTTTGAATTCAGAAGATTCATAAGTCTGATTATCATTTCCTCTGCTGCGTCGAAGGCCAGACAGAGGCATGCGATCAGGTTTGCCAGATTTGCAGGGAGAAACGATCAATCAAGGCTTTTAAAGACCAACCTTGCCGATCTTAACAGTAGGGCCATTGGACGCATTGCACTCTCCACAGATCAGGACCCCAGTCACCTCCTACAGGAACACCTCACCCCTCTGCCCTCAGGACGGAGGTACAGGGCGCTCAGGTGCAGGAGGGTCCGCTTCCCCTCGCTTATCCCCTCGGCCATCCCGTTTCTGAACAACCGGCCCCGCTGAGTGAACTGTAATGTCGATTGTAATGTGTGTGTGTTTGTTGTGTTGTGTTGTTGCTGTATATGTCAAACAAGCTCTGTGCACGTGAAAATGAATTTCATCTTGGGGACAATAAAAGTCTAAAGTCTAAAGATCCTACATTGCACAAAATGGATTCTCGTGAGGTTTTAGCCATGTTAGAATGCTGTTACCTCATCAAAAACATGTCCGGAGTTGTGTTTTGTTTCATTCACACGTTTGAGTAATCCTTTATTATTAGTATGTCTGCATCTCCAAAGCTCAAAATGCTCTTTTCCACCTTGTGATGTCAGCTACGTTTTACCTTTTGTTCAGCAGAGATTGGCAATTCCAGGTCTGAAATTATCCAGATTGTTCTAGTGAAGGTGTATGGAGTTTAAAAACACAGTGGAGGCTGTTTCTCTATTACCATATTTGTGTGTTTAACATGTGAAGAAAACACAACTCCAGGTATGTTTCTGATGAGGAAACAACAAACATTAGTCAGAAAATAGAGTAAAATGGGCCCTTTAAAGAACACATATCATGCAGATTTACTGACAAAACCAGTAAATTTGCTGGAGTTGTATTTTGTTTCATTCATCCTTGCTTCATTAATCCACTAAATCCGAGTCCAGTCGTCTTCTCTAAGTGTTCAAAAATGCTCCGTTGGCATAATGGCAGTTTTGTTGCGTCATAGATAAAACTCCCACCTTTTAAGCCCATAAATCATCACTAGATTTATTCTGTGGTCAAATTGTAATGAATTAGACCGAAAACTGCTGTGTGGGAGCAGTCGCCGGAAACATCATCATAAAAAAAAGCGCCGCATGCTGATGTGTAGCTGCAGATCAGTAGCAGATTAAAAAAAAAAAATTGTACCAAAATGACCACACGACGTTGACAAATCCTACATGTATCACTAATTAAGAAAATACAGAGCAGTGTGTCCGTACTAGGAGAGGTGAAAATGGAGGTTGATCGGCAAAATAGCGTCTTGAAAATAAGCGTTTAAAGATGCACAAATCACTCCAAATACAACTTGAGATGAGTAAATGAGAAGCAGAAACAACTATAACATGGTTTAAAGCTCTAAAAAGTTGATTTTCCAGATCTGCTTTAAATACAGTATAATGACAATAACTGTATTTTAAAGAAATTGAGTATTCTAACCTGTCACATGCACTTTAAATGTTCTTACTGTGCTGATGGAGCTGGGACTGTTGAATATATGGGCTCTGGAGCACATTTCTTGACACTGTACATGACACAAACCCTGCTGTGTCTCTGCCTCACTGCTGATTGCAACAGGAATACCATTATTGTGTGGGCCCAGGTTATGTAAGAGTCAGGCTAATAGCTTTACAGGCACTCTACCTGATTGTTGCTGTTTTAAAACATGAAAAACACAACTAGTTCATTTCAAATCGTTTGCAGTGGTCTAAAGTTACTGAGAGAGTTACTTTATGTATTCTGAGCATTCTAAGTATTCACTGTAGTTAATAAGCGCTTTTCACAACTTTCAGAGACCAGAGTGGAGTTTTGTATGCTAAAAGCGCACTTCCTGATTCTCTGATTCGCTATAATTACATATAGACTCTACACAGCGAACATATTTTGACCTCAAGAGCTGTTTTTACAATATATCTGTACTGGGGAAGACTATTTTACCTGGAATATTAAAAATGTGTCTATCTTACCTTTATTTAACAACAACAGGTGTCGTCATTGCAAAACATTTTAACATAACATACATCTTACTGAGTGGGGTCGCCGCTCCACCGCTCTGACCTGTAATTTGGCTGGATAGTGTCACCTGCTTGACTTCATGGAGATAGATAAGTTAAATGCGAAAAACAATAACATCTCAGGTAGCGAACCATCCACCAGATAAATTACATTATGCTCCTACAAAGCAGACCTTTTATACAAAATCCTCCTCACCATTTACTCACCTGAAGTTGTATCTGGAGTTATTTGTGCAGCGTTTGAGTAATGTTTAATTGGTTATTACATTTTAGCAACAATATTTCTTTTTTAAGCCACTACCTGTGCAAAGTTAATATGAAATACATCTAGTTTAATTATCAAAACAGTGAATATATCAAGTGTTTCGCATAAACAAGTTTTCTTCCACAAAACAAGCCACAAAATTGTCGCACCAGCAATTTGGCACCATATTTTTCTACCGCAGACTTTTCTTTTTCTTTTGTTAAGTCATTTTAGATGAATATTGTGATTTAAAATGTCCAAATTATAACATAATTATTTACAGATGTCATAGATTATAACTATAGCAGGCTCAAGCACAATATGTCTTCTTTAATAACTTTTTAAAATTTAAAAATCTAAAACTTTCATGAGTGATTGGCCATGATGTAGAGTCTTCTCATAACATGGAGAGTTTTGTATACTTAGCTTTGATTGAGCTCCTTCTGAACAGCCAAGAGTTCAGTCAGTCCAGGTTTTGTTCCATATATTTGAACAATCATGCAAATGTGACATTATCAGGTGCAATCAGGTTTTATGAGGTCTGAAGGGGAGACGGACAATATCTGCAACTATTCTTAAACGAAACAAAACACTCGCACAACTCCACGAGCTTTGGGTGAGGACATTATAACAGCCCAACTTTTTATTACCAAAAAAGTAAAAAGAAAAAACAGAAGTCTCAAATTAAAACTGCTTTAGTGTTGAGTGAGTTCAGATCTGGAGTTTTGCATTTTGGTTGCATCATTTGGTCCTCAGACTTGACTCTTATTTGACCTGGAGTATGGCCTCCCCCTGCTGGTTTCCATGGAAATGTTTCTTCGGCTAATATTATTCCGCAGTATGGCATAAAACCCATTTATCTCCATGGAGAATGTTCCGAAGTATGGTTTTAACTTTCTATTTCCATGGAATTTCCATCGAACCATTCAGTTTACTGTACAGTAGGACAGATACCTCAATAGATACTAAAATTTGCACTGTGTAACTTTTCTGGTGGGGGGTCAGATGTTATTGCATTGTCTGAAGCGTTTCCATGGATGATATTAAACTTATCTGACATGCATTCCTTTTATCATGAGTATTTGTAGTACTCAAATGTACCTTTCAAAAAATACACTGCTTCTCCACAGATATGACCTGTAAATTGGCCTAGCGGCATTTCCTGTTTACCTCTATGGACAGATCATTTGTTTAATGCCATACACTGGACTATTCAAGGCAAGTGACGGGCTCACCTCTGGAAAAGTACAGTACTTTACTACTTTTATTTTGTTCCATTCCACCA
Organism: Taenioides sp. WSHXM2023; assembly: GCA_029959045.1. Taxonomy (NCBI): domain Eukaryota; kingdom Metazoa; phylum Chordata; class Actinopteri; order Gobiiformes; family Gobiidae; genus Taenioides; species Taenioides sp. WSHXM2023. The sequence goes on from CM057103.1 coordinate 22,652,089, forward strand.
GTGATTATCAGACCATAAATCACTTTCTAATTAAATGCAGACAGAAAATAACAGGCTTATTTTGACCTCAAGAGCTGTTTATTAATACATCTGTACTGGGGCTTGCTCAGATACACGGAAAACACTCGGTATTTTTCTCTAACCTACACAACGTTCCCATATTTTTACATTTGAACAACATCTGTACATGTCCTGTGTACTCCACTTCACGTTCTTACATAAGAGCCCGTCATGTCATCTCCTCCTCTGAATAAAACATCTCCTCTCATTACAGCTCCATCCTGACAGCCCGCACACTCATCATTAGAAAACATGCACCTTACCCGTGAAAGACAGACAAAAAACATTTAAATAAAGAAAAAAAAAAAAGTCTTCAGCGCCACGGTAACAAAGCAAGCACACAGTATGAAGTCTAAATGTTGCGGCTGACAGATGAAGAGTGCGTCCACAGAAAAAATACTAAAATGGCGTGAAATAATATGCTTCAAAGTCCATCCTCATGGTTTGAATTCTCTGTGTGCTTCTGCTGTGTGTTAATTGATATTTTGCAGCTGATGTCATCAACGTTCCCTGGGGGTGTGACGCTTACTGTAGGCACTGCTCTGTTTGAAGCTCTGTTACTCCAATTAGACTTTAAACAGCCCATATTACGCTATTGCTTATTATTATGATGCTACCCAGAGTTGTGTTTTGATTCATTCACACTATTTTCTCAAATGGAAAACACTCATTTGGATGATTTCAGCCTTGGAATTACCTATATCTACTGAACTAAAGGTAAAAGGAGCTGTTCACTTGAAAACTACTTCTTCATGACATCACAAGGTGGAGCGGAGCATTTCGAGATTTGGAGATGTAGACAGACTAATAAACCAGAATTACTCAAACGTGTGAATGAAACAAAACACAACTCCAGGTATAGTTTTGAGGAGGTAATAACATTTCGATGTGGCTTGAAACTCACAAGAATATATTTTGTGTAATATACGAACTGACTTGGTGACCTGATTTGTGACGTTAAACAAATCTCTCACACGTTAAGTTAAATTACAGTAACAAGATTCACAGTTTTCAGTTAGTCGCTCTCACCTTTTTATTGAAAATCAAACTCCTAAACAGGACCAGGACCACGTATTGATCACAGGCTCCTGAAAATGTGTTGTTTAAATATTTTGTATTTTTCTTGAGTTTTCAGGCTATCTTAAAACCATTTTTGACTATTGTGTGCATTGTTACCATGGTAACTCCTGAACATTCCACCCTAGAGATACATGTAGAACACCCCCAGTGTGATGTTTTTGCAAAGTGTCAAATCACTTGAGATATTTGTCAAAACAGAATGGCAACTTTACCAGTCGGAAATGTTTTTGAAAAAGCATTGGCTGTGTTATTTTCAACATTTTCAACTATTGATCACATCTGGTTTGTTGAATCCACTTGATCTGAATGAATGAACAGGAGAATGTATTGTATTTTATATTTATTATTAAACTTATTTGATGAAAAAAAAAAAAAATAAATATATATATATATATATATATATATATATATATATATATATTTATATATATATATATATATTTATATATATATATATATTTATTTATATATATATATATATATATATATATAATTTATATATATATATATATATATAATTTATATATATATATATATATAATTTATATATATATATATATATATATATAATTTATATATATATATATATATATATAATTTATATATATATATATATAATTTATATATATATATATAATTTATATATATATATATATATATATATATATATATATATATATATATATATATATATATATATATATATATATATATATATATATATATATAAACATGAACAAAAATGTGATTGATTTTCTGGAATACAAGTGGATTTCTGAGTTTAGAAAATAAAAGCAGTGTATTGTCTGGAGATTTGTGCACTGTCAGTCACTACCAAAACTGCTAGTTTTACTCTGTCTACATTGTCACTGTATTATTAAATATTGATCAGATTTCAGGGACAATTTTTCAGTTTTTTAAAAAGGAAACAGCTATTCATTTAGTTCTCTTCTGATTGGTAAAATAATATGAAACACTCCAATAGATACTGTGGACTTAATGAATTAATTGCAATAGCTGAAGATATTGCAAGTGAACTGCACATTCACAAGTGGCGATTTCAAAGCAGGTCTTGAACTAGAAACCTCTCCCAGCACAGGTTTGGTGGTGGTTTTGTGATGGTCTGGGGAGGCATATCCATGGAGGGACACACAGACCTCTACCGGCTAGAAAATGGCAGTGCGACCAGTCCGCCATTAGGTATTGGGATGAAATCCTTGAACCCATTGTCAGACCCTACACTGGTGCAGCAGGTCCTGGGTTCCTCCTGATCCACGACAATACCCGGCCTCATGTGGCAAGAGTCTGCAGGCAGAACCTGGAGGATGAAGGGACTGATACAATTGAATGGCCCTCAGGATCACCTGACTTAAACCTGATAGAACACCTCTGGGACATTATGTCTGGGTCCATCAAAGGTCACCAGGTTTCTCCTCAGACTCTACAGGAGCTCAGTGATGCCCTTACACAGATCTGGGAGGACATCCCACAAGACTCCATCGTCGTCTCATTAGGAGCGTGTCACGACGTTGTCAAACATGCAAATAAGCACATGGAGGCCACATAAGATATTGAGAAGCATTTTGAGTTGCAGAAATTTAATTTAGTCAAACTGGACTAGCCTGCCACATCATTATTTCACTTTGATTTTCAGGGTGTCTATAAAATGAAGCCCTCTGTAGGCTGAACATTGTATTTCTATTGAAAGAGGTGGCATCCTTTTGTTCCTAAGATTGTCCTGTCCACATTTGTACTTACTTTACTTGTTGGATAATATGTTGGATACTTACATTTGTAAGTATCCAACATATTTTTTTCCACACTGAGATAAGATATGTTTTCAAAGTGTTCCTTTAATTTTTTTTTAACAGTATATATATTTATATACTGTATATTGATGGCAGGTTACAGAGCTTAAAATGTTGTTTCCTCATCACAAACAGACCTGGTGTTGTGTTTTGTTTCATTCACACAAATCCTGCATATTTAGGCTGAGTTCTTCTCTCAAACAGAAAACACTCTGTTCCACCTTGTGATGTCATTTGGTAATACAGGAAGTGCTCCACTGTCTTTTTAAACTGCATACACTGCACACTAGAATCATTTAGATAATTTCAGCTATGGAATTGCTACTGAACTTGAGAACTACCACTTCATGACATCACACGGTGGAACAGAGCATTTTGAGCTTTGAAGATGCAGACAGAATAATAATACTGAATTCCTCGAACATGTGTGAATGAAACAAAACACAACTCCAGATCCGTTTTTGAGGGAACAACATTCTAACACATCTTAAAGCTCAAAAGACGTCAGCTGACATTCACACTTCACTGGTCACATTTGTACAGTTTGAACTATTGGAGCTTTGTTCTAAAGGACAGTTTTCTGTAAGGAATAAAAGAAGAGTGAAGAGTTGGGAGAGACATTCATCAAACTGACAGATCTGGAAATCTGCCGCGGCCCGGGTCACTATATTGTAGCACAACACCAAGTTAATGCAGTGAGCTTTTGTCCATCCCTTGTCTTTCTTTGGCTCATCTGGTGGCTGGTACTTGGTTGGAGGAAGAAGGAGGATGAGAGAGAGATGGAGAAGGAGAGAGAAAGAAAAAGAGAAAGAGGACTGAACAAAGGGAAAGAAATAGAGAGAGACAGAGAGAGTGGTTAGTAGCACCGCAGAGAGACAAAGGGATGGAATGAGAGAGAGGGGGAGAAGAAAGAGAGAGGGATTAGTAATGCTTATAAAGTGACAGAGGAGTAGATAGAAAGAGAAAAGGAGGGAGAGAGAGACGTTCAGAGAGCGAGGGAGCGATAGAGAGAGGGAGGGAGACAGATTGAAAGATGGAGGGAGGTAAAGATGGAGAACGGAAGGGAGAGACAGAAATAGGGTGAGACAGAGAGAGGGAGGTAAAGATAGAAAGGAAGGGAGAGACAGAAAGAGGGTGTGACAGAGAGGGAGGTCAAGATAAAGAGAGGAAGGGAGAGACAGAGAGGAAGAGAGAGACAAAAATAGGGTGAGACAGAGAGAGGGAGGTAAAGATAGAGAAAGGAAGGGAGAGGCAGAAAAAGGGTGTGACAGAGAGAAACAAAGGGAGAGACAGAAACAGTGTAAGACAGAGAGAGGGAGGTAAAGATAGAGGAAGGAAGGGAGAGACAGAGAGAGAGAGGTAAAGACAGAGAGAGGAAAAGAGAGAGGGAGGGAGGGAGCACAACCATTACATTTTTTCAACAGGAAGTTAATAGGGCAGTAAGCTTTTGTCCATTCCTTCTCTTTTTTTGGCTCATCTGGTTGCTGGCACTTACAAGGAAGAGGGGGAGGAGGGAGGAGACAAAGAAAGAAACAGGGATAGAGAGAGGAATGGAGAAAGAGAGGAGGAGAGGTAAAGAGAGAGAGAGAGAGAGGAAATGGCAGGGATAAGTGGTTAGTAGCACGATCTAGGAGGAGAGAGAGAGAGACAGAGAGAGAGATGTGGTTAATGGCACCACACGGAGAGAGTGAGTGAGAGAGTGAGAGTGGAGAGAATGGGGGGTCGGGGGTAGAGAGAGGGAGAGACAGAGAGGGAGGGAGGAGGAAAGCGATAGCGATAGAGGATAAGAGGGAGAGAAACTGAGAGGGCAGGTGGTTAGTGGCACCGCTGGGAGAGAGAGAAGGAGAAAGAGAGAGATGGAGGGAGATGGACGAAGAGAGAGGGAGGAAGATGGAGAGAAAGAGAGAGGGAGGGAGGAGAGAGAGAGGGGGCTGCAGCGCTCACAGCAGGATGGTACAAACATGGTGATCCTGGCACAGCAAAGCTTTGGCACATCAGGACAAATCATCACTGCCATCCGATAATAGAAGACAGACGGAATCCCAGTGTTCCTTTGCCTGAAATAAACATTTGAAGATACAATGCTGCGAAATCAAGATAAGAAACTACAAAAAAAAAAAAAAAAAGCAGCAGTTACCGGTCAGCCTGGTTCATCCACGCAGGGACAATTTATACACAAGGAAGTCTTTATTCCGACACTTCAAACACCTGCTGTATTTAACAAAATAAAGGAGTTGTCATTGATTTGTATTGGTCTAATCATAACTATTGACACTTTGCAGCTGATTTCATCAACATTCTCCGAGGGTGTGATGCTAACTGTAGGCACCGCTCTGTCTGAGGCTTTATTAGGCTTTAATCTGTGCTTTAATTGAACACATCTGACCATAAAGAACTGGAACTACAACAGGAAGCTGAAACAGGAGCTGATTTTTGCAGTTAAACAAGTCACTCACACATAAATTAGAGTCACAAGCCAAAAAGCATTCGCCGACAGTTTGTCAGTTATTAGAGATACATTACATTTGAGATACATGTAGAACACCCCATTGTTTTGGCACGTGTTAACAGTTATGGAATTACCTTTTCATATGCCATATCTGCTGCCCATGTCCAAAAGAAAGGGCAGAAAGTCAAATTATAAACTTGTATATAAACTTGTATTATATTCACACTTATTATTATTGTTATTATCACTTATTATATGTTATGTTTTGGGTGTATGAGTATAAAACCACAGTGGAGCACTTCCTGTATTAGTTTTTTGAGTTTGAAAGAAGAACTCCGCCTAAATATGCAGAGTTTATATGTAAAGCGTGAAACAAAACACAACTCCAGGTCTGTTTGCGATGAGGAAACGACATTATATCACAGATCAGAAAATAGCGCAATATAGGCCCTTTAAATGTTAGTAGCAACTCCAATAGTTTCTCTCACAAACCTTGAAGGATCAAGGGTCAAATGCAGAGAATGAATTTCTCTCACTAAAGATCAATAAAGTGTACCTTATGCATTTTGATGGTACAAATAACCCCCAAAAAAATGTCCATATCTGCTTCTTGGTTAGTCTAAATTCCATGTGCGTTAAGCCTGTATGACATTTGTTGCTTAGATGTACCATATAAGGCTATTCTATTGTACTTCCTATAGCGTACAAAGTGGATTATGAGAATAGAAACAGAACGGAGCTGCGTTCACACAACAGCGTTCACCAATCACTTCAAATGTGGCTTTGATTGCCGTGTGGAATTGTACTAAACAGAGACAAACGGCGTTTCATATACAGGGAATGATTGTGCTTCCTGCTGTGTCGTATGCAGAGGGGGGAAGTAACTAAGTCTAATTATCAGTGTAATTAACATGTTTAATTGATTTTGTACTGTGGTTAATTAGTGCAGCATAACAAAAGACAAGGCAAATATTATTCTTCATGTGTGTATTGGTTTTGTTTCCGTTGACTTCAGTAGCTCAGTTTTTTGGCAGTTTTCCTAATTTTTCCACTAAAATCGATTGATACTTTGCAGTGACATCGCACCGGGGGGGTTCTTAATGTGTTTCTATTGGCGGAAGGTTCATTAGCTACCATGGCGACGCACACATTAGCAAAGGCTGACAAAAAAAGCTATAAGAAAAACTCAAAAGAAAAAATACAAAAATGAATTTTCAAGTGTTCATGGCCCTGTTTAAGTGTTTGATTTTCAACAAAAAAGAGTGAGTTTGTGACTGATTTTATGTGTGAGAGACTTTTAACAGCACAGTTCATCTCACCTTGTAGTTTCAACTAAGTCATGTTTTTCTAGTGAGATTCTGTTCAGATGTGCGGTGATATCGAAGTATGAATTGGAACGATCCTGAACAAGTGGCAGCCAAATTATCAGTGGCAAAGGACAACATTTCTACATGGTTGAATGGTTCCTTAAACATTAAATGTCGAAAAAACTGCAACAGTATTTTTCTCATTAAAACAAAATCATAAAACTTACCCCTCAGTTAAAGGGAAAGGGAAAATGATAAAAAAATGTGAGTTGAGATACCTTGACATCATTTTAGATGGAATTGTTTAAGCACTATATAAAAAGGGTTTGTCATACACTCAAATACAATTTATCAAATTTCAGGTGTATAAAAATCTCACTGACAACCCAAGCAGCCAAAACCTACATTTTTTCATTTAAATTTTGGTGTTTCATGTTGGTCACAAGCAAATAAGACGACAATCAAACCTCTGGAATCTGTAATCTGCAAACAAGCTCTTAGGATCCTCGATGGAAAACCGCCACAATATCACTGCAAAATACTTGACAGATATAAAACGCTAAGCTTTGGAAACATGATTCAATTCGGAAATTTGCGACTGTTGTTCAAGATTATTAACAGTATGGCTCCTCCACCACTCAAAAGGTTTCAAAACTATAACAGAATGGAACAAATTACCAGCACTCTACCCTCAGACACTGGTCACTCATCAAAAACATGCCTGAAGATGTTTTAGATGTCATCCATACATGTTTGAGTAATCTAGCGATCTCTCCTGGGGCCTATTCAAACCCTCCTTGCAGTTAGCTGTACGATTCTGTCCAATGCTCCGACCACAAGCCTACGTCATGCTCCCACGTGACAATTCTCCATAAATATACAAAAGAATGATACAAAACAACTTGACAAACCTGATGCGGGATGCACGCTGATTGTGTTGTGATAGGGGAGTAACTTAGCATGGAGAGCAAAGGGAGGGCAGACTCAGAGCGTGGAAAAACAAAAGTGAAACTTACATAATAAAGCATTTTCAAAACAATAAAAGCTAACACGGTGATCTAAATACAGTATGTTCTAAAAGTAAACACCCCACAGACGTAATAAAAAACCTCCCTCTTTCTACATTTTTCAGTGCGACAAAAACACCCAATACACAAAACAAAAAAAGGCTTTTATTTTCGTCTATTTCCTGGCAGAAAAGTTCCACGGTGGGGCTTTAAATGATAGATAGCCTACCACACTCCCAGAGTGCTCCTCCTTGATTCAGCTCCAAAGTCATTTACAGCTGGGACCGGGGCCATCACTGGAACAGGCCCCGTTTGTTTGGAAGAAGAACAGCCACCGCTCTGCAGCCAGGGGCCTCATGTCTGTCACAGAGGTACAAAACAAAGAAAATAACTCCAGCCACAACATGTTTTTTTATGAATTATTCTTTGTTCAGTTCAATTTCATAAGTGTGCACTGTTTTGTACAACATTTTTCATTTATGACTCACAAATATGGGGGGGATACGTCACTGTTACAGGCAGCAGCAGTCAGTAGTGTTGTGATTTCTGTACTAATGCCCTTGATGCCCAATACTAATTAAGACACTGCAATGGTAATAATAAAAATCTTTATATTTAGACAATAGAATGTGATTTTCAACATTAAAGGTCCTATATTACACAAAATTGACTCTTGTGAGCTTTAAGTCGTGTTATAATGCTGTTACCTCATCAAAAACATACCTGAAGTTGTGTTTTGTTTCCTTCACACGTTTGAGTAATCCTTTATCATTAGTCTGCCTACATCTCCAAAGCTCAAAATGCTCTGTTCCACCTTGCGATGTCATGTTGTGGTAGTTTTCAAGTTTTCAAGCTCCTTTTACCTTTAGTTCAGTAGAGACTGGCAATTCCAGGGCTGAAATCATCCAAATGATTCTAGTGAAGGTGTGTGAAGGAAAAACACAGTGGAGCACTTCCTGTATATTACCACATGACATCACAAGGTGGAACAGTTTTTCCTGTTTGAGAAAATAACTCATCTTAAATATGCAGGGTTTGTGTGTTACGTGTGTGAATGTGATGAGGAAACAACATTATAATTTAGATCAGAAAAAGCATAATATGGGCCCTTTAAATCGTAGTACGTCCTTTTCTATTCCCATGTGGCCTTATATCTGTGTAATCCTCAGTGGTCCAGGTAGGTTCCACATTGGTCCATGGGCGTATACTAGTCTATGTCTCTTATACTTGTTCTGAAACAGCTCAAGATCATTCTAAAGATATTCAGAGAAGGCTCATTTCTGTCCTGTGAATGTGAAATGTGATTTTTTTTAGATCAATACCTGCTCAAATGATTGTCTAGTGTTGATACTAGTTTTAGTATTGATTAGAATCTGATGTTTACAACCCTAAGCAGTAGTGTAAAAAGCAGTTTGCTAATAATCAGGGAGAGGTTGATTACATTTTCAACTTTATTATTGTCCCAAAGGGGAATTGGTTTGCAGCAATGTCAGCATACAGTGCATACAGTAGACATGCAATACAATGCAATAATACACTTAATCACAGCTTAAGTTTATGCTCGACAATGCAGAAATACATTTCCTTAAAAATGATCAAAAAAGGAACAGGAAATATTTATAATAACCACATTTCACCTCGACTGATCCAAACTATAAGAGGATTCGTCTTTCTTATGGCTTCAGAAATAAAAGAAGTTCTATGAGTCCTTATTGAGCGAATTCAGCAATGTGTTAAAGTGTATTGCCTAATGACACAAAGAAGACTGAGTGAAGACTGAAACTTTTATACTGTAGAGATCCAAATTTCTAGCACAACCTGTGACTACTAAAAGATTCACCTCAAAATTGGAGCTGATGTCACAGTAAACGTCATCACAACAAGGAGCCGTGCAGCTGTCGGCCCTCCTATGGAAAAGCTGTCACAGATTAAGAAAGATTAAGAAAGTAAAATTGAAGAACGAAGTACGTACAGAGCAGTGGCCGTGTACCTGTGGCAAAATCTTGAAAATAAGTGATTAAAGATTACTCAAACACGCACCAATCACTCCAAATATAACTTCTCGAGGGTAAATGAGAAGAGGAAACAACTATAACATGGTTAATTTTGCCGTATAGGTCTGCTTTAAAACAAAAAAAGTTGATTTTCTGTTCAGTTCCACTTTAAAATATATTTCGAGACATTGCGCAACGTGGCAGACTGTTCCCTTTTCACTGAAGTAACTACATGTCTTCTTTATCTCGTCACAGCAGGGAATCTTACCCCAGTTTTATTCAGACAGAAAAGTCTCTCACAAATTTGCCACACTGTAAATCAAAAATATAAAGTTCAGTGTGTTTTCATGTAGCACAAATCTACTTTTTCCATTCATTGTATGATCTTATCAAAACACAACCTTTTTAATTGGGGCAAACTCATTAAATTCATAAACTCTTCCTGAGGAGATTGTCCCATTCTCTAAGAAGTATTTAGCCAATCAGCATTGTCCATCAGAGCTTCTGAGGAGTGAAGCACCATCCCAGTTACCATCAGGGAAATCCCTCATATCATTTATTCCACATGCACCTAATAAATTGGTTATTAGGCAATCAAACCTTAACTTTGCACACAAACTCACGAGAATCCATTCTGTTTTGCCCCGCAGGTGGTGAGCGACCAATCACGTTGCAGCATTGTGGTTTGCGCTGAAGCCCGAGGTGAAATGCCCAAACGAACCAAAACAAACATGGCGGCGCTCACAGACGTACTTCATCCTCTTTTAGCATCAGTACGTGCAGAAGGTAAGAGTTTTGTGCATTTGTGGACAGGGAAGATGTCTGTGCTTTTCTCTCAACTGGATTTAACTAAAGTTTGATTTTTTTCCGCCTTGTTCTGCTGTTGTGACGCTTCGACCAATCAGATTCAAATAGTCGTTGATGTTCCGCATTTTCTGATCACTTTGAGTGGGAGCTGTTCCAGATTGATAAATGTGTAGAACTCAATTCAGAATGACACACATACCAATCTGGAGTGAGCCAGATTAATCAAACCTGTCAACATTAAATCCTGTCGCTGCGGTTAATTGCGCCTGTGCCTGAACGTTCTGCTCTCCTGCTTAAATGATTTCAAATTGTTTGACTTAAGGATCTGGAAATAATGCAGATTTTGTCCAATGTCTGTTGCTACTAATGTTTCTTACTTGCTTGTATTCACGCTGCCTCTAAAACTTTGCTTTTGCTGCCTGTGTTTCCCGGTGCTGCTCCATCTGGACTTAACATCTGTGTCTGTCTGAGCTGCCTGCTTTGCCGCAATGGCTGCGTAAATGTACCTATATTTTAATCTACGATAGTTTTATGTTACTGTGATTCCTCATTCCAGCGCGCCTTCTGATAGATAGATAGATAGATAGATAGATAGTACTGTTACCTACTACGAAAATAAAAGTATGCTGCTGGAAACTACTCTGAAAAGTATAATTTCTTTAAAAATGAACTCAAGTAAATGTAACTGAGTATACCCACCTCTGCGTGTTAGCTTTTAGTGCACACCCCTTGTAGCCTGTAGCCACCTTTTGCAGCGCCTGGGTGACAGAATCAGGGCATCGCAGCCATCAGTGTTTTGAAAGCTCCATCCAGACACAGACAGATTAAAAAGTAAAGAAAAGTATGGCAGGATGGAGCACAATAGGCAGCAAAGTCACCTGGGGTCTGTCTGTGAGGAGAATGGGGCTGGGTGATTCAAGGTACTTTTATTGGAGGAAGCAGTGGGAGTCATAAAAAGCTCAAAATAAAATACAAAATCGTGGAGCCTTGATTACAACAGAGAAGAAGGTTGTATTAATTATCATATTCCTGATCTATGTTAAAATGTTGTGTCTGCATCAAAAATAAACTTGGAGTTGTGTTTTGTTTCATTCACACATGTTTAACGTACAAACCCTGCGTATTTAGACTGAGCTCTTCTCTGAAACTGAAAACACTCTGTTCCACCTTGTGATGTCATGTTACAATACAGGAAGAGCTCCATTTTGTTTTTAAACTCCTTACACCTTCACTAGAATCATTTGGTTGATTTCAGCCCTAGAATTGCCAATCTCTACAGAACTAAAGGTAAAACGTAGCTGTTAACTTGAAAACTGCCACTACATGACATCACAAGGTGGAACAGAGCATTTTGAGCTTTGCAGGCTAATAATAAAGGGTTACTCAAACATCTGCGAACAAAACAAAACACAACTAGGTAGGTTTTTGATGAGCAACATTATATCATGGCTAAAAGTTCGCAGGAGTCAATTTGAATCTGTTAATTCTGGGTGGGCGACAGGTTGGAAGGTTGGAGGTTCAAATCCCGCCCTCGACATCATTGGTTGAGCGGTCAGATCCACTGGCCCACAAGTTGGTGATGCTATTCCAGCTCCCAGTGTCTGCGTACACTGGTGTATGAATGTGTGCTTGAGTGGGTGAACGGTTCCTTTGAGTGTCTTGAAGGTAAAAAAGCGCTGTATAAACATGTGACCTGACAAACCCTTGACTTCTCTACATGGAGGCTGCAAAGATTTACTGTAATAGTCAAAGTTGCAACAGAAATGTAATTAAATAACATTTGTTTTCACTCAGTACAGAGATATTGTAAAAGCGGCTCTTTTACAATATAATTTCTTTCATTTACATCATTTACAAATTGATTGAAATAAGATAAAATTATATTGAGAGAATTATACTGTTTAAAATGTAGCCAAGGTCTTCACAACTTCACCAACTAAAAATAGTTAACTTTGTAAATCTGACAGCATTTTGGTTGTGCACGGATGTTCAAGGCGTTAGCTATTTTTGTTTTAGTTGAAATTAGTCCCTCCTTACAGCAGTGAATTTGTTTACCTGCTGCTGTGGTGATGGTTACATTAATTAAGAGCTGCTGGACTAATTACGTGGTTATTCAAAAATATTGGTACTGCAGCTCCAGGGAGATCCGGCCCAGAAAGAATTGTCCCATAGAGCGCAATGCATTTTTTGTGAAATTAAACTGCCCGTGTTGAGCTGACAGGGCATCGACAACTTTCATATAGGTCGGATTTTCTGGGGATTCTTCTGTATTTTTACAATATGAACTTTCAAACTCAATTTCAATCGTCAAAGCGCCTAAAATTCAGCTTTGTAAGACTTAGCCTAGCCTCTGATTGGTCAAAACTGCACATTTCTGACGTCACGTTTTGTGGCGTAAGGCCAGTATTCAAGAAGTAATGCGGAAGTAAAAATCTTTTTGTAGCGATGCACCAATGAGCACAGGCCATTGAAAACAATACAACGCCATGTTGGATTAATTTTCCAGATTTTATTATAGCTCTATGGGTATAATATATTAACATTTATTGATTTATGTGGCACCAAATCGCCCAGATTACAAAATTACACAGGTATGTGACCTGTGAATTTTGTAATCTACCAATGGCAATAAAACTTGTTCAGACTATACAAAATTAAAATACAAAAATCCACTCAAGGTAATTTTCTGTGACATTATAAGTTTTCGGTGTAAAACTAGGCTAAATGTCAGACGTTATACCGCTGTGTTGTTTATATTATAAGCTTCCTTCCATTTCCATCACCAAATCGCCACATTAACCCAGCCCCTTCAGAACTCTATTATTTACTGTCAAACACCTCCTATTAAAACCATAGCCCGATCGTCTGACCTCGATACGATTATAGGAAGCCTTGCATTACAGGTCATTAAACTTACATGAAGCGAAAATAGCTTTACGAGACCCGGCCAGTGGTTCAGAATTTTACAAGCAGAGATGCGCCCCGGGCTTGGACGCATTAAAGATACAATTAAGCAGTTTAATATGCAGGGAAGAGTCCGGCATCAGGACGGGCGGGGGCGCTAGTGACCCCCATTAACCCTACCACTGTACCTGCCGCTCGGTCCATACCAATGACCAGCTGGTGTACACCTCCAAACACCCCAAAACTACGCGCGCAAGGTTTTTTTTTTTAGAAGAGGAAGGTGCCATCGCTCATTTTGGCACTAATGATTTTTAAATGAGAGAATCTTGTGAGTAATCAGGGGAAAATGAGTTGGAACTGAACAAAATGCAAATCTTGATTAAAAAGAAACAAGTTTAATCAAGTTCCATATTGAGAATAAAGTATAATTGATTTTCTACAGAATTATGAGAAAGGATGTCGTCCAAAATTAATTGAAAAGCCTGGATTTAACTTGAATATAATGGCTTATGGCTGGTTATTAGCTCAGTCATTTCAGTGATTAGAAGTGCATATTTCCGGAGTGACCGCCACCTGTCTCTAATGGAATGTTATTGCTTTTCCTGAAATGTTTCACAGAATGGCATTAACCTTGTCTGTTTCCATGGAGACAAGCAGGTGAAGCCGCCAGGCCAGGTTACGTAAAAGCTCCCTCCCTGTGTGCTTGGGCCTGTGTGAAAATGAGAGCCTCATTCTGGACCACAGTGGGGCTACTCCAAGACCACCTTTGTCTTGTGCTTTTTGAGGCTGCTGTTTGATGAGGCAGTTTGGGTTAACTTAATATCAGTGACACATCTCTGGGTCTGGGTCTGTCAGTGCAGGTGAGTCTGGGTCTGTATTTGCAGGTGAGTCTGGGTCTGTCTGCGCAGGTGAGTCTGGGTCCTTTATGGCATGTTTAGTCACAGGTGAAAAAAAACACCACCATATACAGCACCAGGAAAGTGAGCGCATGTGTATTCAGGGACCTCTGTTACTTGACGTTCGTTGTGTCAGTGTTTAGGGTGAATGATGCACAGTGGGGTCACTCCATAGACCGCACTGATGTGTGAAAACAACCTTAGGCTCTGAAATACTCTCCAGTTTTCCAAGTAGAAATTCCACAATTGCAGCCATTCAGTCATGCACATTAGAACTTGGAAAATCTGCACTCCAGAGACGAAAGGTATGCACCATAATGGAATGTACATCAATATAATGCACCCACAAGACATTGGGTGCATTAGCATTCAAAAAAGATAAGAAGATACGCTGAGAGCAGGTCTGAAAACATTCAACTTACCTTCTGCCCAGACCTTTTTTAAAACACAATTTTACATTTGTCTCCATCTCTGCGGTAACAGCACTCAGACAGCTCAGCCCCGGTCTACCCTAAACCTATTAGAGAGAAAGAGAGAGGGGACAGACACAACAAAAGCAGGTCGCCCGGCTTTAGAATAGAACAAAAATAGCGTCACAAACAGGATCCAATGGACACAGATCAGAGAAAACGCCAATACCACCAAAATCACTTCAAAGCATAAATGGTGTATCCAAGCTTACATCCTCTGCTCTTTCACGGTAGAGCCATAACATGCATCCATCTGTGAACAGTATCTATTTGTTTAAGTGCGCCGTCTGCCCATTTGAGCGTGTCCCCGGTCCTGTACGCCCCATTATGAGGACAGACAACTGACATCTGGCTGGGTTAAATGGATCCACTTATATGTTACAACGGCTGCATGATGTGTCCCATATCAATTGTCTTGTCGTTTACAGAACCCAGATTGCCTATAAGGGAACCGCCATTGGACATATTGTAGCGTTGGGTTCTTTCTGTCGTCGCAGCAAGAATTTTCAAGCGTACATTTACATACAGATGCAAATTTGGGGAAGAGTTAATTTGTTATTGTCGTATTGTTGATCCAGGGACAAGAGAAGACCGGACACCTCTCCATATCTTGGTCAGGAGTACTTAGCTGGAGGTTTAGGCAATGATGCTTTGTTTTAGGTTAAAAGTCCTATATTACACAAAATGGATTCTTGTGAGATTTAAGCCATGTTAAAATGCTATTACCCCATCAAAAACATACCTGGTTGTGTTTTGTTTCATTCACAAATGTTGAGTAATCCTGCATTATTAGTCCGTCTACATCTCCAAAGCTCAAAATGCTCTGTTCCACCTTGTGATGTCATGAAGTGGTAGTTTTCATGTTAACAGTTACCTTTTACATTTTGTTTACTAGAGATCGGCATTTCCAGGGCTAAAATGATCTAAATGATTCTAGTGAAGGTGTGTGGAGTTTAAAAACACAGGGGAGCACTTCCTGTATCACCACATGACATCACAAGTTGAGCGTTTTCTGTTTGACAGAAAAACTTAATATGCAGGGTTTGTGTGTTAAACATGTGTGAATGAAACAAAACACAACTCCAGATTTGTTTGTCCGTGATGTTTGTGATGAGAACATTATAACGGATCATAAAATAGTGTAATATAGGACATTTAATAGAGAGAAATGATCTGCTCTGGGAGGCTGTGGAATAGCCATTTCATCTGACATGAATCTTTACTTGGTGGTAGAATGTACAACAGTACATGCTGTACATTTCAAGGCTTGCATCTCCACAAACTTCATAATTATTAGACCTTGAAGAGGATCTCTTCCTGCTTGTCTCCATGAAAATGTTGTTCCAAAACGTATATATTTATTTCAAAGTATGTTAAAAGGTTTTATCTTTATAGTGTATACTTTTTTTATTTTCACTACATTTGACAGCAGGCATTTGTACTTTATACTTCTTAAAAGTAATTTTTCCTCAAAGTTCGAGTCCTGCAAAAAAAAAAAAAAAATTGCCATGTAATAAGCTATTTCTGTAGCACAGCTGCCCTGGACTAGACCACAGACTGTATAGACAGAGCCAACGAACTAGCCGCCACTTTCCAAATAGAAAGTGAGCATGGCGCACTTCTGGCTCCCGCCCCCATTTACTTTGTATTGAAAATAACATTGCCTTTCTCTCCGTAACTGCTGCTGTCACGCTCCTCATTTTGCTTTTAAAATGTTGATATTAACTCGATGATCCTGGTGTTTTTATTTCACAATTTTCATATTCCTAATATGGGATTCGACTCCAAATTCGCCCCTATAACTGCGAACCTCAGTGTCTTCATTTAACCGGAGCCGGACACTATGGGCGTCACACTCCCTTCGTCCACTTCTTTATCCAGTGAGCCGGACTGACAGAAGGAAAGCTGCCGATCTACGCTGTCCTTCCCCATGGCCACGAATCGCACACACGTACATTCATTTAAAGTCAAAAAGGGGAACCATTTGCCAAAGGACACAACAACAACAAAAACAACATGCACCAGTCCAGACTGCAATCAAACATTAAAGGTGCACTATATAACTTTTTGGTTGGGGTCTGTCTACTGCTTGTTTCTATGGATATGTCATTGCTCTGACTAGAATATTCCACATTATGACATTAAACAGCTGGTTTTATAGCTCAAAAATGCCTAGAAAAACAGGCACTGTGACTGTGAGCAGGGTCGCCTCTCCACAGATCTGGTCTCCATGAAGACAGAAATGCCATACTGTGAAACATTCCTGACAAAGCATGGAGAAAAAGCATTTAGACTCTCCACTAGAAAAGTTACACAACCCACCTTTAACCACAAAGCCACTGCCACTCAAACAATTACATAAACTAACTTCATTAACAACAGATCATTATAAAGCTGTGACCGTATTGCGCTCACACTTTGTTGTCGACTGTAGTTTTGTTTTTGCACAGTGGGCGGTTTCATCGGGCACATTGGAGGGGTGTGAGCCTTGACCCACTTCATTAAAACCCCGCTGCAGATATAACACAATAATGGCTTTGAAGTCAAAACACAGGAGCCCCATTCATCTGCGTACATTAGCATTCCCTTCTCATCAGCGTCATTTAGCCGCCCAAGGTCTGCGAGCGCCGCTACATCGGGGCTAGCTAACGCAGACCGGAGCAAATGTAGCATACAGGGGACTTTCCATCGCAGAGATTAAACACACAGAATAAAGCTCAGTTAAGGCTCTCTACTTTTGGTAGTGTTTCTGTGAGTCTAATTTTAAACACAGGAGAGAGTATTACAATTGTGTTGTTTGTTTTAGTCTCAAGGCTAATGCAGTCACAGTATGGAGTCAGTGTAGTACAAATACACAGCATGTACAGAAATGGTTATATTCAAGAATCCCGTGAAAATTATTTGTGCTTTCAGAAGAAGAAATAAAGAAAAGTAACCATTAGTTATTAGGAGCAGAGTACACACTTCTTAGATGGACAGAGGAGCTCAAACAGTGAGAGATACAGGACTACATTCATACTATAATACTCCCTACAACTGTACAACAACTTAATCTTAAGTAACGCAACCTATGCCCTGTCACTCAGCATAGTATTTCCACTGTCGTTCTTGTCTCTTGTTTATAGCTTTATATTTTATTTTATAGTTTATTACTTATTTTTATATTTTATTTTGACTTTTTTTTTTTATAATTATGTCTCATTTGACACCTGACATCTTTTTGCTACAGCATCTATTTTTGTTACTCTCTGTTATTATATTATATTGTGATGTTTGAGCTGCTGTATCCAAATAATTTCCCTTGTGGATCAATAAAGTTTGTCTAAGTCTAAATCTAAGTCTTCAATACTCTGAGAAGATGAGATGAAGAAGAGTGTAACCACTGGTGAATCTCTGCAAGTTCAGATGGACGTGATTGACAGATGGATTAACCAATCAGGGACACCCGTGGTCTGTCTGTATCAAAACAAATATGTCTGCTTATGATGGAAAACAGGAATTTAGTCAGCAGCTTCATTTGAGTGGGTGACGTCACACTCTTTATACAGTCTATGATCCTTCAAAGCAGCTATTCAAGTAATTTCTGAATTATACCTATTGTGCTGAATAAGTAAAATGTGGTTGGAGGTTGGAGACCCCTGCCATAGACCTTTTAGGCTATTATTAAATATATAATATCGATGCAGTGTTTGTAACTGATGAGAAATGACATTTTGTTTGAAGTTCATTCACATTTACATTCATTCACATACAAACAATTTCAAGTATAATGGTTCAGCTCAATGCATATTTTACATCTGTAGTATCAGCTGAACACAGACGCTCTGGTCTGGACAGCCTTTAGTCACCGGCCCACACAGGCTGCTGGTCGACTGGGAAATCTAGGCATTCTCCCCATTTGTCTCCCCGTTGCTTCTCTGCCACTAGCTTCTATCAGTGCCTTTTAATAACACTTCTCAGCCTGTGCTTCTATCAGCGTCTTTTAATAACGCTTCTCAGCCTGTGAGCCACAGCGCGTAACTGACCACCCGTGTAATGCAAAAACAGATAAACAAAGACCAAAACCAAAAATACCTGTAATAATAGACTGAAAAACTCACACAACATAGCACAACATATCTTTTTTTATATATACCGCTGTCTATTTATTAGATTTTTCATTTCTTAATGCCTGGAAATATTCTTATATATTGTTTTTGGGTTTGTTTGTTGTTGTTTTTTTTGCCCTTACATGTCAAAAAACATAATAAACATAGACTGTAGAATAGACCATATACATAAATGGACACAGCTAACCCACTATCCATACAGGAAGTGAGCATGGACTCGGCTCCGGATCCAGCTGACTTTACATTGAAAAACCGTCGCCCGTCTCTCTGTAATTGCTGCCGTGAGCCTCGTCATTTTGGTCTTAAAATGTTCATATTAACCCGCTCTACGTGATCCTTGTGTTTTTATTTTGCTATTGTAGCGGGGGGTACCACGGGGTGTCGCTGCTGGGCCACAGACTAACAGAATTTAAGGGGAAGTTGGCCGTGTGCCCGGGAGGTGTCAGTGTCGGTGGGAGGCCAGGTGGACGGCTGGACCCACGCGTGCACGTTTGGCCAAGAATATTAGTAGATTTTTAAAATAGTTTGTGTGGTGAATGTGAATGAGCGTGTGCATTTTTAATTACCTGTTGTATGGTAAGGTGGCTATGTTTTAAAAAGCTCACGACGCACAGGTAGCCTATACTTTTAAACGTTTTTAAGTTTATTCAAATGTATCCCACCTGGTTAAGTTTTTTGTAATCTTGAATTTTTGTGTTTACAGTTACGGTCATTATCCCTGCTGTCCTTTAGTTGGTTTTGTTTCCTTTTCCTTTTTGTTTTTGGTCACTTCCCCCCCTGAAAACTATTGATGTCCATTCGTGTTGAGTAAATAACCTCAACTGCATCCCCCGGCTCCGTATTCTTACTGGTAACGCTAATAAATTCCTATTCCTAATATAGAACTCAGCTCCAAATTCACCCCTATAACCGCTAGCCTTGTGAGCCTCATTTGACTGGAGCTATGGGTGACGTCACACTCCCTTTGTCGACTTCTTCTATGGTAATAACGCAATATTTCCTTCCTCCGTGGTAGCTCACCGTATGCTAAATCCCTCTCGGTCGTGACATTTTATTATTTAATCTTATTTGCAGAAATTCGTTGGGGGAGGTGCAGAGTAGACAGGGTTGGGGCCGGGTGCAGAGTTGACAGGCTCGGGTGCAGATGGATGTTCGGGTGACAGACAGGGGCAATAAATAATGGAATGAGGGAGCGTGGAGAGACAGGCCGGGTGCGAAGGCAGTCTCTGAAGAGCCAACGCCGCCATTTATAACTGTCAGGACAGACACTTCAGGTTAGCCAAACGCACGGAGCAATAACGTACAGCAAAGTGGCACACGGTCAACAACATGTGATTAGAAAAGGATTGTTATGATACATATGCTGTATTAAAGACGCATTGTGTAACTTTTCTGGTGAAGCATCCGTCAAATGCTTTTCTGCTTTCCATGGAGATGTTATTGCTTGGTCTGGAATGTTTCACAGTATGGCGTTAAACCTTTCTATCATCATGGAGACCAAACCGGGCCATGTTACAGGTCAGATCTGTGGAGAGGCGACCTTGCTCATAGTCAGAATGCCTGTTTTTCTAGGTATTTTTGAGCTATAAAACCAGCTGTAATTGAATAAATGTAAAGTAGAGCTGTTTAATGTCATACTGTGGAACATTTGAAGCAGAGCAATGGCATATCCATAGAAACAAGCAGGTGATGGACCCCCAACCGAAAAGTTACTTCAAGGATTTCTTGCTACATTTGATTGAATTTTTATTTTTGCTTTTTCATTGCATTTTCTGATCTGTGTTATAATGTTGTTTCCTCATCACAAACAGACCTGGAGTTGTGTTTTGTTTTATTCACACGTTTAAGACACAAACCCTGCATATTTAGGCTGAGTTCTTCTCTCAAACAGAAAACAGCTGTTCCACCTTGCAATACAGAAAGTGCTCCACTGTGTTTTTAAACTACATACATCTTCACTAGAATCATTTGGATCATTTCAGCGCTGGAATTGCCAATCTCTATTAAACAAAAGGTAAAAGGTAGCTGATAACATGAAAACTACCAAACTTCATGACATCACAGGGTGGAACAGAGCATTTTGAGTTTTGGAGATGTAGACGGACTAATAATAAAGGATTACTCAAACGTGTGAATGAAACAACAACTCCAGGTATGTTTTGAAGCGTTAACAACGTTCTAACATGGCTTAAAGCTCAGAAGAATCAATTTGTGACACTGGTTAAGTTAATATTTCTTCTGAAAAGTTTGAACATTTCTTCGCCCACATTCAAGTAAATTGTGGACAACAAACAAAGAGCGTGAAAGTGAAATAGCCACTTTTAATTGATCCGGTACCAAGGTCAGTAATGAAATGTTAGTTCAGTATTAATGGAATAAGTCTTCACAGAATCCAAGGTTAATGTCACTTTTATCACAACAGTTTATAACTATGCAATCTCATTTTGTCCATAAACCTTTACTCACCTCAGCCAACTCTCTGCCAATTCATCCATATTTAACATTATCTCAGCAAGGTCAAATCTGACTTCATCTTTCAGTGAAGGCATCTAGGCAATAAGTGTAAAAATGTAAGATAAAAAGAAGAAAATGTGTTAAATTATACGGCCCCATATTAGACAAAATTGACTCAAAATTGATAACCATGTTATAATGTTGTTACCTCATCAAAAACAGACCTGGAGTTGTGTTTTGTTTCATTCACACATGTTTTATTATTAATCTGTCTACATCTACAAAGCTCAAAATGCTCTGTTCCACCTTGTGATGTCATGAAGCAGTGTGTTTCAAGTTAGCAGCTCCTTTTAGCTTTAGTTCAGTAGAGATTGGCAATTCGAGGGCTGAAATAATCCAAATTATTCTCGTGAAGGTGTATGAGTTTAAAAACACAGTGGAGCACTTCCTGTATTACCACATGACATCACAAGGTGGAACAGAGCGTTTTCTGTTTGAGAGAAGAACTCAACACTCAGTTAATATGCAGGAGTTGTGTCTTAAACATGTGCGAGTGAAACAAAACACAACTCCAGGTCTGTTTGTGATGAGGAAACAACATTATAACACAGAGGAGAAAATAGCGTAGTATGAGCCTTTTAAGTGTACCAGAAATCAGTACACGACCATCTGGGAGACGGTAATTAAAGACACATAACAACAGTTGGCTATAAAGTGTTGGACAGATTTCATGTTTTTCTTATTCTGAGTTGGTTTGATGGGATACCTGTAGTCAATATTTATCATAGTTTTACATCAGTTAAGTAGCAGTTTGTGGGGAAAAATGTTGGAAAGTAAAGTACAAAAATACAGGAAGTAGTGCTGAGTTCTAAAACAGAATCTCTCTACCTATGTCATCCACAGAGAAAACAGCATCCAAAGTTTAAGAACAGAGTGGAGCACTTCCTGTATCACCACATGACATCACAAGGTGGAACAGAGTGAAGAATTATTTGAGAGAAGAACGATGATCTGATATTTTCTGATCTGTTATAATGTTGTTTCATCATCACAAACAGACCTGGAGTTGTGTTTTGTGTCATTCGCACGTTTAACTCACAAATCCTGCGTATTTAGACTGAGTTCAATTCAGTTCCACCTTGTGATGTCATGTGGTAATACAGGAAGTGCTCCACTGAGTTTTTAAACTCCATACACCTTCCCTAGAATCATTTGGATGATTTCAGCCTTGGGTTTGCCAATCTCTATTAAGCAAAAGGTAAAATGTAGCTGTTACCATGCAACCTACCACATCATAACATCACAAGGTGCATTTTGATCTTCAGAGATGTAGACAGACGAATAATCCAGAATTACTCAAACGTGCGAATGAAACAAAACACGACTCCAGGTCTGTTTTTGAGGAGGGAACAGCATAAGAACAAGAGTCAATTTTGTGCAATACAGGATCTTTAAACTCAGCAAAGAAAGTCCAGTCTTAGTTCGTCTGAAAACTCTAGCCTGCTCCTCCCGTGGGCCTGGTAAGTTCGCACCATTTGTTGTAACACGTCCTGGTGCAGCGGGAATCACAGCTTTTAGGGCAGTAAGATGGATTTGGGCACTATATTCTCCCGAGGATCCAGCTGCTTCAAGTAGAAATACTCTGCTACCAAGCTACAATTGTTTCTTTTTGCTACTGGAGGAGCACATTTAACTTTTAAAGGCCCAATTTTCTGTCTGTGAAAATTATTGTGATATCTGCTGTGATATCTTCCTCGCGGTTCAGTACGATACTCCATACATGGCTATATATATTATAGATATATTTTCATGATATGGCCATACATGTGATCATCAATATACTGAACATGATACTATTTTTTAAGAACCAAATACATTTTAGCAACAAAATTTCTTTGTTAAACCACCACTTGTGCAAAGTTAATATGAAATGCATCTATTTGAATCATCAGAATAGTGAATATGTCAAGTGTATTGCGTAAACAAGTTTCCTCACTCTAAATAAGCAACAAAAATGTAGTGCAGTAAAAAGAAAATGCTAAAAGAAACCAAAAATAGTGTTGATACAGCAGCCCATAATAATGATACTGTATCAAGAAATTTAGTATCACAATATATCGATATTTCTGCAATATCACATGTGAAAGTGTGAGGGAGAGCGTGAACGGGGAGGTCAGGTGGAGCGCGTCTACAGACTATGGCTTTTGTACAACTTCTGTGGTGATTTAAAATGTTCAAACTCACATGAAAACATGACGGAATATTTAAGTCAAAAACATATTGAAAGAAGCGATTTTGCAGAGGGTGTTGAGTGCAGCGCGGTGACCAGGCGCAGGGCTGTGACCGTGGCCCATATGGAGAGCACTGGGGCTGGGACAGACTGAGGCTCACTGCAGCCTGTAGAAAGTCTGTTAGACCCAGAAGGATTGGATCACATAGTCAAATTTTTAACTGAAGAAAATAAATAACTTAGTCATGAAGGATTTATAATTTTTGGTTGCATTATCAGAGTTATATTATATTATATTATATTATTCTAAAACATCATAATTTTGTTCTTCCAGAAGAACATTTTCAGTTACGAAAACATTTTGTGAATACCACAAATGTTGGGAAGAAGACCTTAAGTACAAATGTGTAAGACAGCCCATTGCTTTTGAAATTGATCTTACATTTCTTCCAGCTGTCAATAAACTTTTCCATTCAAACCTCCATGTTCCTATTCAGTGAAATCAAATTGGATAAAGTATAATAAAAGTCCTTATAATGCACCTAGAATACACGCTCACATTTCTGACCATGAACGGCTGTATTCATACCCGGCTCCTCTTCGTGCGAGCTGTGACATCTCAATCCGCCACGTCGCGCTTCTGTCTGGGCTTCTTTGTGCTCCTGCCTCCCTTTGAGCTCCAGGCCTGACAGGACCAGGGACCGGTCTGACAGGGAGATGTGCAGGCTCGCCCCTCCGCAGAACAACCACACACACAGAGGCAGAGAGAAGAAGAGGGGGGAGAGGAGAGGTGGATGTGACAAATGGTCTTTTCCCCTACAACTGTTTTGCGGGAATACTAATGGTTTTTCACAGTTTGCAGATCATAAGAGGCGATTAGGGCTCCAAGGATAATTGTTAATGAACTGAAATCACAGTTTGAGTGGATGCAATTAGCAAATCTCAAAGGCTGTAATTTTTTAAGTACCGCACACTACCGGTCAAATGTGTGGACCACCATCTCATTCAGTGTTTTTTAGAGCGAACAGATCCATAACACTGGCAACTCCTGTGGATATCTGCACATCACGCTAACGAACAGTGGATTTTTATTTTATTTTTTACCAAAATGACTCTGCTGTGCTGCCGAATCCTACGTGTATCACCGATTAAGAAAATAAACTGGAGAACGCAGTAAGTACAGAGTAGTGGGTGTGTACCAGTAGTGGAGAAAATGGGGATTGATTGGCAAATGTGTCTTGAAAATAAGCGATGAAATTTGACTCAAACATGAACAAATCACTCCAAATACAACCCCGAGACAGTAAATGAGAAGCGGAAACAACTGCAGCACTGTTAAAAGCTCTGAAAAGTCGATTTTGCAGAATAGGTCTGCTTTAAAATAGACACCATTTACAACTTTTTTCTTGGCCTTGCTTCTCCCTTGGCACATTATTTATTTTTTGACATTTTCCCTTGTGCACCCTTTACTTTGCGAGCTAAAATCATCTGTTTGCCATCCGTACAGCCGCCACGAGCCAGATCTCTGCTTGGTACTGATAGAAAGCCCTCTCCTCTTGTTATCTCTCCCCTCGTCATAAGTGATTCCCAATTGGAGCAGATAGATCAGATTGGACGGTCACACAGCGCTGCTCAGAGTCCCTCTAACCTGCCAATAAAGTCCTTTAGGTCTGTCTGAAGAGGGACCAATCGGCACGGCGCGTACCCAGGTCCCCCCTCTCCTCTCCAGGCAGCGGGAGAGCTGTTGAACCCTGGTACTCCCCCGGTGGTCAATCAGGGACTCCCGGTAGAGCGGTTGGCCCGTTTTTGATTCGGTTTCAAGGGTTCTCTGTGCGCAGCTATCTGGCTCCAAAAGTGGTCGGCGTACTCAAATGCTTCATTTCGTGTGGTACTGTGAAATTATTTTGCTTTCACTGTTAAAAGTCTGGTAAAATATCGAGAAGTCCTTGTTGGCTGAGTTTATTTGTGACATTTTGACAAGATTTACTTATTTGCAGTGGTTTATAAAGTGCAGGCATCTGTACTTTTTACTCTGCTTGTAGGAGTGAAAAGTAAAAGTACTTTTCATATGATTTTAAGGGTTATTTCACCATGTTTGTGGTAACATCCTGACTAAAGGTTTTGAGTTCAAGCTTCAGCTTTGAGCAAACAAAAATAAATACACAAAATTCATGAGGAAAAAAATAAGAAATGTATTCATATTGCTACTGTTGACCAAAATCTGTATACTTTTTAAATCTATTTCACTACATTTAATACTTTTTTTCAAATTAACACTTTATCAAAATCTGTGTGAATAGTTTTACTTTTTACTCTAGAAAGTACATTTTTAAACAGGAACTTTAATGTTTTGTTTCATTCACATATGTTTAACTCACTAGACTTCACTGGAATTATTTGGATAATTTCAGGCTTAGAACTGCCAATCTCTATTGAACAAAAGGTAAAAGGCGCTGTTGACTTGAAAACTATCACTTCATGACATCACAGGGTGGAACAGAGCATTTTGAGCTTTGGAGATGTAGACAGACTAATAATAAAGGGACACTCAAACGTGTGAATGAAACAAAACAACTCCAAAACACAAATCCCATCTGCCTGCCCCCCCCACGCACCTCTGAAGTAAATGCATCTTTTGTGTTCCTGGCAATGATGAGTTTCAATAACAACTGATAATATATATATTTTTTAATATTGTTTTCATTAATTCATATTCATATTAATTTTTTTAAGTGCATTCATAAACGATTTTTGCAACAGCAAATAATTTCTAACTTCATGCAGGCCTAATTGAGGCTACTTTTAACATCACAGAACATCAGTAGGCCTGTCCAAATCAACACAACATGTTTAACATTTGTAATCGGTGCCAAAACTACCACTGCATAATGCTTTTCTGTGATTGCAAATCATCAGCTTCCTCTCAAAAAACTCAACTGGCTTGTTCACTAAATTCTCGTGCTTTGTCTCAATGTGACGCCGGAGTTTTCATGGTCTCCTGCTGTCATTCACAAGCACCTCTTTGCAGAACACACACTGTGGCAAAGGTGCAGACTCAGAACCCGACCAGGTGAAACCGAACTTTAAATAATCAGGATCATATTTCCTGCGGTTTTTACTGGGTCCTGTCTCCTCCCCTGCTGCTAATTTTTGTTGAGATGGAATCAGAAAACAATGCATTTTACATCTAATACACACACGCACAATTACAGATATCGATACTGCTGCAGATGTGTACAGATGTGGACTGTTTTTGTATTCGCGTATGTGTCGCGCCTCCCCAGTGGCTCTTTGGCGCCCCCCAGGAGAGGCAGGCCTCACCTATTGAAAACCGCTGGCCTATAGAATGCTGTAATATCATCTGAAACCCACAAATACCTTGCATTTAGCTTCATTCATCTTCACATTTGTTTCATTAATCATGTTGCGAGGTCTTCTCCCTCTGAGCGCTCAAAAAACACTGTTTCAAATTTCCATGGATAGTTAAGTCACAAGCAGGAATTCAAAGCTCTCCTGTGCTGTTCCATAAATCATCTCTGGACTCGTTCCGTTCATTTCTGCATTTAAATCCCTTTCATTACAGCTGTATGTTTACATTAGCATGCAAAGGAAAGTGTCTTAATGGCTATCTTTTTTATGGTAATTTGGTTTGCTGCCAGTAAACGGTATGCTAATGCCTAATCCAGATGAGGGAATGTCTGATATCTGATATGTTTTGTGAACTTCTGATCGAGGTAAATTATGCAAAAAAGCAAACTAATGTGGCAAAGACTAAAATGAAAGCAAGAATGTTAAAGGTCCCACATTAGGCAATTTTCTGATCGATGTTCTAATGTTTCCTCATCGCAAACAGACCTGTGTTGTGTTTTGTTTCATTCACACATGTTTAACACACAAGCCCTGTATATTAAGTGAGTCTTGAGTTCTGAAAACACTCTGTTCCACCTTGTGATGTCATGTGGTAGCATACAGGAAGTGCTCCACTGTGTTTTTAAGCTTCTTACACCTTCACTTGAATCATTTGCATAATTTCAGCCCTGGAATTGCCAATCTCTACTGAACTAAAGGCAAAATGTAGCTGTTAACTTGAAAAGTACAGCTTCATGACATCACAAGGTGGAACAGAGCATTTAGAATTTTGGAACTGTTTACTCAAATGTGTGAATGAAACAAAACAACATTATAACATGGCTTAAAACTGATAAGGGTGAATTTTGTGTAATATACGGCCTTTAAAAAAGTAACTGCATTCTCTGACTCAAAATGAATGTTCAGAATAAGTATTTTTGTTACACTGCCCATACTGCCCATAAATAACACCTGGAATAGCCGTATGTGTCCTCCAGTTTGAAAACCCATGATCCACTGCAGTTTTTTTCAGATCTGCCTGCACCCGCTGTCTCCACTGCACCGCCAGACCTGTCTCCAAACATAATTACAGGGTGCACAGGGTTTTGTTCCTCCATACAGCAGCAGTACCATAAAGAAGAACTATGGAGCCGCCTTAAATGAACAGAACCGCCTTAAATTATGTTCAAGTAATGCATAAGGGACTGTATGTGGAAATGTGCAGAAAGAAAGAGAGATTAGAACCCTTTTGAGAAACAGTGAATGCGGTTCCATAATGACTTGAAAGCTCAGACAACACCACAGCAAGATTGTCACTAATTGCTACATTTTTGACAAGCTGGAATTATTTTAAACATAAATGTAAGAAGACTGCGCGTTGCACAGATACAGAAATTATGAATATTTAATACGCGTCTGCTAGCTTGCGTTTTATGGGCCAGGAGCGTTTTCAAAGTTTGGTTCATAAGAGGCGTTAAAGTGTTGGAACTGTTTTGAAAAACGCAATGTGCTAGAAAAGGAAGATTTTATTTTTAAGATTATTGGCCAATATTTGGGCTTTTTAACGTATCAGCTATTGGCCTTAAAACTCCAGCAAAAGTCGATATTTTGTTTTGGTCGATCTGCTCCTTAAAACATACACACAAAGCTTTATCTTAACACTTTAATATGAAGAGATAGTTGCACTAAACATGACTACACAGCTCTGTTACAGGTTTGGGGTAGAAAAGGACCAGATTTACTTCATCATTCATTCAATGTAAGATGTTTCTCGGGATCGTCTTTATTGAACTCCTCACCCGTGCCTCTGTCAGGGCTCTGTTATGATTTATTTTTTCAGGGAATGGATCAAATAAATGGTGCGAAGAACTGCAGCAGCATTTGGACCAAAGTAAAAAATAAATCAAACATACTGTTACTGTTTTTCTGGATAATAACCATCCTTTACATTCACATAGAACGTGTCCATTACTTTATCTGACGATTGGAGCAGGTTCATTTACAGAACAAGTTACAAATGTTATAATTGCACTGCTAGAGAGAGATAACACAAAAGGATTTTAACCTCAGGGTCTAAAAGATCCTCCTAGAGGGGACTAGGAAGCATTTTCACTTTTTATTACAGTATTACAGCTTTATTCCTGTTTTTCTTCTGCAGATGCAGGTGCTTCAGGCTCAGGAGGTGCACTGTCCTCAGATGGGCATGTTTTTAGATGCCTTGACTGTAATTATAAGTTTTGCCATGTTGAAAATCCATTTTCATGTATAATTTAGAACACTGAAAGGACCATCAGCAGCTGCCCTGATCATACCAGCACATGGAGGGTCAGGACGAGCCTCTTGGTGAGAAGCCGCATGTCTGTGCTGTAAAAACCTCATGGGGACGTTATTATTGGACTTGACTTTGTCTGAAAGACTCATAACAGATTCAGTAAAGGGACTTTTATCACACATTTAGAACACTTGACAGTGACATGTGGTCTCACTACAATAACACATCTTTTTCAGCTCTACAAATGACATTCACAATGGCATTAAAATGCTTTTAAAAACATTTTATGTTGGGTATGATTTTTTGTTTTGTAAAAGGCTTCACAATCCCACGCTATAATCGTGTCCATGTTATTTCTCATCTGATACATATGTGACCTTTCTTCCATTTTCTTCGCCATGCAGATGTCTTGTATTGCAGATGAATTTGTGATGTGCCTGGTCTTGTCTGTGATCTTCACCTTGTGTTGTTTGGTCAGATCTGTGTTGTTTTGGGACCAGGCTCAGCTGGATGAGGACTCCAGTCTGCAGTACCAACATTCACTTTAGATCAGACCAGGAGCACAAGTCAAACCTCAAGTGCACTTTGGTACGTCAATAATCAGCATTAGCCTGAAGTATGAACTCTACCTAAAGCATGAACCATTTACAGTTCATTCGTCTGACGCACTCTAGTGATTTTTGTACATGAGGGTGAACAAACACTTTTACATTGCAGCGTCATATGGTTTTATTACAACTATAGCATTTTCTATGACACCTGCCTTTTCTGCGACACCTTTTCTTCAATGATGGAACTATGGAAGATCATTTGTTCCATTAGATTTTGAATTTTAAATACCGCTGAATTTCTCACTTTGAATTTTTTTTACTCTGAATTTTAGTTGCTGAAAATTTAACTAAACTTTTTGGATATGTTTCAAATTCAAAATAAAAATTTCACCTTTTAAATATTCAGCACAAATATTTTCAAGCCCTCAAACTCAACAGTCAAAATTCAGAGTGTAAAATTTGCAGTGAAAATTTCACAGTAACGATCCAAGATGCCAAGGCAGAAGCAATCGATCCTGTGTGAGTGAGGAGGACAGAGGCTGTTTCCTAATGGTTCTCATCTGTGGGCGGGGTTTACACTTAACAAATAAAAGAGATGAGGTTTTGATGAGGTGAATTCTGACCAATCAGATCGCTTCATTGCACCATTTCCTGTTTCTTACTAAGTTAGATCGAATCACTTTG
Organism: Taenioides sp. WSHXM2023; assembly: GCA_029959045.1. NCBI lineage: Eukaryota > Metazoa > Chordata > Actinopteri > Gobiiformes > Gobiidae > Taenioides > Taenioides sp. WSHXM2023. Next base: position 22,682,519 of record CM057103.1, read on the forward strand.
GATCGATTGCTTAGGCCTTGGCATCTTGGATCTTTTCTGCTAATTTCTTTCATTGCAAATTTTACACTCTGAATTTTGATGGTTGAATATGAGGGCTTGAAAATATTTGTGCTGAATATTTAAAAGGTGATTTTTTTTTTATACTAAATTTTAAACACTTTGAAAATGTACACTTAACATTTCAGCAACTAAAATTCATAATAAAAATTATTCAAACATGTTTTTTCAGAGTTAAAAAATTCAAAGTGGGAAATTCAACAGCATTTAAAATTCAAAATCTCATGAAACAAATGAACATAGTAAAAGTAGTCAAGTACTGTACTTAAGTAACTTTTTAGGTATCTTTACTTAAATACATTCTAAAGTGGATACTTTTTGCTTTTACTTTACGATATCTGAGCGCCTGTATCCGTACTTTGTACTCCACTACATTTCTGAACAAGACTGAAAAGTAAAAGTATTTTTATTATTGTGTGACTGCTGCTGAGCATCCTGAGGGTTCATAATTTGAGCAAACAAAAACATACAAAACAGCTGCAATTAAAAGAAATAGTGAACTGTTTCTGTTAAATAAAATTCAGCACAAATCTGAATCAAAAACACTAAATTTGAAGCATTATAAGACCTCAAAGTCTGCGCGAAATACTTTTACTTTTTACTCTTTAAGTACATTTTTAAACTGGTACTTTAATACTCTAATAAGTAGATTTTTTCCTGCGATACTTTTACTTGAGTACTTCTTCCGCCACTGCTTTTCTCTGGTGCCTAAATTTGAAGTCTGAATCTGATGATGTCCTCAAACGTAACCGCACCATCAGTCTACCTGTCACACTCCATCATCCAGCAGGGGGCGCACACACATGGAGGAGATCAGGCATTTTAAACAGGAGCCATGGAGCGAGACAAGAGGAGAGCATCAGAGAAGGTAAGATCAGGTCAGACGCAGGGTTAGAGTGTGAGAAGTTTGAAGACTGCACCAGATGTTCAAGGCAATTCTACAAATTTACAACATGAGCACAGAGCCGTTCACACATGGAAATTAGCAGTAAGGTCCTGACTTTGACCTAAAAAAAGTGTTCCATTATTTTAGTTAGGTTCTTAGTATTTGGCTTTCTACATGTCTGTAAAGTCCGTACTGTTAAACTTTTTCAGATTGATGAAAAATTGGACTCTTACCGTAGCAACTAATGGGGCCCATATTACGCTATTTTCTTACCTAATTTATGTTATAATGTTGTTTCCTCATCACAAACAGACCTGGAGTTGTGTTTTGTTTCATTCACACATGTTTAACGCACAAACCCTGTATATTTAGGCTGAGAAAACACTCTGTTCCACTTGTGATGTCATGAGGTAATACAGGAATCACTTCACTAAATACACCTTCACTAAAAATTTGGCTAATTTCAGCCCTGGAATTGCCACTGAACTAAAGTTAAAAGGTAGCTGTTAACTTGAAAACTTGTCCTCCTCCTGAAGTTAACTTTTATTTCAGAGTTAGTGGCTTAGTTCAGAGAGTTTTCAATCCAGTGCTGCCACTCAGTCACAGACGTGAATAAAGAGCAGCCGAGCGCGCTGGTGTAAACAGGAGATTATGAGTCCAGGGGTGCATTCAGGGGCAGGACGGCATCACAAACACACACAGACTACTCCACAGATAACTCCTTTGTTAAGCTAAAGGTAAAATGTAGCTGCTAACATCAGGTTGCTTCATGACATCAGAAGGTGGAACAGAGCATTTTGAGCTTTGGAGATGTAGACGGACAAATAATAAAGAGTTACTCAAAATGTGGGTGAAACAAATCACAACTCCAGATGTGTTTTGGATGAGGCACCAACTTTATAACATGGAAAACTATCATAAGAGTCAATTTTGTGTAATATAGGACCTTTAAAGAAAACGTGTGTGTGGTTTTTTTGTTTTTTTTGTTTGGTTTTTTTGGGTATTTATTTCATAGATAATCTAGGGTGACCGGACCTCTCTATTTATCCTGGACAGTCCCAGTTTTGAGCCCTGTGTCCCCTGTCCCAGCAGATTTATACAAAACCAGTGATTTGTTCCAGTTTTATACAAGAAATGTCCCAGGTTTCCCTATTTAGACCAATCTGAAACCTGCCAACAATAAACAGAGGCATAAATTGTCATTTGTTTTGGTAAAATACAGAAAAGCTGCTTAAAAATGACCAAAACACCAAGAAAATATGACTATATTAGTTCACATGTTAGTCATGAATGGGCTGAGTGCAGAACAATTTTCCTTCATTACGCACTCATTTCACAATTTTATTATTACCAATTTTATTTTAAAAATCTGGCCACACTAAGATAATCACCTTCAACAACTGGACTTTGCCCCAAACCCACCACGAAATTCAAATACTCGTAGAAATCACTGCAAACATGAACACACCTTTGGGCATTTTATAAAAAGTTTTAAAAGTCAAGTATCTCCATTTTGTAATTCTTTCGCTCGCTCCCGTTAGCTCGAGAACTCAAAGAGACAGAGTTCAGACAGTTCGAAAAGGGGCCTGAACATCCCGGGCGTATCCTGCCTTTAACGCCACATCTCATCTCGTCAAGTGGCTCCGAACTCGTCTCCTGGGTCTGATTGGAGTGCCTAGCGCAGCACTACGTTAGCCGCTAGCTCGACCTCCATTTGGGAACACTTGAGACTCCCACACGCTAATTACGTAGCTTTAATTAGCTTGCGGCCCAAATCCAGTCGAGGTCTAATTGCCTATTGACGATATGCAATGATCTGAAACAAACCCCTCTATCACTGTAGCCGTAACCGCTCCAGCAGCAGAAATATAGACTCCTGAAAAGTGTCCTGCACGGAGGTTAGAAAACGCTAATACAATCACTCAAAAAAGGAGAAAAAGAAGTAGCTGAGTCGGTGGAAAATCAAGTTAGAACTTCGTTGATTGACTATAGAAACTGTGCAAAATTTACTTTACATCACAAATAGCAAAACAAATTTAAAAGGCATTCGTCACAATCTCTTTTTATATTAAAAACACACACACACATACACACAAAAAGACAAAAAAAACAATCACACTAACACTCAAATTTGGTGTTTTTGTCGAACACTGATGCCGACCAATTCTGCAAACTGGACTTTTCAGAGCTTTTGACCATGTTCTAGTTGTTTCTCCTTCTCATTTACATTTTGTATTTAGCGTGATTTTAGCGTGTATTTAGGTGGTGTGAAATCTTAAAATATAATAGGAACGCACTAATGAATTACCTGCAAATATATTTTACAAATTCGGGGGTTTTGTCGATCATTGAAGCTGACCTCTTCTGCAAAATTTTCTTTTCAGAGCTTTTGGCCATGTTATAGTTGTTTCTCCTGTAACACTTTATAAAACAGATCATTCGTAAATGTTTATTAACCATTAACTAATCCTTTACTAAAAAATATCTACTCATTAACAAGTGTTTAACAATTATTTACAAACATGGACAAGGACTGAAACATCTACAAACTATTTACAAATGTTTATTCATGAACATCATTTTTGTAAGGATGAATAGTTTATTTAGTAAATGATTGATCTCCGTGTAGATGTACTTAACCGTTCAGCCTGTAATTTTTAACAGTATGGCATTAAACTTATCTCCATGGAGACAGGCGAAGGTACAGATCAGATCAGTGGAGAGGTGCGGCCTGCTCACACAAGAATGCATTTTCTTAAAGGTATTTCTGAACAATAAAATCAACTCTAATGAAATAAAAGGCTGAATAAAATTTTTCATGCCATACTGTGGAACATTCCAAGCAAAGCAATAAAAGTGGCATACCCTCCACCAGAAAAGTTACACAATGCACCTTTAATGGTTAATGCACATTTACAATAAACATGTTACAATTTCCTCTTTTCATTTACCCTCTCAAAGTTGTATTTGGAGTTGTATTGTACATGTTTCAGTCATTTTTGATCTCCTGTATTCAAGACGTCATTGCTCCAATCTGTTTTCACCAGTTGTAGAAGAAGTAATTGATTTTGTTACTTAAGTAAAAGTACAGATACCAGAGCAAAAAAATACTCAAGTAAAAGTAACAACTGAAAAAGAAACAACTGAACTGATCCTTTTTTTTCCTAGCTGTTTTTGTTGTATGTGTTAAAAAGAAACCTTCAGCCTTTTCAGCAGGTTTCAAACTGTAGTAAAAATACTTTTTCTTTTCAGTCCTGTTCAAAAATGTAGTGGAGTTGAAAGTACAGATACTTGCTCTCAAATGTAGTGTTTCAAAATGTACTAAGTAAAACACAGCTCCGGGTACGTTTGCGATGAGGAAACATGATAACTTAGATCAGAAAATAGCGTAATATGAGCCCTTTAACTTGAAAACTTGTCCTCCTCCTGAAGTTAACTTTTATTTCAGAGTTAGTGGCTTAGTTCAGAGAGTTTTCAATCCAGTGCTGCCACTCAGTCACAGACGTGAATGAAGAGCAGCCGAGCGCGCTGGTGTAAACAGGAGATTATGAGTCCAGGGGTGCATTCAGGGGCAGTACGGCATCACAAACACACACAGACTACTCCACAGATAACTCCTTTGTTAAGCTAAAGGTAAAAGGTAGCTGCTAACATCAGGCTGCTTCATGACATCAGAAGGTGGAACAGAGCATTTTGAGCTTTGGAGATGTAGACGGACAAATAATAAAGAGTTACTCAAAATGTGGGTGAAACAAAACACAACTCCAGATGTGTTTTGGATGAGGCACCAACTTTATAAGAGTAAATTTTGTGTAATATAGGACCTTTAAAGAAAACTTGTGTGTGTTTTTTGGTATTTAGTACATAGATAATCTAGGGTGACCAGATGTCTCTATTTATCCTGGACTGTCCCAGTTTTGAGCCCTGTGTCCCCTGTCCCAGCAGATTTATCCAAAACCTTTGATTTGTTCCAGTTATATACAAGAAATGTCCCAGGTGTCCCTGTTTTGACCAATCCGATCCCTGCCAACAATAAAGACAGGCATAAATTGTCATTTGTTTTGGTAAAATACATAAAAACCGGCTTAAAAATGACCAAAACACAAAGTCAAGTGTCGAACAATTTCCTTAATTACGCACTCGTTTCACAATTTTATTATTACCAACCACTCCAAACCAGAGGATTCCCAGTTTATGCTTTTGAAAATCTGGTCACCCTAAGATAATCACCTTCAAAAACTGGACTTTGCCTTAGTACGGCATCACAGACACAAACTACTCCACCGATCGATGCAGCGCCGCATATTAGAACACGTATCTGTCTGTAAATGAAATGGCTGGACTATGGAGGTATAACGTGCTCATGTGGATTTTTGGCGTATATCGTTTGCATTTTACCCGACCAACCTAAGTAAAGTAAAGGTACCTAAAATTTTTATTTAAAGGTGCAACTTTTTGGTTGGGGGTCTTGTTTCTGTGGTTATGTCATTGCTTTGCCTGGAATGTTCCACAGTGTAACATTAAACAGCTCAACCTAGCTCTACATTTATTCAATTACAGGTGGTTTTACAGCTCAAAAATAGAAAAACAGGCATTCTGGCTGTGAGCGGGGTCGCCTCTCCACAGATCCGACCTGTAACTTGGCGTGGCTTGGTCTCCATGACGATAGAAAGGTTTACTGTCATGCTGTGTCTTCATGGAGACAGCACTGAGACCAAAAAAAGTTACTTAGTGCGCCTTAAAGTACAGTATTTTACTACTTTTACTTTCTTACGTTCCACCACTTACTTCGTTCTCCAGTTGTGTTTTCTTAATCGGTGACACATGTAGAATTCAGCAGTGTAGTGATTTTTGAATAAATAAAAAAACTTCGGGGCTCTTTGTTGTGATGACATTTACGCCGACGTCAGCTCCCATTGCGCTAGATCAATATTGTGATTTTAATCGTCTAAATTATAACATAATGATCCACGGAAGTCATACATTATAACTCCCGAGCAGACACAAGCACAGTTTGTCTTCTGATTCTAGTGTTTTCATTTTGTAATCCAGAGCAAGAGAATTCTAGTAGAGTTTTTCATCCATGTTGTGACGCTGTATTGATTTTTGCAGCGCCTTCTGACAACCCCAATATCACTAGTCCTGAAAACAAAACAGTTCTTCAACCTTTTCTTGGACTATTTTCCCTGACAGATGAGGAGAAAATATGACAAATATGACAAATATGACAAATATGACAAATATGACCGCATTCTTCTCTCCAACCAGCCTCACTCTCACGTTTGTTTGGCCAAGCAACTGAAGTGCAAAGCCCCAACGTTCCACAACCTTCTAAGAGCGGAGTTTAACAGTGGTAGCATGCTAACGGCACACTTCCTGATTGTTTCATCGTGTTCATTTTGACGTTTTGTGCACAACACCACGACTACACTGCCTCCACGTCACGCACACACTCACACACATACTCACACATACACAAGCACACACTCACATGCACACACACCCCGCTCCCCCCCACTCACACACAGACAACTCACAGATCTCCGTGTGTGTGGCTACAGTCTGACCAAAAGTGAACACAAACATGTATTTTCAGTTCACCTGTGTGTCCCCTCACGGCAATGCTAAGAACAAGTAACATGCTAACAGCACACTTCCTGATTCTCTGAGGATAAAAGCACGTTATTATCAGATGCAGAAGCGTGCAGGGGTCTCATTTTGAACCCAAGACCAATTTTCCTGAAAACCTTGAGAAATGACTTGGGAAATTATGCTCAGAGGCAAAAAAAAAAAACAAAAACAAAAGAGCCCACTATGCTGCGTACAAATTGAATGTTTAACCTTATTTTTTGTTCGTTTGTTTGTTTACAATGGTCCAAAGTTATTCCTCACTTATCTTATGCATTCCGAGCGTCCTAATTATTCACCAAAATGAAAGTCTTTAAGCATTTTTCGTATCTGAGACCACAGCACTGTTTTGCCGTGACAGTAAATCTAATAACAACTAACATGCAAATATGCACTTCCTGGTTATCGGACAACGAAACGTTTTCTTTTACAATATATCCGTACTGGGGCAAGACAAATTTGGCCTAAATAGCCTACAAGGAACAAATCATCAACAAATAAAGATGGTGTATGGAGTTTAAAAACACAGTGGAGCACTTCCTGTATTACCGCATGACATCACAAGGTGGAACAGAGTGTTTCCTGCTTGCGAGAAGAACTCATGAGAAGAACATGTGTGAATGAAACAAAACACAACTCCAGGTCTGTTTGTGATGAACAACCAGCATTAAAACATAGATCACAAAATGGCGTAACATGGGCCCTTTAATAACACCATTTACGACAATTAATTAACATTTTTACATATTTCCCAGCTTTCCAGTTTTTCCCAGAACATAGTACGCATCTGTAATCAGTATTCATACCACCATTTTTTATTGTTTCAAAGCCAAACGAGATGTGAGGACTGCAGCCGGAGCTAGCATCTCCCAGGGCTGCCTTCACTGTCCTTTTGTTATTACTGAATTAAATAACCTCGCAGAGATAAAAGCCTCGTGTTTGAGAACAACAATAATAATGATGATTCAAAGTCAATGATTGATGCTGAAAGACGAGATGTAAAAATGAATTAGCGCGAACAGGAATTCACTTCAGTCCCTCGGGTTTGTCTCGAAGAGGAAAGCAGCCGGAGAATGTCAATTAGGTAAATATAGTTGGATGTATAGTTGGCTGTTTGGATTTTACGTAAGTGTTATTTATAAGACACATTTATTTCTGTGTAATCCCTCAGTGGTCCAGGTAGGTTTGATCACAAAAGAAAATAGAATTAAACAGTTTTTAAAGCAAAAAACCTGCGAAAATGATTTTTCAGGGCTTTTGACCATGTTATAGTTGTTTCTCCTCGATGTTTACTTATCTGAATTTGTATTTGGACTGATTTGTGCATTTAATCGTTTTCACCACCACCGGTACACACCCTGGTTCTCCAATTTGATTTTCATAATCGACGATATGTGTAAGATTTGGCGGCGTAGTCATTTCATGTTATAATGTTGTTACCTCATCAAAAACATACCTGCGTCAAACGGGTCATACAAAGGAACTGGGATATTATTGTGAATGATCCTCTGTTGAGAAATGTCTTCCCTGAGCCATCTGGAGTCAGCTTTAGAAGGCCTCCCACCATTAAGGACAAGTTGGCGAGGAGCTAGCTACGTTCCAGCGACCAAAAGTACTTGGCTTTCTCGTCAGGAGGGTAATTTCTGCTGTGGACATTGCAGATACTGTGAGAACATGGTGAAAACAGACACTTTCATGGGCATTTTTATAAATAAAACATTTAATTAACAGGCAAAAGGAGAAATTCAATTTGTCAACTGGACAAAGTTTATTTGGCCGAATACAAGCTGCTTCTTCAGTTCTGGAAGCAGCTTGGATGAGCTGCGAAACGTATTCGACCAAATAAACTTTGTCCAGTTGACAAATTGAATTTCTCCTCTTGCCATGGATTCTACCTGGACGACTGAGGGATTCTACACACATTTAATTAACAGCTTTATCAGTTGTGTTTCTATGTGGGCCTCACCAAAAGGAGGCTCAGAGAAAGAGTGGCTGAGCACAGATATGCCATTCGCTCCAAAAACCTAAATTATCCAATGGCCAGACATTATATGGAAGCTCACCACTCAAATGACTCCGCCCTGAAAGTATATGGCATTGAAATAATCACACTGGATGCCTGAGGTGGGGACGAGCTCCAGCGCCTGAAGCAAACGCAGCCCTATTGGATTTTTGTTCTCAAGGTCATGGAGTACCAAGACCTAAATGAAGACTTTTATCTCTCCTACTGCCTATAAACTTAATATGTACGGAAATGTTAAACAAAACTATCTACTCTAAGTCAAAACAGTCCCGGTTAAAACAATCTGACTGCCATCTAGTTCTCAATCTAAAAAATGGTTCCTCCTAAAATAAAATGACTGCCCTGAAGCTAAGAAGCTACTACTCCTTGTGCCCAATCAGAAGAACTGGATGAGTGAAGCCTCCTCCAGAAATCGCAAACCGACACACATCTGTGTGATATTTTTTCTCAATACCTGGAGTTGTGTTTTGTTTCTTTCACACGTTTAAGTAATTTTATTTTATTAGTCTGTCTACATCTCCAAAGCTCAAAACGCTCTGTTCCATACTGATGTGAACTGATGAGTTTTCATTTTTATATACAACCATTTTATCTTATCATCTTTACACCAGAACATCTCAGGGCACTGGGTGAACATTGCATCAAAGAAATGATTTCTAAATCCATCATAAAAAGTAAAATACAACAAAAAATGAGCTTCACTTTCAACTTCTCCCAACTCACACAAAGCACACACTCTGTCTTCTTCACGGCTTTGAGAAAACCTCACAGTTTCTAATCCAGGGGAAGGATTCCTGTGTGCAGCTGGGCAATCAACGATCGCTGATTCCTGGTCAAATTTGCTCTTCATAATTAGATACCAATTTTGCTCATATTCGACGTTGCTGCATGGTAAATTATTATGGAATACATACTGAAGTTATGCTCTGCTGTCCAAGTGACTTTACTCCACTCAAAGACTTGTGTAGATCCTCTGTCATCAAGTCATAATCCCATTCCACAGTCTAACCATGGCACACGTTCTTTGGATTGAGCCAAGGACCCGACCACATCACCCTGCGCCGTCAAAACTGGGACGAACTTGCGCAGTCCCAAAAAGCAGTGAAGATGTTATTGCTTTGTCGGGAATGTTTCACAGTATGGCATTACACCTTTCTGTCTTCATGGAAACATCAAAATCCTGTCTAAAACCACTGTCACTGTCTTTTACTCAGCTTGTTTTTCCTTCCACTGCTCACTCACACACAAATACAGAGCCCTGACATTTGAATAAACACATCTGAATGCAATATTACTCGCCGTGTTTTGGACTCTTTCTGGATTTTTTCTCACTTACCCAAAATGTGGAGGTTAATGCCGCTTTCACCCAGTCGTTTCAGGCACTCCTTCCTGGACACTGCATTACTGTATTGAGTGGGTAACCTGATTAGTCAATAATAGCATTTACACTGCCGATAATATTGAGCGGATGTCTGTTCAGGGCACATACAAATTAGCATGGGTTTAAAGGTAACTGGATTGTTGCAGTGTTTTACCATGGCATTCCAGTGCAGATATTGCCTAGAATGTTCCACAGTATGGCATTAAAGGTGCATCGTGTAACTTATATGTTATAGATCTGTCTGGAACGTTCCACAGTATGACGTTAAACAGTGATACCTTATATATATTCAATCACAGGTGGTTTTATAGTTCAAAAATACCAAGAAAAACAGGCATTCTGACTGTGAGCGGGTCGCCTCTCCACAGATCTGACCTGTAACTTCGTCTGGTTTGGTCTCCATGAAGATAGAAAGGTTTAATACCATACTGTGAAACATTCCAGACAAAGTAATAACATCTCCATGAAGAAAAGCATTTGAAAAGATCCACAATGCACCATTTAATGTATTTGTATGTGAGTAGGGTGACTTCCCACTGGTCTCCACACAGTGTCATTTCAGTTTCAGTTTATTTGCCATTTGCAGTATGAAAAAACACACTGGAAAATGTGTGTGAGAAGCCGAGGGCACGGCATTCATACAGAGAAATTAAGGCATATTCAAAACACAAACCACAGAATATGAATATGAGTCAAAGACGACATTAAAACACGCAAATCGAGGTCTGAAATGTGGGTATGGAGCTCATCACGTCAAAGTATTTATAAAAAAATAAAAAATAAACTTGAAACACTGCAAAGTTCCACGCAAAGTCTGGAGCTGGCCTTCACGGTTCACACTTTTCAGAGACATGACGGAGAACAGAGAGGCGCAGTGGGAATGAGGAAATCACGTTTTGCCATGTTCGTTCTGACATTTTACACGCGACACCACAGCTCCACTGCCCTTCCTCGCACGTCTCGCACACACAAATTTGAGTTTTGTCCGTGCGTACTCTTTCACGACAATATTGACACTCTCGTTTATAAATGAGAGCTCTGACTTGTCACTTGGCCTTGGTGGTGTCAGCTGGTTTTCTCCATGGAGATTGATCTGTTTAATGACATTCTGTGGAGCATTCCTGGCATTAGCAACACAATGTTAGAAATACACTGACAGTCCTTTATAACGGTGGTTCTCAAACTGTGGTATGGGCTCCTCTTTTGGGTTACTCCTTATTTAGAACTTACGGTAAAATAATCCTACTTTTTAACCTGGTTCAGTCCTATTTTAGTCCTGTATTAGACAGGGGTGTAACAATATCCAAATCTCTCAATAGAATATAATCAATATTTATTGCGATATTTTGAGGAGGTTGACAAAATTGTGAATATGCAACTTTTCTGTCAAAATCCAAATTAAAATAGCTTAAAAGTGCTTCATAACAGTTCTTTCATCATGTAGATTGGTCTGAAACTGCAGCAAAGGATCATGGTCTATGTAGTTCCCTCTTTTTTTCATTTTAGCTGTTTCTGCACCAAAACAATGAGTCTAAGCAAAGAGACTTGTAATTTGATGCAATATTATTGTGAGACTTTTGACGACACAATATCATATTTCAGTTACTGTTACATCCCTCGTATTAGAGCTGGTGGTACTTGGAGGAACATATATTTACTTGCTACATGATGCGTGATGTGAAGTTTGAAGTTTGAGAACTACTGCTTTATAAAATACTTGTTTTGACTAAATCACTTTTTGAGGCAGCAAACCAGAGTGGGTCACATATGTGTTTGGAGGTGGGCTGTGGTCGCCATGGTTACCCCGTATTGCTCCTCTGACAAGCAGGTCAGAGGTCACATACCTCAGTGAAGTGAGCCTGTTAATAAAAGAATAGACAGAGCACGTTTTGAGCTGCTTTACTTCCCAACAGAGGATTGTTTCTTCCTCTGCAGTGCCCAGTCTACGCTCTACCAACGCTGTGACATACGCCATCTAATGGTCAGTGAAGGAATTGCACTTTAACTCAAAAGAGATTGCAGAACCACATGAATTGATAGCAATTAAATACAAATAAAATACTCAAATAAAATTTGAGGGATGTCTGTTTTCTATTTGGCATTTTTTTCAGCCTCTACACCCACCTGGGTTAGACCACATTGGCTTTAAAGCTGTATTGTGTAACTTTTTGGTTGAGGGTCTGTCACCTTCTTGTTTCTATGGATATGTCATTGCTCTGCCTGAAATGTTCCACAGTATGACATTAAACAGCTCTATGTTACATTTATTCAATTACAGGTGGTTTTATAGCTCAAAAATATCTAGGAAAAACAGACATTCTGACTGTGAGCGGGGTCGCCTCTCCACAGATCTGACCTGTAACTTGGTCTGGTTTGGTCTCCATGAAGATAGAAAGGTTTAATGCCATACTGTGAAACATACCAAACAAAGTAATAACATTTCCATGGAGAAAAGCCTTTGACAGACCCTCCACCAGAAAAGTTACACAATGACTCTTTAAGTAGGTTCTTAAAGTAGGTTTGGCCTCACATGGAACCCATTCAGAACCCAAGTCAAACCAACATGGACCAACCCAGGCAAAGTCACCACAAACAAGTCCAGATTTGCAGAACACTTCCAAACTTGTATGGGCCCTCACTGCTCTGGGGGCATTGATTAAAAAGCAAGTTAAAGCGCTCTGGGATAGACAAGAGCAATTAGCTTTTGTTTATCTGAATAGTCACTTTTCATTAAGCACCTCGCTAATAGAATTCAGTTTGCGTTTAGTTTTTTTTCACGTAAACAAATATGTCTAGAATGGTATTTGAAAACGTAGCTAACCTCGAGTGAAGTTTTGTTGCCAGAGGTGCAGTGTCACTTCAAATCTGCTCTTCGATCCCTCTCCTCCCTCAGGCTAGTGCTGCTGGTCATGAGCATGTGGGGTTGCCAGGTTTCAATGGCAAAAATCTGCTCTATACAGCTTCTGACAACTTGCCTCAAAACTCTCTGAAAATATTGTGCGACCAGAATTTTCAATGCATTTTATAGTGTTGTAGTGCAGTCGTGGAAGGTATCGGAGTACAAAAGTAAAAGTACAAACTTTAGGTATCTGTACTTTACTTCAGTCAGTTTTACAGTGGTTACTCTTTACTTTTACTCCACTACATTTTAGATCTGAACTGAAAAGTAAATTGTACTTTTATTTATGGTTTGAGACCTACTGAAATGGCTGAGACTTATTTTTTAGCACATTTAATTTGAATTAACATCCCAACTTTAAGAAAATCAAATAGGCACACAAAAAGCGGCTAGAAAAATTAAGAAATCAATTCAATCACTTAAAATCAGCTTAATTCTTTACCAAAATCACTACATTACATCTTATAATTGTTCTAAAAATCTCTGCAAAATACTTTTAATTTTTATCTTTAAGTACATTTAAATAGGTACTTAGATTTTTTTTTCATGTGATACTTTTACTTTAGTAACTTTTTGCCCCAGTATCTGTACTTTTACTTAAGTAACAGAACTGAGTGCTTCATCCACCACTGTTGTTATTGTCACCGTGTTGAAATTTGTTCAACACGGTGCTCTTATTTATTCTTTCATATTTTTTGTCAATGTAATATTTTGTCTTAAGATTTCTTATCAAAATGACAAAAATTCTGAGTGAGTGTAGATAATTATTCGCCCACTTACAAAACAAAATAAAAAATAAGCAGAAAAGGGACAATTAAAAACAAAAGTTCCTTTTGAAAAAAGCCCCAGAGCACGGTCAATGGAGGTGGAATATGAAAAACAAAAACGAACAAAAAAATATGAATTCGCAAACTGGTGCCATTTAAAAAAAAATCTTTTTACTAGTTAATTTCAAAAGGTTTGTGTGGTCCAGTGTTATTCCTCATTTACTTTATGAATTCTTGCCTCTGATCTGGAATTATGACATCCAAATAATTCTAATAAAGGTGTATGTTAGGTATTACCACGTGACATCACAAGGTGCAACAGAATGTTTTCAGTTTGAGAGAAGAACCCAGCCTAAATCTGCAGGGTTTGGTGTTAAACATGTGAATGAAACAAAACACAACTCCAGGTCTGTTTGTGATGAAGAAACAACATTATAATGGATCAGAAAACAGCGTAATACGGGCCCTTTAATCCCCACCAATATTGCTACGCTTGGTAACAGTTCTCAGCTGAAAAAAAGTTCAAAAATTTCTCTAAAACTTCACTGGAGAACATGCTCCTATCTCCTCTTTGTAATTACAGTCATAGAAGCTGGGTCCTCAAAGCAGCCAAAAAAATAGATGCAGCCAAAAAAAAATAGATGTTTGACATAATTACAGAAGCTCTCACAATGCATTATCAAAAGAGAAGGGTTTTTACCAGTGAGCTGTGAAAGTAGATCTCTTGAATCTGAATAAAAAGTTAACACTAAACTGATTTAGTAACAGGACTTTTTATTTAGTTCATTCATTTCATTTCTTTTGTCTATATTTAAAGGGCCCATCCATCCATCCATTTTCTTCCGCTTATCCAGGGCCGGGTCGCGGGGACAACAGTCTAAGTAGGGACTCCCAGACTTCCTTCACCCCGGACACTTCCTCCAGCTCCTCTGGGGGACCCCAAGGCGTTGCCAGGCCAGCTGAGAGACATAGTCCCTGCAGCGTGTCCTGGATCTTCCCCGGGGCCTCCTCCCGGTGGGACATGCCCAGAACACTTCCAGAGGGAGGCGTCCAGGAGGCATCCGGAACAGATGCCCGAGCCACCTCAGCTGGCTCGACGTGGTGGAGCAGCAGCTCTACTCCGAGCTCCTCCCGTGTGACTGAGCTTTTCACCCCCTCTGTGGAGGAAACTCATTTCGGCCGCTTGTATCCGCGATCTTGTCCTTTCAGTCATTACCCAAAGCTCATGACCATAGGTGAGGGGAGGAACGTAGACTGACGGTAAATCGAGAGCTTTGCCTTTTGGCTCAGCTCCCTCTTCACCACAACGGTCCGATACAGTGACCACATCACTGCCGACGCTGCACCGATCCACCTGTCAATCTCACACTCCATCCTCCCCTCACTCATGAACAAGACCCTGAGATACTTGAACTCCTCCACTTGAGGCAAGGACTCCCCACCCACCTGCAGAGGGCAAGCCACCTTTTTCCGGTCAAGAACCATGGCCTCGGATTTAGAGGGGCTGATCCTCATCCCAGCTGCTAATGCATCACAGCGTAAAGGGCCCATATTATGCTTTTTTCTGATCTGTTATAATGTAGTTTCCTTATCACAAACCTACCTGGAGTTGTGTTTTGTTTCATTCACACATATTTAACACACAAACTGAGAGAAACACATGATTCAAATGGGTCTCAAATTTGGATGGAGGATTTTCACCCTTCTAGATTTGAACAGAATGTAGAAGGGAGTGGCTGGTCAGGCACTTGCATTGTCATTATAGTAAAGATCTTTTCCATTTTTGTTCACAGTTTATTAAGGCTAATTATTGTGTAGCCATTATTAAGTGTTACCAACATCATATAACAGCCTAACCTCAGCATCTTTACAATCCAATCTCTCCCTGTGTGGCAAATGCAATTAGCAAGACGCCGTGATGACCTTAGCGTGGCGAGCAGAGAGAGCATGACATTTGTGTATGAGACACGCGACGCCAACCCCCTCACCCCCTCTGCCCTTGCCCGATATCAGCTAGTCTGCTCCCATATCGACCCAATTACAGTTTCTAAGTAAAGCTGTATATCAGTACAAGAAGGCACGGTGCCAAGCCAGCTCCAGTCAGTGGGAATGGGACATTGATAATTACGGGTTTTAAAATAGTTGAACAAGAAGGAAAAATGGATGCTATACTGTTCAGTGAAGTGTAAGAGATAAAAGAAGTAGGTTGGGGTGTCTTTAAAATCTGATTTCTTTCCATGTGTTGCAAAATTTGGCTCACCTCAGTATAGATATATAGTAAACACAGCTCTTGAGGTGAAAATAAGTTGATGTGTACCATCTGCTCTTATAAACTCATCATGGTGAGTAATTAGGATGTTCTGAATGCATAAGGTAAGTGAGGAATAACTTTGGACCACTGCAAACTGTTGAAAATGAACTAGTTCTGTTTAAAACAAAATTAAAGACTGTATAAAGAAGTGGACTAAGGGAGTGTGACCCACAGCATTCAGTTTGAGTCAAATGAAGCTTACAATGTACAAAATCTATAGTAGTTTATATTGCATTACGATATAAGTGGTGTAGTTGACATAACTTATGCCCTCCAGGCAAAGAGTAACTGGTTCAACTCTTGTCCAATGTCGTACTGTTGTTGCTTTGGATAAGTGACTCCACTCCTAATGCACATTTCAGCAACAGTTAGTTTGCAAATGTAATGGCATCTGGACTAAATGTCATATCACCAAACCACACTCTAATGACATAATTGTCATTGTCACTACTGTCACATACTGTTTACTGTGAAATATGTCCTATGAATATTAGCTAACGAGCAGAGCTGCTTGTGCTAACTAGCCCAGCCCGGAGTGATGCGGTGATGCGGTGAGGAGGGGATGTTAGCAGAGGAGAGAGGAGGAGAGAAGAAGAAGATACCAGGCTGAGCTGTCGCCATGGAAACGCCTTTGACATGCAGCTGCCAGCACAGCGCTTTAGTCAACCATTTACTTTACATCCGCGTACAAAGAGAGGATAATGGACGTTTCTGTGGTGATCGTAAAGAAGGAACAGCACAGTGAGTTTGCTCCATTCTAGGTTGGTACAGTTGAAGAACTCAAATAAAGTGAGTTTAATTTGAAAGGAACTGTATGTAGCCTGTGCTGTTAGTGTTTAAAAAAAAAAAAAAAAAAGTTACTACAATCACAGCTGAACCCGGGTTGCCAGAGCCTAAACCTGCTGTTCTGGTGGACAGTAGGATTCATAGAACTGTAGTTACGTTTGTAACTTTCAATAGAGGCTGAGTGGCTAGCACTCACATTTCACAGCAAGAAGGTTCTGGGTTCGATCCCTGGGACTTTCTGTGTGAAGTTTGCATGTTCTCCCTGTGTTTGGATGGGTTTTGTTTGGGCACTGCAGTCTCCCCCATCAACCCAAAATATGCACCACAGGTCAAATCCTCCAGCTAAGGTACTTCTGATCGAGCCAAGCAACAAGATCACAGAGACGGGTCCCTGGACATGGGACCACACGCCCACTGCTTCTGAGGGGCCTGCCCTAGCAGCACTGGAGGATGGGTCAAATGCAGAGGACAAATTTTTGTACAGGGACAATAAAGTGTAACTTATCATACAAGTTTTTCTCAATATTTAAGGTAGGGATGCACCGGTCCAGCTTTTTTAATTCCAGTACTCATTTCAATACTAAGGCTTTAAGTATCTGCCAAAACCCCATATCAAACAATAGGAGTAAAGACGATTCAGATTAGAGAAAGTCCTTTTGGGTTGAAACCAACTAGATTGCAGCATTTAAACTGGCAACCCAAATGAGAGACTCTGCTTTCTGATTAGATAATCGTCTTGAGAACCAAAAAGCACACACAAACTTGGGTATCATGTCCAATGTTTTTGCTATTTTGTTATGAAGAATAAATCGGTTTTACAATTGTTATCAGTAAAAGCTATTTTTGATTTGACCATCTTGATCTCGTATCTGAGGACAAGCCAAGTTTATGAAATCTAAACTCAGAATCTTGCATACAGTTCCTTTAAACACCTCTTCCTGTACATTCACACGGTTGTCATTTCCCCGCTTGCTAACCCAGCTGATTAGCCGCTACACGGTACATCCTGGGACTGTGGCACACTCGCTAGCACACAGCAGAGGAGGTAGCGTGTGTCGACATGTCATACTTGTTACTGTGCTTGTGCAGCCGGTAATGAGAAGGCTCTGAAAATAGGGCCTATTGCCGGTAATGGAAGTCTCACGCGATGACTCAATGGCTGCTTTGTCTGCCTTAGCTCCCCTCACACACACGCACGCACATTCTGGCTTTCCATGCTTTTTGGGAACATTACATAGACTTTAATGCATTTCCTGGAGTCCGAAACTAACCATAAATAAAGTCATTACGTGGCTTACCTAAACCTTAACCTTGAATGAGACCTATTATGCAAAATCAACTTTTTAGAGCTATTAACCATACTATAATTGTTTCCTTCTCCAAGTTATATTTAGAATGATTCATGCATGTTTATCTTTATTGTAATCTTTATTCTCCTGTATTCTTGGTGGTAAATTATGGGTTTTAGGAACCAATCGTCTTGATGGGTCTGTATTCTTCTCTACATGAAAACTTACAGATTACAGATTTTTTGAGTTTGAAGTGTGGATACCTGTTAGACCAATCACACTGTTCCTTTTACCCCCAGACTCGGCCCCTTCTTCCCCCCTCTTTCTCCCCTTTAGTCCTCAAGACCCCCCCTCACTCTCCCTTTTAGACCTCCAGACACCCCCTCCTCACTCTCCCCTTAATACTCTAAACCCCGCCTCTCCTCACTAGCCCCTTTAGTCCTCCAGACCCCGCCCCTCCTCACTTTCCCCTTTAGTCCTCCAGACCCCGCCCCTCCTCACTTTCCCCTTTAGTCCTCTAGACCCCGCCCCTCCTCACTTTCCCCTTTAGTCCTCCAGACCCCGCCCCTCCTCACTTTCCCCTTTAGTCCTCCAGACCCCGCCCCTCCTCACTTTCCCCTTTAGTCCTCCAGACCCCGCCCCTCCTCACTTTCCCCTTTAGTTCTCCAGACCCCGCCCCTCCTCACTTTCCCCTTTAGTCCTCCAGACCCCGCCCCTCCTCACTTGCCCCTTTAGTCCTCCAGACCCCGCCCCTCCTCACTTTCCCTTTTAGTCCTCCAGACCCCGCCCCTCCTCACTTTCCTCTTTAGTCCTCCAGACCCCGCCCCTCACTTTCCCCTTTAGTCCTCCAGACCCCGCCCCTCCTCACTTTCCCCTTAATACTCTAAACCCCGCCTCTCCTCACTAGCCCCTTTAGTCCTCCAGACCCCGCCCCTCCTCACTTTCCCCTTTAGTCCTCCAGACCCCGCCCCTCCTCACTTTCCCCTTTAGTCCTCCAGACCCCGCCCCTCCTCACTTTCCCCTTTAGTCCTCCAGACCCCGCCCCTCCTCACTTTCCCTTTTAGTCCTCCAGACCCCGCCCCTCCTCACTTTCCCCTTTAGTCCTCCAGACCCCGCCCCTCCTCACTTTCCCCTTTAGTCCTCCAGACCCCGCCCCTCCTCACTTTCCCCTTTAGTCCTCCAGACCCCGCCCCTCCTCACTTTCCCCTTTAGTCCTCCAGACCCCGCCCCTCCTCACTTTCCCTTTTAGTCCTCCAGACCCCGCCCCTCCTCACTTTCCCCTTTAGTCCTCCAGACCCCGCCCCTCCTCACTTTCCCCTTAATACTCTAAACCCCGCCTCTCCTCACTAGCCCCTTTAGTCCTCCAGACCCCGCCCCTCCTCACTTTCCCCTTTAGTCCTCCAGACCCCGCCCCTCCTCACTTTCCCCTTTAGTCCTCCAGACCCCGCCCCTCCTCACTTTCCCCTTTAGTCCTCCAGACCCCGCCCCTCCTCACTTTCCCTTTTAGTCCTCCAGACCCCGCCCCTCCTCACTTTCCCCTTTAGTCCTCCAGACCCCGCCCCTCCTCACTTTCCCCTTTAGTCCTCCAGACCCCGCCCCTCCTCACTTTCCCCTTTAGTCCTCCAGACCCCGCCCCTCCTCACTTTCCCCTTTAGTCCTCCAGGCCCCGCCCCTCCTCACTTTCCCTTTTAGTCCTCCAGACCCCGCCCCTCCTCACTTTCCCCTTTAGTCCTCCAGACCCCGCCCCTCCTCACTTTCCCCTTTAGTCCTCCAGACCCCGCCCCTCCTCACTTTCCCCTTAATACTCTAAACCCCGCCTCTCCTCACTAGCCCCTTTAGTCCTCCAGACCCCGCCCCTCCTCACTTTCCCCTTTAGTCCTCCAGACCCCGCCCCTCCTCACTTTCCCCTTTAGTCCTCCAGACCCCGCCCCTCCTCACTTTCCCCTTTAGTCCTCCAGACCCCGCCCCTCCTCACTTTCCCCTTTAGTCCTCCAGACCCCGCCCCTCCTCACTTTCCCCTTTAGTCCTCCAGACCCCGCCCCTCCTCACTTTCCCTTTTAGTCCTCCAGACCCCGCCCCTCCTCACTTTCCCCTTTAGTCCTCCAGACCCCGCCCCTCCTCACTTTCCCCTTTAGTCCTCCAGACCCCGCCCCTCCTCACTTTCCCCTTTAGTCCTCCAGACCCCGCCCCTCCTCACTTTCCCCTTAATACTCTAAACCCCGCCCCTCCTCACTTTCCCCTTTAGTCCTCCAGACCCGCCTCTCCTCACTCTCCCCTTTAGTCCTCCAGACCCCTCCTCACTCCGACGTCCCTATGTTTTCAAGATGTCGTTGCTCCAATCTACCCCCGTTTTCACCGCCACGCTTACTTTATTCATTTGATTTTCTTCTTCTTTCAGTGTTGTGTAGCTGTTTTTCCACAACTGCAAAAAACAAAACTTGCTCACTCGCTCCAACAAAGAAGCACTTTGCTGTACTTTTTCAGCAACGGCAGCTCCCACTGGGCTCTGCAATTTTCCATCCAGGAAGTCAGAGACATTTTTCTTTTACTCAGTCATAAAGGATTATCGAGATTTAAATAAAAACATAATGATCTACGGTTGTCAGCAATTACAGCCATAGGTAACAGTTATGGAATTACCTCTACGCTTGTCATATCTGCGGGATGTGTGCAGTCAGGAAGTACAATTATTCATTTTTTGAAAAGAAAAAAAACAGATTAACTCTATTTATGTCCACTATGTTCTGTGTCTTAGTTATTTTTATGGTTTTGACCTTTTTAGTTATTGGTATTTTTTCTCTTATTTGATTTTGACTAGTTTTAGTGTCTTAACGAGGACTAGTGGAGTTAAATAGAGCTTTATTTTACATTCCCATTGTATTTTTTTTTTATCTGTATTGTGCAGCACTTTGGAAACTGTTTTGTTTATGAAATGTGCTATATAAAAAAAGTGGATTTGTTTGGATGATTTATTGAAACTATAACCTGTATGCACTTAAACCTATTTTAAGGGCTATCTTAACAAAAAAACAAAAAAAACAAACTGTTGATCTAATAAGAATTTACATAATGGAGACCTGATTTTTGTCCCCATAAGGCAAACAAGTCCCCATGTACTGAGTGTGTGTACAGACTGAAGTCCCCACTCGTGATAAATACCTCCAGATACACGAGCGAGTGCATAGATTTCATTTGTGCCGAAGCGAGGAGGAAGAAAGCCTTGCTCACCAAAAAGCACCACGCTTTGGAGGAGCACAAACCTGATTACGCGTCCTTTTGTGACATCAAATTAACCGTGTTTAGGCAATGCTAGTCTGGCTGCAGGAGGCGGAGAGCAGAAGAGAGGCATTTCCAGCTCAAAATGAGGCTCTGATATGGAAGCTGGTGAGAAAATGGAGGGTTTGAACAATACCAGGTAAGAAAAGGTTGGTTGTAAAAGCTTCAAAATCGATTGTTTCCTCTTCTCATTTACCCTCTT
Organism: Taenioides sp. WSHXM2023; assembly: GCA_029959045.1. NCBI lineage: Eukaryota > Metazoa > Chordata > Actinopteri > Gobiiformes > Gobiidae > Taenioides > Taenioides sp. WSHXM2023. Next base: position 22,704,024 of record CM057103.1, read on the forward strand.
GAAGTCGTATTTGCAGTGATTCGTGCTTGTTTGAGCAATCTTTAATCACTTATTTTCAAAACGCCATATTCCTAATCAAGTCCTGTTTTCACGGCCATCAGCGTACGCCCACTGCTCCCTACTTACTTTGTTCTCTGATTTTCTCTTCTTAATCTGTGATATGCGTAGGATTTGGCAGCGTCGCGTAGTCATTTTGGTACGAATATAAACAAAAATAAGCTACTTGCTAATGCGATCTGCAGCTATCCATCAGCGTTGCCGACTCTTGGTTGTGACATCGGCTCCCGCAGGGCACAGCAGTTTTGTCTCTTTTATTAAGTCGCTTTAGATGAAGATTGCGATTTAAACGTGGAAAACATAATGATCCGTGGGTGTCGTAGATTGTAACTATATAGCACACAAAAGCACAGTATGTCTTGTTTCAGCTTGGCGACAGTAGAGGAGCTTCCAATCTGCACCAACTGGGACGGTTTCAGACAACATCACAACATCTATAGGACAGGGGTCTTCAACCTTTTTCCTCTGGTGAGCTACTTCTACAAAACGAAAATGCCAGAGAGCTACTAGTTTTAGCCGTCACAAGAAATTTTGTATATATAAGAGCCACGGCAAGATTTAGATGAGGTACAGTTAGATGCCTATAAAACATAAACCATTATCCTTTTACTCATGCACAAAGTTAGGCATCAAAATCATACATGCACAATGGTATTAGGCATTTAATTAATCAAATTTGACTTATTCAGCGCAATGTGTAATTCAGAAATCCCTTGGCGAGCTACTTGGAAGGGGGTGGCTCCTAAGCTACAGGTTGGAGACCCCTGATGTAGGACAATATTATTTAATACAGATGAGGGGCAGCTAAAGTTTATATTATTGAAACGCAGACTTTTGTTTTAATACAGTGACTCCTTGGGTATTTCATTGCAAAGTACAATTTAAATGTCCTATATTACACAAAAAGATTCTTGAGAGCTTTAAGTTACGTTAGAATGTTGTTACCTCATCAAGAATATACCTTAATTTATACCTTTATCATTAGTCTGTCTACATCTCCAGAGCTCAAAATGCTCTGTTCCAGCTTGTGATGTCATGAAGTGGTAGTTTTCAAGTTAACAGCTACCTTTTACTAAAAACTCAAGACACATTTTCAGGAGCCTGTCATCAGTATGAGCGTTCATGATCCTGTTTAGGTGTTTGATTTTCAACAAAAAGGTGAGTGACTAACTGAAAAACTGTTGGTTAATGCTAACTAGCTTGTGACTGTAATGCTAGTGAGAGAGACTTGTTTAACAGCACAAATCAGTTCGCCTTTTGTAGTTCCAGCTAAATCAGTTCTTTCTGGTCAGATTGTGTTCAAATAAAGCTTAAATTAAAGTCTAACTTGAGTAACAGAGCTTGTAACAGAGCAGTGCCTACAGTTAGCACCACACCCCCAGGGAATGTTGATGACACCAGCTGCAAAGTGTCAATAGAATGCTTTGAAACGCCTGGAAACTGAAGCCGTCCTTTTGGACACTGGATACAACAATTATATACTGGTGGGAGATGGCATTGAAACGGAAATGCTCCACAATTTACGAAAAACACGGTCATACAAAATGCCAAATATTTAATCCTCAGAAATTGGTATGCTTCAATACGGTTCTTTCTCAAAATAAGTGGAGAAAAATATAGTCTTACAGTACATCCGTGTCTAAAAATACAGTTATGAGTTGTATTTTGGAACGATATGAGATCTGCCACAGCAGCACTTTGGAGCTGGCAGCTGAAAATAAGTGTCAGGCAAAACTTATCCCCTCAAGGATGTTTACAGACAGACTAATGTGCACGAAAATCAAACTGGAAATAAATAACAAAAATAAAATAGCTATTTATAGAACTTATATCATGCAACATTGACTTTTTTGACCTTTTGACCATGTTATACAGATGTCTCCTCAGTGGAGTTGTGTTTGTTTCATTGATAATTTCATGAATCCATAAATCCAAAGTCTTCTCTGAGCACCTAAAAAAGCTTTGTTCGTATATTGCCTGATTAGTTCTGTCATAGTTAAAACTCTGGACGTCTCCTGCTGAGTTTTTAAGTCCATAAACCATCACCTTTGGGTTAGGGTTTGGGTTAGAGTTAGGGATCATTCTTTGGTCAAATTGTGTTCACAAACGCATGTCTCTGTTAGTATAGCATTCACAGGGACAAGGTCTTTTGTTGTTTACTTTCTAAATGTTCATCCGCGCTATTGAAAGCAGACGGAGCTCCATTGCCTAATTACCTAACTGAAAATGTAGGAGAAGTTTATCAAGTACCTTTTCCAAAATGTAGATATTATTTTAAGTTTAAGTTAAGAAAATCTACAGTACTTATCCCAAGGTCTAAAAGTGTGTTTTAAAGCCAATAATAAGTGGTCTTTAAAGGTAATATATTACACAAAATGGACTCTTGCGAGTTACGTCATGTTATAATGTTGTTACCTCCTCAAAAACAGACCTGGAGTTGTTGTTTCATTCACACGTTTGAGTAATCCTTTATTATTAGTCCATCTTGTGTCATTTCAAGTTAACAGTTACCGTTTACCTTTAGTTCAGTAAAGATCGGCAATTCTAGGGCTGAAATTATCCAAATGATGCTAGTGAAGGTGTGTGGAGTTTAAAAATACAGTGAAGCACTTCCTGTATTACCACGTGACATCATAAGGTGGAACGGGGTGTTTTCTGTTTGAGAAAAGAACTCGGTCTGAATATACAGGGTTTGTGTGTTAAACATGGGTGAATGAAACGAAACACAACTCCAGGTCTGTTTTCTGATGAGGAAACAAAAATAACATAAATCTTAAAATAGCGTAATATGGGCCCTTTAAGGATTTGTTTTTTACGCTCTTGAAAACCACTGAACTGTACTGAAGTCTTCACGCTTTGTTAACCAGTGCATGTACTGTATTTTTGCTTGGTGTTCACAAACTGTCCTCCTTTTCTGTCACTCAAGTCCAACAATCTCCAGGAACACTACCTCGTCTTGGTACATTTTCAGGACTACCACCTACACCGAGAGCTTGTACTGTTATTTTTGAATATTGAAATTCTGAAATGTTTGGGTAGCTATTATTATGTCGCTATTATAATTGCCTTATTTGCAGAACGCACATTTCAAAATTCTGAAAACTGACTTTAAAAGCTAATAATTTGTAAATGCACAAGGCACAGCACAGTTAGCACACAAATGTACTGATTTTTAATGGCCACATTGTATTGTATAGTATTTTGTAAAACTGCAATTTCACACAACTTACATTAATGAATATACTAGTAGTAGTTGTAGTTATTGAAGTAGTACCAGAAACAGAGGAATTAACAATTTTTTGTCTACCCACTTCCTTCTGAAAACTCTAATCTGAGTTTTGCAGAGGTGGCAGACTAGCCCAAAATTGTACTCAAGTAAGAGTAACGTTACTTCAAAATAAACTTACTCAGGTAAGAGTAATTTTTCAAAGGATAGACACAAAATTTAAAAAGTCATATCTGAAGGAATACACAACGTTGAAATTTGAAATATTGTCAACATAAATAGTACTGTTACTTCAATACAAAATATTCAAGTAGAGATAAATGTAACTGAGTAATTGATTCTAATGATTGTAAATGATTCTAGTGAAGGTGTGTGGAGTTTAAAAACACAGTGGAGCACTTCCTGAATAACCACGTGACATCACAAGGTGGAGCAGTTTTTTCTGTTTGAAACACAGCCTAAATATGCGGGATGTCCAGGAAAACTACCTCGCGTTGGTACATTTTCTGAAATACTACCTACAGTATGAATATTGAAATTCTGAAATGTTTGGGTAGCTTGTAGAACACACATTTCAAACTTGTGAAAACGGGCTTGAAAAACTGATCATTTGTGAAAGCACGAAGCAGAAAACAATCTACACACAAATATACAGATTTTTAATGGACACCCTGTATAGTATTTGGTAAAACTGCAATTGTACATGTCTTATATTAATGAATATATTTCCTGGGACGTAACTTGAGCTTAAGGCCAAAATTGTACTCAAGTAAGAGTAACGTTACTTCAAAATATTATTACTCAAGCAGAAGTGCAAAGTAGTGGTCCACGAAATTACTCAAGTATAGAGTAAAAAAGGAAGAGTTAGATAACGCACAAAATCGAGTATTTTCAAAGGATTGACACAAAATTTACAAACACAAACACTGAAATTTCATATTGTCACTTGTAGACTGACTCACAGTGGAATGAGGAGCCAAAACCTTTACTCAAGTAAGAGTACTGTTACGTAACTCAAATTATTACTCAAGTAGGAGTAAATGTAACTGAATACTACATACCTCTGGAGTTTTGTCTCACCATTAATCTATTCCTGCTTACATTAAAGGCCCTATATTACACAAAACTGACTCTTTTAGCCATGTTAGAATGTTGTTACCTCATCAAAAACAAACCTGGAGTTGTGTTTTGTTTCATTCACATGTGTTTGAGTAATCCTTTATTATTAGTCTGTCTACATCTGCCCATTAAACCTCTTAGAGATCCTTGTTGAGAGCTGTAATAAGGTGAATGGGTTTGTGAGTGCTCCAAATGACAGGCAGCTTCAGCATTAGAGTTTGAGCCAAAATGGCGTTCGTGGCTCAGAGCTGATTGTGGTTCTTGGCAATGGCACAGAGCTCTGATGAAACGCTGCCACCATCCCAACCATCTCCAGCCTCTCCTCTGACATTTACGCACAAAAAATGACTAATTCAAAAATCCACAAGGCTGGTGAGACGAGCAGTGAGTTAAAGGACACGTATTATTCAAAATGGACTCTATTCAAGCTTTGAACTGTGTAAAATTGTTTTTTGCTCATCAAAAACAAACCTGACGTTCTTTGTTGCCTTCTCTGAGAACTGAGAAATGTTCAGTTTGAATTTTGTCTGGATTGTTGCATCATAGGTAAAAATCTGGACACCTCCCATGCAGTTTTATTGTGCTTTTTTTTCTGATTTATGTTATAATATTGTTTCCTCATCACAAACAGACCTGGAGTTTTGTTTTGTTTCATTCACACAGATTTAACTCACAAATTCTGCATATTTAGGCTGAGTTTTTCTCTCAAACGGAAAACACTCTGTTCTACCTTGTGATGTCATGTGGTAATGCTGTGCTCCACTGTATTTTTAGACTCCACACACCTTCACTTGAATCATTTAGATAAGTCCAGCCCTGGAATTGCCAATCTCTACTGAACTAAAGGTAAAAGGAGCTGTTAACGTGAAAACTACTGCTTCATGACATCACAAGGTGGAACAGAGCATTTTGAGCTTTGGAGATGCGGACAGACTAATAATAAAGAATTACTCAAACATGTGAATGAAACAAAACACAACTTTCACAATAAAAATGGAAGTTTTGAAGTCAATAAAAACCCTTAATAAATTATATTAAGCAACTAAATCTAAGAGTTATGTTTAATGCCATGCCGGGACATTCCAGACAAAGCAACAACATCTCCATGGAGACAGGCAGATGCACCCTCCACCAGAAAAGTCACACAGTGCACCTTTAGGCCCATAGACCATCACCAAACTCATTCTGTGGTCAGACTGATTTCACATCTAGGCATGGGTCTGTTAGTGTAGCGTTCACGTGGCCTGATGGATTCATTAGTATACTTGGTTCATTCCAGTTCCTGACAGCTGTGGTTTTTATCCGCTGTGGGGGGTATGTGCATGGATCTCTACGGTTAAACAGTTCAACAGACTCAGCGGGAAGCTTCAGTAAAGGTGTCTACTCAGGCTAAAACACCTGCTTGTCAAAACCCAACCTCGTCAGATCTCAGGCGCTAAGCAGGGCAGTACTTGGATGGGAGACCACTGGGAATATCAAAGGCCGCAGCGGGGCAGCAGTGGCTCTTGTGGTCGTTCTGTCCTTAGGTAAGACATTTCATCTGTGTTGGTGGTGGTCGCAGGAGCCGACGGCGCAGATTGGCAGCCTCACTTCCATCAGTCGGCTCCAGGACAGCTGTGGCTACAATAGAGTTAATATGATTGACCGAGAGCAGGACCACGCCCCAACTTCTCCCTGCTCCTCTCCAGTGATCCACAGCTCAGCTCAAACACACCTTCAATCACCCAGAAGCCCTATTTATCCAGGCCTATCCGACGACACCATCTGTCTCCGCTCTCTCCATCCCCCCCGACAGAGCCCTCATCCTGAGACTCTAACCATCCACCACATCTATCCATATCATCAATACATATCTCTATGATAAACCATTGTTGTAGCATGGTCCTTCCTAGTGAATGCTCTTTAAAAGTCTTTGTGTGTCTTGAAAGGTCCTTAACCAGTTCAGTGCATCATCATCAGTAAGTAATGACATTTATAATAGTCACAAAATACAACAGCTTTTCTGGTGGATGGGTTCAGGCCACTATCTGCTTGATAAAATATTGGTTTGGCTGGAATGTATTTTTATTTTTTATTTTATTGCAGTAAAAAAGATAAACTGTAATGAAATAAAACCTGGATGCATTTAACATTATACTATAACATTCAGCCAAGCAATAACATCTCCATAATATTCCATCCGCCCACACTTTTAGAGGTTAGTACATTGTGTTTCAACGCAAATCCTCATTAGAACAACTGTTTCAGAATTTAGGCGACATCTTAAAATATCGTATGTAAAGACAGGAAGAAAGAAAGTGAAGGAACCCACTGTCATCACACTGAGGCGTGCAGAGGTGTACACGAGCAGTCAAAAGGCTGGACACTTTTTCATTTATGTTTCTTCTTTATTTCCATTAATAATAACACATTTATTCGGATATTTCATAAATGATAAATTGCATTATGTTCCAACAGTAATCAACAGATACATAAAGGCAATTATTTTATGTTACTAATCACAAATATAATCAAAAATTTAATAATTCTGAAAAGGAGTGGGGAGAAGCAAATGTTTATTTGCTACCACCCCCTTTTACAATACAATTAAAGCGATAATGTGCTTCAGTCAGACTCTTCTAAGTCACATTACTCCAGATACAAAATAAATAACTGCATTTCAAAATGTTTTAGTGCACATTCAATCATTATCATCAAAGATCCATGATTATTTACACGGTAGATTCTCACTGAAGCCATCAAAACTATGAATAAATAAAAATAAACTCAAAATAACTCCACACTTGTTTTACATTAAAAACATTTTAAATTAAAATAACCACCCTTTGCTTTGAACCCTGGTTTGCACTCTTAGCATTTCTTGACCCTGATATGGTACAGTTGTGAAGTGAAAACCATTTCAGGGATTTCATCCAGAAGCTCACTGAGAGAAGGTGAAGGGTTTGCAGCGCTGTCAACAAAGCAAAGGGGGGATACTCTGAGGATTTGAATATAAAACATTAAAGTATTAAACTGAGTTTTTAGACTTTTTGCTACTTAATTACACAGATTTTGCATTATATATTTGACGTCTTCCGTATGTATATAAAACGTAAAAAGTGGTCAACTTAAAGGTGCATTGTGCAACGTTTTTACCTGCTTGTCTCCATGGAGATGTTATTGCTTTGCCTGGAATGTTTCATGGTATGATATTAAACACGTCTGTCAAGCCTTTATTCATTACGGGTGTTTCTGTTGCTCAAAAATACAATAATTCTCTCTGTGAATATGGTTGCCTCTCCACAGATCTGACCTGCAATGTAGCCTATAGTTGAGATAATATAGAGATTGAGGTTTAATCTCTACCGTGGAACATTTTGGATAAAGCAATAGCGATTTTAAAGAAAAAACATACATAGATTGAGAGAGCGTGTCCAAACTTTTTACTCACAGTGCAAATGAGGCTAAAACAGATCGCTTTTTCCCCCGGCATCCATTGGGCAAAGTGGTTGGACCCTTTATAAAGTGAATGAGATCATCACAAGTCAAAGCAGTATTCAAATAACCTCATGTATTTTCATTGTAATCAGGTCAAGTGTATCCACCCTTTACATACCAAGTCCTGAGCCTCGTAGTCGGTGTAGCGTAGAGGGTGCACGGTTTCCTGTGCAGGGCTGAACGTGCCTCCTCCTTTAGTCTGATGGTGATTGTCAGAGCCTGATAACCCTCTGTCTCCCACCCCTGCACCTGTCACTCACTGCCAAGCCCTGCCAAGCCCGCCAGCACACAAGGAACTCTGCCACAGACCAGAGAGGGGAGAAGAGGAGAGAGGAAGGGAAAGTATAAGCAACGCTGTTATACAGTAGACCCAAGGAGATGAGGAGAGGAGAGGGGGCTAGGAGAGAGGAAAGGAAATAAGAAGAGGGGTAGGAGACAAGGACGTCATTTGGCCTGGTGACTTCTAGGGCTGTAGTCGACTAAAGAAATTCTTGGTTGATTAAACGTGCATTCTGTGACTTTTCTGGTGGAGGGTTGGTCAAATGCTTTTCTCCATGGAGATATCAGTACTTTGTCTGGAATATTTCACAGTATGGCATTAAACCTTTCTATCTTCATGGAGACCAAAACTGACCAAGTTATAGGTCAGATCTGTGGGGAGGTGACCCCGCTCACAGTCAGAATGCCTGTTTTTCTTGGTATTTTTAAGCTTTAAAACCACCTGTAATTTAACAAATGTAAAGTAGAGCTGTTTAATGTCATACTGTGGAACATTCCAGGCAGAGCGAAGACATATCCAAAGAAACAAGCAGGTGATGGACCCCCAACCAAAAACTTACTTAAAGCAAAGAGCGTGGCAAAAGCTGTCAAAACTATTACGTATCTCAGTGTATCTGACTTAAACTGCACTCACAAGACTACACCTGCAGGGGGTGTTCATGCAAAAACTACTATTTCAACAGAAAAAAAAAAGTCTAGGAAACAATGCGTTTATATAAAGACAGATTAAACTTGAGAATCATGAGTTTAATCTGCCTTTTTACATATAAATACAAGAAAATATGAAAGATAATGCTTGTGAAAAGCCAGTTAGTGAAATATACACCCTGGTAATTCTATGTTTTGCATATGGTAGACCACTGTTTATACTATATTATGTACAATTTGTGGTTAAACGTAGGCTTTTTAAAGATGATTGTTGATGAATAAGGAACAAAAATAAAGCTAGAAATTAGCTCTGAAGTTGTAATTTGGACCTGTAACACTTCCACAGAGTTGTTAAGTAATAATGTCACTTCCAGGTCCAATCATAAACAAAAGCACAGCATTGCAGCGTTGTGTTGTTCACAATGGCCTGTGCTCATTGGCGTGAAACTAGGCTGACCATAATTTCAGAATGCAAAACTGGGACAAACCCAAGTTGGGATGGTTGATGTAAACAAAACTGTGGAAAGAGCGCATAACAAAGTCCATTCTTGACTCACTTGTGGGTCAGTCATAATCTGAGGGACTTCACTCAGTGCGTCGAAGTGCATTTTTAGACTTATGGCCATTTTCATGCATGGTTTTCTGTATTTTAGTTAAACAAATTGTAATATATTGCCCCCTTTACTGTTGGTGGGGATCATATTGGTCAAAAATAGGGACACCTGAAACATTTCTTAAATAAAACTGGGGCAAATCACTGGTTTTGTATTAATCTGCCGGGACAGGTGACACGGGGCTCAAAACTGGGACTGTCCTGGGTAAATAGGAACATCTGGTCATGGTACGTAAAATACCAAACCAACCAAAAATATTTCTTCCACATTACTTCCTCAGTATGGGTTAGTTCCTCCCACCGTGAGACGACAGAGAATGTTGTGACACAGCTAACTTTTAGGCATTTTGAAGATTTAAAAAAATAATGTTAAGTTAACGTTGTGAAAATAGTGAAAAATCCCTACAAAATTTGATCTCTGAGAAAGCTGTGGATGCCCTGTCAGCCAAACACAACAAACACAGACAGTTTGAATTTACAAAAAAAAACGCATTGTGTTTTTCTCCCAAGAGCTGCAGTACCTGGAGCGACCACTAGTTGATCTCGCACTATACAGAGGAGGAGTGTCTTATCCAGTTCTTATTATATTAGTATAGATCCATGGTTGTGGATCTGCTCTCCAGCATCTCAGAAGATCATGTCAGCTACTTCCTCCTCCCGTCCAATCAGCACAGGACGCCCATATAAGGCTGTGCAGGAAACAGGCTTATCTGCAGGCCCCAACAGTCAATAAACACTTAGAGCTAACAGCAGAGGACAGGGACCGGCCACACTCCACTTTGACCCATTAGTCTGATTATCACAAACGCTGAGGCTACACTAATACAGAGAGCTCCAGCACAAATCTGCTCACATGGTCAGAAGCGTTTTGTTTTGGCAGCACGGTGGCGGAGTGGTTAGCGTTCTCTGACCCTTGGGCTTGGGTCTGTCTGTGTGGAGTCTGTATGTTTCTCCTTTGGTCTGGTGGCCCTGAATCCTGAGATGATCAGGAAGACATGGAGGAGGACATAAAAACAATCTAGTTTTGGGGTAATTTAATGTGTAGCATCATATCTACTCTTTCTTATGGTTGGAACTTTGTGAGCAAGCGTTAAAGAAGACCTATTGTGCTTGTGTCTGCTCTGTGGTTATAATGATGTTATAATTTGCACATTTTAAATAGCAATATTCATCTAAAACGACATAATAAAAGAAAAAGTGACTTGCTGACTTCTGCGTTAGAAAACTGCAGTGTCCTATGGGAGCTGATGACGCGGTAAACGTCATCACAATAAAGAGCTATGCAGCTGTCGGCCCCTCCAAGGGATTTTTTGTCTTTTCATTTGTACCAAAATGACTACGCATTTCACTGATTATGAAAATAAAATTGGAGAACGAAGTAAGTATGTCACAGTGGGCGTGTACCTCTGGCGGTGAAAACAGGAACTGAACAAACACGCTAAAACATGCACAAATCACTCATAATACAACCTTGGGAGAGTTAAAGGTGAAGAGAAACAACTATAACATGGTTAAACGTCCATTTCACATAATAGATCTGCTTTAATAAATAGTTTTAGTCAAATAATCTGCTCTGCACTTTGTTGTTAGAATCAAATGGATCAGCAGCTGTACAAAATGGATTCTCCTTAGTTTGAAAACTCAAACCCAGACTGAAGTTTTCCACCAGGCACTCCAGTTTCCCCCATCAACCCAAAACATGCACCAAGACTAGCTCAAGATCTGGAGATGAGTTATTATGAATATTTTAGTGTATTTTATATTTGTTTAGACTGGTATAAATGGTGATAGTGACAATACGGTAACACACAAGCTCGTAAATGTTTGATAGAAAAGTTTGGGTCCTAAACTAAACACTACACTACTTAAAAATTGAATTTTTGGAGCTTTCTCCCATGTTAAAACATTGTTCCCTCATCAAAAACATGCCTGAAGAGGTTTTAGAGTCACCCATGCATGTTTGAGTAATCTAGCGATCTCTCCTGGGTCCTAATTGAACCCTCCTTATTGGTGCTTTTAAGATTCTGTGCAATGCTCCGCCCACAAGCCTACGTCACCCACGCTCCCGCACCTATTGTGTTCTGAGAGTGCTCTGAAGGGGGAGTGACTTAGCGCCGAGAGCAAAGGGAGGAGAGACACACCCAACAATAAAATGTAAAATGGTGATTTAATTATGTCATGTATTAATGCAGTTAATATTTAAGTAACAGCTTTGGGAAAGACTCACTCCATCTCTCTCTCTCTCTCTCTCTCTCTCACACACACACACACAACACACACTCTCTTTCTCTCTCTCTTGTCTTTCTCTCTCACGTTGCTTCTTCCCTCTCAGCCAGTCGCTCTCTGTCTCTCACTCCCATCAGTCTCTCCATCTCTCTCTATCCCTGTCTCCTTCTCTCTCTCTCTCTTCCTTCCTCTCTCTTTCTTTCCTGCTCTCTCACCCCGTCCTTCTCTCTCTTCTTCTATCACTCACACAGACAAGCACGCAACCTCTCTCTTCCTCCGTCTCTGTTTCTGTTTCTCTTTCTCTCTCCCAGCTTCTCTTCCTCTCACTCTCTTACACACACCCCTCTTTTTTGTCTTTCTCTCTCTCACTCACATACACTCACACACACACTCTCTTTCTCTGTCTCTTTGTCTTTCTCTCTCACTCTGTCTCTCCCCCCTCAATCAGTCGCTCTCTGTCCCTCCCTCTCCCTTCCTTCCTTTCTCTCTTTCTCTCACCCTCTCAGTCACTCCATCTCTCTCTGTCCCTGTCTCCTTGTCTCTCTCTCTCGTCTCTCTTTCCTTCCCCAAATATGTGTCTCTCCCTCTCTTTCTTTCTCTCATTCTCTCTCACACCGTCTCTCCCTTCTCTATCACTCACACAGACGCACATGCACCCTCTCTCTCCCTCCATCTCTCTCTGTCCCTGTCTCTCTTTCTCTCTCTCTCCCTGCTTCTCTTCCTCTCACTCTCTCTCGCACACACCTCTCTTTTCTTGTTTTTCTCTCTCTCCCTCCATCTCTCTCTCTCTCAGCAGCTCTGGTTGACTTATTAAAGCTTGATTTCTGCAAATAGAAGGTTGCGCGCCGACTTGGTGAGCGCCGGCCCCCTTCATCACACCCTAATGACGGAACGAAGAGAGAACAGAAAAAGAAAAGAACAAAATGACAGGATTATACAAACAAAGAGTGGAGGTGTGATGAGGTGCCACAGCCAAACAGAGGACTTATCAACATGTCGCTCGCCTACCACGAATTATGTAACCCACGGCAACCATTAGACATGCAAATGACCACGCACACAGCTGTAATCCACTCAGGTGTTCAGCTCTGTTCAGGGGAAGGAGAAGGAAAGTTTGTAGTAACGTGTACGTTCAAAGCCACTGGAGCTGATTTTGACTCTCTTAAAAATGCGAAAAACAGTTTGCAGTGGTCCAAAGTTATTCCTGTTTACCGTGATGAGTTTATATAAAGCTGTTCAGTAGTTGAAGAATAAATAAAAGTTGCATCACACAGTTGGATCTCTTCTGTAAGTAAGTGTGTTTTAAGTAAATAACTGAGACTTAGATTTAGACAAATTTTATTGAGCCACAAGGGAAATGATTTACAGTAGCTCAGTCATCACAATATAATATAAAAACAGAGAGTAACAAAAATAGATGGTATAGCAAAAAAGAGCAAGAGACATAATTATAAAAAATAAATGTATATGTACAAGTCAAAATAAAATAAAAATAAGTAATAAAATATAAAATAAACTATAAAATCAGAGCTACAAGAGACAAGAACAACAGTGCAAATACTGTGCTGATTGACAGAGCATAAGGTTATCCATTACTTAAGGGTGAGTTGTTGTACAGTTGTAGGGAGTATTATCTCCTCTGTCCCTCTATAGTCTGGTGCAGTGGGTGAGTTGTTGTACAGTTGTAGGGAGTATTATCTCCTCTGTCCCTCTATAGTCTGGTGCAGTGGGTGAGTTGTTGTACAGTTGTAGGGAGTATTATCTCCTCTGTCCCTCTATAGTCTGGTGCAGTGGGTGAGTTGTTGCACAGTTGTAGGGAGTATTATCTCCTCTGTCCCTCTATAGTCTGGTGCAGTGGGTGAGTTGTTGTGCAGTTGTAGGGAGTATTATCTCCTCTGTCCCTCTATAGTCTGGTGCAGTGGGTGAGTTGTTGTACAGTTGTAGGGAGTATTATCTCCTCTGTCCCTCTATAGTCTGGTGCAGTGGGTGAGTTGTTGTGCAGTTGTAGGGAGTATTATCTCCTCTGTCCCTCTATAGTCTGGTGCAGTGGGTGAGTTGTTGTACAGTTGTAGGGAGTATTATCTCCTCTGTCCCTCTATAGTCTGGTGCAGTGGGTGAGTTGTTGTACAGTTGTAGGGAGTATTATCTCCTCTGTCCCTCTATAGTCTGGTGCAGTGGGTGAGTTGTTGTACAGTTGTAGGGAGTATTATCTCCTCTGTCCCTCTATAGTCTGGTGCAGTGGGTGAGTTGTTGTACAGTTGTAGGGAGTATTATCTCCTCTGTCCCTCTATAGTCTGGTGCAGTGGGTGAGGTGTTGTAACAGTCCAGTAACTCGCTGCACACACTGAAAGACAATAAGTGCCTTTTTCTGTCCCTACACTGGTGTCAGTAAATATCAGGTACCAGCAGATACTTAAAAGTCATAGTTTCAATATCAGTAGGTTCAAAATCATCCAGTAGTTTGTAAAACAATCACAGAGCAGGTTTGTGTGGAAGCCAAAGACGAAGCGCCCAAACGAACCAAAACAAACATGTCGACGCCCACAGACGTACTTCAGACTATTTTAGCATCAATACAGACTATTTAGTTTGTGAAAAATATGAAGAGGGAAGAGCTTTGTGCGTTTGTGGACAGGGAAGATGTCTGTGTTTTTCTATCAGCTGGATTTAATTAAAGTTTGAATTTTCACATATTGGTCATGAAGTTTCACCTTTTCTCGATTACTTTCACCGAAAGGCGTTCCAGATTGAGAATGTGTAGAACTCAACTGAGACTGACACACATAGATAGAGTTTGTATGCACTTTACACAACTTTCACAGCAGTTTTGCTGCCATGGTAAGGCTAACAACAACTAGCATGCAAACCATCCACTTCTTTATGGTTTGAATGGAGGAGAGAGAGGGAGAACGAGTGAGGGAGAGAGAAGGAGAAAGGGAGAAGAGAGAAAGGAGAAGGTGAGAGGGAGGAGAGAGAGGTAGAAGGTAATGCTAATGACAGCTAGCATGCAAGCCATGCCCTTCTTGATTGGTGGAGGATAAATATGCATTATAATTGGATGCAGGCAGCACACAGTCTGCTCATTTTGACCCCAAGGGTGTATTCACAACGATGGGTGTTTGTCCAATTAAAACAAGTTTCAGAGACAGAGATCTGCCTGAAGAGGAGGGAAATATGTCATGATCCGCTCAGCTGAGGAGGACGACATTAGTACCAGAGGTGGACGGCCTCACAGAGCCCAGGCTCAGGAAAAACAAAAAACAAAAAAAAGAAATCTCATTTTCACATAAAAATGACACAGACCATTATTTTAGCAGGGCGTCCGTGTACCGATGTTTGTACTGATGTTGTGCAGTCTGTGTGCAACTGTTGCATGTGAGGGAGTTTGGGAGAGCGGCAGTTACAGATGGATGAGGAGGACAGATGAGAGAGAGAGAGAGTCATAGAGATAGATCTGTATTCACCCCGGGACAGTCTTCAGAGAGGAAGACCAAGATACAGCCTCTGTACCCATACACAACCCAGAGGAAATGGGTCAAAAGAGGAGAGAGGAGAGAGGGAGGGAGGAGAGAGAGGAAGAAAGACAGGGAGGGGAAGAAAGAGAGAGAGTGAGGACAGTGAGAGAGTGGAGGAAGACAGTAGAGAGGGAAAAGAAGGGGGGGTGAAAGAGCAGGAGAAGGGCAGAGAGAGAAGAGAGAAATGGACAGAGGAGAGAGAAGAAGCAGAGAGTGGGAAGAGGGAGAGAGAATACGAGAGAAGTGAGTTGCAGATAAATAATGGGATGTAGAGATGCGTCAGAGAGGGTTTATACTGCTGGTTATAGAAGAATTAAATATTAATTTCAAAATCAAACTGAACTTTTGGCTTTTTTCCTCAATGTTTTCCACAAAATCTTACATTTTGCATGAGTCACCAACCCAGTCTCAAACTCAAATTCTAAATAATACAATTTCCAATAAATTCCAGAAATTCAAAATCATTTTTAAAAGAGAGACTTGCAATCTCTCATTTTCTATTGTATGCGCCTGCTTGTCTCCATGGAAACAGGGGGTGCAGGTCAGATCTGTGGAGAGGTGAGCCCCCTCGTGATGGCACTGCTTAAGTTACACCAAGCAATAAAAACACCTGTTACTGAATAAATGCGAGATGGATAAGTTTAATGCTGTACTGTGGAACATTCCAGGTAAAGTTATTCCTCCGTTACCTTACCTTACCGTTCTGAGCATCCTAATTATTCACCGTGATCAGTTTATAAGCGCTTTTCACAACTCTCAGAGACCAGAGCGGAGTTTGCCGTCAAGATAATGCTAACAACAACTAGCATGCTAAGGCGTACTTCCTGATTCTCGAAATTTTCAACGCTTTTTAATTATTACATACACATATTTTGACCTCAAGAGCTGCTTATAGAAAATATCTGTACTGGGGCAAGACACATTTTAAAGAGACGATATTACGCTTTTTTCTGGTCTGTTATAATGTTTCCTCATCACAAACACACCTGGAGTTGTGTTTTGTTTCATTCACACACATTTAACACACAAAAGTTTAAAGGTAACTGCTTAAATTACTACTACGTGACATCACAGGGTGGAACGGATCATTTGGAGATGTAGACAGACTAATAATAGAGGGTTTCTCAAACATGTGTGACTGAAACATGAACACAACTCCAGGTTTTTTGATGTTTTTGACGTTCTAACATGGCAAAAAGCTCACACTAGTCAGTTTTACTATAGGACCTTTAAGTTATGCAAAACGTAAGGGAAAAAAAAAAAATGTTTTTGATGTTTTGCCTTAAGTCAAACTCAGCACAGCTTCTTCTTCTGCTCAGTGAAGTTGGCAGGACGCTCCATAAGCTGCTCTTTCCCCACACCCTGTAGGAGTTTGGAATCTGGCTTATGCAGAGAGAGGAAGGGGTACTATCCAAAAATATAGACTACAGACTGTATAATGCCGTGTTCCAAATAAGAAGTGAGCATGGGCGCGCTTTCAGCTCCATCGACTCTGGCTCTAAACGACTTTACGTGGAAAAACCGTCACCGCTCTCTCTTTGCCTGCTACATTGAGCTGTTTCGCTATTTGTCCGTAAATCACGATATGAACATTAACAACAGACCAATCAGGCGTTTGATTGACGGTTTTGCAAAGAGCCCGTGTTGCCAGCGGGAAGGGGCGTTAGCTTCAGCAGCCTCACTCCGGATTGGCTCTTTGGTTGTTAGGATACTCGCGGTCGGAATTCCAAATATGGACCTCAGCTCAACATTCGCCCCTATAACTGCAAGCCTCAGCCTTCATTTGACTGGGACATATTTAGATCACCATGTTAGTTTTTATTGTTTCAAAATACCTCCCTTTGCTCACCGCGCTGAACCGCTCCCCCTTCAGAACGCTATCACAACACAATCAGCCAGGTTTATCAAGTTGCTGTGTACAGTTTTTGTATATTTATGGAGAATTGTCGTGCCGGAGCATGAGTTTTGGCTTGTGGGACGAACATTGGACAAAGTCTTACAGCTAACCATAAGAAGAGTTTGAATAGAGCCCAGGAGAGATCGCTAGATTACTCAAACAAGCATGGATGACATCGAAAAACCTCTTCAGGAGCGTTTTTGGTGAGGGAACAATGTTATGACACGGTAGAAAGCTCAACAATACAAAACATATAGACTTGCATTTAACTTAACACAACTTTTACACCACATACCCATTCACAAAGTATTTTCTCTGGGATTATCAAAAACATTCAGTCTTGAAAACACTTACAAACCCACTGCTAATCAAATATTCCTCATATTTCTGAACCATATTTCTTACCAAACAGTGTGAACTCTTCAAAATGTGATACAGTGAGAATAATGTAACCTTGAGAAAAATATATTCATCAGACTTGCATATCTCCTCTCCTTGAACAGCGTACCCACGCGCTGTTATCAAGCCCTTTCAAACGCCTTCCATTACACTGTCTGGTTCATGTGAGTCCAGAAGGCATGGAAAAAAAAAAACAACAACCAAAAAAAAAAAAAAAACTCCAACGCCTCCAGAAGATTCCAACAACATCTGAGATAAACAGTGTGCATGGATAGCAACAACAAGAAGCAAGAACAACGGATGTGTGGGAGAAGTCCAGAAAGTTCGGTGTAAGATGTAATTGTAATTTAGTTTAATTTGGAAAGAGTAAAAGAAGGATAAGTTAAATTGATTAGTTCTTACATACCGGGTTGATATTTGCATCGGCCTTAAACGTCCAGCAGAAGGCGATATTTTGTTTTCCCCAACCAGCTGCCTGAATATGCTTGAAAATATAAAAATAAAGCTTTGTTTGAGCACTTAAGTCAAAAGAGGGCACTGCTAAAATGTTACTACACTGTTCTCTACACAGTTTGTAGTAAAACAAGGGCGTGGAAGAGTTCACACTGAATTCTAAGTTAATATTTGGGGGAAAATTACCAAAATCGGCGCTACGTAACAGCCTAAAAATACTGGCAGAGGTCATCGGCCATTGGTTTCTCGGGATTCTAAAGAATTGGTACCGGCATCGAGCATGATAAAACAAAAAACGGTTCATCTCTTGTCATTAACAACGCATTCCCTGGGAGTGTGAAGCTAACTGAAAGCACTACTCTGTCCAAAGCTCTGTTACACAAATTAGACTTTATCTGAGCTTTATTTGAACACAATCTGATCCATTTTGTTTTGTTTTTTTATTGAGGTTCAGGACAATCTTAAAACTTTTTGACAATTTTTGCTAATGTGTGCATTGTGTCACCATGGTAACTCCTGAACATTCCGCCATAGAAATACATGTAGAACTCCCCCAGCGTGGTGTCACTGCAAAGTAATTGATACTTTGCTGCTTCCTGTAATTTTCAGCTTCACAAACTGCGTCTTGATTGGTATAAAACTATAATTAATATTTACATTAGGTATTATTCTACCAAATTAAGTACAATTTTAAGAATAATCGAAACCTGTCATACGCACTTTAAAGCCACACTGTGTAACATTTGAGATTTGGGACAACATAACTTCTCAACACACACACAACACACACCAGAAATGTCACAAATAAAAACAAAGAAATAACAAATACAAGTTACAGCATTGCATTTTAACCTTGAAACTACTTTTAAGTCAAACAAACGTATCTCTCTGGATCATCTCTCCTCGTCCTCCATCCCTCTCTCCATCCCTCCGTTCTTATCAGACCTTGTCCTTCACCTGCTCCTCTGGCTCTATCTCTCCGCTCATCAGTTCTTTATCTATATTGTTTTCTAATTACCTCCCGCGCTGTAATCCATCTTTGCGCTAACAGCAGGCCCGTTAACCACGTCTGACCGCTGGAATTTTATAGGATTTAAAGGGCCCATATTTTCTGATCTCTGTTATAATGTTGTTTTCTTATCAAAAATTTACCTGAAGTTGTGTTTTGTCATTCGCACATGTTTAACACACAAACAAACTCTGCATATTTAGGCTGAGTTCTTCTCTCAAACTGAAAGCACTCTGTTCTACCTTGTGATGTCATGTGGTAATACAGGAAGTGCTCCACTGTGTTTTTAAACTCCAGACACCTTCACTTGAATCATTTGGATGATTTTTTCAGCCCTGGAATTGCCGATCTCTACTGAACTAAACGTAAAAGGAGCTGTTAACTTGAGGGTGTAAAAGGTGGAACAGAGTGTTTTGAGCTTTGGAGATGTAAACAGACTAATAATAAAAGATTCCTCAAACATGTGTGAATGAAACAAAACACAACTCCAGGCCTGTTTTTGTTGAGGTTACATTATAACATGGCTTAAAGCTCACAAGAGTCAATATTATGTAATATAAAACTTTTAACTTCCAAATTCTTAAAGGATTTGTACACAATAAATAATAGCTAACTTGCGTATTTTAAATCCTGTTATTTTATATGCAAATTCCATTTGTATAATTTGCATAATTGGGATACAATTGCTGACAAAAAGGAATTTACAGATTATCTTTTGGGTTTTGTGTGGTTTGCTAAAATGGGGGTTCAGACCTTCAGAAGAAATGTGTGGATGTTTTAATTAGTAAGAATACAATTATTTTTGTGTTGAAATAGTTTTTGTCATGTAAGATTGAAACTACTGTTACTACTACTACTCCTACTACTACTATTGCTGCTACAAGAGGTGGGTAGAGTAGCCAAAAATGTTACATAAGTAAGT
Organism: Taenioides sp. WSHXM2023; assembly: GCA_029959045.1. Classification (NCBI taxonomy): domain Eukaryota; kingdom Metazoa; phylum Chordata; class Actinopteri; order Gobiiformes; family Gobiidae; genus Taenioides; species Taenioides sp. WSHXM2023. The sequence continues at coordinate 22,723,864 of CM057103.1, forward strand.
GTAACATTACTTCAAAATAACAAACTCAAGTAGAAGTACAAAGTAGTTGTCCAAGGAAATACTAATTTGAGTAAAGAAGTTTAAAGAAGACAAAATGAACTAATGTAACTGAGTACTTACCTTTGGCCACTACACATTTACTCAAAGTACATTTTTATTCAGTTGTAGTTCTCAGAGTAGTTTTCGCACACCATATTTTTACTCATATATGTACAGTTTAGCAGTATTCATAGTATTAGTTCCTTTTCCCACTGCGAGTAAGTCTACAAGTGACAAAAGATTTATGTTGACAATATGAAATGATTTGAACGTTTGTGTTTCTTGCTTCGCTCCTTCTGATATGATTTATTTTGTCTCATTTTCGTAGTCGTCCTGTGACCTGTTGAGAGTTGGATTCCTATCCTTCTTTTCTGCTTTTCTGTCCAGCTTTTCTGCTGGAAGGTCTGTCAAATGTTGTTTTTTTTTTTTTTTTTCTATGGAGATGTTATTGTTTTGTCTGGAATGTTTCACAGTATGGCATTAAACCTTTCTATCATCATGGAGACCAAACCAGACCAAGTTAAAGGTCAGATCTGTGTCAGAATGTCTGTTTTTCGAGGTATTTTTGAGCTCTAAAACCACCTGTAATTGAATAAATGTAACATTGAACAATGAACATTCCAGGCAGGACAATGACATATCCATTGAAAGTTACATAATGCACTTTTAAAATTTCCTTTCTAAACTTTGTCTTATTTATGCTACATTTTTAGAGCTCTACCCATGGGCCCTTGGGCTGGTTTTAGACTTCGACAAACTTTATTGATCCACAAGGGAAATTATTTAAACACAGTAGCTCACACATCACAATATAATATAATAAAAAAGAGAAAAAATATAAACGGTTATAAGTAGCAAAAATAACAAGAGACTGGTGTCAAATAAGGCGTACAAGAAAAAAAAAAAGAAAATATAGTAATACAAATATATCTCAGCTATTTACACTGTAGTTAAGTTTAAAGAAAATGGTATCTGTACTTTACTTAAGTACATTTTTAAGTGGATGCCTTTTCTTTTACTTCACTGCATTTGAGAGCAGGTATTTGTACTTTCTACTCCCCTACATTTTTGAACAGTACTAAAAAATTAAAGTATTTTTTTTTTAATTATTATTATTGTCTGAGACCTACTGAAAAGGCTGAGGGTTTATTTTTAACATGTTCATAGTTTGAGCAAACAAAAATATACATAAAACTGCTAGAAAAAAACTTGATTGAGCTCAAATCTTTATAAAAAATCATTACATTTGAAGCTTTATTAGACCTCAGAATCTGCTGAAATGATCCAAATGATTCTAGTGAAAGTGTGTGGAGTAGCTTAATGTCACAGGAAGGTCAAACTCTTTCTACCCACACTGTAATGAAACTTTGTGGTTTTTTGTTTACTTATTTGGCTCATTTGTCTCATTTGACAGCTATACTCCTTCATTACTGGTGTTTAATTACTCATCAGTTTTCTTTTGTAATTGTACCAACCTTAACCACCAGGGGGCATCAGTTTCAGTTAGTCTTTCGGTCAATCTACCGCAAATGGGGACTCAAAGTACTTTACATCAAGCAACCACTCGCTCGTTCACACGCATGTTCATAAACCAGTGTTAAGTGTCTTGCTCAAGGACACAACAACGGTGTCCAGAGTTATTCCTCACTTATCTAATGCATTCCAAGCATCCTAATTATTCACAGCGATGAGTTTATAAGAGCATTTCACGACTTTCAGAGAGCTGAGTGGGGTTTTGTCACGGTAATGCTAACAACAACCAGACGCAGATTGTACACAGCAGACTTATTTTGATTATTGGAGGACTTATTTGAGTATTGGGGAAGACGTTTTGCTGAATTACATGGGAAAAAAATCAGGTAAGTCCCATATTTGCTTGGGTAAATACGGTATGCGAGTGTAATTGGCGGTTGTCAGAGAGGCATCCGTGGCTGCAGTGGTAAAAAGTCATCACAGGTATGTTTGTGATGAGGAAACATTACAAAATAGATCAGAAAACAGCGTAATATGGACCCTTTAATTATGAATACTATGAATAAAACCAAGAGATTGTCAATAACGAGGATGTGTGTAAATTCAGGTTTACTTAGCCTATATATTATTTATTGTTCTGGGATAAGCCCGGTGGCGTTGTTGGCGTTTTAAATGTAATCTGTGTTTGAGTTTGAGTCCCAAGCATTCCTTAGAGCGCACACAATTCAAATGTACTCTAAATATGAAATCCTCTAATCATTTATTCATGGATTCCCTTCAGCAAGTGGTGATGCAGCAGCAGTGTTACCTCATACGCCTCTTTAACCAACCCCCGCTGATTAGACTGTAGAAAATGATATAAGGTTAGTTCAAGTTCAGAAAGACTAGTTTGTCTGATACATATGATGTTTTTAAGTTTATTTTCAGTTGTTATGGCACATTTTTTTGAAAGTGGGTTTAGAAAGCACAGGTGGTCACATCATTTGGAACGTTTCTCATCTGTTCAGTTCTCAGAATATTTGACACAGCTCTCGTTCACAAACACACATGATGAGTGAATTCACCTTGTTTTTTCAACGTTAAAGGACTCACTTTCGATATAGAAACAACAACAAAGGATTTTACACATGAATCAAACTGGGAGAAGGGACTCACCTGACACTACAGTACAGAAATAGTCTTGATGTATTTGCTATTCCTATATTCCAATATTCTTCAGCAGAAATATTTTTTGATCAAATACTGCAAAATGTACCTTGCAGTAAGTAATGCGTACAGTTATATTTTTTTATATTTACAGACAGGTTTTAGACAAAAAGCTTTTCCAATCCAAAAAAATCTTCTGAACCATTAAACCAGTCCTTCTCTAAACTAAAACTTCTGAGCTGCTCTGTTAAATGACTGAAAGAGCCATAAAACACATGAGGACTGAGAGTTTTGATGGAACATTTTGCTTTTGGGAGATGATCGATCAGGAAAACGAAAATTGTGATGTGATTTTGTGTGAGCTGTTTTGCTGTCAGTTTTCAATAGATAAATGTGCCAAAGCGATTGAAAAAAACCTGAAAACGACTTGTATTTTGAGTGATTCGTGCATGTTTCAGTAATCCTGTATTGTCCTGTGTTTGAGGCTTGAGTGTAAATATTTCTGTTTTCACCTATCCCCTATCTCCGCTCACATCCTTGTACTTACTCAGTTTTTCAAACATTTCAGCTATGGGTAATACAAATAGGGTTTAAAAGCGTTGCATGGAAATCTGAGTTTTCTCTTTTTTAGGATGACTCCCATCACACGTTTTACTATTTGCCTGAGGAGGGCTGGAGGGCTAAGATGTTGCGCTGTATTTAATCAGGATTTTTTTTTATTTATTTATTTTTTTTATTTTATTTTTACAAGGATTGACGATGTGCAGGACTCCTAGTTCATAGTTTACAGAATCACTCCCACTTAGAATCAGCTCTCTCAGTCATGCTCATCTGAGATTCACCAGTGACCGGACCATAGACTGTACATATAAATGCACCTAGCTAACCTGCTGGCCGCTGTGTTCCAAACAGGAAGTAAGCTTTAGACACTTCCGGCTCCATCAACTCTGGCTCCATTTCACTTTGTATTGAGAAAACGTGGCCCCTCTCTCTGTAACTGCTGCTGTCAGTCTTAAAATGTTTGTATTAACCCGCTCTACATGATCTTGGTGTTTTTGACTGTAAATTAATTCCTATTCCTAATATGGAACTCAACTCCAAAGTCGCTCCTATAACTGCTAACCTCATGAGCTTCATTTGACTGAAGCCACTCCCCTAGTCCATTTCTTTATACAGTCTACGGGCCAGACTCACATCTCTATCAAGTACTGGAGAAGTGTGCATCCTGGATCTCAAGCAATCTTAGACTTAGACTTAGACAAACTTTATTCATCCACAAGGGAAATTACAAAATCAAGCAGGAATAGGAGGGAATAACACATAAACAACATAAAACACAAAACGCTTGACTAGCATGACCTCCAATCCAAACTGAATCTTTGTCTGAACTCTCTGGAGCACAAACAAATTGCTGGGTCTGTCTGAAGCTGAGGCTCTTCAGTTTTTGCCTCTGTCTCTTATTATAAGTGGAACAAGCTCCACAGAGGAATAGCAGATTTAAAATCCCGCCTGGATTTGGTTTTTGTTTGTAAATATAAAATTAGGCACAACTGGCGTCTGGAGGGATGGTCCGATAGACAATAGAATATTTGCTGGGTCTTGAAAATTTCCATGTCAAAGCTGAAGTATATATTACTACAGTGAAATTCAGGGACTTGTAATTAGGTGGAATTACTCTTAGAATTTATTGAATTTTAAAGTGGAATTAAACTTTTTCACCACTAAACTATGTATATGGCGTTTTGATAGTATGAGCTCCTGTTTCTCGTCATTGTTTTAGCAACTTTACTGCAAACTAGGTACATTTGCAGCTATTCCCATGGCAACGGAGTGGTTGGCTGTTTTTGTGGTTCTGGCTCACTCACTGAGCAGTTTTTGAAACTTTCTGTTTTTTGAATTGTTTGAATTGAATTGTCTTTTACCGTATCCATGGAGACTGTGCAAGAGGCTAGTTATGGAGCTACCTATGGAGATGCTATGTGGCTGCAAATGTGGCAGAAGACCTTCCAGAGGAAACACTTTGAGGGAATGAACCATTTCATCACTGACCGAAACACCAGAGCGGAGTATGGGTAAGGCCTTTCCTGTGTTCACCTGGTGCCCCCTGGAGGCTGCTGTGATGCTGCACGACACAGAGGAGGGACATTTTTGGGTCTTCCTCTCCTCAGTCTGCCCTGACACAGATCTATTCACCCTCATTGACCAGTCCTCCTGTGAAACTGCACTGGCATCTTTGACTGAGACACAAATGTTGCTGCAGGAAAAACTTGAATTTCCCTTGAGATCAGTAAAGTATCTCTGTGTGAATGAAACTAAACACAACTTCAGGTATGTGATGAGAAAACATTATAATATAGATCGGAAAACAACGTAATATGGGCCTTTAATGAAAAAGCACCTTCATGTAGCCCATCTCCTCTTATATAACATTTTTTACATTACATAACTGCCCGATATGTGACTACACTAACACACGATGTATATGTACATAGACCGTGGTCCTGTATTACACTGCATATTCCATTAGCATCCCAGGGCCTGTGATTTAGCGTGAGACTGGTGAATGTACAGCGCTCAATCAATGGAATTCATTAGGCTTCACTTCTGAGCGTAAATCGACTTTACGTCCAGGATCAAAAGCTCCGGTCAAACTTAAGACGCCATAAGTTGAGAAAATCGCCGGTGAATGAAAGAATCCAATAAGATGTGTGTTTGTTATGACGCCGTTTGTCATGGAAATATGATTAGAGACTGGTGATCTGGCAACGCGCTTTGTGAGGCAGCTGGGGTTGGGCTGTAATATTAGCAAATGTGTTTTTTGTTATGAATGCAAGAGTTGATTTTAGATGATGGTGGTGATTAAAGCTACAGTACGGTACTTTTAAGCTAAAAAAAATAGACGTATAGAAGTAGACGGTGTGTTTTTTGTTTGTTTTTTATTTGGGTTGTGCCATAGACTGTGTAAAGAAGTGTGCTAAGGGAGTGTGCCGTCACCCATAGTGTTCAGCCCCAACCAAATGAAGCTCACTGAGGCTAGCAGTTTTAGGAGTGAATTTGAAACCACTTCAGTGTTAGGAACGGGAACTTATTTACGGACAAAATAGCGAAATAAAAACTCCTCATGTAGAGTGGGTTAAAGGTACACTGCGCAACTTTTTCAATGTAAAGTCAAGAGTCGATGGAGCCATAAGCGCCCCCATGCTCACGTGGCGGCTAGCAGGTTAGCTATGTCCATTTACAGTCGATGGGTTTTGTTTAGTACTGTGAGCAGGCTTGCATCTCCACAAACTTGACTTTAATTTGGTCTGGAAGAGGGCTTCTTCCTGCTTGTTTCCATGGCAATATTGTTCCTTTGGCTATAATTTTCCACTATATGACTTAAACCTTATGTAGCTCTATGGATATTACACTATTTTCTGGTCTATGTTATAATGTTGTTTCCTCATCAAAAACACACCTGAAGTTGTGTTTTGTTTCATTCACAAATGTTTAACACACAAACCCTGCAGATTTAGGCTGAGTTCTTCTCTCAAACACTCTGTACCTACCGACCTTCCAGCTTGTGATGTCCTGTGGTAATACAAGAAGTGCTCCACTGTGTTTTTAAACTTCATACACCTTCAAGAAGATCACAGCCGAAATAAGCAGGGTTTGTGTGATAAACGTGTGAATGAATCAAAACTCCAGGAATGCTTTTAATGAGCAACATTATAACATAGATCAGAAAATTTTGTTCACTGCAAACCACAATAATGATTTAAAATGGCTTAATAATAAAAATGTGTTCAAAACTGCAGAGCTGGTCAGACAGACATTTTTTGGCACTCAAGTTTTGAATGCAGGTCAGTACAGGATTACGCAAACACGAATCAGTCAAACTAAAATGATGAGTGACGAAATCGATTTTACACAATATTTGTTCTTTAACAAATGTGTTAAACAACTGAGTTAGGGTGGAGTCGTTAATACGTTGATGGCATCTTAGACAGACAAAATTTGTATTAGTCGACTCAACATTTTAATGTAGATTATAAGGATTTATACGGGGAAAAAAGTGTGTGTGAGTGAGTTAGCTGAACATTTATATTTTAGAAGGCAGATTTTTCCGTATCCATGGAGACCGTGCAAGAGGTTAGCTAATGAGCTAGCTATGGCCATTTGAGATGCTACAGGTTTTTTACACAATATGTGGAAATAAATGTGGCAGAAGACCTTCCAGAGGAAATACTTTGAGGGAATGAACACAAGAGACTGATGGACTGTGTGAAATGAACTGTTTGTTTTTCCTGTATCCATGGAGACCGTGCAAGAGGTTAGCTAAGGTGATAGCTATGGACATTTGAGATGCTACAGGCTTTTTACAACATATGTGGCAGCAAATGTGGCAGAAGACCTTCCAGAAGAAATACTCCAAGACTTTCCAGAGGCTTAAGATTTTGACGGAATGAACCATTTCATCACAAACCGAAACACTAGAGCGGAGTGAGAGTGAGGCCTTTCCTGTTGTGTTCACCTGGCGCCCCCTGGAGGCTGCTGTGGTGCTGCAGGACACAGAGGAGGGACACTTTTGGCTTTTCCACAGGATCTGCTGACCCTCCCTGACCAGTCCTCCTGTTAAACTGCACTGAGACTTTTGACTGAGACACAAAGGACACTGAGAAGCACAGTGGAAATGTTGCAGCAGAACTTGAATTTCTTTATGTGTCTCTCTTCTTCTTTCTCTCTCTCCCTCTCTCTCTTTCTGCACCAGCAGTCTCTCCTATCTCCACTTCTCACATTCATACTTTCATACACAAGATGGCTCAAGTGTAGTACTCAAGGACATAAAAACAACCCTGTTATAGAACAGTTTAACCACTAACTAAGAAACAATGTCCCAAAATGCTATGAGATATCATTCTAATCCTACAATAGTCTATACCTAATATAATTATTAGATGCATTTTAATATATCTCTTTCTCTCTTTGTTCATGTGCGTTTGTGAAAAAGCCAGTGTGATTGTTGCAGCCCAGACGGTGCAAAATTCACGGAAATGCACTCTCAGTTCACGGAAATGTATTCTCAGTTAAATGTGACAGTTCGTTAAAAGCTACAAGCATCATTTCAGTTCAGTATTGCTGCATATTGTTAGAACAAAGTTTCTTATGTATGTAAATGTCGAGAAATAAGAAACACCAAAGTTTTATATTTCTAAGAGCCAAGTTTTGACATGAGACTGAGCTCACACTGATTGGTTATTAGCTCTGCCAATCCAGTGGGGGCTGTCAAAAAAGAAATATGAAAAAAGTTGCTTGGATGTGATTCATGTGGTTATAGGAAAATAACGATTAGCTTCAAGACACTTCTTGGGCAAGACACTTCATCTAACTTGCGTATGTAAGAATATAGTGTAGCATGTGTAAATGAGCAGTGGTGGGAGGTGCCAATGGTGCAAATTGGCAGTCTCGCCTCCATCAGTCTGCCCCAGGGCAGCTGTGGTGACAGAAATAAATGAATAATGCAATGTAAAGCACTTTAAATGTCTTGAAAAGTGAGATAGAAATTAAATCATTATTATACCAATGCAAATGTACTAGAAAAGTATTTAAATTAAACCAAAATAAACCTTCTGATAAGAGAATAAATCACCAGCAATTCAGCAGAACTGAAGAAGCTGCTTTGATGAGCAGTGAAACGTCTTCACTCCAACAATTCGATACTTGTATCGGATATCAGCAGCGATACTGAAAAATCTACAGGATTGGATATCTGCTTCCAAATATCGGTTCAGTCGATATCCTGGTTGGACATAAACATTGATTTACTGGTCATAGTCAGCCCAGAAAGTCTCAGAATGTTTGAACTTTTACACAAAGTTGTTTTGTAGTTTCTTGAGAGATAAATAACATATTTCGATCAGTTTGGCTTTGGTATCAAAACGGAAAATGCTGGATTGGTGCATCTCTAATTAACAGAATCTATTTTTTTCTTTCGCTATAGATCACACCCTTTCTTTTTAGCAGCCATATTTATTTTGAGACAGACGGACCATGCGTGTCTCTGATTGTCTAATCGACCTGTCAGTCACGTCCATCTGAACTCTGGGATATTCACCAGCAACCAGACTCACATCTTTGTTAAGTATTGAAGAAGTGTGTTTTCTGAATCTCAGGCAGGCCATTATTTTTCTTCTTTTCTCCTGTCGTGAGAGGTAACACTTTCATCTTTTAGCTCACCTCAAATTCCACACAAAAACATGTTCAGGAGCAGATTGTTCCCAGAATTCTTTGCTTGGTGTAAAAGTGAGCGCACTAATTAAAACCACCCAAAATGAGCCAGATTTCGTTGCTGGGGGCGACATTCAAATCTCTGTGACAATGGGAGAAATGGCACGCAGCCAGTGAAGATGAGAAGGCTGTGCGGAGGCTAATTAGTATTTAGCAAAGCAAAGGTACCGGGCATTTGAGCCGCTTTCAATAGATTTCATCAGAGCGTAAGGCCACCGACAATTATATGAGACTATGGCTGCCTTTGTAACTCAGGAGCCTTTGAGAGCGGGCATTTGGACCGGGGAACACACAGGAGCTCCAAAAGAATAAGGATAATACTGTAGCCGAGACAATATTTCGCTTATTTTTTCTTTTTACACTTATTTTAAACTATATTTAGTGTGGTGTGTTTTACAGAAAAGGAACTGTGTGTCTGTGCCAGTGCTTTAAAGGTGCATTGTGTCACTTTTCTGGGGGAGAGTCCGTCTGTCTTTGTCTGAAATGTTTCACAGTATGGTATTAAACCTTTCATGGAGACCAAACCAGACGAAGTCACAGGTCAGATTTGTGGAGGGGCAACCCCCCGCTTAATGTCTAAATTATTTTTCAAGGTATTTTTTAGGGCCACTGGAGGCAGCACACATTCACACATTTTTACTGTGTTTGACCAGAAAGCTGTAGACGTAGTTTGCACTCGACCATACACAGTTAAGTAACAAAAATACTTGATTTAGTGTTTAGTTCCACTTAAATTAAATATTCTCTTTTAGCGTTTCCAAAATTGGGTGATGAGTCGCATTACCCAGTTTAAAGTAATTCAAAAGTAATGGAAGTGTCTTGCCCAAGGACTCAATGGCAGTATATATTGGTCAGAGCTGGGATGAAAATGTCAAGGTGGTCACTCTACCATCTGAGCCACTGTTGACCTTATGCCAGATGCCCTTCTTGACCAAACCCCTATTGCTGTGTGTTGGGACGATCAAACATTAACCAACAGTGTAAAATATTAACAGTGTTAAAATATACTGGTGTAAAATTACTGATTCAACATTTTGTGAATTTCATTTTTGAATAAATTCTGATGAAAATGAGATATAATCAAAAACCCTGATTATCTGCCGCTTGGCTCAGCACTTGCACTTGCTCGCTTTGCCTAGAAAAACTCTGAAATACTGTTGTCCTTCATGCCAGCCAGTATGATTAAAACTTTAAAATCCTGGAATTTCTTCAATAGAAATAAAAAAATGGAAGTTAAAGAAAGCTTCATTATGTAGTGAAGGCTCTCCGGCTTTCATAACATAATGATGGTTTTGGGCATTTGAGTGGACTTGAGTCAGACTGATGTATTCACCAAAATGTTGCTTCAAGTAGCAGAAATGTTTCATATATCTTGTCCTTTCCAATTTTCGTTTTCAATTTCCCAATAGTTTCAGATGTTTTTTGTAGCCGATACTGCTACTGCTATCAAAGTTTATTTTGCAGTAGTTGAAAAAGCTGAAAAAAGAATGAAAAAGAAGTCTGAAAAAAGTCTTCTGATGTAGCCTTTCAAATCATTTCATTTCAAAGTAAGAAATGAATTAAAATGACTGAAATTACACATTATGCAGAACTGACTCTTTTATAACATATTATAACATTGATCCATTATCAAAAACATACCTGAAGTTGTACTTTTGCTTCATTTCACCTGAAGTTGTACTTTTGCTTTGTTTCAGTAAGCCTCTGTAAAAAGTCCTTTGCAGGATTGTTGCATCACAGGTAGAAACCCTGCTCATTTTTTAAATCCATAAATTGTTGTTCCTAAACAGGACCCTGAACACTCGTATTGATCACAGGCTGTTTAAACCTGTGCATGTTCTGAGGGGGCTGATACGGACTCTTGTACTTCGTAAAAAATAATTTCTGTTTGTCCAGTTTCTGATAAAAGGGGACTCTCAGTCTCATGGACATGTAAAACATTAATGGAAATCTGTAACCCACTTATTTTCAGAATAATCTGGACCAGTGTGTACTCCAAACCCACAAATAAGAAAATAACCCCAAAAAAAATAAAATTATATGAATTCCACCTGGACTTGTTTGCCTAAAGTCCCTAAATCTCCGGTTTAGTGAGAGTTGCTTCAGCTTTGAGATGGTAATTGTGAAGACACAACAAATGCTCAGTCTGCTGTTTCTCTCAGGCTATCCCCAAGGACAACAGTTATACCTATTCTTATATTTACCCCCAAAAATATTGGCAGAATTTGAAATCTGACTTTCTTCTCTGTAGAGCTTGTTCCCAAATTTAAATGAGAGTACAGAGTGCAGTTAGAGGACGGCAGAGGCCAAAACTCCAGAGCCTCAACTTCACAAAGAGTCCAGCCATTTGTTTGCATTCCAAAAGGTTCAGAAACAGATTCACTTCAGGCATTTTAGGAAAAAGAGGCTGAAATAATAAGAGGTTTTTAAAATCTATTTTATACTTTATAGTTTTCAGATGTGATGGAGCACCCTTGCTGCCCCGTCATTTCTCTGGCCCTTGTTCTTGCACAGCTAAGCTCCAGTAAACTGTGCAACTTGGCTAAGATAAACCGTAAAACCTTATGAATTGTTAGTTGGTTAGCCCAGGGGAGGGTCTGTGGGGTCATTCTGGGTGCTGTCCTTGGCCTGACGATGTGGGTACCTGCTATCTGTAAGGCCTGTTGTAAAAACTTTATATTTTTTGTCTGCGATCCTGCATTGTAAATACTGCACTATTTGAAGTGTTTTGGGCAGTGGTGCAAATAAAAACCACTGAAGTCTATACAGCTGAGCCATCATTTTACTTATTCGATTAAAGACGACCCCATGACATCAGACTATCTTAAAACTTTTTTGTCTGTGTTTGCCAATGTGTCTCTGTGGTAACTGCTGAACATTCTGCCAAAAAAGATACAAGTAGAACACCCCCAGCATTATTTGGCTGCAAAGTATCAATAGGGATTTTATTGTATTGTAAAAAGACTGCAGAAAAATCCTTTTAGTAACAGCAGCAGGTTTCACACTTAAGTAATCATGGTATGGCTAAATAATGATCTATGTTTTAATGTTGTTTCTCATTGTTTCCATGCATTTGCTTTCTTCAGTGTTCTGTCTGGTTTATAAATGCCATCTCCTCCTCCAGATAAAAAAGCATCATTTCTTTACTGCAAATACTTCTCCTTTTGCGCTCCTTCTCCGTCATTGCCCACGAAGCTAAGAGAGAAATTCCTGTTATTGATTTTGATAACTCCTGCTCTGCCCTGGTTTTGTTCTTGTAATAACAGACCATAGCATCGGAAAAACTGACCGAAAAGGCCACATATTAAAGTCTGTTGATGTGTGAATAGATGAGGTCCAGAGGTTTAGGTCCAGACGGGTTGTACAGCGTGGCTGTTCTGTGGTCTGTGCTGGTTTGGAGATGGATAAAACATCTAGGTAGAAGAACAAATCTGGTCTGATTTGTTCTTCTTCTGAAAGCCCATCCTTCAAGAATCTGGAAAGTGTTGCTCAGCCCAAAGCACCTAACACCACTCCCTTGCCTGAGCAGCCAGTCCTTTCAACATTCTGTTTGAATCCAGAAGGGTCTGGAAGCGGACAATAGAGGGTGAAAATTCGTCCTAACTTGAGACGATCCAACCACAGCTGCTAATTTTTATCATGTATCATGTCTCTGAAATACGGAAGACATTGCTCCAATATTCTCGTATCGTTCAGAACAAAATATATAACTTATTTTACCTGAGATAAGTAATAGTTTGATGCTTTGATTGTTGATTCTGCAAAAACCTGTATTGTCCTTTATGTTGTTTTCCGTGTTTTAATCTGTAAACCACCATGTTTCTTTTTGATGTGTGTCTGTCTGATTGGTTAATACACCTGTCAATCACACTCTCTGAAATCTGGGAGACAGGTTACAGCTCCAGATCCACTTTTTGTCAAAGTGTGTAGTTCTGGCTGGACAGGTGACTACTCCCCAGTCTGAGTCAACTGAGCCTGGCCTGAAACAGATGCTCAAATGTAGGATTTTTAAGTGAAGTGAGCCAAAACAACATATTTCTCCTTTGAATGTGTAATGAATAACAGGAAATGTCCTCTGCATTTGACAAACAATAAGCTTATTGTGCATTTAGTTTGAACCTGTTATGTGACTATCCACTGTGCCTGGTGCTAAGCTAAAAATATGCTTTCAACCTATTATCCCAATACACGGTCCACAGAAAACATTAAGAGCTCCTCCATCATCTGAGCAGGCCCTATCCTCTCAGCACTGTGCTTCTGAACATGCTGATCCAAAGAATCTAATGACCCACGGACACAGTGCAATACACGGAGAGCGCTGCGGTCAGGGTTCAACTGTTTGCCAAATTTAAGGATTCCATTGTAAAAACAGCAAACCCAGTCAGTTAGAGAGGATCCGAAAAGCATTTGTTAGAATTTCTCCCAGTGGATCTTGGTCACGCTGAGTCAGTGAAAGACAGATGGGATTGTTACCTGTTTGCAATAACCAGACATGTGTAGAGTAGCTAAAATTTCTACTGAAGTATAAGTAGAATTCATGATATATTCATACATTAGTATACCATAACTTAAACTTATGACAGATTACTTCATTTATGAATCAAACAACTACTGTAATGAACTAAAACTGTTCAAGAACATGGTGGCACCTGGTGCACTGTTACTGTTAAGATGCATTGAAAATTGTTAAATCATAAAATATATATATATATATATATATATATATATATATATATATATATATATATATATATATATATATATATATATATATATATTTGGTGTTAGGTTGGGTAATTGGGTTGTTTGCAATGATCCTACCCAATGAAAAACCCTAAAAAGGATGCAGTTTAAATTGAGGGGCCACAGTCTTGATGAACTAAAAATTTGCTAAGTGAGAAAGAGAGAGAGAGAGAGAGAGAGAAAGAGAAAGTGAGAGAGAAAGAGAAAGAGAAAGAGAGAGAGAGACAGAGAGAGAGACTTTATTGACTTTATTGATCCTGAGGGAAATTCAGTTTTGCTGCAGCAACATTTCCACTGCACGTCTCAATGTCCTTTTGTGTCTCAGTCAAAGGTCTCAGTGCAGTTTAACAGGAGGACTGGTCAGGGAGGGTCAGCAGATCTGTGTCAGGGCAGACTGAGGAGAGGAAGAGCCAAAAGTGTCCCTCCTCTGTGTCCTGCAGCATCCAGGAAAGGCCTCACTCTCAAAGTATTTCCTCTGGAAGATCTTCTGCCATATTTGCTGACACATATGGTGTTCCATAGCTCGCTCCTTAGCTAGATCCTAATCTAGCCTCTTGCACAGTCTCCATGGATATGGGAAAAACAAGCAGTTAATTTCACACAATCATGTCAGTCATGTGTTCATAATGTGCTCATTAGCTAGATTAGCACTAACTTCATCATTGCTTTTATCTTTATTCTTAGGTTAGACTTGGTTCTGTGTCCACATCTTTGGCAAACAGAATTTATTTTGTTCAAATGTCTTTAATCACTTGTATTCATAGTAGGTTTCATTACTTATTCATAGTAGTCATTTCAGTTAAAAGTTGTTAGTGGTTCCATCATGTATGTAGTAATCTGTGAAACAACATGAAATCGTAGTTATTCCCCCGTTTTTTTATTCATATCCATTCCCAAAAACATCTTACATTATTGCAACCATTTTTCCCCACTGCTCCACAAACCAAAATGTGTCTGATCAGGCTTTAAGGCACGAACACAGCGGCGTCTGGGTTGCCCTTTTCACCTGCCCTGTCTAATCTGGCCCTGCACACGGCTCACCTGTCACTGCAATCCTGAGAGTGCCTTTAATCCACCGCCTCCTGCCGTACACAGGCGTAATCCGACTCCCACCTAACCGGACCCTTTCGTTCTCTGTTCTATTTATCTCCGCAATGCAATTTCTGCTGTTGCTACGACGACTAGGAATGTTTATTTGGCTACAACATATAGACAAAAACTGAACTGAAAACAATAATAATACAAAAAAAAGAATATGAAAGAATAAAGTATGAATTTGTTTAGGATTACTCTGCAACTTGAACAGATGTTTTAAAAGTTCTATATTACGCAAAATTGACTCTTTTGAGCTTTAAGCCATGTCATAATGTTTTGTTTCATTCACACATGTTTGAGTAATATCTTATTATTAATCTGTCTACATCTCCAGAGCTGAAAATGCTCTGTTCCCCCTTGTGATGTCATGTAGTGGTAGTTTTCATGTTAACAGTTAACTTTTACCTTTTGTTCAGTAGAGATCGCCAATTCCATGACTGAAATTATCCAATGATTCTGGGTGTATGGAGTTTAAAAACACAGTGGAGCACTTCCTGTTTTACCACATAACATCGCAACATGTGTGAATGAAACAAAACACAACTCCATGTATGTTTTTGATCAAGTAACAACATTATAACGTGACTTAAAGCTGATAAGAGTCAATTTTGTGTCATATACGACCTTTAAGCTCCATTATAAATAACCCAATTTTCCACATTTACTAATTCACATCAATATGCAGATGATGATGAGGTAGTGAAGTGCAGCCAGGAGCCCCACGCACTGATCTAAGTGTAGTTGCATTTTGGATGGCGGCCATGTTTTTTTTCTTTTTTCCTGTACAGTAGAGCAAGTGCCAGGCAGGCTTTTAGCACAGCTCCTCTCACATAGCAGTGCACAAACATGAGACAGGAGAGAGTGTGATGGGGCTAAACAGTGTGCTTCAGAGCTGCTCACTGCTGTTGTAATACCACACGCTGTCTGCAAACACTAACGCTAAACAGAATGACAAGCCAGCAGCGCATAAGCACATTTAAAGAGGAGGTGTTATGCTAAATCGACTTTTCGGAGCGATCATGTTATAACATTGTTCCCCTCATCAAAAACTTGCCTGAAGAGGTTTTCTGTCATCCGTGGATGTTTGAGTAATGTAGTGAATCAGTAGCGATCTCTCCCGGGCCCTATTCAAACCCTCCTTACATTTAGCTATAGAACCCGATCCAACGCTCAACCCACAGGCCAACATCACCCATAAATATACAAAAGCATGAGCCAAAACAACACACTACAACTTCACAAGCCTGATACAATGTGCAGTAGTTTCATGCCGATTGTGAAGGGGGAGTGATAATGAGGGGAGTAAAAGGGATTGGGGACTCAGAATGTCAAAGACGGTAACATTTTCAACCTTCAAAGCACCACTTACCCACTCACACTCCAGTATACAGTGTGTACCTTCTATGACTCTGGTGGCATCAGCCATCCTGTACGGTGTGGTCTGCTGGAGCAGCAGCATCACAGAGAGGGAGAGGAAGAAGCTGGACAAGGTCATCAAGAAGTCCAGCTCCGTCCTGGGCTGTCCTCTGGACTCGGTGCAGCAGGTGGGGGACAAGAGGGTCCTGGCTAAGGTCATCTCTATGCTGGACCATGAGTGTCACCACCTGCAGGACGCCCTGTCTGCTCTGGAGAGCAGCTTCAGTGACAGACTGGTTCACCCTCGCTGTGGGAAGGAGAGATTTCGCAGGTCTTTCCTTCCTGCTGCTGTCAGACTGTACAATGAACACTGTTAACACTGAACATGTGTCATACCTCTGATACAATTCACTTATGTCACTTTACTGATATTTATCCTGTCTGTACATAAACATAGTCATATTACTGTAAATAACATAATACACTGAAGTCACTTTACTGAGATTTACTCTGTTCATATGCTGCACTGTTACTTTTATTGTACATAATAGTTTTTTGGTATTTTATATTTTTGCTCCACTGAAACAGTGTGTTACATTAGAGTCTATTTTTAAATTATTTTTTAGCCATTATCTATTATCTCGTTTTATTGTATGTTACCATTTTCATGCTGTTCTTGAACTGTGCGTTGCAACACTGGAATTTCCCCACTGTGGGACTAATAAAGGCATATCTTGTTTTACACAAGAGTCTTGCTTAAGGATACAAAGACACCATTCAACTGTGGGAGCTGGAATCAATGATACCAATGATCTTTTCTGCTAAGTAGGATTTGTCTTCACCACCAACCTTCAGATCAGTGAACACACACTCTACAAACTGAGTTAATTACACTTTTTATGCGTAGTTTTCAATGGATATAGCATTTTTAAACATTAAAAGGGAACATGGTGATCTAGATATGAAATGTTTAACAATTAATGCACCATAGAAGAGTAATACCCCCTCTTTAAATCATCAATATGAGGATAAATGAAGTTGGACCACTTACTTCAGATCAGCTTTCCACAATCTCGTTATTTGTGACTGCAGTAAAAGCAGCTATGTCATTTTGATTTTATTCAGTGTAATGCATATTTTTCACCTTTTTAGCAACAACAGGCAAAGTATTCAGTAAATATCTGACACAAGATCTGGAGAGGAGTCCTTGGACGCCGTGTTGCGATACTTCACAGCCGAGGTACCCCACTTTATCCTTGTTGGTAACTAAATGTTATGTTTTCTCCTTGTATTGAGACTGTATTGTAAAAGAAAGACTAACAAAACAGGACCACTGACCGCTGTTAACCTGGAAATAGCCACACATCGATCTGGACTGGCACTAGGCTGACCAGAGGAGAACGGTGTGAAAAAGAGACACACCCGAGTCTGAAGTGCTGAAGTGTTCAGTGTTTTAGAGCAGTTCTTTCAATAAATAATTCCACTGGTACATGAGGGTGAGTGGGGGCAGACTGGAAGGTTGGCCTCCTCTGTAGCTTTTGTCTCTTGCAACGTTTTTTTTTTCCTTTTTTTCTTTTTTCATGTAACAGACCAGTTCTTTAGTCTACTTTAACATGTTTCCATTACTTGTCTGCAGTTGGGTTAAAATATCAAAAATCAGATCTTAATCCATATTAAAACTAGTATTGAAATTAAATACTCATTTGAGCAGGTGTTGATACCAAAAAAATAAACTAAACTAAAAAAGTGAGCCTTTCCTGAATCGCTTTAGAATGATCTTGAGCTGTATCAGAACAAGTATAAGGGCACATAGACGAGTATACGACTACACAGATATAAGGCCACATGGAAATATACAAGAAAGTTCTATGATTTAATGTAGAAAATCACATTCTTTTGTTTAAATAAAGTGTTTTTGTTATATCGTGGCAGTCATCCTTAGAAGAGTGGCTCATGTAGCACTGCACAGACAGAAGCAGGAGGAAGCATGTCTCACTGAAGATGAACTCAGTTGTCAGACAAACGTGTCAAAGAGAGTCGCCCATTCATAAAAATGTGATCTGAGTGCTCCAAAAAAGTAAAAATCACACGAGGAAAAGTATAGTTAAAAGGCGTTTATTTAAATGGCCAAAGCCAACATGTTTCGTCCATGACTGGTCTTCATCAGGGCTTAGTTAAAAAATGTGGAAATCATAAAAGCAGTGACACTCTGCTTCATGTTGAAGGTCGTGAACGTGTGAAACCACTGGGAAGAGGTGAGGATTGACTTCAAAACTTAAATCAAAGAGAAGCTTTCTGGATTCATAAATTAAAAGCATATGAACATCCTGGTCTCTGAATTTTTTGTCTGCCTCTAATTAACATCTGTCTTTGCCATTGGTTGATGTGTTTTCTTAAAGGCCACACATACTTTAATTTTGAACTAAGCTCTGATGATGACTAGTCATGGTCAAAACATGTTGGCTTTGATAAAGGCCTTTAAACTATATTTTTCCTCATACAATTTTTACTTGGATTTCGTTGTGTCCAAAGTTTTGATTCTTTTTCCAAGAGCACCCTTTACCTGTTCTCACCTGCAGCAAACAGCCACATTTTTGTTTTTCTATGTGATCTGAGCGCTTTACCCAGCTCCAACACTGTTACTTGTGAACCGTGTCGGTCAGCCCGAGGTCGGCTGCGTTCACATCGCGCTCGCTCCGCTCCAGATGTGAATGGAGCTGCGCAGAGACCTCCTGTTTCAAACGCTCTCTGAGTTTGTAACGCGAATCAGAATGTGACTGTCATGTTCACCGGTCTCGAAGCAAAAGCTCTTTTACGTCGACCTAACTAGAGTTTAAAAAAGAAACTGCTCCCCCTGTAGTTCAGATCTGTACAAACATGTTCTGAAATGTGATTCTTGTGTTATTTTGACATGGTGAACTTTGAACAGAATCCAATTGCTGTGCTTGTCAGAAAAAGCAATTCCCCAAGAAATCCCCCAAATGGTTCAGCCTGAGTTCGAAATTCAAGGATCCTGCTTGAGGCACACTGTCTAAATGTAATAACTATTTTAGCGATCTGCATTTGGATCAGCACGTCACCCATGCTCCATAAATATACAAAAACATGATACAAAACTGTACACGACAACCTGATGCAATGTGCAGTATTTTCATTTAACACAGGGGTCTCAAACTCAATGGGGGGCCGCTGGAGGCAGCGTGTGGGTGAGGCTGGGCTGCATCAGGTTTTCCACAAGAAAAGCTTTGTTAAAAAAATTTCCAATCTTCTCACATCTCTTTATTTTAATTTTTTAACACAAAATAAGATAAAAATAACTAAACAAATTAAGAATTAATAAGAAAATAAATCAATCAATCAATCAGTAATAAATACATATAATAATAATGATAATGAAAATAATAATAATAATTAGATTTCTCTAGTCAGTGACTATATGTGGTTTCTTCAGTCTTCTATATCTGCTGTGTTCAGATTCAAATGTCTGTATTAACAGTTCTTTAACCTTTAACCTTCTTCTGAACATGAATTGTCCTCAACATGAATGGAACATTGAAGAACATGAATTGTTCTTTTGAACATGGCTTCTCTTGCCTCTTGCTGCTAGAGACCTGGCAGCACTTCCTCTCGCAACGTGTGTATAAATATACCGGAATTGCAGGACTATAAGCCGCTACTTTATACAACGATGTGGCTCATATATGGACGGATTATTCATTTCTAAAGACAGTGGGTGCACGCGCAGCCTGAGCGCAGAAAGCGCCGCTGTCTGCGTGGTAAACATGAAGTTACAACTCTGGCGAGCGCTGTTGTCCACGCACTAAAACAGTTTATCGCCATGTGATGAAATAAGTTCTGGTGCTAAATTAATATTAGTGAGGCGGATACGTCTTAATGACCCATATGCGGTAAATGCAGATGAGTGCGTAAATGACGAGAAGAAACGTCTCAAACTTCAGTAGCTGGACATCCGCTCATACATGATCGATACAACTAACCCCGACCCCCGGGAGAGCCTGAAATCTGCTGAAATCCTACAAGACACTGACATGATCCCAGACAGGACAGCGGCTCTTTCTGCAGGAGACATGCGTAGTAGAGCACCAAGTGACGGGGTGCAAGAACGAGACAGACAGGTGAAGAAACGATGCACCGAGGAAGATGCTCGTTTGACTTTGTTTTGAAAAGTTATTTTGTGCTTCATGCACACACCCTCCTCATGGAAAACATACGAAGAAATGCATATGATGCAGCTTTGAAGTTAAAGGCAACTGATCTGACTGTCAAAGGAAACAGAGCTGCTGCACGTGAGCGCAGCATCGATGAGTCGATGGTGAGACGTTGGCGACGGCAGCGTGACGAACTGACTCAATGCAAAAAGACGATAAAAGCTTTCAGAGGCAATACAAGCAGATGCTCGGAACTTGAAAACTTCTTGAAGACGTGGACACCTGCGGCTTATAGACAGGTGCGGGAAGATATATTTATATACATTTATATGCGTATAATGTCCCGCTGGGCAGCAACTTAAAATAACATTTTTTTTTTTTGTGTGTTGTGAACGTAGCGCATTGGAACGAATGTCTGCGTGTGCCCAATAGAAACGAGGCAGCCAGCCAGGCACGGAAGAAAACACTCCATGACAGCGCTGCTGTAATTTTCACTCATTAAGAAATGTTTCTCTGCTTGCATCAAGCCTGCCGATGTCCCGACCCCGAGAGCCATACACCCCACCGTGGTTGGTAGGTTCGTTCAGCTCCGCACACAACACTCTAAAGTGCCATACATGTCAAACTCGCAGGCCGCACTAACATTAAACTTTCATATTAAGGCAGGGGCCACAAACTGTCGTCCCGCGGGCCGCAATTGGCTCCCGGGCCACAAGTTTGAGACCCCTGATTTAACGGGATGCACGCTCATTGTGTTGCGATAGCGCTCTGAAGGGGGAGTGACTTTTTAAATTTATTTTTTTAACTGTGATATATACACAAACAATAAAAGACATTATATATTTTGCCTTGAGAGAATAGGGAGTGCATACATCAAGGTTTGAAAGAGGGCGACGAAACAATAAGAATGGCTTCTTATATGGGAGTGTGTTTGTGTGCGGGCGAGGGCAAGTAAATGATAAAGCAAAAATAAAGTAAAAATAAGAGGGAAAGGGCAGAAAATGAAGGTAGATAATAACTGAGTGAGGGTCCAATTCCGAGGGGTAGTAACTTAACGCGGGAAGGAAAGGGAGGGGGAAAGTGGAAGTGAAAATATGTTAATACTGTACGTTCTTTTCAGTGGATCTAGCATTTTCAAAGCAATAAAAGGTAACACGGTGATTGAAATACTGTATGTTATGTGTTAGCAGTCAGTATTTTGAAAAGTTCAGTTCTGATCAGGAAAAGCAACTGGGAAAAATACCTGTCCCGTCCCTCTCTTCTAACAGGTCCGGTCGTCATGATCACTCGGTAGCACTAACCAGCTGCTTTTGGGGACGTTTTCTTTATAAACCATGTCCACATCAACCAACTGGCTGTGTGCGTTTGATATTGTAAATAGCCATGTTCACCACCTCTCATTTGAATCCCACGTTAAATAAATAACCTGGACTGCATTTTTCCATCTCAAAAACATCGCCCAACTCCGTCCATCGCTCACTTTCTCTGCTGCTGAAACCTTAATCCGTGCATTCATCACCTCCAGAATCGACTAGGGCGATAGCATTCTACACGGCTCACCCGGAAAATCTCTCAATAAACTGCAGTACATTCAAAACTACGCTGCCCGCCTCATAAACACATCACCTCTGTCCTCCAGAACCTCCAGTGGCTCCCCATCCCTCAGGGGATTCTCTTCAAAGTTCTCCTCATCACCTTCAAAGCACAACCAGACCCCGTCCTTCATCTCAGACCTGCTGCACCGACACACTCCATCCCACTCCCTCTGCTCCTCCAACGCCAACCTCCTGTTCCTCCCCTGCTCCTGTCTGCTCCTGCCCCCCCGCTCCTGTCTCCTCCTGTCCCTCCCTTGCTCCTGTCTCCTCCTATCTCTCTTCTGCTCCTGTGTCTTCCTGTCCCTCCCCTGTTCCTGTCTCTGCTCCTGTCTCCTCCCCTGCACCTGTCTCTGCTCCTGTCCCTCCCCTGTTCCTGTCTCTGCTCCTGTCTCCTCCCCTGCACCTGTCTCTGCTCCTGTCCCTACCCTGCACCTGTCTCTGCTTCTGTCTCCTCCTATCTCTCCTCTGCTCCTGTGTCTTCCTGTCCCTGCCCTGTTCCTGTCTCCTCCTGTCCCTGCCCTGTTCCTGTCCCTCCCCTGTTCCTGTCTCCACTTCTGTCTTCGCTCCTGTCTCCTCCTGTCCCTCCCCTGTAGGACCAAGCTCTGACCCTGGAGAGACAGAGCCGTTTCCATCACCCTCTGGAACTCTACCCCAGAAACTCCGTGACGGCACTGAACCCTCAATCTTCAAGAAACTGCTCAAAACCCATCTATTTAGAAACACTTTTAAATCACGCCTATATTTTGTCTCATTACCTTGTTTTTTTTAAATATGTACCACCATCACTCACGCACACACCACTTTCACACTAGGCAATGTGGGTGAAGTGCCTTGCTTGAGGACACAACAACAGTTTTTGCGACTGGCGCCCCCCTGTGGCACCTGATTTTCCCAGCGGTCTTAATCATTTTTAATTGTATTCTTCGTACAGCATCTTTGAGTGTTTAGAAGAGTTGTGTTTGTGAAGAAATACATAAAAAAGGATGAAGAGGAGGAGTATATGGGCCGGGTAGTCAATCAGAATGGGTTAAGTAAAAAAAATAAAAAGTAAAAAGACATGTGGGTGTGAAAAAATGCAGTTCACGCAGAGTTGAGATGGTGAGAGACGCGATGGTGTTGGCAATAATTATGCTCAAATGTGTACTTAGCTCAGAGTATGCTAGCTGGGTCAATATTACTGAAGGATATGCAAGAGTAAATAGTGTATAAAACATTGTGCAAAGAGCAAAAGCAATGTTAGGTTATACAAAATGCTAACTTTTTGTTTGGGGGTCCGTCACCTGCTTGTTTCTATGGATATGTCGTTGCTCTGCCTGGAATGTTCCACAGTATGACATTAAACAGCTCTACCTTACATTTATTCAATTATAGATGGTTTCATGGCTCAAAAATACCTTGAAAAACAAACATTCTGACTCTATGTGGGGTCGCCTCGCCACAGATCTGACCTGTAACTTGGTTTGGTTTGGTCTCCTTGAAGATAGAAAGGTTTAATGCCATACTGTGAAACATTCCAGACAAAGCAATAACATCTCCATGGAGAAAAGTATTTGACGGACCCTCCACAAAAAAAGTTACACAACGCACCATAAACTAATTTATAATATTGTGCAAAAAAAGAGCACAATATACTATAGATGTGCTGCTTTAGTCCGTCTACATCTCCAAAGCTCAAAATACTCTGTTCCACCTTGTGATGTCATGAAGTCGTAGTTTTCATGTCCACAGCTCCTTTTACCTTTTGTTCAGTACAGATTGGAAATTAAAGGACTAAAATTATCCAAATGATTTTAGTGAAGGTGTGTGGAGTTTAAAAATACAGTGGAGCACTTCTGGTATTACCACATGACATCACAAGGTGGAATGGAGCATTTTCTGTTTGAAGAACTCTAAACGTGCCGGTTTTGTGTGTTAAACATGTGTGAATGAAGCAAAACACAGACATATTATCCAACCTTTTTAGCCACAAAATAAACTACAAACTTGCTTTTTTATTTTGGATGTGTGGATTACTGTGAGTGAGCTTGCCTTATCACAAACCTGACTCTCCTGCTTGTTTCCATGGGAATGTTTGGCAGTATCTATAGAGTCTGACGGAGCGCGAAGTTACAAATCTCCATAAAGTTGTGCATTTTTGGTCCTTGTGCGGTTTCTGTGCTTCTGGTCATCTCCACATCTTTGCATATACTGTAAATGGACACAGCTAACCCGCTTACCGCTACGTTCCAAATAGGAAGTGAGCATGGGGGCACTTCCGGCTCCATCAACCTCCGTCTCCAATTGACTTTGCATTGAAAATTGTTGCCCCTCTCTATGTAACTGCAGTGAGCTTTGTCATTTTGGTCTTAAAATGTTCATATAAACACTCTCTACATGATCCTGGTGTTTTTATTTCACTGTAACTGTAACTGTAACCTATAACTGCTAGCCTTGGTGAGCTTCATTTGACTGGAACCAAACGCTATGGGTGACGTCACACTCCCTTAGTCCACTTCCTTATACAGTTTATGCTTAAAACTCAAGTAAAAATACTTTTCTGGTGGAGGGTCTGTCAAATGCTTTTCTTCATGGAGATGTTGTTGCTTTATCTGGAATGTTCCACAGTACAGCATTAACTCTTTCTATCTTCACAGAGACCAAACCAGGCCAAGTTACATGTCAGATCTGTGGAGTCAGAGACTCACAGTCAGAATCCCTGTTTTTCTAGGTATTTTTGAGCCATGAAAATCACCGGTAATTTAATAAATGTAAAGTAGAGCTGTTTAATGTCACACTATGGAACATTCCAGGCAGAGCAATGACATATCCATGGAAACCCAACCAAAAAGTTACATAGCGCATCTTTACAAATAACAAAACTGAGTACTTCTTCCACCACTGCAATATACTGTATGAAAGAAAAACAATTTACAATTTACTTTTTTCACAAAAAGAACGTCAGGCAACCGCGCAATCAATTTCCATAACATGTAATCCTGACGACGCTCCCCAAATCAGATTAAACGCATTTTATTTTTACTTTTTTTTTTTAACAGCCAAAGTAGCTAATCCCAGTGTACCTGTTGAGACAGCTGGGTCTGCTCTGTGCGCAGACTTCAAAGCAGCGCTCAGGGCAAACGGCACAGACATCCTGCAGGGGAGAAAATAGTCGTATATAAAAAATGAAAAGTTACTTAACACGAGCAAGAGTCGAAAAGCCAGAAAACCCATGAATAATGCAGAAGCAGCAGAAGCCACAGAAGGTATGGACTGACGGCGCTGCTGCTAACACGCAGTCCTAATTAGTGGTGGCAGTATATGTACCTTAAAGGTGCACTGTGTAACTTTTCACCTGCCTGTTTCTATGGATATGTCATTGATCTGCCTAGAATGTTCCACAGTATGGCATTAAACAGCTCTACCTTACATTTATTAAATCACAGGTGGTTTTACTGCTCAAAAATACCTAGAAAAACGTATTCTGATTGTGAGCGGGGTCGCCTCCCCACAGATCTGACCTGTAACTTGGTCTGGTTTGGTCTCCATGAAGATAGAAAGGTTTAATGCCACACTATGAAACATTCCAGACAAAGCAACGACATCTCCATGAGGAAAAGCGTTTGACAGACACAATGCAGCTTTAATGAAATTGTACTTCTGTAGCAGGATAAATTCACTCCTATTTGAGTATTTTTATTTGAAATAGTAGTACTCTTACTTGAGTAAAAGTGTTGGTTACTAAGTGAGAAAAGCTTTGTGTTGACAATATGAAATGATTTGAACATTTGTGTATCTTGCTCCGCTCCTTCAAATTTGATTTATTACGGATTACAACCAAGAACTTGCTGTATTACAACTCAAATCTGCATTTTAGCCACATAAATTTGAGTTCCCCTCTTATGTACAGTATTTAAGCACTGTTTTATTTGTCATTTTGATTGTTCATGTATTCATTGTAGGTATTGGCTTGTTCCCATAATTTTCTAAGCGTGACTTGGATAGACACACAGCCACTTTGAGTATTTGTTTTATTTAGAGGCAAATTCATGTTTTTGTCCCCTTTGGGTTAATCATTATTATTTAGAACTATCCTATGCACGGTTTAGTTTCATGTTCGGGCCTGATATAATTTAGATCTGGTGGTATTAAAAAAGCAGGTGAATACTTAGTGTAAAAAGTTTGAGAACCTTTGATGTAAACAATAGAAAACTTTACATGTCAACAAACAGGAAATATGACTTCAACAAAACAATCAAAAAATGGAAAACGAGGATTAATAGCGATATCTTCAAGGGCCCATATTACACTATTGTCTTGCCCATCTCGACTTAACTAAAGGTAATTGGTAGCTGTTAACTTGCACTTTATGACATCACAAGAGATGTCTTTGGAGATGCAGGATTACTCAAACATGTGAATAAAACAAAACACAACTCCAGGTATGTTTTTGATGAGGTAACGACATTATAACATAAAAAGAGAATTTGTCTTAGTGGTGTAAAAAATGAAACTTTAATCACAATTGAACCTGAGTTGCCACTGCCTAAACCTGAAGATAGAAACACATATAAGGTTTTCTCATCCTCAGTGTCTGGACAGGCCCCATGTCTCACGTGAAAGCGCAGAACCTCCAGAATGCAAGTAGAAGTACAACATAGTGGTCCAAGAAATTACTCAAGTACAGGGCCGGCCCAAGCCTTTATGGGGCCCCCCCACCACCACCACCACACCACCAAAACTGCACTACTAGCTGCTGTATCATTTCATAGGCTACACAGTTAGTCTAAGACACCCACTATCATCTGTGTTTTTAGTTGGTTTACATTATACTGTAACTTGTGTCATTACGGCTATTGCAATATAAAATATTCAAAGTGATGTGTGGCATGTTAAACTATTTGTAAGTAACACAACAAATCAGCAAGACACTGTATTTACTGTAAACAAGTTAACCAGTTTATTTTCTCTGGTTTTAAAATTTGACACAAATGTGTAAAACATGCAATCCTCAACTACAAAACAAAACCTAGCATATACACTTCTTACAAGTACTTACAGTACTTTAAAACAGTTGTTAAATAACAACAAACAAATAAATAAATCTTAAATAGTGGCAGCAACCAGCAGCAAGAATTGGTTAACCTACATTGTACCAATTATATTATCTTTTGTTTCTGCAAT
Source organism: Taenioides sp. WSHXM2023 (assembly GCA_029959045.1). Classification (NCBI taxonomy): domain Eukaryota; kingdom Metazoa; phylum Chordata; class Actinopteri; order Gobiiformes; family Gobiidae; genus Taenioides; species Taenioides sp. WSHXM2023. The sequence continues at coordinate 22,750,907 of CM057103.1, forward strand.
ATCATATCATTGATATTACGCTTTTTAATTTAAAAATATTTTAGTAGGTGGCCCCCTGGTGGCGTAGGGGTCCTAAGCGGCCACTTAGTTCGCTTATGCCTTAGGCCAGCCCTGCTTGAGTAAGACTAAAAAAGTATTTGGTAACATTAGAGTAACGTAAGAAGTGTCCTGTTGGAGGTGGAAGTCCTACCGCCGGAATACATCAGGTAAATAAGCTATTTTGCTTTTTACAAATGTGTCTTATTAGAAGAAAACACAAAGTTTCAAGTGTGTCGTTGGTGCAGTGTGTGGGGAGTAACAATGGACTGTAAACTAACTTTGAGACAGTTTCATATAAAAACAAAGCAATCTTATTAGTAATTTTAGGAAACTCAGCCAGATAGGGTTTAAATTGTCTGGAAAATAATGAAATGCAAAATGGAAACACAGATCAGGCTAATGGCTAATGCTAACTAGCCTGTGACTTATGTTATTTGAGACGGACAAGACAAATCATCTGTTGTTGTTTCCACAGAGTCAATTCTTTATGATCAGATAAACAAGAAACATCAGATTAAAGTCTAATTTGCATAACAGCTTTAGACAGAGCAGTGCTTCCATTTTCCCTACCAAAGATTGTTGATGACATCACTTGAAATTAGGGGTGGGACGAAACAATTTACAGGGGACGAAGAAAGACGAGATTTTCACGTAATTTATAGTAAATAAATTGTGCAGTGCAAAATCCTGAGCAAATATTTTATAAACTGGGAAAACTTAATTATTTTATTATTAAACGCCAAGACACACACATATGTTGGGTTTTTTATGTTTTTTGGGACATTACATCGACTTCTTTTAATTTCCTACAGATCGATCCAAACCTTAAAGGTGCACTGTGTAATTTTTCTGTTAGTGGGTCCATCAAACGCTTTTCACCATGGAGATGTTATTGCTTTGTCTGGAATGTTTCACAGTATGGCATTAAACCTTTCTATCTTCATGGAGATCACACTAGACTAAGTTACAGGTCAGATCTGTGGAGAGGCGACCCCGCTCACAGTCAGAATGCCAGTTTTTCTTGGTATTTTTGAGCTGTAAAACCACCTGTAATTGAATAAATGTAAAGTAGAGCTGTTTAATGTCACACTGTGGAACATTCCAGGCAGAGCAATGACATATCCAGAGAAACAAAAAGTGATGGACACTCAACCAAAACAAAACAAACTGGAAAACACTATTTTAAATATAAAACGCCCTTTGGTTGGAACAATCTTCCCTCACCTTCTGTCCCTTTGTTTAAAAATGTTCTGGTGCAATATTTAAATTTATTTGCTGACTATTTTTGCGATATATTTGAACTCCGTCTTAGTTTGTGTTCAGATTTTACTTAATCTGTGTCGAACAGTCATGTGTGAGTGAGTGTGTTGATTTTCTTGTTTTGTTGTTTTCTGAATGTACGTAGCCTCCTGTTTGCCCTGCTGTATCTGTCTTCTGTTGATGTGATTCCGAGGATAATTTCAGCCCTGGATTTCCCCATCTCCACTGAACAAAGGGTAAAAAGGAGCTGTTAACTTGAAAACTACCACTTCATGACATCACAAGGTGGAACGGAGCATTTTGAGCTTTGGAGATGCAGACAGACTAATAATAAAGGGTTACTCAAACGTGTGAATGAAACAAAACACAGGTAACAACATTCTAACATGTCTTAAAGCTCACAAGAGTTAATTTTGTGTAATGTAGGACCTTTAATGAAAATGTGCTAATTACTGAAATGCCACTATCTGCACTTTTGAAGTCTATTAACCTTTATTTTTAAGCAATTTTAGATTAAAATAGCTGTTTTACAAAATACAAATTGTGTGTATTGTTACAAATGCAAGTAACAGTGCAATATGTCTTCTTACTTAATTCATTTGCTTATGTATTTTTGTCTTCCCAGGGGGTCCACACACAGTTTTCAGCCCAGCCGAGTGAATCCAGGTCAGGCCAGAGGAGAGCGGAGAGAGGGGGGACACTGGAGGGGACCATCCAGCTGTCGCAGGCTTCAAATGTACCACTGAAAACCCACAAACACAAACCAATTAGAGCAGGATGTCTCAAGGATAGAGCCAAACATGAAAGGTAGTGCCTGTAGTAATCTAGTGTGTATTCACCAGTGATTGTACTACACAGGAATAAAGATTTTTGACGGAAGGTACAGTATGTAGCCTGCTCAGCCTTGAGAACCAAAACACCAAATTATAACATAAACAACTTGGCATCGTGTCCAATGTTTTTGTGATAAATCAGTATTACAATTACATAAAAACTATATTTGATTTAAATATGTTTACCTGGTAGTCTGTCATTTATGGTTCTGTTCTTTTTACTCAAACATAGTAACTGTAACTTGTATGCACATGTTTTGTCCTGCATTTAAGGCTTGAGTGATTAGAAAATTGTTATTTTCACCTACCCCCTCTGTACTTAGTAGTAGTTTTTGGAAAAATTCAGATTCCAAGCCATTCGTGTTGGATTAAAAATGTCACACATACATTTTCTACAATAAAAAATGTTAAAGGGCCCATATTACACTATGTTCTGATCTATGTTATTATTTTGTTTCCTCATCACAAACATTCCTGGAGTTGTGTTTTGTGTTTTTTACTCAAACATAGTAATTGTACTTATCATACATACAAAAATAACTATATCACAGTCTTTATTTGGCCAGTTTTTAACAAAAAGCTTTTACTTTGTTCATGTTAGTCGTATTTCTTGCACTTGTGACGTGTTCTTACTGCGAGCGGGCTTGCATCTCCGCAAACCTGACTCTTGTATGTCTATATAACTGAATGTTCTGCAGTTACCATGGAGACGCAGCGCACAAATTAGCAAAGGGACAATCAGCTCGCCTGTTATAGTTCCAGCTAAGTTAGTTCTTTATGGTCAACAAAGCTCAGATTAAAGTCTCACAAAGCTTCAGACAGAGCAGTGCCTACAGTTAGCACCACACCCCCAGGGAATGTTGGTGACATCAGCTGTAAAGTACCAATAACGCTACACAGGATGACATAAAACATATCTATCGCGAAGGGAAATGTTCCGAAGTATGGTTTTAACTTTGTATTTCCGTGGACTCATAGTTTTGCTTTCCACCTCCAGAACGTTACTGTAGCTTTGAGTTGAATAACCTTAAAAACTGCCTTTGTCTCAACACGAAACATGAAAAATGAAAAAAGGCGATTGTTAGAAAGTAGATTTGAGTCTGTAGCTCGTGCCTTCTTGTGAAAGGTGTTGTTTATCTGTGGCAAGAGTTCTTAGAAATAAACTCAGTCCATTTTATATTCGAATTTTTTTTTCCTGATATTTTTCTTGCGAGGTTGAACTTTGTAACACAGCTTGGTCTCGGTGTGAATTGCTTTGGACCTCTTTTACAAGCTTTTAATTCTCACTTTGTGCCCTCTGCTACTTTAAAGACAACTGTTACAAGTTCTCAGTATAAAAAAATAAATAAAAAAGGCCAAACATTAAGTCTTTTCTTGGTATTTTTCGATTTGACGATTTTCTGATCCATGTTCTAATGTTGTTTCCTCGTCACAAACAGACCTGGAGTTGTGTTTTGTTTCATTCACACATGTTTAACGCACAAACCCTGCGCATTTAGGCTGAGCTCTTCTCTCAAACTGAAAACACTCAGTTCCACCTTGTGATGTCATGTGGTAATACAGGAAGTGCGTGTGTTTTGGATGATTTTAGCTCTGGATACTAAACAAAAGGTAAAAAGGAGCTGTTAACTACATGACATCACACATCTCTATGGAGACAAGCACCTGAACCACTATCAGAAAAGTTACTTAGTGCACCTTTAAAGACGCTGTACCTGATTTTAAAAAACAAGTCTAAAAATCACGAAGAACTAGATCATTTTTAAACCTTTTGCAGTGGTCCAAAGTTATTTCTCGCTTACTTTGTTTATTCACTCTGAACATCTTAATTATTAATATTATTAGTAATTATTAGAATAGCAATCAATCTGCACACTAACTGATTCTCGGAGGATAAAAACGTGTCACAATTCGATTACACAGCGGTCTAATTTTTACCCTAAGAGCTGCTTTTACAATGAATCTAAGCTATTGAAAACTAAAATCAGCCACTTTCACTATGAACTGTGCACAGAAGCAGATACTACTCAGAATTTGGGATTTTCTTACTTAGCATCCAATATCTCCCTCCTAAAATAATTTGATTTTGTGTGTTTATCCATACTCTTCTGAGAATCCTTATGCATTCCTGAAATCTGAAAAAAATTAAATAAATGAGATAGTTCAGAATCTGTATCTGAGAGGCGGAAAAACAAGGCGGGTTTGAAAATTCACGACGTTTGGCACGTTTCATCCTGGATTCACTTTGACTGCGAGCTCCACCTGTGATCTGCTCCATCAAAGTCCTCCGCTCACACGCTCTGCCTCCAGCCAAACTCCTCACAGCGACAGAGAGCTTCACTTCACGAGCTCTTAGAAAAGTTCCAGACTAATACTTTATAATAACTACACTTAAACTAACCTTAATAAAGCACGAACAAAATCTTAACACATAATGAACATATTGTGTATTAAAGGCTCCATATTACGCTGTTTTCTGATCTATGTTGTAAGGTTGTTTCCTCATGTCAAACTGAAAACACTCTGTTCCACCTTGTGATGTCATGTGGTGATATAGGAAGTGTTCCGCTGTGTTTTTAAACTCCACACACCTTCACTAGAATCATTTGGATTATTTCAGCCCTGGAATTGTCAATGTCTACTGAATTAAATGTAAAAGGAGCTGTTAGTTTGTGTTTTCATGTATTTTTAACAGTCTAATTGTCATGATCCTCCAGTCTCTCCCTTTCCCCTCTCTTCTGTGTCACCTGCCTGGGAGGAGTCGCCTTTCACCAGCTGCAGCCTCCTGGTCATCATCACACCTGAGATCCATCTCCAATCTACTCCTGCCCATATCAGCCCGGTTCTTCCTCCTCTCCTTGTCAGTTTGTCAGTTTTTCTACATCGGTAACTTGCTCGTGGCTCATGCTTCTTTGGAACTTGTTTTTGAAACTGTTTCATGGCTGTTCCCGGACCTTTTTGTAATTTTTTGCTGTTTTTGCTCCCAGTGCTCCCTGGATCTCCCCTCTCGGCTCCCTTGTTCTTCTCGTGGCTCGTGTGCCTCCGGACCCCCCTGCCTTGTGCCTGCCTGCCTCCACTGGACCCTTTTTTCCCATTACCATATTCAGCTGTACAATAAACCTGTTAACCTTACCTGAGTTCTGGTCTGCGTTTGGGTCCTGCACCCGTGCATTATAACACTAATCATCACTCTAGTGCAATTTAGGAGTTAGAAGTTTTGGCCCTTGTGAACAGTTTGGGTTCTGAAATTATCTTTACTTGTTGATACTTTGCAGCTTATGTCTCTGGGGGTGTGTTTGCTAATGTGTTTGTTTTTTATTGTGTCACCAACTACTGAATACTTCACCCCCCCAGGATGATGTCACTGCAAAGTCTCGATATCGAAGACCAGGCATGCCCAAACTATGGCCCGTGGGCCAAATGTGGCCCCCAGACAAATTTTTCTTGGCCCTCAGGCTTCCAGGTGAATTGGCCCAAATTACCTTGAGCAGTTTTTGCTGCAAGTTTTTTGAAAATCTACCTTGATAAGACAATATTTAATATTTATTGTGTGGTTTTGTGGATCTTAGCATGAATAAAGGACTGATCGCTCATTCTAACGTGTTAAACATGCAAATATTTCAATTATTCACTGTACTGAGCACCAGTCTATGGCCCTCGATCGGCCCTCTGCTTCGTCTGTGTTTAGATATGTGGCCCTTGATGAAAAACGTTTGGACACCCCTGTCATAGACGCTGTCCATGTCCAATCAGGAAGTACAATTAGAAACTTCACAATGTAAGAATGTCATTTTATAACAATTTAACCCCCCCAAAAAGTCTGGTAACTCAGCCTTGAAGTGCACTGTGTACTTATAATTAGGATTAGCTTGCCTGCTGGTGGCTATGTAGATATTATGGCTTTGTCTGGAATGTTCCACAGAATGGCATTAAACGTAACAATCAAACATTAAACTTACCTATATCTGTTGATCAATTAAAAAAAACAAAAAAACATCTGAAATGGGATAGACGTATAAGAAATATATGTTTAATGCCATATTGGAACATTCCAGGCAAAGTAATATTATCTCCATGGAAACACGTGGGCATTAGACAAGTTAAATAGTGCACATTTACGTTATCTTTCTCTTTAGTAAAATGTTCCTGAAAAATTGTCTCATCTTTCATCAAAATGGACTACATTTTTGTGCCCAATTTCTAAACCAACACTGTGCTGAACATTTGTGAATTATCCTTTTGGAATCCTATTTTTTGTGTTTGTGTGTGTTTTTAGAATTCCGTTCTCTCCAAAATAATATCTAGTTTTTCGCAGCACTGGCCTGTCCAAAAGCCCCAATTAACATTTAAATGCTCCACTCGTAATTATTTAGAAAAATACGCACTGGTTCCAGATTTTCCCCTTATTTTTGGTTCTTTTTTTCCATGTTTGAAGTCTAGCGGTGTGCAGTTGGAGCTTGCCGGTTGGTGACTCGGAAAGCTAATGAGAGCGGGGCGGTAAAAGGCAGGCTAAAGCTAAATCCCTGGCTGAATAGGGCCAGTGAGTCTGAGTGGAGCCGGGGCCTATAGGGATACTGTTAGCGTATAGAATGTGTATGATCTGTGAACTGTGAACGCGAGCCAGAGTCCAACGCGCTCTTTTAACCTCAGTGGAGATTTAATGAGAATTTCAAACAATGGAAGCGCTGTGGTTCAGATCTGTAGATAAAAGGATTATCTCATAAACAGTGGAAATCCCATATTATAGGTTGATTTTAAAGGCGCTGTAGCTTGTTGTTAAAAATATATGAAAAACCGAGCCAGCGCATTTTAAAGGGCACATATTGCAGTATTTTCTGATGGGTTATAATGTTGTTTCCTGGTCACAAACACACCTGGAGTTGTTTTGTTTCATTCATGCATACAGGACAACAGAGAACCAGAACCCAGGAGAAGGGGTGTAACTATTCCTTACCTGGCTGGCGTTTCCGAAAAACTACAGAGGATCTTCAGACAACATGACATCCCAGTCTATTTCAAACCCACAAACACTTTAAGACAAAAACTGGTCCATCCTAAGGACAAAACACCGAGCCACAAACAAAACAATATGGTCTACTCCATTCAGTGTAGTGAAGACTGCAGGGGGCGCTACACTGGAGAAACAAAACAGCCACTTCACAAAAGGATGTATCAACACAGACGAGAAAACCAGGGTGGGCCGCAATCTGCCGTACATCTCCACCTAAAAGCCACAGGCCACTCCTTTGAGGACAGCGAGGTCCAGATCTTGGCCAGAGAAAAGAACTGGTTTGAGAGGGGAGTTAAAGAAGCTATTTTTGTCAAGAAAGAGAATCCTTCCTTGAACAGAAATGGGGGTCTCAGACATCATTTGTCTCCCATCTATAACTCTATCCTCAAACCTAAATCAAAACAAACTGGGAAAACAATGGGACTAGCCAGGTCAGGTCCAGAGGTGTGAAAACACCATCATGGCCCTGAATGGATATGCTAACTACTCCCCCACTCCCACTCCATATTGAATAGACTCACCTGACTAACAGAAACTGTAAATAAATATGTGTTTGTCTCAGAGTAATTTCATTGTAATTAGCTCCTCCCTTCAGGCAGATATAAAGCAGTGTCCACCAGCGTCTGATCAGAACTGAAGAAGCAGCTCGGATGAGCTGAGAAATGTATTCGACCAGTTGACAAATTTAATTTCTCCTTTTGTCATTCACGCATGTTTAAAATGCAAATTCTGCATATTTAGCCTGAGTTCTTCTCTCAAACAGGAAACATCACGTTCTGTATCCAAAAAAAAAAATCCCTTTTGGATCAATAAAGTTTGTCTAAGTCTAAGTCTACTTTGTGATGTCATGTGATAATGCAGTAAGTGCTCCACTGTGTTTTTAAAGTCCACACACCTTCACCTCATGTTATGTCTTTGTTTGGAATGTTCCACGGTATGGCATTAAACGTGACTACAGTATCTCTGTGGAGCCACCAGGCCAAGTTACAGCTCAGATGAATGGAGAGCATAGCTAACCTGCTTTTCGCCTGTTCCAAATATGTAGCGAGCATGGGTGCGCTTTGTGTTCCATCGACTCCGGCTCCAATTCACTTCGTATTGAAAAAACTTTGCCCCTCTCTCTGTAACTGCTGCAGTCAGGCTCCTCATTTTGGTCTTAAAATGTATTAACCTGCTCTACATGATCCTGGTGTTTTTATTTCGCTATTTTGTCTATTAATAAATTCCTCCAAATTTGCTCCTATACCTGCTAACCTCAGTGAGCTTCATTTGGCTGGATCCTCATCACAAACTTACCTGGAGTTGTGTTTTGTTTCATTCACACATTTTCCAATCTCTGCTGAACTAAAGGTAAAAGGTAGGTGTTAACTTGAAAACTACCACTGCATGACATCACAAGGTGGAACTGAGCATTTTAAGATTCAGAGATTACCCAAACATGTGTGAATGAAACAAAACGCAACCCCAGGTATGTTTTTGATGAAGAAAAAACATTATAACATGATTTAAAGTTCACACGAATCATTATTGCGTAATATCGGACCTTTAAACTTATTCTTTCTGAAAATGTTACCAAAAGTTTCTAATTTTTCACCAGAAATGCCTAAATTTTTACATAATTCCACATTTAAACCCATCACTGTACACAAACTCTAATCTATAAGCGTTTAAACCAAGTCTAATCCCATAGAACAGCCCCACAAGCTTTGCTATTGTTAAACCCATATAACACCAACACCCATGGGTGCTCTTCACGACAATTTCATTATGAATTAAGCTGTATTGATTTCCTCCAATGCCATATTTTTTCCCTACGTCGCTCTATTCCCCGAGCTTGTGTGTCGCCCCTTGCAAATTAATTAAGATTTCCCATAACTGAAATTAACAACAACAATAAGACACTTGTGCACTGGTTAACATGAGAAAATCTGACACATGGGCAAAACAAGAAAATCTTCCGGAAGGTCTGGAGGTGATGAAAACAGATGGCGCTTGGTTCTTTAGAAATACACTAGCCATAAATTGAATTGAACGACAAGCTAAACACAACTCGTGGTTTGTTTTTGATGAGTTAACGGCATTATAACATGGCTTAAAGCTCACAAGAGTCAACAGTTTTGTGTAATATATTAGTAGAACCTTTAAACTGTTTGCAAACGTTCACATATTCCTGACTTTTCCTTATTTTATTATTTGTTTCTTTCCGTATTAACAATAATCGCACATTTAAACACTTCATACGAACTCACCAGACAGTTAAATGTGAGAAAATCTGACGCAAGCGAAGACAAAAACACAAAACGGAAGGTCTGGAGGTGACAAAAACAGATGGCGCTTGGTTCTAAATAAATATAAATAAATACCCTGGCCATAGATTGGACTGAATGGGGTTTTTCGGCGTGTAGGAATAGCTGGAGAGACAGATGCAGTTCCAAATGCATTATGGGAGAAGGAAGGGGCATATTTTCTGGCAGCAGTTGTCGAATTAAATCAAGTTTGAGTGTCTTTATATCACCCCTGTCGCGCACGCTAACACTAAATGAGGATGTGGCGGCGCAGTGTCCATATTTGTAGAAGCTCTAAGTGATGGTTTTAAACGGGACAGATATGAGGGGAGTGAAGCTAATTGAGATGAGTATTCACACGGGAAGTAAGAGGAGGTGAGGTAACAAGTGAAAGGGAAAATATTAGGCTATTTTCTGATCTGTGCTATAATGTTTCCTCATCAGAAACAAACCTGGAGTTGTGTTTTGTTTCATTCACACATGTTTAACACACAAACCCTGCGTGTTTAGGCTGAGTTCTTCTCTCAACAGACTAATATGAAGACATGTGAGAATGATACGAAACACAACTCCAGATGTGTTTTTGTGGAGGAAACAACATTCTAACGTGGCTTAAAGCTGGTTTAGACGTGGTTTGGTGCATGGTTTTAGTTCAAGTTGAGTCCTGGTTTTGTCTTGGTTTAGTCCTGTGAAAGACCCGGTTTAGTTGTGGTTTGGTGCATGGTTTTTAGTTCAAGTTAAGTGCTGATTTAGTACTGGTTTAGTACTGATTTTATCCTGGTTGCCAATCTCTCCTGAACAAAAGGTTAAAAGGAGCTGTTAACTTGAAAACTACCACTTCATGACATCACAAAGTGGAACAAAGCATTTTGAGCTTTGGAAATGTCGACAGACTAATATGAAGACACGTGTGAATGAAACAAAACACAACTCCAGATGTGTTTTTGTGGAGATAACAACATTCTAACGTGGCTTAAAGCTCACAAGAATCCATTTTGTGTAATACAGGACCTTTAAAGGTGCACTGTGGGAGTTTTTGGTCCTTGTCTCCATGGAGATGCAGTTTCCAGCATTTCCATCGAGACAAGTAGGTGGTGGAACCTCCATTAAATGTTACGCAGTGCAGTGATTTCTTTCTCATCACCCTCTGGTCACATCAGAATTTGCAGTTTGCTTGTCATTGAATCATCTTAAAAGTCCAGAAATCAGATGATAATCACATTTTGCTGCGCATGTGACCGCAGACAGTGTCAGAAGGGTCACCTGTCAGAAGCAGTGGTCCAGATCTTGAGTTATAGGATCTTAGTCAGGATTAGCCACTGTGCATTTCAGTTTTCAGCTGAGACACAGAAGAGAAGGAGGGAGAAAAATGTACAGCTACTACAAATCTCAAAAAATTGAAATAGTAGTTTATCCAAATCCACCAAACAGTCTCCAAAGTGCTGCACATATAAAGACAACATTAAAAACAACAAAAGATATTAAAAAACAACACGGGGTATAAATGTTCTGTTCACACTAAAACCAGTCAAATAAAAGCAGACCCATAAAATAGCAATAAATAAAGAAAATGTGTGTGTTTTTAATGTTTTTATGTAAATAAGAGTAGCGTATTACAATATTACTAAAGTATATTGTTGAAGTAGTAGTAGTAGTAGTAGTAGTAGTAGTAGTAGTAGTAGTAGTAGTAGTAGTAGTGTTCACAAGGGCCAAAACTTCAAACTCCTAAATTGCACTAGTTATGATTAGACTATTAAAAATCAATAAAAACACAAATTAACAGCTACGTTTTACCTTTAATTCAGTAGACATTTACAATTCCAGGGCTGAAATCATCCAAATGATTCTAGTGAAGGTGTGTGGAGTTTAAAAACACAGCAGAGCACTTCCTACATCACCACATGACATCACAAGGTGGAACAGTGTTTTCAGAGATGAGGAATCAAACTACAACTCATCTTAATGTGTCAAACTAGCCTAGCCTAGTGTCTTGCCCAAGAACACAATAGCTTTCAGTGCAGATAACAGCGATTGAACCATCACTTTTCTAATTGGATTAACGCCTTTATCGAAACGTAAACATACCAGCATACTAAAAACTCCAAAAATAGCCAATTAGGATGAGGATAAGTATATCAGACTAAATAAATACATTGTTTTTTTTAACAGGTGATATAAAAACCTAAAAAAATAAATAAATAAATAAATAATAAAATAAATAAATAAATAAATAAAGAATAAAATAAAATAAATAAATAAAAATAATAAATAAAAATAAATTAAAAAAATAATAATAAAAGAGTTAATTAAAAAAAAAAAAAATCTGGCCTAAAACACGTCTCAGAATTAAAACGATCTTATCACTCCAGCGCTGTTACAACGTCAGTAAATCTCCCTCCGCGCGCTCCCCATTAAAACGCTTGGCACCATTTTGCACATGTGCCTGTAACAGCCCCGTAAGACCCGCGGAGGAGGAGGGCAACATATTTGAATTGAATATTGATTGATGGAGGAGACGTAAAAAAGAAAAAAGAGAGAGGGAGAGGGGGAGAGGTGTAGGAGAGAGAGAGAACTCGCGATCGCAGCCGTACCGTAACAGTTTCTTCCAGTGCGACCAGCCAGCAGCGCCGGCGATCACCTCTCTCCCCCTAAAACCTTCTCTCCTCTGTATTCCAACCGCGACGCAGCTTTCCGGGATGGGATTTTCCTAACTTGACGCATGGTTTAACAGTTTCATTTTTGTCTCAGTTGGAGCTGCGTTTTTTGTGCTTTCTTTGCGGGATTTACAACGTGAAAAACCCAAGCCGCAATGAATTTCAGAACCTCGGACAGCGCTTGAACACTGCGAGGTAAGGCTGCTGCATAGTTGGAACGATGTATTCCCACATCGCAATTATTTTCGCAAACTGTTTTACGCAGAGATAAATTTCGTCCATAAGTATCGCTAGACTTGGCTGTGCGCAACGATTTGCAAACTCGTGATATGAAAAAAAAAACAACTGTGATTAAGCGACTTCACGGCATTCTGTTCTGTTCTGTTCTGTTCTGTTCTGTGCCGTCGTGCGTCCGAGCGAGTTTTTGGCGTAGGTTTTCGGTGTTTTGCGTGGTTTTGTGTTACGGGTTTGTGGTTTTAAAGGCGAAAATGAGGGGGGAAAGTAAACGCCACGGTGCCGGGGAGTAATTATCGTCTTATTGAAGGCAGCAAGCCGCCGTTCGGCTCTCGTCAGTTTAATTTAAAAGCACTGGGAAAGTCAGCGAGCGAGAGGGAGGGAGAGACCGGGAATCAGAGCACGGCATATACGGGATTTACAGCCGTTTTAGACCTGGTTTAGTTCTGTGAAGGACTTGGTTTAGAGGTGGTTTGGTGCATGGTTTAGTTCTAGTTCAGTCGTTTTGGTTTAGTTCTAATTAAGTCGTGGTTTAGTCCTGATTTAGTCTTGGTTTAGTCCTGATTTAGCTCTGGTTTAGTCCTATGAAAGAGCTGGTTTAGACATGGTTTGGTGCATGGTTTTAGTTCAAGTTAAGTCCTAGTTTAGTCTTGGTTTAGTCCTGATTTAGCCCTGGTTTTAGTCCTGATTTAGTACTTTCAAAGACCTGGTTTAGTCGTGGTTTGGAGCATGGTTTTTAGTTTTGGTGTAGTCCCTGTTTAGTCTTGGTTTAGTCCTGATTTAGCCCTGGTTTTAGTCCTGGTTTAGTCCTGTGAAAGAGCTGGTTTAGTTGTGGTTTGGTGCATGGTTTTTAGTTCAAGTAAAGTCCTGATTTAGTACTGGTTTAGTCTTGATTTTATTCTGGTTTAGTCCAGTGAAAGACTTAGTTTACATGTGGTTTGGTGCATGGATTTTAGTTCTGGTTTAATTCTGGTTTAATCCTGATTTAGTCCTTTGAAAGATCTGGTTTAGATATAATTTTGGTGCGTGGGTTTTAGTTCTGGTTTAGTTCTTGGTTAATTCCTGGCTTAGTCCTTGTTTAGTCATGCTAAAGACCTGACCTGAGTCTTGGTCTATAGTTTTGTTCATTATTCAGTCCTGGTTGGAATCTGTCCATTGTTTAGTCCTAATTAAGTCTTGGTGGTGTCTTGGTCCAGTCTTAGTTTTGTTCACGGTTCAGTCTTGGTCAAGCGTTGGTGGAGTTCTGATTCAGTCTTGGTTTAGTTCTGGCTTAGCCCTGGTTGAGTCTTGGATTTGCTTTAATTTAGTTCTGTTTAGTCCTGGTTCGGTTCTGTCCATTGTTTTGTCCTTACTGAGCCTTGGTGGAGTCTTGGTCTAGTCTTAGTTTTGTTCGTGGTTCAGTCCTGGTTTAATCCTGGTTCAGTCCTGGTTTAATCCTGATTCAGCCCTGATTTTTTTTTTTTTGTACCATCTTCCTTACCTCCACAGAATTTTGCACACTGGTACAATTATGCTAATACCTATGAAGCGGTGCCATAAACCCGTCTTGCGGCTATAACTGCATAGCAAAAGCGTTGGGACAGATCATTTCAGACTGACAGCATGTTAACGAGCAGGAGACAGCCTTTTAGAGCCCAGCGCATTTCCATTTTTATTTTTGCCCCGTTAATGGCAGTGATTTAGAGCAGCCTGTGTGCCTTCTTCATTTGTAGACTCTTAACTCTAAAAGGAGCTAATTTCACCTAATTGAACCAGCGTAACCAAGAGACAAGAACTGGAAAGCCTGTCGTTAAAGGTCCTATTTTACGCCAAATTGACACTTGTGAGCTTTAAATGTGCACTCTGTAACTTTTCGGTTGGGGGTCTGTCACTGTCTTGTTTCTATGGATATGTCGTTGCTCTGCTTCATTAAACAGATCTACCTTACGTGTATTTAAATGCAGGAGGTTTTATAGCTCAAAAATAACTACAAAAACAATATTCTGACTGTGAGCGGGGTCGCCTCTCCACTGATCTGAGCAGTAACTTGGCCTGCTTTGGTCTCCATGAAGATAGAAAGGTTTAATGCCGTACTGTGAAAAATTTCAGACAAACCAATAACATCTTCATGGAAAAAAAGCATTTGATGAAACCTCTACCAGGAAAGTTGTATTAGAATGTTGTTACCTCCTCAAAAACAAACCTGGAGTTGTGTTTTGTTTCATTCACACACTTTATTATTATTCCGTCTACATTTCCAAAGCTCAAAATGCTCTGTTCCACTTTGTGATGTCATAAAGTGGTAGTTTTCAAGTTAACAGCTACTTTTTACCTTTTGGTCTGTAGACATTGACGATTTCGGGAGCTGAAATTATCCAAATGATTCTAGTGAAGGTGTGTGGAGTTTAAAAACACAGCGGAGCACTTCCTGTATTACCACATGACATCACAAGGTGGAACAGAGTGTTTTCAGTTTGAGAGAAGAACTCAGCCTAAATAAAAACATAAAGTTAAACATGTGTGAATGAAACAAAACACAAATCCAGGTCTGTTTGTGACGAGGAAACAACATTTTAACACAGATTAGAAAATAGCGTACCGTTTAAAGATGCAGTACTTTTACTTTTCTGCTGGTGTGTGCAGATGTCGCAGATGCTCCACCGTATGACATTACACATCCGTCTATCGCCATGGAGACAAGAAGGCAACTCCACCGCACCAAAATACCTGTAATTCAACAAATACAAGCTAGAAAGGGTTAATGCCATACTGTGGAACATTCAGGTAATATAATAATATGCTTTGCGCCTCCGTTCACTTGTGGGAAATGGTTAATGCTAAAAGGAGCTCCTAACTGGAACGCCTGTCGCTAAAGCATTCTATATTTTATTTTTACTTGTGCATATGCGTTTATATACAGTAATTATGCCTTATTTGACACCAGACTCTTGCTGTGTTTGCTGCTTATTTAGAATTTATTATTCCCATTTATATTGTTGCTCTTTGTTATTATAATATATTGTGACGAGTGAGCTACTGTGTCCAAATAATTTCCCTTGTTTGTCTAAGTCTAATGTCAAAGAGGCTAAGCTGCAACATGGAAGATACATTACTACGATTAGAATTTGTACTTATTTGTGACACTGCTTTAATGGAAATGTATGTAGCCTGTGGTCTTACTGTTTTAGCATTACAATCACAACTGAACCTGGGTTGCCAGTGCTTCAACCTGCAGGTGAAGGACACAGCCAAGTTTTTCTCATTTATGATCGGCTGGAGGTGCTGGGGTTTAGATAGTGACTGTTCAGATCAGAGAGAGGCGCTTTAGGTTCAAACCAGCTGGATTTGATTCTGCTTTCTGATCTGATAATTGTCCAAATGCATATCTGAGAGGTTTTAGATGTCATCCACGCGTGCCCTATTCAAACCCTCCTTACGGTTGTGTGTAGAATCCCTCAGTCGTCCAGGTAGAATCCATGGCAAAAGGAGAAATTCAATTTGTCAACTGGACAAAGTTTATTTGGTTGAAAACGTTTCGCAGCTCATCGCAGCTTGGATTGAATTGAATTTCCTTTTGCCCTCTTTACGGTGAGCTGTAAGATTTGTCCAATGCTCCACCCACAAGCCTACGTCACCCAAACTCACGACAATTCTCCATAAATATACAACAACATGACACAAATCTGTACACTACAACTTCACAAGCCTGATGGGATGTGCAGTAGTTTCATTAACGCTGAATATATGCGTTAATGAAGGAGACTTTTAACTCACAAAATTCAAAAACGAAAGTGAAACTAATAAAATATGTTGTTTTTGGGGAATATAGCATTTTCAAAACAATAATATATGTAAAATATGTTACGTGTTAGTAGTTAATACCCCACAGAAGTCAAATACCCCCTCTTTAATGCACCATTTTTGCTGTCCCCATGCATCTCTGGCGCTGTGTCTTCTGTAATAACCCCACGTCAACAGTCGGTATGCGCTCATGTATTTGCAGCTTGTAATCCCTCTTCTCTCTGGTATTAAACACGTGCCCTTTAAGTTAATGGAGTGCGGCTTTTTCACCCGTTCATAACTACGCCCTTCATTTTAGCTCAAAACAAATTAATTCTTAAAATAGAGAGAAGAAAGAGGAAGAGGAGGAAGAGGAAGAGGAGGAGAGAGCGCCTGTCGTGTCCGCTCTGGATAAAAGTTGACCCCGAGGTTGTCTCTGGCCGGCGGCGCGCTAACTAGCTTTGGAAAAACAGAAAGTGGAAGATATGGTGGGATTTTAGGCTGCGGTTTTATAATTTAGATTCATTAGAAGTGTGAAGAGGTCAGGTATGTGTTAAGCTTTATTTTTGATTTTTAATTTGGAAGATTTTAATGTGATTAAGGCAATGTTCCTTCCGCACAGGGGCATAGCTCTTGTTTCTGTGTTGATAATGTAGTTTTTTCAAAGTTCCAAAATGTTTCACCTGATCATTAAAGGTTTGATGTTACAAGAAAAGACTTTTGTGAGGTTTAAGTCATATTAGAATGCCGTTACCTCCTTGTGTTTTGTTTCATTCATACGTTTGAGTAATCCTTTATTATTAGTCTGTCTACATCTCCAAAGCTCAAAATGCTGTTCCACCTTGTGATGTCATGAAGTGGTAGTTTTCAAGTTAACAGCTCCTTTTTACTTTTTTGTTTAGTAGAGATCAGCAATTCCAGGGTTGAAATCATCCAAATGACTTTAGTGAAGGTGTAAGGAGTTTAAAAACACAGTGGAGCACTTTAAAGCACTTTAATATGGAGCACTTAATTTTCTGATCTTTGTTCTAATGTTGTTTCCTCATCACAAACAGACCTGGAGTTGTGTTTTGTTTCATTCACACATGTTTAACACAGAAACCTGCATGTTTAGGCTTTAAGAGTTTTTTTTCTTTCAAATGGAAAGCACTCTCTTCCACTTTGTGATGTCATGTGGTAATACAGGAAGTGCTCCACTGTGTTTTTAAACTCCATGCACCTTCACTAGAATCATTTTGTTAATTTCAGCCCTGGAATTGCCAAACTCTACTGAACAAAAGGTAAAAGTAGCTGTTAACTTGAAAACTACCACGACATGACATCACAAGGTGGAACAGAGCGTTTTGAGCTTTGGAGATGTAACAGACTAATAATAAAAGTGTTACTCAAACATGTGAATGAAACAAAACAAAACGCAACTCCAGGTTTGTTTTTGAGGAGGTAACAACATTATAACACGGATCAAAGCTCAAAAGAATCAACTTTATGTAATATAGGCTCTTTAAATCACCAAACTGAGTTCTTCTTTCACCCCAAGAATTTACAACCTACAAAACAGAGACAGCTTGTGTTGACTGTCTTTGAGCGACATCAGGAAGTGCACACTGAAACAGCAGATGCATTATGGGTTATTAAGCATGCTCTGTGGAAATTGTCACTCTATGTCGTGGAGGATAATCAACTAAATTAATCTTATACGCTCAATATAGTTTCCAATGAAAACAGAGCACTCATTTTTATGTGAATAACACTGGGAATACTGATACTTTGCAGCTGATTTTCTGGGAGGTGACGCTAACTAAAGGTACTGCTCTGTCTGAAGCTCATATTTTAGTCTATTCTTTAATCTGATTCTGATTTATTAACACCAGAATGAACTGACTTAGCTGGAACTTCAACAGGAGAGCTGATTTATGATTTTAAACAGGTCTCTTTCAAATTACATTATTGTCACAAGCTAAATGGCATGAGCCTGTTTAGACTTAGACTTTGACAAACTTTATTGATCCACAAGGGAAATTATTTGGATACAGTAGCTCACTCATACTATATCACCCAGCAGCCACATTACAACATACAAAAACAATATGACATGGGGAAGACTACCAGGACCGGACCAGAAGACAGGTAGAAGATGGAAATAAACAAAAACAGCGTAACATGAGGATAGAGGGAGGAGAAAAAAAAAAGAACCGCCCCCAGACCATCCTCCTATCGGGGCATAGTATGGAATGAGTACACAAAATAAAAAACACCTCCGAGCATCAGTAACATAGTCAAAACACAGTACAAACATTCCACAGGACTAGCAGCACGGTAGGGGAAGGGTGTGGAGGAAGTCCAACGTAGGAAAGCAGATCATCTGGATCCTGCAGCCCGGTCGGCGCTGGATGCAACAGACCTGCACACCCTGTCCGGGGTATGAAGCTGCTGAAGGGTACTGAAGTTAGGGAAGGGCCAGGCTTTTTCAGTTTTCAAGACTGCCCTGATTACAGCCAGGGGTGTAATTGAAGTGCGGATACCTGTAGTTAGACCAAATTACACTGTTCATTGATATGCACAGAGCCCGGCCTCCTTCACTCTTTTCTTCCCCGTTCAGCAGCTCTTTTTGCGTGGTTGTGGGTGGAGTTAGGTGCTTAGTTCCAGAGTTTTCAGGCGATCTAAAAACTTCCCAAGCTGTGTTTAATAATGTGTGCATTGTGACGCCATGGTAACTGCTGGACATAGCAGCATCAATAAAAGAAAAGTATTCCTTATGATAAATATAGGTTGCATCCTCGGTGGCAGCCTATATTTCTATTCAAATGTGAACTTTCTATTCAAACGTGACACTGCAGAGTGTAGAAAAGCATACAGATAAAACAGTTGACTTGGGCTGCTTGGGGAAGTTGCTATTTCCATTTTTCTTCACAGGCAATGCACTCCACATAATACTGAGGCTATATAACGTTTACTGGTGGAGTGTCCGTCAACTGCTTGTCTCCATGGAGATGATCTTGCTTTGTGTGGAATGTTGCTTGGAAAATGTGCGTTCTTACAGAGAGCAGGGGTCGCTTCTCCACAGATCTGACCTCTGGCAAGTCTTGTAGTCATGACGATGGATACTTTTAAGGCACTGCAGGAGAATAGGAACATTTTTTACATTTAGATCAATCAATTTGAAACTTGTAGAAGCTCAGTTGGTAGAGCGTTTGTCCACGGATACGAAGGTTGGTGATTCGAATCCCGCTCTTGATGTAAACATCATTGGTTGAGCGGTCAGATCCAGCTCTCACAGACGAGTGCTGTCGTTGTGTCCTTGGGCAAGACACTTAATCCACCTCGCCCCCAGTGTCAGCGTACACTGGTGTGTGAATGTGTGTGTGAATGGGTAAGTGGTTCCTTGATATAAAACGCTTTAAGTGCCTTGAAGGTGGAAAAAGCGCTAAATAAAAATGTGACCACTTACCTTTTACCATCGTTTACTCACATAAATGTTAGAAGATAAATGATAAAAATGTTATATATTTGAATAGTGTTAATGTTAGTACTCAGACTGTTAAATGCTGATTACACCAATACATGATATTTTAGTAGGAAGTAAGGTGAGTGAAGTGTCTTGCTCAATGTAGCCTGCAGTAACAAAGCTGAGATTGAACCATCAAACTTCAGGTTACAAGGTGACTTACTGCCACCAGAATTTGTAATATTTCAGCAAGTTTTGTGGGTTATTTTGATTAGCAAAAATACATTTCGAAATAAACCTGATTATAAGGCACGTGTTGGATGAATTTAAAGGTGCATTGTGTAACTTTTCTGGTGGAGGGTCTGTCAGATGCTTGTCTCCATGGATGTTATTGCTTTGTCTGAATGTTTCACAGTGTGGCATTAAACCTTTCTATCTTCATGGAGACCAAACCAGACCAAGTTACAGGTCAGATCTGTGGAGAGGCGACTCCGCTCACAGTCAGAATGCCTGTTTTTCTAGGTATTTTTGTGCTATAAAACCACCTGTAATTGAATAAATGTAAAGTAGAGCTGTTTAATGTCACACTGCGGAACATTCCAGGTAGAGCAATGACATCTCTATAGAAACAAGCAGGTGGCAGACCCCAATCAAAACGTTACAAAGCACACAGGTTGCTTTGTTTTATTTTTTTCTTTTTGGCTCTTATGTGCGTATATTGTGTGGATTTGCATAAGAGGCTTACTCGAAAAGCCAAAGTGGTGCCAATTTCTCCTGACTGCCACTTTAGCTTTAGCATAGTTAGCTCAAGCTGCAATGTCTTGACCCTATTTTACATTGAAGATTAGCTAGGTTTTCAGTTTATTATTTTTTTCAATTTCAGGTTAATTCAAGGTAGATTTAAGGGTCTATTGAAAATGTCGTATTGAGACTTGTGGATATCGTTGCATCCCTACTAATGAGTGTACGTGCACCACATGTTGCGACGCGCCCCTCCCCTTCGCTCCTGGGGTTCTGTACACTACTGTAGCCATCGACCGCTGTGCCATTTGGGTGCATTGATCGGGGCGAGAGCCATTATGTCAGCGAGATTATAGCCCTCGCAAGCACCATGATCCTGGTGAAAACTCCCACCCAGATGAGATGAGTGCTGACCCCATCACATGAGAGACTGCGGCTTTAGACCTGACCAAAAACCGGCTTTAGACCTGACCGAGACCTGCTTTAGACCTGACCAAGACCTGCTTTAGACCTGACCAAGAGCAGCTTTAGACCTGACTTAGACCTGCTTTAGACCTGACCAAGACCAGCTTTAGACCTGACCAAAAACCGGCTTTAGACCTGACCGAGACCTGCTTTAGACCTGACCAAAAACCGGCTTTAGACCTGACCGAGACCTGCTTTAGACCTGACCAAGACCGAGTCAAGACCTGGTGTAGACCTGACCAAGACCTGCTTTAGACCTGACTCTGACCTGATTTAGATCTGACCAGGACAAGAACTGGTTTAGACCTGATTTAGACAGGGCCAAGACCTGGTTTAGATCTGACCAAGACCGGGTCAAGACCTGCTTTAGACCTGAACAAGACCAGGTGAAGACTTGATTTAGACCTAGTTTAGACCTGGTTTAGACCTGGTTTAGACCTGACCATTTGCCATTACCATTTACCAACATTAGTCCTGGTTTAGACCGGATTTAGTCCTTGTCGTAGGACCTGGTGCTCGATGTAACATTTACAGCCACATGCAGAAAGAAAAACACTGTAAATCTTTGGCTGGTTTAGTCCTGGGGCGGGTCTCATTTCTGTTTCCTCGTTTCCTTCTCGGTGATTCTTCTCGACTGTGAGGAAGTCCCAACCTCAGAGGAGACACAGGGAGGAGAGAGGAGCTGAGGAGGAAGACCAAAATGACCTTGTAGTGAGGACTTTTAATCAGTGTCAGATCAACATCTTTGGTTTCGAATAAATGTGTTTGAACATTTTTGCTTAGTTTTATTGTCACTTGCCACTTAATTTGGCACTTTTAATTGACAGCTGAAAAATGGAGCATCGAGGAATCAAGGAAAAGGAAGCGAGAAAAGATAATGGAGACATGGCCCTGGTTTATTCCTGAAGCCGTCACGCAGACTATTTAATTCAATATAACTTTATTTATCTCACAGGGGCAATTTAAGCACATTGAGTAATTATGCAATATTAATAATAAATTATGCAATATTAATAATACATGAATTAATAAATGGCTTAAACAAAGGAGTCTGCTGTCAGCAAAGGGAATGAGAAAGTGCAATGCCACGCTAATAGAGCCATGTGTTGGGTGTGAACTATAAACTGGATCTATAAATGGATATAGCTAACCCACCAGCCGCCGCGTTCCAAGTAGGAAGTGAGCATGGGTGTACTTCCGGCTCCATCGACTCACTTTGTATTGAATAAACATCGCCCCTTTCTCCGTAACTGCTGCCGTCGGGCTTCTTGGTCTTAAAATGTTCGTTTTAACTCTCTCTACGTGATATTTTGTCTGTAAATCAATTCCTGTCTACAAATACGCCCCTATAACTGCTAGCCTCGTGAGCTTCACTTGACTGATGTGAACACAATTAGACCGTAGAATGAGTCTGGTGACAGTTTACTGGCTTAAAAACTGCGTAGGAAGTCTGGATTTTTATCTGTGACGCAACAATCTGGGTAAAATGCAAACAGAGCAGTTTTGAGTGTTCAGAGACGTAATGAAATATTCATGAATGAAGCAAAACTGCAACTGTCTTTTATATAGTTTTTTTTTTACATAATTCATTTCCTGGTCTAGTCCTGGTTTAGTCCTGGTTTAGACCCACATAAGTCCACAAACACAAACCCTCTCTAAACCCTGTAGTCCCCATGGCTGCTGGGTCAGTCCTGAGCTGAATAATGAAGTGGGCTGCTCTGGTTTTATGGCGTCGATTCACTACAGGCTCATTCTCTGTCTTAGACCAGGAAATAGTCCAGTCCATCACAGCATTTTTACACACTTCCCCACAGTTTAGACCCAGTTTAGACAGACCCCGTTCAGTTCTTATGTAGTCTTGATTTAGCCCTGGTTTAGGCATATGTTGTTCCAATCCGGATCCTACATCAGTTTCAATACCGATTTCGATACTGTAGCTTTTAAAGTGCCCATATTACGCTTTTTTCTTTGTTCAAATGTTGTTTCCTCATCACAAACAGACCTGGAGTTGTGTTTTGTTTGATTCGCAAATGTTTAACACACAAACCTGCGTATTTATTTAGGCTGTAGTTCTTCTCTCAAACAGAAAACACTATGTTCCACCTTGTGATGTCATGTGGTAATACAGGAAGTGCTTCATTGTGTTTTTAAACTCCACACACCTTCACTAGACTCATTTGGATCATTTCAGCCCTGGAACTGCCAATCTCTACTGAAAAAAACTTGAAAACTACAGCTTTTTGAGCATTTTGAGCTTTGGAGATGTAGACAGACTAATAATAAAGGATTACTCAAATGTGTGAATGAAACAAAACACAACTTCAGGTATGATTTTGACGAAAAGCTCATGAGAGTCAGTTCTGTGTAATATAGGGCCTTTAATACTGCCTTTTAATAGTGTTTATCCCCTGGTTTAGTTCTGGCTTCACCCTCACCCTCCCAGTGTGATTGATTCGTTTTACTAGCCTCCTGTCGTGCTCCAGAGTGGATCATTCAGACTGAGCACATTTGACCGCCGACCCAGGGGGAGGGGTGGTGGATGGACTGGGGCCTTGGGTATCTGCTCTCTGGCTCTACAACCCCGCCAAGTATGTGGAGCAATAATAGATTCAATGGGAGTTCTAGTGAAGGCTAGAATATTTTAAAAAGGACAGATAAAAGGGAATCCGGGCAAGAAAGTACACTCCAAATATTAAAAAGTGCTTCTGAAATGGACCTTAGCTAGCATGATGTCAGGCTGGTTTAAGATAGTAAAATTACTACTTTAATACTTGAAAAGGTCCAATATTACATAAAATTTACTTGTGAGCTTTTAGCAGTGTTGGAATGTTGTTATCTCATCAAAAACATACCCGGAGTTGTTTTTTTTGTTTCATTCACACGTGTTTGAGAATCCTGTCTTGTTAGGCTGGTAGGAAGGTGGAGTTTAAAACACAGTAGAGCACTTCCTGTCTTACCACATGACATCACAAGGTGGAACAGAGTGTTTACTGTTTGAGAGAAGAACTACAGCCTAAATAAATATTTAGGTTTGTGTGTTAAACATGTGCAAATGAAACAAAATACAACTCCAGGTCTGTTTGTGATGAGGAAACGACATTATAACAGATCAGAAAATAGCGTAATATGGGCCCTTTAACTACCTTAAAGTTGCACTGTGTAACTTTTTGTTTGAGGGTCCATCACCTGCTCATTTCCGTGGATATCGCTCTGCCTCGACTATTCCACAAACACTGACATATGACATTAAACAGCTCTACTTCACCGTAAGTGCTATTTTATAAGGTTTATGTATTTGCATAAATAATTAACAATTCATAATAATTCATTTGTATTTTCATTTAAAAAGTAATCTAAAATGTTTCAATACATGATTTCATGTGTTTGATTTAAAAGAAAGAAATCTGATACATGTTTTGCACATTTGGGGGCGCACTACTGCCTATCTGTTGTATTCTCATGTAATTGCACGTGAAGAAATGCTGTTCTTGAACTTTGTTGAAAATAAAGAAAAGGATGGCTGGGGCAACATGGTCGTTTTACCGTGCTGCAATGACATTGAGTTGTAAACGCGTAAGACAGGCTCATTAGTCATCATTTTTGCGAAGTGGTTAAATTATTACAAGGAGAAAACAAAGTCTTACCCCTTCCCCTACCCCTTTATCTACATCTTTGTCTTGCCCCTCAATACCGAGCTGTGAGGGCTCGGGGTACGAATGTTCCCCTAAGAAATGGAACACCACTCGATTACCGTTTGCTTCTGTTAAGCAAATTGACTTCACACTGATTTCACCTAAAAAGTGCCACGTCAAGGATTATCGGGTCCCTCAGCTCGACAAAAAACAAGCTTGTTTACAGTCCCTGACAAAAGTCTTGTCGCTTATCCATTTTGTAGAAACAAAAGCTTATAACCTGACTTTAAATTAATCGATTGGTTTTAGAAATGTCTCATATGAAAGCTAAAACCCTCCCAAATTATGCTCAATATACTAAAATAAATTTGCTTCACTGAAGAAAGATTGATCATTTAATGAACACAGAAAGGTCAGATTTTGGCAAGACAAAAGTCTTGTCGCCTACAGAAAATTGAACAAATAATTTACTTCAAATACAAAAATATGTTGCATAACGTCAGTGAATTAAGTAGTGGTGCTGTGAGATCCATATTTAATATCTTGTATGACTTCCATGAGCTTGAAGGAATGCATCCATGCGGTTCGACAATGATTCATACAATTTGTTGAAGTCATCAGGAATACAAAGAAAGCAGTCTTACATGCCTCCCAGAGTTCATCAAGATTCTTTGGTTTTGCCTTCCATGCTTCCTCTTTCATTCTACCCCAGACATGCTCAATGATGTTCATGTCTGGTGACTGGGCTGGCCAGTCCTGGAGCACCTTGATCTTCTTCGCCTTGAGGAACTTTGATGTAGAGATAGAAGTATGCGATGGAGCACCATCCTGCTGCAAAATTTGACCCCTTTTATGGTTGGGAATGTAAGAGGTAGCTAATACTTCTTGATATTTTAGGCTATTGATATTGCCTTCCACCCTGCAAATGTCTCGCACACCCCCATACTGGATGTAACCCCAGACCATGATTTTTCCACCACCAAACTTAACTGTTTTCTGGGTGAATCTTGGATCCATGCGGGCTCCAGTAGGTCTCCTGCAATAGTTACGGCGGCTGTGATGTAATTCACCCGAGGATTCATCTGAGAAATCCACCTTCTGCCACTTTTCCAGTGTCCATCCTTTTAGCAGGCTGTGGGCCTTGGCAAATGCCACACGTTTCTTTCATTGCCTTTTGTTTAGTGCTGGTTTCTGTGCACTGATTCGACCATGGAGGCCATTTCGAGACAGAATTCTACAAACTGTTCTGGTTGACACAGGGACTTGAGGTGACCAGGCCTGGTGGAGCTCTGCTGCAGTGGAAAAGGGGCTGGCCTTGGATTTTCGAATCAACAAACAGTCCTCCCGAGCAGTTGTCTTGCGGGGTCTGCCGGACCTGGGCTTGTCAAAAACATCTCCAGTCTTTTCAGATCTTTTTCTTATTCTTTGTACTTGACGCTGAGACACATTGAAGGTGTCAGCCACCTCAGCAGTGGATCTGGTCTTCAGCCTCTTGATAATTAACGCTTTGGTCTCAGGGTGGATCTTAGGCATGTTGTCAGAGGTCAAGTTGCAGTTGATGTGAAGGTCTGGTGTGCTGGGGTTCTTTTTATACACACCCACTAATTGATTGATCAGTAACTGATCACAGGTGAGGCTGTAATCTAGGATTGGGTGCATCATATGACAAGGCGACAAGACTTTTGTCTTGCCAAAATCTGACCTTTCTGTGTTCATTAAATGATCAATCTTTCTTCAGTGAAGCAAATTTATTTTAGTATATTGAGCATAATTTGGGAGGGTTTTAGCTTTCATATGAGACATTTCTAAAACCAATCGATTAATTTAAAGTCAGGTTATAAGCTTTTGTTTCTACAAAATGGATAAGCGACAAGACTTTTGTCAGGGACTGTATACGTGAAAGTTTGATGAAAACGATAACGTCGGCTAAACAGACATTACTACAAAACCGCAACAACAGTTCACTAAAAGTAACGTAGAACATAAGCATCATAATTGTAAACCTGCTAAACTGTTAATTGATATTTACAACTGCTGAAAATACTTAAATTTATGAGACTCTTTGGCTGGTCGATGTGACGCTCCATCCTGATCCCAACACCTGCCTGAGCTTGTAGGCCGACCCCTTCGTTTCAAGTCTGGTCGAGAGTTTACTTCGTTTCAAGGGGTAAGTAGCCCCAGGTCGTGGCCCTAGCCCGTGATCAAAATTAGAATCAGGACACCCCTTGCCCTCACATGAACGCGCAAAACCAAGGGGTAGGGGTAAGACGAAGGGGTAAGACAGAGGAATGGGACGCAGCCAAAGATTATCCTCTACATTTACATTTATTCAATTACAGGTGGTTTTGTAGCTCAAAAATACCTAGAAAAACAGACATTCTGACTGTGAGCGGGGTCGCCTCTCCACAGATCTGACCTGTAACTTAGTCTGGTTTAGTCTCCATGAAGATAGAAATGTTTAATGCCATACTGTGAAACATTTCAGACAAAGCAATAACATCTCTGTCTAGAAAATAATTTGATGGGCCCTCCACCAGAAAAGTTACACAATGCACCTTTAGTCTATATGTTCTGGCCTTGTTCTCCTTAAACAGGCCGAAACTGATTGTTTGGTCTATATGTTTATGTTTATGTATTATATATTAAAAGTCTGTATGCTTTGTCATGACTTTAGAGAAAGATGGAAGACACAAATCAGAGCACTTCTCAGTTAATTTATGCTCAATTTGTATTAAAAGGGTTTTTCTTCGTGATGCATTTTTATTATATTTTTTACATGTTTACACATACATCCAGCATTGTGACAAAAAACCCTTCCCTCTCAAATTTCCTGTCCCAAAACCCCAACCAAAACTCTCTCTCTATATATATACTGCCTAAGATAAGTGAGTGAGTGCAAATATAAACAGCGGCTGTGTTTTAGCTGTGATGAAATATTTAGTTTCATAAAGTTTTGGGGCAGCCACCAGGAAATAAGCTCCAGGAAAAGCACACCGCATCCACAGCTGTCAACACGCACTCTGTACTATCTCAGAGAAAAACCAAAGATATTATGGGATGGTTTTTAAAGGGCCCATACAATATTTCGTGATCTATGTTCTAATGTCGTTTCCTCATCACAAACAGACCTGGAGTTGCGTTTTGTTTCATTTACGCATGTTTAATTAACGCACAAACCCTGCGTATTTAGGCTGAGTTCTTCTTTCAAACTGAAAACACTCTCTCCATTGTGTTTTTAAAGGTGCATTGTGTAACTTTTCTGGTGGACGGTCCATCAAACGAAGGAAGTGATGATCCAACTTTGATCCTAAACACATAAACATTTGCCTAACATTACCATAACCATAACCGTTACCCCAACGTTACGATAACCCGGGTGCGATACGTGCGCTGAATTGACTTCTACACATTATCAATCTGGAACGGCTCTCAGCGAAAGAGCTCGGAAAACACTGAGCATCATGACGACTCTTTGAATCTGACTGGTTGACGCATCGCCACAGCAGAACAAGAAGAAAAATCAAACTTTAGTTAAATCCCGCTGAGAGAAAAGCGCAGACTTGGCACAAAGTTGTCTATTTTGACGCAAAAATAGGCTGAAGTCCGCCTGTCGCTGTCGCCATGTTTGTTTTGGTTCGTTTGGGCGCTTCACCTTTGCCTTTTGCACAAACCTCAATGCTGCGAATGGATTGGTGCACCCATCCAATTAAGCTTACAGAAGACGCATAGGTTGTGAACTTAAAACTATCCTGAGAGTCCACCTTGCTGCGTGAGGTTATTCCTTGTATCTAGGGACACAGATTTCACAAAATAATAATTTAAAAGCACAATTTTACGTATGGTTCCTTAATAATATAATAATAATATCCATGTTCCTAAACTTCAGCAGACTGTCCTTCCGGAGCAAACTATCTACCTCTAACCCTGTAGAAGAGGCTAGGACACTTTGACTGATCTCCAGCCAAGATTTCATTCCGCCTGGTTGGACAAGAGACACAGTAAGAGAAGTTCCGCTGTACATCTTTAAAAGGGCATTAGCTGTGTCCACAGTTGGGGCGCTCAGCTGTAAATACAAGTGGAACATCGCTAACAGTTTTATGGCTGCTCTTTCAGTGGAATCTTTCTAAAATCATTATGTTGACTGATGATTCGTCGTGTCAATACATTAACGATTCCCCACGGCTCATATACCGTAGCAGCTGCGCTTTTTCCATTATTGCGAATCCAGGGTCATGCATCTAATACTGTTAAACAAAGACCCTATGGAAACTCAATCTACATCCAGCAGCATATTCTCTGGGAGGGCATCTGTAGAGTTCACTGTGGCGATTTGAAATGACTCAGAGGCTGCACTAGCACTGGTTCATGATGGGGTTTAGATAGTGACTATTCAGATCAGAGAGAGGCATTTTAGGTGAAAAAAAAAGAAAAAATAGATTAGTTTCCTGGCATAAATCTAAGAAAAAATATATTACAGGTTTTTCATCATCAAAAATGAAAAGGATGGATATTTATTTAGTATTTGAAAGATGGACTTGCGTGGGCAGAGTTGTGTTTTAGTTTCTGTTTTTTCCTCGAGTGATGCGGAAAAGAGAAAATGTGCCTAAAAATTCAAATTCCACCTCATTTCTTTGTGTTAAAACTTTAATAAATCAGACTTGGAATTAGATGTCAAAAGTCCTGCTGTAAGTTTGGTGTGTGTAGGTGTTATTTATGTCCCTATAGGGGGAAATGCATTTTGAGAAAACAGCCTTTGAAGTTATAAGGCCAGGCAAGTTTAATTGTATAGCACAACTTGTACACAAAGTAATTCAAAGTGCTTTACAGAATAAGAAATACATTAAAATCACAATACAAACAAATCAAAACATAAAAAATCATAAAATTAAAAAAAAAGAGAGAGAGAGAGATTAAATGAGAGAGAAGAGTGCAGAATGAAAACCTTTCAGTCATACGCAGCTAAACTGAACCGTTTTGAGCCTGGATTTAAACAAAGTCAAAGTTCAGGAAGACTGTTCCACGTTTTAGTTGCATAAAACTGAAACGTCCCATATAATTCTGTGAAGATGACTGAATGAAATATTAAAACATCTTCCGTTGCAGAGAGGAGTACTATGTTGTTTCCACATGAAAGTGTATATATTAAGAGACCAAACTCGGCAAAAAACAAAAAAATAAGAATAAATATAAATGGGTTTAGCCTGCAGTGTCTCACCTTAGACCGACTGGATTTCAGCACTGAATCTGGCAACCCAAATGAGACGCTCGTTCTGTGGTTTGATCGTTGTATAATCGTCTGGAACTAAAACACCAAACTGTAACATAAACAACTTAACCATCATGTCCAGTGTTTTTGTAATTAAGAATAAATCAGCATTAGAATTGTCATCAGTAAAAACTATATTTGATTTCAACTTCATATATTGTCACTTTTTGGGGGGAGGGTCCGTCACCTGCTTGTATCCATGGAGAAGTTATTGCTTTGCCTGAAATGTTCCACATTATTGCATTGCACTTATATTGATTACATTTGCTCAATTACAGTGGATTTTACTGTCTTAAAAAAACATGCATTTTTTCCTGAGAACAGGGTCACTTATCCGCAGATCTGACCTGTAACTTGGCCTACTAGCATCGCCCGCTTGACTCCATGGATGGACTAGTAGATGTTCCATGGAGACGAGCAGATAACCTTCCACCAGAAGTTTACGAAATTTGAAATAGAAACATACCCCTTTATGTAAAAGAGTAATTCCATTGAGATTATGAAAAATATGAGAACAACAACATGATTAACTAGCATGCAAACAGCTGTCCCTGCCTGCTGCTTTTACCTTCCACAACCAAAACCTTCCATGGTGCCCTTTAGCAATTTTGATCGAGTTCCCATTACACATATATATATATAAACACACAAATGAGTTTCCGTCTACAACAGCGAGAGCCATAGATTGATGTAGCCGCTCCATAACTGGAGAAATACAAGCTCCAGCGAAGTCCTCCTCCTCCTCCTCACGCTACACGACTGATGGTCAATCAATCAGCCAAGGGTGCCCACTCTCTCCTCTCTTATTTATAATGTTTGTGCCTATGGTGGTTCTGCACAGTGGGCCTATCGCTACGGTAACGCTAGACGACTGTGTGTGGAAATAGAAAATACAGCATCATGTCTGTGGAGTGGGCTCATCTGTAATTCAGTATTGTGTGTTATTGTTATTGCTGATGTTATGGGGACTATTGCGCCATGTGGGGCGAGAACTGCTTTACCTTAGCTTTTGTTTTTTGTTTTTTTTTTGTTTTTCAGCTTTTAAAAAGACATATTGTGCTTGTGTTTGTTTTAATAGTTATAATTTATGGATCATGAGGTTATAATTTAGACATTTAGACTGCAATATTCATCTGAAATGACTTAATAAAAGAAACAAGTCTGTGTTAGATGGGAGCTAACATCTCCGTAAATGTGAGTTAGTGAGTAGCACTTTTTTTGTTTTGTTTTTTTTGTACCAAATTGACTATGTAACGCTACCAAAGAAATTAAAATTGAAGACCAAGCCAAAGTAGGTACAGACCAGTGGGCAGAGATGCTAAAAACAGGGATTAATCTTGGAAATAAGCAATTAATAGGGATGATTTCGATGAGATTTCGTGTCTTGAGACTGTGCGCACATGGGAAAAAACAATCGTGTGAGAGTTTATCATCCGTCTTTACATTGACACGGACATGAAAGGGTTTCTTGTCTCTCAAGCTCTGGAAAAAAGCGCATACTGGCTGCAGCTAAAAGACTCACATTCACAACACATGACTGAAAAAGCCTAAATATGCAGGGTTTGTGTGTGAAACATGTGCGAAGGAAACAAAACACAACTCCAGGAAACAACATTAGAATGCAGATGAGAAAATAGCGTAATATGGGCCCTTTAAGTGTCTCCTTTAGACCCAGGCCTGTAGAGATGCACATTTTGGTTTTATCATTGTGAAATGGATCAGACTACATTAGTTACAACCTAATGAGGTGTAACTGAATGTTTGCAGCTCCAGAGGGAGATTCTGATTTATTCTTTATTTAACAAAGAATGTCCCACTGAGATTTGGAATGTCATTTTCCGAGGAGAACTGGTACATGGCCAAATATTAAAGGGTCCGTAAAACGTTATTTTCTGATCTCTGTTCTAATGTTTTTTCCTCAGCACAAACAGACCTGGAGTTGTGTTTTGTTTCATTCACACACACGTTTAACACACAAACCCTGCATCCTTCCACCGTGTGATGTCATGTGGTAATACAGGAAGTGCTCCAGTGTGTTTTTAAACGCCACACACCTACAATAGAATAAGTTGGATAATTTCAGCCCTGGAATTACCAATCTTTACTGAACACAAAGTGAAATGTAGCTGAAAACTACCGCTTCATGACATCACAAGGTGGAACAGAGCGTTTTGAGCTTTGGCGATGTCGACAGACTAATAATAAACGGTTACTCAAACATGTGAATGAAATAAATCACAACTCCAGGTCTGTTTTTGAGGAGGAAACATTGTTCTAACGTGGCTTAAAGCTCACAAGAGTCAATTTTGTATAATATAGGACATTTAAGGGTAACTCAGATCTGTTGTATTTTATGATCTTTTATATCATGGGGTGACAGTAGCTCAGTTGGTAGTGTTTCTCCACTGATCCGAAGGTTGGCGGTTCGACTCCCGCTCTCAAAATAAACATCATTAGTAGAGCGGTCAGATCCACTGACCCACAGGTTGGCGGTGCGATTCCAGCTCCCACAGATGAACGCTGCCGTCGTGTTCTTGACCCTTAGACACTTAGCCCAGTATTTTTGTACACTGGTGTATGAATGTGCGCGCGTGTCCTTGAAGGTGGAAAAGTCCAATATAAAAATATGACCATTTATCCATGGTGGTACTTTATAGCTGGGATAATAGATTAATGCCATATTGTGGAGCATTCCAAGCAAATCAATAACATCTCCATGGAGACAAGCAAGTGCAGAATCCACCAGAAAGGTTACCTAGTGCACCCTTACTATAACACATAGTAGCTGCATGAACCATATTGATTCAAGATTCACATTTCAGAGCATGTTTGTGCAGATCTAAACTACACTGTTAGCCCTTTTTATGCAGAATACCAGGTTTTGTTGTTTGTGGAGGAAACAGTGGTACTTCAAAAATTGCATTCTTTGCGATTTGTGGTTTCGTTTCAACTGCGATGAATCTTACAGCCAGAGTAAGGGGCCAATCGCAATTCAGATGTGTGTATGTAGCACAGGTTAGACTGAACCACCAGACCTTTATACAGGAGTAAAACATTATTGCGACACATAAAAGGTTTGATATGGTTATAAAAGTTATATATTTTTGTAACTTGTCATAAAAAGTACTGTTTATGGACTCCATAAACAGTTTAGACATGCCTGCCCTATCATTCCGAGGCAGTCCTTTGACAGTCCGCTTAAAGAGGGGCTATTATGCTAAATCTGTTTCTTTGAGCTTCCTATTAAGTTCTAATGTTATTCACTTATCAAAAACATGAGTACTATTACTACTACTACTACTACTACTACAGCAACTAGTACTACTACCACTGCTACTACTGATAGCACTACTATTACTCCTGGTTTCAAACTACTACTACTACTACTACGGCCGCCAACACCACCATTACTAATACTGCAAAATAATTTCCCTTGTGGATCAGTAAAGTTTGTCTAAGTCTAACCACCATCATCACTACTATTACAACAAATAACTGCTACTACTACTACTACTACTACTACAGTAACTAACTACTACTACTGCTGTTACTACGACTATTACTCCTGATTTCAAATTGTAATGCTGCATTTCTCAGTCGCCTTTGTGTCTCAGTCAAATGTCTCGGTGCAGTTTAACAGCCAAAAGTGTCCCTCCTAAAGTGTCCCTCTTCTGTGTCCTGCAGCATCACAGCAGCCTGCAGGGGGCGCCAGGTGAACTCAACAGGAAAGGCCTCACTCTTAATCCGTTCTGATGTTTCAGTTTGTGATAAAATGGGAGTCGGAGCGTTTCTTCTGAAAGGTTTTCTGCCACATAGTGTGATTACTACTACTGATTTCTTACTATTACTATAGGGTGACCAGATTTACCCGGGACAGTCCCAGTTTTGATTGTTTTGTCCCCTGTCCCTGCAGATTTATCCAAACCATTGATTTGTCTCAGTTTTATACAAGAAATGTCCCAGGTGTCCTTATTTTTGACCAATCTGATACCTGCCAACAGTAAAAAGGCATTAACTGTCATTTGTTTGGAAAAAATACAGAAAAGCTGCTTAAAAATGGCCAAAACACAAAAGAAAATGTGACTATACTGACAGATTTTAGTCATGAATGGGCCGAGTTTTTCTCAATTTTATTATTACCAACCACCTGTACTCGTCACCCTATACTACTAATAACCAGAAATCCATACACATCCACCAAACTCATCTTCATAATTTCACTTTTTTACCACAGTACACATGATCACATTAGCTCGCCGCCTCGCTGACCCGGCGCGTGCGGTCCCGGGGCTCTCCTCGTGGGTCTATAGTATTGGCAGGCCTCATTGGGAGAGCGGCCTGATCCATTGTCATTAACGTCAATAAAGGCTGACAGCGCACAAGCCTCTAAGAGCAGAGCTGCTATCGACTGAGTTCAGCAAAAACACTCTGTGCACCCGGCGAGTGTTTTTAATGGGAGAAATGGACCGCACGGATAGCGACACATGCTAACTGAATCGCCACGTCGCCGACTCTCGATGCTTTAGAGCCGTTAGCATACAGTACATTTGGGGTTTTTAACATTATCTTAAAAAGAAAAATGAACAAGCGTGAATATTTAACTCCATTGTCTTAAAAATATTCTCTATGTAACTTTTGTGTTAGACTGTTTAATTAAGAAAATACATGGACTTTGATGAATAGTTTAATGCCATATTGTGGAACATTCCAAGTAAAGCGATCAAAGCTCCATGGAGACAAGCAAGTTTACCTTAAAATAAAGCTTAGCATAATAGTAACTGTATAAACCGTATTGGGACTGCTTGTACTACTTGTGACTACGACTTCTACTATTACTCCTGGTTTCAAACTACTTCTACTACTACTACTACTACTACTACTACTGCCACCACCAATACCACCATTATTAGTATTCCACCACCACCAAGTACTAGTACTGCAACCACCATCACCACCACCACTACTACATCTAATACTACTACTACTACTACTGCTGCTGCTGCTGCTGCTGCTGCTACAACTACTACTACTATTAATATTACTACTATTACTCCTGGCTATAAACTACTACTACCACCACCACCACCACTACTACTACTACTACTACTACTACTACTACTACTACTAAATTGGAACACATCTTTTAATACATTTTTACCGTTATTTGCACATAATCATTCAAGAAAATTAAGTGGCAACATTTTGAATTGAGCACGTTAACACGGCACTGCTTCTGTTCCTATTTAGATCAAAAAAAAAAAAAAAAAATCTAAATCAAATCTTTTTCAGCCAGCTTCTTGTTAAGGACCAGGACACAAAGCCAGCGGACGTTTTTGTATCTGTTCGCCGATTTTACAGAGATTGTGAGTTTATAACCTCGTTCTATCAATACGACTAGGCTCTCGGCGTAACAAATACATAGCGTGCAAGTTATGTAAGCTTAATGTAATGAAGAGGCTGGTTCTGCTGCTTCTTCTTATTGATTGTTCTGAGTGTGTACCAGAAACTGTATGAGGCGTTTTCTAATGCAAAGTATGGAATGTACACCGAGTTCAACGAAAAACAAGCAATCGTACTGTAAACAGGGTAACATCTCCACAGATCTGACCTGTAACTTGGCCTGGAAGCTTTACTGAAGCTTTCTGTTATCATGGAAACAGATATGCTTACTGGCCATGTTTACATTATGTTTTTTAATTCGGATTTTTAGTTCGGAATTAAATGATTCTCTTTCGAGTTTACATGGAAGTAATAATTCCGAATTGAGGTTTATATGGAAAACACATTAAATCGGCTTTATTTAATTCCGCTTAAGGTCTGGGGGTCGGGAAGAGTTCTGATTGGACAGGGACACAAACGTATTTACGTCGACCGGAAGAAAACACACTTCAGCTGCTTTTTGTCATCCCGGTTTGGTTAGTGTTTTTCTGTTTTCTGCCATCCACTCTTTTCATTATTTGTAGTTCTTCCAGAGCACTTATTAAAATAATTGTTTTGGTTGGAGACCAACATTTGCTCTGGGCCGCCATCTCGCAGTGCGTCATCGCGTCAGAAGGGCGACCCAAATGAGCATGCGCCATTTTTAAGCAGAATAAATGTTTACATGATGGAGAAATAAATTAATTTGGCTTTAAAATCAGAAAAAAACCACCCACTTAATTCAGAATTAAGTTAAGTCATTTTCATTAGGAATTAAGTGTTTACATGGTCATATTAAAGTGGAATTAATTTTTATTCGGAATTAAATGACTCTTAATCGGAATTAAAGCTCTCGTGTAAACGTGGCAAATGTCATACTGTGGGACATAATAAGTATGGAATGTACACTAGGTAACCTTTCTGGCAGATTCTGCAACTTGCTTGTCTCCATGGAAATGTTATTGCTTTGTTCCACAATATGGCATTAATCTGTTATTGATCAATTTTTTGTGTATTTTCTTACTTTTATTTTATTTATTTTTTTCCCCAAAAAATTGAATAAAAACAAGATAACTTTAATATTACACTACGGAACATTTCAATGTAAATGAATGCGGTGGCTAGCAGGTTAGCTATGTCCATTTATATATACAGTCTATGAAACCTGTATATTTAGTAGGGATGTAGTCCAATAGATGGTGTCCTAGTTAAATAATTTTACTTAAATTATCAATCAAATCAGAATCACTTTATTTGTTGCTATGGCACAATTTAAGCACATAAAGAAGTAAAATACAATAATAACAGAAAAGCCCAAACAAAAGTCTCAGTGCAGCTCAACGATCATCATATCCAGTGTCAGTGCAGTGTGACAGTGTGAGGAGAGTACAGCCCTCAGGACAAAAGTGTTTCTCCTCTCTGTCCTGAAGCCGAGCCATCACAGCAGCCTCCAGGGGGCGCCAGGTGAAGTCTGGACACGCAACAGAAAAGCCTCTTCTAAGCCTCTCCATTCTGTTGCTTCGGTCGGTGATGCAACGGGACATTCCCTCTGGTACGTCTGCCGTATTTGGTGTAGAGAGCCCATTGCATCATTGTAAAAAGTCTGCAGCATTTCAAAGCTAGCTGGTTAGCAGGGATAGCTCCGTGTAGGGTCGCCATGGATACAGGAAAAACAAACCGGTCAAATCACACAATACATGAGTCCTAAAAACTTCTTTCTTTAGAACTGAAAATGCTATACTTCTTAGTTGATCAACATCCCAAAATGTTAAAGGTGCACTGTGTAACTTTTGTGGTGGTTTGCTTGTCTCCATGGAGATGATAGTGCTTTGCCTTGAATGTCCCATAGTATGCCATTAAACTATACAATTACAGGTGTTTTTATTGCTCATAACTTCAACGAAAAACAAGCAATCATACTGTAAGCAGGGTAACATCTCCACAGATCTGACCTGTAACTTGGCCTTTTCTGTTACCATGGAAACAGATAACCTGAATGTCATCTTGTGGAACATACCAGGCAAAACAATAACATCTCCACGGAGACAAGCACCAAAAAAGTTACACAGTGCATCTTTAAGTTGAACATCTAAGGTAAACGTTTTTAAAAGTTTGAAAGCTGCTCAGTGTGCTGGCCAGTCAGCCACAAGAGCAGCCAAGCACAACAATGGCATCCACGGAATCACGCGCAGTGCAGTGATGTGTGAGCATGTGAATAGGCTATAGTTTGGATTTTTTTGTATCAAGAAGTGAGGTTTGAACGCCAATTTCTAACTACACTTGGCAGCAGCAGAACCATCAGCCTCCTCAGCCTCTCCAGGGTTTCCAGGGAATTCTTGAAAAACTGTTCTTTACACATAACTCATTTCCCCGTGTATTATTTCCAAACTATGCCCAGCGTCGGTTTAATTATCTTGAACCGAGCCACTTAAAGCAAACATTCTGAGTCACCATAACAGTGAAAGTGCCCTGCAGGGAGAGCAATAATGGCTGCTTTTATGAACTTTAGTGCACATATACACGGAGAAATTACAATAAAAATGAATCATGATTAATGCGTTTTAATACTTTCACACCTCCAATTAAATCTAATGAACAATAATGTATAAGGGAGGGAAATAATGCGTTGGAAACAGGGTTATGGTTGGAAATGTGTGTCTCCGTGTTATTGTTACTGTTAGTGTTATTGGCCATCCATCTGTCTAATGCGAGCTGGATAAAGAGTACAACGGAAAACAAGAACGTGACAATTTACACGGTACAATCTAAGATGCTACTGTTTTCTCATTTGTAGTAGTAGTACAGTGGTAGTAGTAGTTTTTGTACTGTTTACTAAAAATGTAGAAACTTGTTAAGTAGAATTAGTGTAATATTGACAGTATAGTAGAAGTAATGGAGTAATGATAGGAGTAACAGTATATCGCAGTAGCTGTTGTATTAGGAGGAGTATCGAAGTAGTAGTAGTAAAATAGTAGTACTACTACAGTATTCTGAAGTGTCAAAACATGACACAGGATAGAAGAAAAAAATGTACTCACCAAAAAATAAAAATGCTTATAAATAAAATATAATAAAAATAAATAAATAAATAAATAAATAAAAATAATAATAATAATAATAATAATAATAATAATAATAATAATAATTATTATTATTATTATTATTATTATACATGAAAATTATTAATATTATTATTATTATTATTATTATTAGTAGTAGTAGTAGTAGTAGTAGTAGTAGTAGTGATAGTAGTAGTAGTAGTTATTCTACCAGGGTCACGTTTGCAAGCATTGAACTGGCAATCTTTCTGTTATGGGACAGAGATTCAACACACTATGCAACTGTTTTATTTTTGTTTCACTGTTTGTTTTTTCACTGTAATTATCACTTATTAGAGGATGATTTTATTTATTTATTTATTTATTTATTTTTGTGCCAATACATGTGCATAAATAAATAAATAAGTTTTCATGCTATTTTAATATTTTTGTTTTCTGTGCATGTTTTGCTTCTTTGTCTTCTACTCTGAAATAAACAAGCAGCATAAAAAATAAATAAATACATTATAATAAATTATTTTAATAAATTAACATAAACATTTAATTCCTCTTCCTCTCTTTCATTCCTCTCTTTGCCACCCTCCCTCTCTCTTCTGTCTATCCTTCCCTCTCTCTTCTGTCTGTCCCTCCCTCTCTCTTCTCTCTGTTCCCTCCTCTCTCTTCTGTCTGTTCTTCTCTCTTCTGTCTGTTCCTGTCTCTTCTGTCTGTCCCTCTCTCTCTCTTCTGTCTGTCCCTCCCTCTCTCTTCTGTCTGTTCTTCTCTCTTCTGTCTGTCCTTCCCTCTCTCTTCTGTCTGTTCCTCTCTCTTCTGTCTGTCTGTCCTTCCCTCTCTCTTCTCTCTGTTCCCTCCTCTCTCTTCTGTCTGTCCCTCTCTCTCTCTTCTGTCTGTCTGTCCCTCTCTCTTCTGTCTATCCTTCCCTCTCTCTTCTGTCTATCCTTCCCTCTCTCTTCTGTCTGTCCCTCCCTCTCTCTTCTGTCTATCCTTCCCTCTCTCTTCTGTCTATTCTTCCCTCTCTCTTCTGTCTGTCCCTCCCTCTCTCTTCTGTCTATCCTTCCCTCTCTCTTCCTTTTAACCTTTTTTATGGCATAAACAGCTGCTGTGTCACTGGCTCAAAGCTCCGTCTGTATTTATTTCTTTCTCTCACTTATTGGCGCTGCCTCGTGTAGAAAAACGTGCTAAACAAACTGCAACCAGCAACTATTGAGTTTTTAAACGTTCCTTCATCAAAATCAAACCAGTTCAGATGGGCGTGATTGACAGGTGGATTAGCCAATCAGGGACAAACACGGTCCATCTGTATCAAAACAAACATGGCTGCTTACGAGGAAGAAAGAAAGGAAAAAACATCACTGTTAATCTGAGGGGAGAGAAATGTGATTTTATTTGTAAATGATGCTGACCAATGAGCGCCATCACATGCGTCACTGACATCTGACCAGACAAACTTGTGTTTCACCTACCCCCTATCTCTGCCCACTCTCCATACTTAGCTGAAAAACCTCAAAACAACACATGCAATAAAAATCTGTTACTTGTTACAATAAAATACAACTATGAAGAGGTGGGCCCTATCAGTTCTGCCATTTTGAACAAGAATCATAGACTGTATATATACTGTAAATGGACAAAGCTAACCCGCTACACGTTGTTTTCCAAATAGGAAGTGAGATTTGAGGCAGATTAACTTCTATTAAAGAACCATTGCCCCTCTTCATTTTGGTCTTAAAATGTTCATATTAACCCGTTCTACACGATCCTGAGTTTTTTATTTCACCATTTTGTCCCTAAATGTAAATATGAGCGTTAATAACAGACCAACCTTCAACAACCTTGCTCCTGATTGGCTCTTTGGTTTCCCGTTCGGATTTCCAAATATGGTCCTTTGTTGCAGATTAGCCACTAAACCCATATCTTTTTTTTTTTTTTTGGTTGCAATCGAACGCTATTCTTGATCACACTACGCTTCTATTTCTGTTTCTGATGGGAAGTCAATGGTCCAATTTCTATTATTGAGTCAGTTTAGATTAATACTGTAGTTTACAATGAACAAAATCATGATCTACTTCTGTCTTATTGTAACAGTAAGTGCCAGAAGAACACACAATTTCCATCTCTTCTAAATTCTCTACCTCGTTTGAATTCGTCTTTCGCCTCTACTTCTCCTCCCTCCCTCTGTCTCCTCTCGTCTTCCAGGATTTGCTCCCAAACAAGCCTCAGTTGCAGTACAATTCCCGGCAGAGTGCTCCAGATAATACAAGGACAGAAGGGCCCAGAAGTGATGTGCTGTGCCCCAGACGCAGCCTCGTGTGTGGGCTTAGTTCGATCGGATTCCCCCTTATCTCCCCCTCCAGGAAACTACCAGCTTCACATTTCACACTGACGCTGGCGTTGAACTTACGGCGTTTATAACTATTCTGTGTTTTATAGCCGTAAATAATGTGTGGAGAGACGTTTCATTCAGATATGGTTAGTGAGGAAATGACTAGAACATGTTCAAATCAAATATAGATTTTACTGGTAACAACAGTAACGCTGATTTATTCTTATTTTTTACACTTTGCACATGATGGACAAGTTGTTCCTGTTTTCATTTTTTGTTTTTGTTCAAATGAGCAAGGTCAGGTTTGCTTATCTTAAACCCCAGCACCTACTGCCAATCATGAACCAGTGCTAGTGCAGCCTCTGCAGCTCCGGGAGGGAATTCTGGAGGTTCTGAGGTTTCACATGAAGTTTGGTCTGTCCATATGTCCATATTGGTCTGAGAATGAGACAAACTTGGATGACGTTTCACGCACAGTGCCTTGTATGAAAGTGGTGTGAGTGTTGGTGGTGGTTGGAGGGGCTGATGGCACAGATTGGCAGACTCGCTTTTATCAGTCTTCCCCAGGGCAGCTGTGGTTACAATAGTGTCTTACCACCACAGAGTGAAGTGGATAATAATAATAATAATAATAATAATAATAATAATAATAATAATAATAATAATTGTGACGGGGTTCTAATCCTACATAATGATGATGGCATAGTCAGAAGGATGTTTTTGATTATTTAGTCCCAAAAAGAAAAAGCTTGAAGAGGGCTTCCGTGTACAACTCCTGGCCCAGACTGACTGAGGGAGGGAGAGTCGCCCCCTTTTATCCACCAAGGCTCCTCCCCCAAGCCAATTAACACAAAAATACTGATTTTCAACACTAAAACCTGAATTAACAGTAATAACAAAAATACAAAAAAATACTCCAAAATACACTGTGCAACATGGCCATGTCTCTGCGCCTGTAGCAGAACCACGAAGAATAATATGGATAATTTAATGCCGCAAATTATATTTTGCGATGACGTCACTATGACGTCAGACGCCAGCGTCCCGCGCATGATGACGGAAACAGGAAGTGCGTGAGGCGCTCGGTTTGACAGTGCGGCTCGTGAACAGGAGATGGAGACTGTGGGTTAAAGTTTGTCGGGAAACAGAATTATGGACATGGATGGTTTAACAGTGATTCGTGTGGACCCGAGACAACTGTGGTGGTGGACGGTAAATATAGCGGAGAACGGAGCGGACGGACGGGGAGCGGGACACGGAGCGGGAAATGGAGCAGAATGAAAGAAACAGGTAAGTGGCTAACGCGGGCGTGTTTGGGCTACTGAGGTTAGCGCGGCTTTGACGGGGCTACTCCGTCACACAATAATAATAGTAATAATGATAATAATAATAATAATAATAATAATAATAATAATAATAATAATAATAATAATAATAATGCACCGAATTGTAAAGCAAATTTAAGCGTCTGGAAAAATGCTATAAGACTAATACATTCTTCTTCTTGTTCTTCACCTTCTTGTTCTTCTTCTTGTTCTTCTTCTTCATCATCTTCATCTGCCTCATCTTCTTCTTCTTCTTCTTCTTCTTCTTCTTATTCTTATTATTATTATTATTATTATCATTATTATTATTATCTGGCACCCAGGTTCAGTTGAGTGTTGATTAATTCCGATTGTACCTTTAACAGTAAAATCACAGACTAAATACAGTTCCTTTAAAAACAACGGATGTGCAGCTGTTAAAGACACTTCTGCTTGGAAAAAGGAGACAAACAGTTTTCAGTTTTCATGAAATGGACCACCTCACCACGCAGGATTACTCAAACATGACCAGAAATAATGTCACTGAAGCATTTTGTGTCACTGTAGAAGGACCACTGCTGTTTTGCACGTTCTCCTGATGAATCTTCTGTCCACAGCCTGTCCCTCATCACAGCAGGACGCCAAAAGTGTTCCGCTCGGTAATTAAAATGTATATGACATACGGTTAGACAATTCATTTCACTAAAGCATCATTATATTTAAGATTTTACTCAAAATCTTACCTATTTTTTCATAAAGTTGATCATTTTAATTGCTAGTTGGACCCAGGCAGCAGATATGACACGTGAAGATGTAATTTCTTAACTGTTACCTAGCAACCATAATGTTAAGAAATTAAGAAAGTTATAATTTTACTAATAAAAATAAATTACAAAGCCTGTATTTTGTTAAAGGGCTCTATGTTATAATGTTGTTTCCTCATCACAAACCTGGAGTTGTGTTTTGTTTCATTCACACAAACCTGCATATTTAGGCTGAGTTTTTCTCTCAAACTGAAAACACACTGTTCCACCTTGTGATGTCATATGGTAATACAGGAAGTGCTCCACTGTGTTTTAAAACTCCATACATCTTCACTAGAATCATTTGGATGATTTCACTTCACTAGAGTTAGTTTTGCGTAGTATGACCTTTAAATCAATGTTTAAATTGTCAGAAAACTGCCTTCCTTGTGCGTAAATTGTC
This sequence comes from Taenioides sp. WSHXM2023, assembly GCA_029959045.1. Lineage (NCBI taxonomy): Eukaryota > Metazoa > Chordata > Actinopteri > Gobiiformes > Gobiidae > Taenioides > Taenioides sp. WSHXM2023. Next base: position 22,793,838 of record CM057103.1, read on the forward strand.
TTTGCATTTTAGATGGAATATTCAGTGCTGATGACAAAGGTAGAGGTATTTTGGTTAGAAAACGCAGCACTACTCCTTGTATTTTTGTACTTTTCTTCTCAACTTTTTTTTTTTTTCCACAAACTGCCACTTAACTGATGTAAAACTATGAGAAACATTGACTATCCCACAAAAAACAAGGTAATATGTAGAAAAACATAAAAAACATTTGCACTTTAACCAAAAACTCAAAGCTCAAAGACTGATAAACAAAGATGAAAACCAGTAAAGGGTGAGTGCCAGTCAAACGCTTTAGAAGATGGACGGTCGGCTCTGCTTTGGACGAGATAGAAAAACACACAGGGAGCCTTTGAAAACACATCAAATAACTGCAGACGCTAGCGCTTGGTGCCATGTTCAAACAGTTAGCATTAGCCCGCGGGGGTATTTAGCTAGTTATTTGTTGTCATTGGACGCGATGCCGTCTGCTTGCTAAAACTCGCCCTCATATGGTCAAGGTCATTCAATGTGGGATTGTATGGAAATTCATACTTAGTTGAATTTTCAAAGTTAGTTCACAGCAATATGCAAAGAGGTTTGGTCGAGAGGCTTGTCAACTGCAAAGGTTGGTGGTTTGCTTTCCGAAACTGTTAAACTGAAACTGCTATCATTGTGTCCTTAGGCAAAGCACTTCACTCATCTTGCATGTGAATGTGTAGCAGATTGGTAGTAGTGTTTAGTGATTTTACGAGTCTAGTAGTAGAAGGCTAGTGTATTTGGAATTGCAGTCAAGAGAAAGTGTTCCCTGGCAAGTATTTTTATACAGATGGATATCAGTCTGGTCCATAGACTGGATGTATAAATGGGCATAGAGAGCCCGCCAGCCTCCGTGCTCCAAATAGGAAGTGAGCATGGGCGTGAAGTGGTTGACTCGAGGTCTGGTTCCAATTGACTTCATTGAAAAATTGTCTTCCCTCTCTTTGTAACTGCTCTCGCTCTGTAAGGCTCCTCATTTTGGTCTTAAAATGTTTGTATTAACCCGGTCTACTTGATCCTGGTGTCTTTATTTCACTATTTTGTCCTTAAACGAAGCTATGAACATTCATAACAGACCAATCAGATGCCTGTTTTTCCCGAGGTTGCTAGTGTGATAGAAATGTATGACTATTTATGCTGTGATTTAATATGTGCTTTGATATGTATGTAGCCTGGTATAAATACTCAGAGTACAAATGCTCGGGGGAGAGGTTACTGGGGGTTAGATGGTGCTGAGAGGCTGTTGGTTTCTGGTCAGGGCAGGCCTAGGTCCTGGCCTATCTGCTGTAAGAATAAACCTCTTTTCTGTATTTCATCAAACTCACCGGGCTTCGCAAATGGATTGTTATTTTTCTTCAAGAGATATAATTTTTCTATAACACTCGTGTTACCAACAGGTTGACTGACAGCCTTGTCATCGAGAAGGACCAAGTACTTTCGACTACTTTGCTCCTGATTGGCTCTGTGGTTTCACGCTCGGATTTCCAAATATAGTCCTGGGTTGCAGATTAGCCTCTATAACAGCTAGCCTCGATTTGATTCATTTGGCTGCAACCGAACGCTTTGGGTGGCAGTTAGTTAGTCCACTTCTTTATACAGTCTATGGTCTGGTCCCCACACACTCCATCTCACTTCGAGCCCCAACCAAATAAAGCTGAGTAACCAGATTTAATTGTTTCAGTGACGCATGTGAAACAAAGCAGCTCACCTATCATTCTGAATAAAATAACATTTCTCTCACCTCAGATAAAGTAATTAGTTTGCTGCTACGCTCACTGATTCTGCAAAAAGTCTCTGGATTATTCTCGTATTTTAACATCTTAATGCGCTTCAGGGATTTGTAGAGATACATTGATTGATAAATTGCTTCATTTTAAACCATTGCTGGAAAAGAAAACACAAGCTACAATCCAATGTCTTTAAAGGACTTTTCACTCTCGTAGGCGCACAGGGTGATGCAACCGACGCGGCTTTGGGGTCCCCTTAGTTTTGTCTTGCGCTGTCAGGCAAATAACATGATTGTGTGTGGCTCAGAGCTCTTAATCTCCCTCATATAATTGAAGTGTGGTCTTAATGAAGTGCCAGCATGCCCAATCACGACAGTCACTCAGCCTGATGCAAGAAGATGGAAGACTAAGAGCTGTGTCTGTACAAAGGCCTGACGATGATCTATGTGTTTGTGAAAAGAGCTCGAGTCTGTTTAGTCGAGGAGTTGGTTGGGGGTCCGTCACCTGCTTGTTTCTGTCTGCATGCCATTGCTCTGCCTGGCACAGTTTGGCACAGCTCTACCTTTAATTTATTCAATTACAGGTGGTTTTATAGCTCAAAAATACCTAGAGAAACTGGCATTCTCTCCACAGATCTGACCTGTACCTTGGTCTGGCTTGGGCTCCATGAAGATAGAAAGGTGAAACATTCCAGACAAAGCAACAACATCTCCATGGAGAAAGGCATTTGACAGACCTCCCACCAGAAAACTTACACAATGCACCTTTAAGTCACCATGTGGTTCTGTACTGGTGTTGATAAAGTTCAAGATTATTCTAAAAGTGTTCAAGAAAGGTCAGCTTGTGTCATGTTTATGAGATTTTTTCAGTATATTCGATACTTTAAACTGTGTAACTCTTTTCAATACTGGTTTTAGTATCGATTAGTATCTGTTTTGCGATACTTTTGACAACCGTGTTCCGAACATCATAATTATTCGCCACAATGAGTTTATTCGCGTATTTCACAACTTGCAGACACCAGAGCGGAGTCCTATCACGGTAAAGCTAATAACAATTAGCATGCAAAGGCACACTTTCTGATTATCAGGCAATAGAACACTTCATAATTAGCTGCAGACAGTACACAGCAGATTTATTTTGAGTATTTTATAGTATATTTGTACTGGGGCAAGACACATTTTGCTCAAATACATGGAAAAAAAAATCATTTATTTTAAGTTGAAGTACTATGGTACCCTTTAAAGTGTTCAAATATATTCAAAAGTGGTTCAGTTGGAGTTCAGATGCCTCAAGCTCAACGTAATATAACTTAAAGATTGCTATAATACAAGATTCTATAGGCAATAAAGAGTCCAAGCAGTCTATTCTGGAGATGTGTCAGGTAAAATGGCTTCCCGCAGGCCCAGACCAGACATGACTGCAGTGGTGAAGCATATGGTGCATGTTTAATAACTGTAGTTCCTTTATTAAGTCTGAACTGAAACAGAGCAAAGGATCATGGACAATGAAGTTGCCCCTCGATGGATTTTTTTTTTATTTTTCTGGTGAAGTAACCACTGCTTTCTTGTTTCTATGTTACTGGTTTGGTCTTGTATTTAGTTAATTACTGTTGACAATTACTGCTTTTTTTCAAATATCTTGGAAAACATTTTACTGTGACTGGTGTAGCCATTCCACAGATCTGACCAGTAATCAACGCCATCGGGATATACTTTTAATGTTATACTGTGGAACATTTCTGACAGTGGAAAGGTGGTGGACGTGCTACAGGAAAAGTTATATGGTGAAATTCACAACTGTTAAACTTCATTTCTCTCAGTGACTAGACCTTTGAACTCCTTATATTACAACAAAAATAATTATTCGCTCTATTTGCATGGGATTAGTTTTCCCAGAGGCGTCGGTAAAACTGAAATGACCCCACTGCGTTTTTGTTTTTGTGTACATTCACACGGAATAAGCAAAGTCCAAAGTACCTGTTTTTAAGGACTTTATTCTGGAAATGGCGAACTGATAAATAGTGAAGTAACGATATCCAAATCTTTTCTTTAGATGCATCTCACAGTACGATATTTATTTCGATATTTTATGACTGACAAAATTGTGAACATGTTACAGTTCCCTTTTAAAATGCGTTGGCAGTCCTTTGCTTCTTTCACAATCGAAAGAATTAAGATTTATTAGTGTTGATAACAGTTATTTCGTCATGTGTAGTCAGCCCTGAGACGGAGCAAAGGATCATGGTCTATGTAGTTCCCTCTGCTGCTGCATCATCACTGTTCATTTAATCAAACGCTTGTGATTCGATATATTGTGATTGTTACATCCCTTCTAATAAACACACCATCTTGTTGCCAATATTGATTTTATTTTAAGTTTGTTTTTAGCAGAAAGCGCCTGCACTACAGCTTCACACTGTGTTTCTTACCATATTGATGCAACTGGAGATCACAATGGCCACGTTCACATCGGAATTAAACTATTCTCCTTCAAGTTTACATGGAAATAATAATTCTGAATTGAGGTTTACGTGGAAAACACATTAAATCTGCTCTACATTTTACCAGGAGACCCTAGTTAAAACTAATCCTGTGCGAATAGGACTTTTGACAACATTAATTTTAACTGCTCCCATTTGTATTGATGGCGTGACGTCGTCTGAAAACCACCATCCACACAAAAACTTGTTCTTTTCACACAGAATATTGAACCTCACCAGTCTCCATGTGTGCACTGGACATCTGCTCCCCCCGCTCCCTCTCCGCTGGTCACAGGGCGCTGGCTGAGGTGGAGGTTGGCCACTGTCGTGCTCCGCTGGCTCCTTTCACTCCTCTGGGTTTTACAAGTCCATCGTCAATAGACCTGACAGGGTACAAGCCACACTCTGCCCCCCTGAACGCTCCGGAGTCATGGAGGTCTGTGTACAGGGGCAGAGGATAAGGACTGCCACTGTACAGTGCTAAACAAGACAGCTGTGCGTCACTATTTGGAAGACTAGCAAGAATGGCAGTGGATAATACAAAACAGAACTAGTTCGTTTTAAGTTTCAGTTTGCAGCAGTCCAAAGTTATTCCTCACTTGCCTTATGCATTTCTAGCATCTTAATTACTCACTGCATTCAGGCTTAACTTTCAGAGGCCAGAATTTGCTGTCACTTAAATCCGTCTTTTGTAAAAGCGTCATTGAAATCATATAACTTACTGAAGGGATATACAGGAGTTAGCTTTAAAGGTGCATTGTGTACCTTTTCTGCTAGATGGTCCATGGATATATTATTGCTTTGTCTGAAATATTTCACAGTATGGCATTAAACCTTTTTATCATCGCGGATACCAAATCAGGCCAAGTTACTGATCAGACAAAGCACTAGTACGATACTGGTATCGGATATCGCCATCGATATTGAACATTTTGGTATCAGTTTCCAAGAGATCCCATTTTGGTTTAAAAATGGTGTTATAAGGCTATTTACTTTTTTTTTTTTTTTTACTTTTATCCCAAAAATCTATTAAACTTTTCTGTGCTGTCTATGTTTAGAAGAAGTAAATTATATTTTCAGTCTCTCCACTGGTATCGGTTGATAATGCTAACAACAACTAGCATGTTAAAAGTGCCCTTCCTGGGTTACATCTGTAAAATTGAAATTACCCCACTTGCACCGAATGTCAGTTATCTACTTGTTTTTACAGACTTTATTGTACAAATGGCCATCTGATTTCACACTGACATGTGATAAGAACATTTTAAGGTTATGTCCTTCGTGACACTAGCATCAGGAAATGTGTTTTAAATGTGTTTTTAGCATTTGGCATGATGGGCCTGAACTGTAGAGTCGCTCTTTACCACACTGATGCGATCCATGATCAGAATGACATCCACTTAGCACAAACTTAGCACCAAAAGCACCAAACTGTCCCGAAAGAGCGATGATGTTACTGATGATGAGCTCAGGAGTCCCACCCAGGTGGCTCCAGTCACAGAAGTAAATTCCCCATTCATTTTTCCCATAGACTTTAGGAAAAATTCAAATATTAAGAGGTCAAAGGCATCGCGAAGGCTAACCAGTAAACCTGATTAAGTCCAAATAGCACATTTAAAAAGCGAGATTCAGAAAAATAGTTTAATAACATGCATCTTCACTAGAATCATTTAGATAATTTCACTTGAGCATGTGTGAATGAAACAAAACATAACTCCAGGTCTGTTTTTGAGAAGGTAACAACATTATAACGTGGCTAAAAGCTCACAAGAGTCCATTTGGCATAATCTAAGATATTTAAATAAAATTATAGGTCACCTGGAGAGAAACTGAGAAAGGGAGATGGAGAGTGAGAAAGAGAGACTGAAAGACAGAAAGAGAGGTAGTGTGCACGAGGAAGTGTGCCTTGTTAACCAAACCACAGTAAATGAGTTCTTTCCAGTGTCTGTGTTTGGAGGCGCTGTATCAAAACAAGATTGAGTTTAGAGGAATAAGATGGATCTGTCTGCGCTGATGTCGTTTGAAAAGGTTGATTGCACCATTGACAAAATAAACACTGGCATCCATTTTTAATTACACATTCATCTGTCTCCAGAAACTGCAGTCGCAAAACGCCACGCCAATTTTCAGATTCTGTCCTTGGGTGACTCTTTAATCGCTTTTATTATTGGATATTTCAGGGACACTTTGCACATCTTGATAAAAACTAGCATTGAAATAATACTGTTTACATCTGTTTTCTATAAGGTGGTGATGCAAAAAGTAGATTTAAACGTGATTAAAACGTGACCTAAAATAACTATTATGTAATATTTTCTAGGGTTGCACCGATCCAGCCTTCTTAGTTCCGATACTGATTCTAATACTACAGCTTTAAGTATCTGCCGATGACCGATATCAACTGATACCGATGCAGAGACTTTGTTATACAGAAAAGAACAAATAATAGTTCAAACATTATGAGAATTTCTGGGCCGATTACAATTCCTACATTCATTTATATGTCCAACCAGGACGTCAGCTGAATCAATATTTGTGAACCGATATTCGATTCAGCAAATCTTTCAGTATCGATGCTGCATCCCTAATATTTTACCATAAAATTGTTTCACGTTTATCAAAAGCAAATTTCCGGATCGACTTTTTAGGGTTTTCTATCATGTTACAACGTTGTTCCTTCATCAAAAAACACGGCTGAAGAGGTTTTAGATGCATGTTTGAGTAATCTTGTGATCTCTCCTGAGCGCTATTCAACCCTTCTTAAGATTAGCTGTAAGATTCTGTCCAATGCTCCACCTACGTCACCCACGCTCCCACACGACAATTCTGCATAAATATACAAAAGTAGGATACAAAACAATGCGCTACAACTTCACAAACCTGATGCGATGTTGTTTCATTAGTGGGATTGTGTTGTGATGTTGCTCTGAAGGGGGAGTGAGTGAGTGGAGAGCAAAGGGAGGGATTCAGAACATCAATTTTTTCAGCGAATATAGCATTTTAAAGGTAAAACAGTGATCTAAATATGTTATGCTTAAATGATCACCCTGCAGAAGTGCAATAACCCCTCTTTAAAGGTCTAATAGCACAAAATTGACTCTCATGAGCTTTAAGTCATGTTAGAATGTTGTTACCTAATCAAAAACATACCTGGAGTTGTGTTTTGTTTCATTTTCATTCACACACGTTTACCACACAAACCCTGCATATTTAGATTATTTAGAGTTCTTCTCTCAAACAGAAAACACTGTCGAGGAAACAAGATTATAATATACATCAGAAAATAGCATTTAATCTCCAGAAATGAGGAAAACAACTTAATACTTTTTATGTAAAACCAACATTTCATTTTCAGTGTTAATTCAACACTGTTTCAAAAGTGTTTTCCAATGCATACAAAATTTCCAGTTATTTTTTTCCCCTCAGAACCAATATTACACCTTTTCAAAATCCAATCATCGTCCGTCCAAATTCTCCGTAGCAACTCCAGTATTTAATTTGAAGATAAAGGCTAATCTGATTCACAATTTGCAGTCCCTTTCTACATTGTAAAACCTCATGTTCTTTTGCTATTGTGAGGTCTATTCTTCACCCAGCCATCCATGATTGTTCCCCCAGTGGCGATGTTCGTTTTCCCCTTCACAGCTCCGCGCTTTGTCCCTGATCAATACCAGTTCTGTGGAAAATCATTTGTTCCATCAGATTTTGAATTTTAAATTAAGATGAATTTTTCACTGTGACTTTTTATGTTCTGAAATTCTGTTGATGAAATAAATATTTTGTTTTAAAATGAAAAATGTACCTTTTCCATATTTCCATATTTTCAAGCCAGCAGTCAGAATTTGCAGTGAAAAATTTCGCAGCAAAGAGCCGAGATGACAAGGCAAAAGCAATCAATCCTAAGTGAGTCGATCTAACTTAGTAACAACCAGGAAATACTGCAGGGAACCAATCAGAATTAGCCTAATCTAAACCTCATCTCTTTGGAAGTGGGTGGTGAAGAAGAAGAGAGAAGAGATACAGGGAGGAGAAAGGATATAAACTCCTCACTGAGAGGAATAAAGTTTGATTATTTTATCTGACTGACTTGTCTGCTCCTGAAGCCTCACTCATGTTTACGCCTTCCTTCCGTGGTTTTCTTTAGGACACCACTTAATATGACAGCTGAAAAATGGCGGATCGAGGAGAGGAATCAAGGAGAAGGACGCGAGGAAAGAGAAATGAGACGCGGCCTTTGATTCCTTGACTATAAGTCACAGAAGTGAAAACAGCCTTCTTCTGTCCTCCTCAGTCACACACAATCGATTGCTTTTGCCTTGGCGTCTTGGATCTTTGCTGTTTGAGGTTTGACATTTTTCACAGCGAATTTTACACTCTGAATTTTAACTGCTGAATTCGAGGGCCTGCAAATATTTGTTGCTGAATATTTAAAACAATTTAGCAAGTTAGTTTGAGTTAAACAATTCAAAGTGAGAAATTCAACTGCATTTAACATTCAAAATCTGAGGAAGTAAATGATCTTCCATATAGTCCTCCATACCTCTGGCTTAAAGGTAAAAATAGGACCTTAAAGCAGTTACAAAACGTGAAAAACATGTTCTTACTGTTAGTGGGATTGCCTCTCCAGAGATCTGGCCTGTAACTTCTTCACTTCTTTCATTTCAGACTAGAGCATAGACTGTATAAAGAAGTGGACAAAGGGCCTGGCCACGTATTTTAAGCCCTACTCGAGTGTAAAAAACGTTTTAGACACGTATTTTTTAGAAAGCAAAAAAAGTGAATGAGGACGGCCACATTAGGCATGTGTATGGAGCAGCACGTAGATTTCAGAAAATATAATTCAACCTATTTTTTGACGCTATATGTGAGCGTAGCCGCATATCCCATCAAAATAAATAGAGAGCATGCATCTATTGTCGTATCTGTGCATTTACCATCAGCACGTGTTCCTGGGGTAGTTATGTATCGTTCGAAAGAGCCCAGGTCCAGAAAGTTGAAATTTACTTTTGAAATCCTTGTGTTTGCCGTAAAACCAACATGACGAGCCTCACTACAGCAGTTAAATAGTTATAATCTATGACTTCTGTGGATCACTGTTATAATTTGGACATTTTAAATCACGTTATTCATCTAAAACAACTCAATAAAGCAAACATGCCCGCTGATTTCCGCATTAAACGTTGGCCAATGGATAGCTGCACATCACACTAGTGAAAAGCAGATTTTTTATATATTTATTTGGACCAAAATGACTACGCACTACTGTCGAATCCTGTCTTAAGAAAATAAAACTGGACAATGTAGTAAGTAGAGAGCAGTCGGCGTGTACCAGTGGCAGTGAAAACGGGCTGAATCTAAGTGCTAATAATTCATAAACGTATTCATATTATCTAACTGTTTTTGTTGTTGTTTTAGAAACCCTTAACTGCTTTTCACCATGGAGTTGTTAGAGCTAAAACAGCGAAAATAAAAACCCAGGATCATGTAGAGCGGGTTAATACGAACATTTTAAGACCAAAATGACGAGGCTCACAGCAGCAGTTACAAAGAGAGGGAAGACAATTTTCAACTAGTCTATTCTTCACCCCAGCTATCTGCGATTATTACCCCAGCGGCAGAGTGCGTTTTCCCCCTTCGCACCTCCGCACTTTGTCCCTGATCAATGCCACTCCTCCTTACTAATTAAGATATTCCAACGTGTTTTCATTAGGGGCGTTTGGAAAGGTCAGACCGCCGGCTCCTCCACAGTCTCAGGCAGGAGTGTAAAGAAAGGACCAGGAACAAAGAAAAGCAGATTCTAATTACAAAAAATGAAGTGGCTGGAGTGAAAATGGATGAGGTATTGTTATTAGGAAATGTGCAGTCTGTGCTTAGATTGTAAAAAAATTCTGAAAGGGTCTGTATAACCATTTTTCCCCCCATGTATTTGAGCAAAATGTCTTGCCCATAGAGAGTATAAAGAAGTGGACTAAGAGAGTGTGACATCACCTCTAGCGACCGGCTCCAGTCAAATTAAGCTCACAGAGGCTAGCCACGTCCATATTAGGAATAGGAATTTATTTACGGACAAAATAGTGAAATAAAAACACCAGGATCATGTAGAGTGGGTTAACGCAGACGTTTTAAGACAAAAACGACGTGGCTCATTGCAGCAGTTACAGAGAGAGGGATGACAGTTTTCAGTGGATAGTCAGTTGGAGCCAGAGTCAATGGAGCCAGAAGTACCCCCATGCTCACTTCCTATTTAGAACGCAGTGGCTAGCGGGTTAGCTATGTCCATTTATATGTACAATCTACAGTCTTGCCCCAGTACCGATATATAGTATGTATAAGCAGCTCTTGAGGTCAAAATTAAGACTAAATAAGACGGTCTAATTGTGTTTTATAGAATCAGGAAGCGTGCTGTGTTGTTGGAATTTATTTACGGACAAAATTGTGAAATAAAAACAGCAGGATCATGTAGAGCGGGTTAATATGAACATTTTAAAACCAAAATGCACTGCAGCAGTTACTTGAGGGAGCGCCACAGTTTCCCAATATAAAGTCAAGTGGAATCCGAGTGGATGGAGCTGGAAGCACCTCCCATGCTCTCTTCCTATTTAGAACACAGCGGATAGTGTGTAAGTAATGGCCAGTTATATATACAGTTCATGACCATGACTGCAAAACTCTGCTCTAGCCTCTGAAAAGTCATGGTGGTGAATAATTAGGACGCTCTGAATGCTTAAGGTAAGTGAGGAATAACTTTGGACCACTGCAAACTGTTTAAAATGAGCTAGTTTTGTTCTTCACGTTTTTAAGACGGTAAAAATCAGGTACAGCCTCTTTAAAGGTGCACCTGGCCTGTTCCACAATATAGTATTAAATCTTTTTCTACATGGAGACAAGCAGGTAATGCCATCAGGCCTCGTTACAGGTCAGATCTGTCGAGGTGAGGTGATCCTGCTCAAATAAGAATCCATGTTTTTCTGTGAATTTGTGAGCAATAAAACACATCCAATGTAATAAAAGCAAAATGGACTTTTGATACCATACTGTGGAACACTCTAGGCAAAGCAATATCAGCTCAGTGACACAATCAGATGTCAAACTCTGCACCATAAAAGTTACATAGTGGAGCTTTAAGCCAGAATCACAGTGAAGAGCATCTTCGCTGGACAATTATCCCACTCGTTAAGCCACTGAAAACCATAAACAAAACTCCCCTTGTGTGTTCTGTCCCAGTCTTCGTCTCCATTGGCTCTCGTCCTCTCCGTAATCGTGCCATGCTTCATCTGTCCTCTCCAATGGGACAAATGATCCCCATAAAACACAAGGAAACAAATGGAACCGCCGTGTCAAGATTTTAATGGCCCCAATTAGTCAACACTTTGGGGAGTGGGTATATGAAGAGAGATGGAGGGCCTCTGCTGCACTGTAAATCCAAACCAGTCCACACCGCGCCAAATGATCATGTCCGACCCGGATACAACTGTCCTCGACGCTGACTAAAAACTTCACGGTCGATGAAGTACAGTGTAAGTAACGGGATAGTACTGTATTACAGGTTTGATTTAAGCAACTAGACAAGATAGTGAAGAAGTCTGGGGTTCAATTGCCCCAGACTTCAAAACTAACGACAACTAAAACTAACTAACGCAACTTTGATTTACAATATTTTCAGATATATTTCGGAATTGAGAAACACCTGGAAATAAGATGAATATTCTTATTTTATGTTATAGCTAAAGCAAATTTTAGTTCTGTCTATTGGACAAAAGGGTTTTTTTGTTTGACAGAGCTGAATTTTTCTTTTGCTATGTGTCCTACCTGAACGACTGAGGGGTTACACAAACATACTTGAGTTTGCTCTGTAGTTGTAATCTGTGGATCATTATGTTATAATTTGCATTTTTAATCACAATATTCATCTAAAACGATTTAATTAAAGAAACAAGTCCGCTGACATGTTGTAAAATTGTGGTGCCCAGTGGGAGCTGACGTCGCTGTAAACATCAATACAACAAAGAGCCAACTTAAACTTTGCAATCTTGCATTTATTTCATTACAGATATTTTTATTGATCAAAAATACCTTAAAAACATGCATTTTTACTGTAAGCAGAGTCACCTCTTCACAGATCTGACCTGCAACTTGGCCTCCTGCTTGTCGCTATAGAGATTTGTTTAAAGGTCCTATATTACACAAAATTGACCCTTGTGAGCTTTAAGCCACATTATAATGCTGTTACCTCCTTCTGTTTGAGATAAGAACTCAGCCTAAATATTCAGGGTTTGTGTGTTAAACTTGTGTGCGAATGAAACAAAACCAGACAAAGCATCAACATCTCCATGGCGACGAGCAGCTACTAGAATAGTTGCATCAAGCACCACTCAGTCGCTTATTTTTCTGTGCGCTGAAGTGATTCTGATAGCCAAATCTCATTTTTTAAAATAATCTTTATTTCAAAAACTAAACCTCAGAATATTGTGCACGGCGAAATTATAAGTAATATCTTGACATCCTTCGCTGGAAACGTTTTTAGTCTTCAACAGAATGCCTACTTATTTTTAAAAACACTTCCTCATCTCCTCTATATCTGCCTTTGTGGAGGTCAAAGTATGTGTGGCTCACACATACTTTGGCCTCCACAAAGGCATCGCACAAACTCAATAACAACCAACCCGCCTGGCAACTTTGGAACACTTTCGATCCCCTTCTAACTTTTCAATCCTCTTCTAACTTTTCATCAGAAACACAACTATGTTTTTGAATACACATCTGCTGGCCGTTCCTGATTGATTGGAGTCCAGATTGCGAGCCTAGGAATGTTGTATCTGTTTATTTTTCGTGTATTTTTGGCACGGTTTCCCTCTCTGTAGATGCAGGCAGATTCCAATCAGCAAGACCTTGGTCAACTCTCCCAAGGTCAAGAAAGTTGTCAGGAACGAGTTTCTGATGCTTTAAGATCAGTTAAAATTGAAAATAATATCTTGAAAACTGGATAAAAAAGCTTATGAGTAGTGGTGTTGTGGGCTGAGTCTTTGCCCACTAACAAAAGTGTTGCCAGTTCAAATGCTGTAAAAGTTAGGGACACTTGCAAACACAAAACAATTGGGACGCACTGGGACTCAATACGGAAGGACACTTGGACCAAGACCAAGTCTACAGCAGGACTAAACTTAACCAGCATGAAGCATTTTTTTTAATAACAGGTAGGGCATCAGGTAAAACATCTGGCTCACTGAAAAAAGGAATGAATCATCTGAATCTGGTTCTCAGACTAGTTGAACAGGCTAATGGATCTGAACATGTAGTACAAAAGCTACTTCTGGTACTTATTATTTTTAAATACACTCTACATACTCAGTTTTCAGTCTTAAAAATGTGAAAAACAGTTTTTTGAAATAGTTTCCATTGGCCTACACTTGTACTTCACTTTCTTAATGCATTCATATTATCCTAATTATTCACAGTGATGAGTTTATAAGTGCTTTTTGTTGTTATGGTAATGCTAACAACAATTAGCATGCTAAATGTGCCCCAGCATGTGGTTCACAGACCATAAATACTCTATAATAGAATGCAGACAAGACAGCACACATCTGCTTTTAAAATATATTTATACTCGGGCGAAACAAACACATTTATTACATGAAAGAATCAGGTACAGCCATTGTAAACAGTTGAGTCTGTTCAGTCTTGCATTGTCCTGTGTGAAGACTGGTTTAGTAGATCAGACTTGGTTTAATCCTGATTAGTCTAGTCTAGTCTTTGTCTGGGATGGTTAGAAATTGCACTTGTTACATATTCTATGGTTAAAAAAAAGTTATTGACCTTTATTTAACCAGGATAGTCCTGATTAGAAATCTCTTTAATCTCAAGGGTCTCCTCTGGGGCCGAGACCCTGTTGTTCATGTGTTTAATGGTAGAGGAAACAGGAGCACTCAGAGGAAACCTACAGAGGCACAGGGAGAACATGCAAACTAAACACAGAAAGCCCCACGCAGCCCCAGAATCAAACCCAGAACCTTTTCTTTTTGCTGTGACACGATATATAAAGTATATAATGTTAGGCTTAAGTTGCTAATGAACATCTAGGTAATAAACACAAGACTACCACTTGTTTTGTATGCAGTTGTGAACATTTTCATTCATATTTATCAACAGCATCAGATCTAACAGACTGATAATAGACTTCTGAACTGGCAAGGAGAGAACAAATATGAATTCAAAAACACCCAAATAATAAAACGCCGCTTCAGTGTTGGGAGATTATTATCTCTGCTTTGCATAAGGGTTTAAAGACTAATTTCAATTTGATATTCTCTTTGCACTTTATTTTTTTTGAGTGGGAGTAGCTAATGTGTGCCATCGCCAGGGAGCAGTGCTAACATTTAGAGTTGTAATGGAGCAGAGAAATCCTATGCAAACACATGGGCTTTAAAAAACATTAGGATTTTGAAGGATTTTATAATGAGAAAATTAGAAGAAAATGAACCAAGCTTTCTGATTAAACAGCCTGATCTCAACTCATATGTGTTTATATTAAAAGCATTAGATAATTGCACCAGTACATACGTATTACAGTAGTCCGATAATCAGGAAGTGCGCGTTAGCATGCTAGGTGTGTTACGATCACGACAAAACTCTGGTCTCTGATAGTTGGGAAAAGAGCTTATAAACTCATCTCAGTGAAGAATTACACAGGGGACTCAGTTGGCTGAGTGTTTGTCCATTGATTCGAAAGTTGTTGGTTCGAATCCCGCTCTCGATATTAACGTTGGAATGAGCAGTCAGATCCACTGGCCCACAGGCTCGCACAGATGAATACTGTCGTTGTGTCCATGGGCAAGAGATTTAACCCAATGTCCTGTCAAACATCATTTTTATTACTTATTTTCTATTTTATTTTGACTTGTACATATACGTTTATACAATTATGCCTTATTTGACACCAGTCTCTTGCTATTTTTGCTACTTATTTAGAATTTATTATTACCATTTATATTTTTTCTCTCTGTTATTATATTATATTGTGATGTGTGAGCTGCTGTGTCCAAATAATTTCCCTTGTGGATCATTAAAGTTTGTCTAAAGTTACCATTCACTGCAAAATGTTTTTCATATTTACCCCAGTTGTGTAACTATTGTTGGATTTTTATGTTTTGTGTTTATATTAAAACCGTAGAAACAAAAACACATATCCTTGGTGCTCCACAAACCTGACTCTTACTTGACCTGGAGGCGGGCTTCCACCTGTTTGTTTCCATGGAAATCTTGTTTCCGCAGTATGGCATAAAAGACATGTTTGAGAACCCAAAATGCGCTATAAGTTCCCTGTATTGTAATTAGTATTATAAAATGCAATCTCCATAGAGATTAATGGTTACTCCAGAAAGTTACGCAGTGTTACTTTAAAGGTGCATTGTGAAATTTTCTGGTGGAGGGTCCATCAAATGCTTTTCTCCATGGAGATGTTATTGCTTTGTCTGGAATGTTTCACTGTATGGAATTAAACCTTTCTATCTTCATGGAAACCAAACTGGACCAAGTCACAGGTCAGATCTGTGGAGAGGCAACCCCACTCACAGTCAGAATGCCTGTTTTTTAAGGTATTTTTGAGCTATAAAACCACCTGTAATTGACTAACTGTAAAGTAGAGCTGTTTAATGTCATACTGTGGAACATTCCAGGTAGAGCGATGACATATCCATAGAAACAAGTAGGTGACGGTGCCCCAACCGAAAGTTACATAGTGCAACTTTAAAATAATGTCGGCTGTGGGTATGAAAATTCAGACAAGACAAGTTTGCGTCTACAAAACACCAGTAGAGGGCGCAAGATGAAGTAATGAGGCAATTTACAGTGTCACAGTGAGTAAGCTAAGTGCTAAAATGATAACAGTGAGTCTGGTGAAGGTGAATGAACTTTAAAAACCTAGAGGAGCTCTGAGATGGGAGACCAGATTTGGAAGATTTACATACTATGGGTTTATTTACTTTGCTGTACTTGCTGACTTATCTCTGTAGGACGTCTCTAATACCTTCTATCACAGCTATCCAAACATGTTCCGGACTGGAGATGCATAAATGAACATAAGACAAACACTGAGCGCACAATCACATTTGTTTAATCTGAAAACCTGAGGGAATGCCATGTCCTATTAGCATAATAAATATTAGCATAGCGCACCGGAGCAGGCTTTGTGGGGCCATGACGTACAGTAACCCCGGCAAAGTGTGAAAACGAGATCTCGGAAATGGTTTGAATTAGATGATTTGATATGGATTGGTTTACGTCATAGGTAAAGGCATAACTTATGAGCTTTTATTTTTAAAGTGCACTATGGAATTTGTCTGGTGTGTTTGTCTCCGTGGAGATGTTACTGCTTTGGAAGTAGTAGCGTCTTTGTGAACCAAGGGTGATGTATCCAGTGATAATTTCACTAAGGAACATACTAATGGGTATACTAAAGAACATAAAGAGACATACTATTGGACATACTAACGGACATAAGGAACATACTAATGGGCATACTAAAGAACATAAAGAGACATACTATTGGACATACTAACGGACATAAGGAACATACTAATGGGCATACTAAAGAACATAAAGAGACATACCGTTGGACATACTAACGGACATAAGGAACATACTAATGGGCATACTAAAGAACATAAAGAGACATACTATTGGACATACTAACGGACATAAGGAACATACTAATGGGCATACTAAAGAACATAAAGAGACATACTGTTGGACATACTAACAGACATATGGAACATACTAATGGGCATACCAGGGGACATACTAATGGAGATATAGTAAGGGACATAATATGGGATATACTGAAGGACACACCGAGGGACATACTAAGTAACATACTAAGGGACATACTGAAGGACATACTAGCAGATATACTAAGGGACATACTGCGGGACAAACTAGGGGGCATACTAAAAGCCATACTAAGGAACATACTAATGGTTATACAAGGGGACATACTAAAGGACATAAGGGACATACTAAGGAACATATTAAGGAAGACTAAGGGGCATACTCAGGGACATATTAGGGAAGACTAAGGGGGCAGGACTAGGAGACATACTAAATGACATAAGAGTCATACTGAGGGACATTAGGGACATACTGCTGGGCCCATCAGACTTGAGTTTCAGTCAGTACCAAAGCGCTCTGGTACACAGCCACACTAATGATCGAAGCACTTTATAAAATGATGATAGAACTTAATTTTTGCAACTGAAGTGAATAATGGATAATGCCATACTGTGTAATATTCCAAGCAAAGCAAGAACATGTCCATGGAGACAAGCCCTCCCACCAGAAAAGTTACACATCACATCAAATACAATTCAAAAGTAAATCTAAACAAAATCCAAACTAGTTATAACTTTTCAAATCTTTCTTGTCCCAATTCTCCAAGTCATCTTTTCATTAAGGGACATACTAACGGACATATTAAGGGACATACTTAAAGACATACTAAGGGACATACTATGGGACATATTAAGGAACATACTATGGTACTTACTAAAGGACATACTACAGGACATACTAAGGGACATACTGAAGGACATACTAAGAGACATACTAGGAGATACACTAAGAGAAATACTAATGGACATACTGCGGGACAAACTAGGGGACATACTAAGGAACATACTAATGGTTACACAAGGGGACATACTCAGGGATATACTAAAGGACATAAGGGACATACTAAGGAACATATTAAGGAAGACTAAGGGGCATACTCAGGGACATATTAGGGAAGACTAAGGGGCATACTAGGAGACATACTAAATGACATAAGGGTCATACTGAGGGACTACGGGACTACTATGGGACATACTAAGGAACATACTATGGTACATACTAAAGGACATACTACAGGACATACTAGGGGACAAACTAGGGAATACTAAAGGACATACTACTAAGGGACCTACTAAGGGACATGAAATATGATATAAAAGTCAATCTAAACAAAGTCTTTCTTGTCCCAGTTCTCTTTAATCCCTTTTTTCTTCAGCACATTTTGTCCTTTTTCCATCCGTCTTTAGTGTTTTTCTTGTCTTCCTCGGTGATGGACAGACTGCAGATGTACAGTCCTGTATCGATTATGGAGGAAGGAATTCTCTTCAGTCTTAGGGATCAGCTTGGACCGCTGCTCAGAGCCGCTCCGGTCTCTATCCTCTCCCTTTCTTTTCCTTTTCCTCCCTCTCTTCCTCAACTCCTTCATCTTTTATTCTTTGTTTTTTCCATCTATTTTTCTTTCAGTCTTTCTCCTCTCTCTGCTTGCTGTCTCTCTCACTTCTCCATCTTTCACTTTCTCTCCCTCTCTTAGTCTTTACTCTCTGTCTTCCTCATCCTTCTTCTCTTCTCTCTCTTCCTCTGTCCATTTCTTTCCCTTTCAAACTCCCCTTCTCTTACTCTGTGTCTATCCTCTATCTTTCTTTCAATCTCTCCCTGACTCTCAACCTCCTGTGTCCATCTCTTTCCCGTTTCTAACCCCCCTCTGTTTGTTTAACTTTCATTCTATCGCTCTCTGCTTCTCAACCTTATCTCTCTCTCCCTTTGTCCATCTCTCTTTCCCTCTTTATCATATTTCACTCTTTCTTTTCTTCTTCTTCCTCCTTCTCCTGGAGGTCTTTACTGTTTCACTTTAAGGCCAGATCTTTCCCAGAACCTGCGCATGCAAAAAGTTCATGCGAATCTATTTAAATCAGCGCCGAAAATATAAAGAGAAGAAGGAGAAACATGGAAACCTTTAGATTAGTGGAAAATGTGTTGAAATTAAGCAAATAACTTATGCTGAATTATTTAAAGAGGAGGTATTTTCCTTCTATAGGGTCTTAACTGCAAACACATAACAGATTAAGATCACCATGTTACCTTTTATTGTTTTGAAAATGCTATATTTGCTAAAAATAAAACGTATAAAGAGCTTTGATAAGTTTGAGTTTCAATTTTCAGTTTCAGTTTTCAAGTCCTCCTCCCTTTGCTCTCCATGCTACGTCACTCCTCCTTCAGAGTTTATTATCCCGCTAATGAAACTACTGCACATCGCATCAGGTTTGTGAAGTCGTAGTGTGCAGATTTGCATCATGTTTTTGTATATTTATGGAGAATTATCGTGTGGGAGCGTGGGTGTTGGCTTGTGGGCGGAGCATTGCACAGGATCTTACAGCTAACCGTAAGAAGGGTACGAATAGTAAGTAAGTTTTTATTTATATAACGCTTTTCACAGACATGTCACAAAGACGCTTTACAGATCATTATTCATTCACTCCATACCCAGTCGTGGTAAGCTTCTGACGGAAGCGCGGCTGCCAGTCTGCGCCATCGGCCCCTCCGATCACCACCATCACTCACACACACACCACTTTCATACTAGGCAATGTGGGTGAAGTGCCTTGCCTAAGGACACAACAACAGTTTTTGCGACTGGTGCCCCCCTGTGGCACCTGATTTTCCCAGCGTCTCCCATCCAAGTACTTACCAGGTCCGGCCCTGCTGAGCTTCTGAGATCTGACGGGATCAGGCTTTGACAAGCCGGTACAGTAGGGCCCAGGAGAGATCACTAGATTACTCAAACATGCATGGGCAACATCTAAAACCTCTTCAGGCATGTTTTTAATGAGGGAAGAATGGTAGAAAACTCCAAAAATATATGTAAAATCAACTTTTCATGAGTTTCTAACCATGTTATAACTATGTTCACTCATTGTTATTTATTTGTATTCAATGTATTTATTTATTTATTATAACTGACTGAATTGTTTGATCCTATTTTTGATTATTGTGTTAACTAATCTGCCTCTTTGCCTGTTTTTGTACGCTTTCTGTATGCTATTTTATACTTTCGCACTGTTTTTTTTGCTATCTGTACAGCACTTTGTAAACTTTGTTTTTATAAGCCCTTCATAAACAAAGATTATTATTATATTATTATTGTTAGCATTGAGTCGTATTTTGATAGATTTAGGCATGTCTGATGCTGCTAGTGTTGTCCATTCCAGTCTAGTGCAGTCCAGTCTGGCTATGCTTCAGTTGTAGGGAGTATTATACCTCTGATAACAGGGGCAGAGCTATCAATATGCCTATCACTTATGGCAGAGCTTGGGCATTGTCCAATTCCCGGGCCCTTTGGCTGACTCTGACCGGCCCATTTAAACTCATTTGGAATTACAAAATAAACGTATTTTATCATTTTACCTCCTGCATGGACTAAAGCTGCATTGCTTTTATTTTAGAGGCGTTAATTTTTTTTAAATGACATTTTTTATAAGGCAACCTCACTTTTTCATTGCTTAGTCATAACATAAACTCTTCCCAGTCTTACCAGCGTCTCAAAACAATGCTATTTACAGCATTTTATAAAGAAATACAATTAATATTATGCAGAATTGAGTTAAACATTTAGGCCCGGCTTGCCACAGAAAAAAAAACTGCCCACCCCTGGATTACGGTATACTGTGTACTAAACATTGGCAGACAGATGGCCTAGACACTGGAGAGGCTGAAGTGGTGGAAAGTTCTGCTGCTGCGGTGTAGATGGACGGAGGGGAGGTTGGGCAAGTAGCTAAAAGAAGATAGAAAGATGGGTAGAGAGACCTTTTACGTGAATAGCTTGAACTGTGAGTGGTTGTCTTTACACATCGTCAACTTTACCACCTGAGAAATACGTGTCACCCTCTAGAAATAAAGCATCGGAGAAGAGACAAGGCAGAGGAGACGAGGAAACACACGAGGACACGAGTGAGGAGGAAGGAAAGGAGACAGGAGAGAGTGCGTCCCGGTGATAAGAGGCTCGGCTAATGTGCGTAGGACATATGCACAGTGGGAGGCTGAATCCGTGCTAGCATAAATCACATGAAGGTACAGCGTGACATGCCAGATTAAGGTAGAAACAGGAACGAAAAGGTTATTTAGAACGTGCTTTGAAGTGTTTTAAATTAAGACTTAAATTGCCTGAGATTTCAAGTTCACGACTGTTTAGCTTAAAACGGATCACCTGTCAGGAAATCTCGATGTGAACGCAAAATTATGTATGCATTTTTAAGGAAGAGGAGGCATTTACAGCAGGGGTGTCCAAGCTTTTTTTCCTCAGCGGATCAAGTTTATATGTAACCTATTTAAGTATATTATATTGATATTTATGATTAAATTACGTTTAATTATTGTGCTTTTAAGGGATAGACTGGTATGGGGTTTCTTTCATTTCATACTACTCTTTTCTGTGCAAAATTGAATCAAAATTGTATGGCCCCCAATTAGGCAACTCATATTATACCTTGAAGTTGAAGATGCTTTAGCGGATTTTTACTGTCTTAAAAACATTAAAAACAGAACTAGTTTATTTTAAAATGGTTTGCAGTGGTCAAAAATTATTCCTCACTTGCTTTATGCACTCTTTTTCACAAAAAAAAGCTAACTGTAACTGTAAAGGTAACAACTAGCATGCTAACTCGCACTCCTGATTCTCAGACGATACATCAAATCAAATACATGCGTAAATACAAGGCAAAAAATCTGGTACAGTCGCTTTCTACGGGAGATTTTGTGATACTTTTACATTTACTTGAATATGTTTTTGCCCCGGTATCTGTACTTTTACTCAAGTAACAAAACCAAGTACTTCCTCCAACGCTGCTCATCGGCTTTCGGCTCACGGCACACTTAATTATTCACCGGGGTTGTGCTGCGCGGATGAACTGGAGGGGGATAAAGGCTCGGGAGGAGAACAGGCAAGAAGATGAAATTATAAAATCCTAATGACACAACCGCTTCGGAATAGCAATGTCGTAAATTGATTTTGAAGAGGTGCCCAGACCGGAGCTGGCTGGATAGGAGGATGGTGGAGTCCTATATGTCTCTATGGACTTGTACGCCCTCCGAAACCATCCATCTTATGTCCTTTAGTTTCATTGTCTTCAACTTAACCTTCCTCCCACTCAGGATTCTGTCTCTGGGCCCGGTGTGGGAGGAGAGGGCTGTCATGTCCTATCTGAAGTAAATCTGTAGTTATACACTTTGGAGTAAACTTATACGCTGCTGTTACTTGGAGATGATTGCACTGCCAACAAGACTGCGGATAAAGAGTTTAAGTTCACTATCTTAACTTTTTTTGGTGGAGGGTTGGGCTGCAGTTATCAGTGATTTATAGACAGTATATATATATTTTTTATATATTTTTTTTACCTTGCATAAAATATCGTTATGATTCATAGCTAAACAATATGAAAACAAAAAATTACGTTCTGCTTGAAATAATACGTTTTATTCTTAATGGAGCTCAACAGTGACCGCTCACCCTGCGGTTTTGGAACTATATTTCTCATTCATTTTCCCCATACTTTCTGAAAAAAATGGATATTAAAAACTTGCTCAAGGCTAATCAGCTCTGTGGAAACTAATGATCACAAGACCTGTAATTTTTATGAAAAATCTGTTTCTGACACGCTATAAACCGCTAAGTTACTAAAGCATTTCGCCTGCGTTGTAGCAGATTTTTACTTAGTTTACAATGTCTTAAAAACATTCAACACAGAACTAATTCATTTAAAACAGTTTGCAGTGGTCCAAAGTTATTCCTCACTTACCTTAAGCATTCCTGTTTATTCACGCGATGAGTTTATAAGCGCAGGAGTTTGGAAGTCACTGTAAAGCTAACAACTAGCATGCTAACTCCTGATTCACTCCTGATTCTAGAACGATACATCTACCGTCTAATCAAATACATCCTCAAATACAAAAAAAACAAACAACTGGTACCGTCACTTAAATTAAAATACTGATTTTAACCAGTATTTCAATTCATTTTATTTAGAACTTGCAGTAGTAGAGCAACAGAGGTAAAAAGTACACTTCACCTTGACTCGTGTAGCTTACAGAAATGTCTGTGCGTATGCTAGAGCGGAGTCAGCCAAATGTCCAAATAATTTAACAGACTTACGGCAGTTTCTTCCAGATATTCTCCAGTAAGTATAACAGGGTAAAAACTACTTATTATTTTCCGATCTATGTTATAATGTCCTTTCCTCATCACAAACAGACCTGGAGTTGTGTTTTGTTTCATTCACACATGTTTAACACACAAGTTCTTCTCTCAAACTGAAAACACTTGAACATTTGAAGTATCTGTACTTTACCAAAGTAGATTTTGAAGCAGATATTAAAGCATTTCACCGACTCTTGTGTTTTAAATGTGCTGTTTGAACTCAAAAAAACTGTGTTATGGATATTAGTTGTAACTGATTAGCCTCTGCGATGCCTGTGAACTCTAAACTCTCTCAAAAGTCTTTGGAAATAACGAATGGAAAATGTACTTCCAGAACCAGAGCAGGGGGTCACTGTTGAGCTCCACTGGGCAACAGTTACTTGACTTAATTTAAGATAAGAGTTAAAATCTACAAGTGTTTCTCCTGTGGTGTTGTGCTTGAAGGTCTATGCCCTGTAGCCCTGAGTACGAGTGATTTCACAGCACCAGCTCCATGTTTATTCATTCAAGCCTCTGCGTTTATTTCACTGGTTTGTTTTCATCCTCGTGGTCCTCCGTGCTCTCACTCACAACTAAACTCAACACTTGTCCAGCTAGAACCACACGCTTTAACAAAACTTTACAAAGACGAGCGGATCTGGAGCTGTATCCCGTCTCCCTGATTTTAGAAGGTGTGATTGACAGGTGGGTTAACCAATCAGAGAGATGCATGCTCCGTTTGCATCAAAAACAAACAAAAAAAGAACATAAAGGACTGAGAACCTGCATGGATTTTCCCCGAATCAACAATCAAATCACGAAATGTACATCACTAAACATGAATTATCTCATGCAAAAGAGAGTTACGAGACTTTTGGAAAGGAGACGTCTCCCGCATTTGAGAGAAACGGCATACAAATGAGCAGCTGTGGTTGGATCGTCTCAAGTTTGGACGGAGATTTTTCACGCTCTATTGTCCGGTTCCAGTCCCTTCTGGTTTCAGACAGAATGTAGAAGGGACTGGCTGCCTCCGTGTAGCTTGTCATTGCGTTCTTTTATTTCACTGGTTTGTTTTCATTATTGTGGTCCTCACACGTAGCTAAACTGAGCTCCCTAAACCCCCTCATGGATCTAAAATACACGCTCTCTCCACTGTTGTGCGGAAACAAGCGTCGCAATTGTTCTGTGCTCTGTGTGCCTTAGTTTCACGCAGTTTGAGCAAATTCTAATTAAACCATTCATCCACGCAATAAAATAATCATCAGAGGTTTTTTTTCAACATTCCATTTTTGTCTTGTGGGCTCCTGGTTTGCCAAAATTAAGTGTTTTTTTTTTTTGTTTTGTTTTTTCTATTCACTATTTCACCATTTCCAAGATGTACAAATTAGTTAAAGTAATGGCACAGTATGCAAGATTTTGATTTTGACTGATTACTTTTTTTAAAACTGTAAGAACACAGGCTACATAAAGAAGTTCAAAAGAATTGCTCAGGTGGGAAAGGCAAACAGAGACAGAATGTGCCATTAAAGGTGCATTGTGTAACTTTTTTGGTGGAGGGTCCGTCAAACGCTTTTCTCCGTGAATACATTATTACTTTGTCTGGAATGTTTCACAGTATGGCATTAAACCTTTCTATCTTCATGGAGACCAACACAGGCCAAGTTACAGGTCAGATCTGTGGAGAGGCGACCCCGCTCACAGTCAGAATGTCTGTTTTTCTAGGTATTTTTGAGCTATAAAACCACCTGTAATTGAATAAATGTAAAGTAGAGCTGTTTAAAGTCATACTGTGGAACATTCCAGGTGGCGCAATGACATATCCATAGAAAACAAGCAGGTGATGGACCCACAACCAAAAAGTTACATAGTGTACCTTTTGAGATTATTTATAGAATTCCTTGTTTTTGTTGTTGTTTTTATTTATTTTACAACATTTTCAGAATTTGAGCAGCTTATAAAGGGAATGTATGACTTAACAGGGTTCAGAGGTCACGTTATTTGCCAGTATAATTAGTCTCTTTTGATGCATACGATGAATAATCTTTTGTTCCCTCTTATTCTATCTCAAGCACACACTGTTTGATTTATATGAAAATACAGATACAGCAGATAATAAAAGTACTCACGTTGACCCTCATGAATACATTCTGCTGCAGCAGGTCGGAGTGGCATTACAATTTATTCACATTTTGAGTTGTGAACACGTTCTAACCTCTAATAGAGACTTATATTAGACATTCCAGTCTTAAAGATGCACTGTGTAACTTTTCGGTTGGGGGTCCGCCACCTGCTTGTTTCTATGGATATGTCATTGCTCTGCTTCAAATGTTCCACAGTGTGACATTAAACAGCTCTGCTTTACATTTATTCAGTTACAGGTGGTTTTAGAGCTCAAAAATACCTAGAAAAACAGACATTCTGACTGTGAGCGGGGTCGCCTCACCACAGATCTGACCTGTAACTTGGTCTAGTTTGGTCTCCATGAAGATAGAAAGGTTTAATGCCATACTGTGAAACATTCCAGACAAAGATGTATGTAAAATCCCTCAGTCGTCCAGGTAGAATCCATGGCAAAAAAAAGGAGAAAATTTAATTTGTCAACTGGACATAGTTTATTTGGTTGAAAATAAACTATGTCCAGTTGACAAATTAAATTTTCTCCTTTTTTTGCCATTCCAGACAAAGCAATAACATCTCCATGGAGAAAAGCTTCACAAACAGACCTGGAGTTGTGTTTTGTTTCATTCACACATGTTTAACTGTCACGGTGTTCATTTTAATTGAATTATTTTATTATTCTTGACCCGGTTTTATTTTGTATTTCTCTAGCCGTGTGTGTTTTTGAGTTTTACCTCCTGTTGTATTGATTGAATGTGTCTCGCCTGTGTCTCATTCATCTGTGTGCGTATGGACACTGTGTTCTCCTCTGCCCTTTGTTGGTTCATTATCAGTGTCATGTCTGTTCGGATTTTTGTGTTTGGTCATTATTTGTTATATTAAACAACTTTGCAAATTCATTCCTGCATTTTGGGTCCTTTCTGCCCAAAACGTGACATTAACAAACAAACCCTGCATATTTAGGCTGAGTTCTTCTCTCAAACTGTGTTTTTAAACTCCATAAACCTTCACTAAAAACATTTGGATAATTTCAGACCTGGAGTTGCCAAAAAGTAGCTGTTAACTTAAAAACTATCGCTGACATCACAAGGTGGAACAGAGCATTTTGAGCTTTGGAGATAAACTAAACTAATAATAAACAATTACTCAAATATGTGAATGAAACAAAACACAACTCCGGTATGTTTTTAATCAGGTAACAACATCCTAAAATGTCTAAAAGCTCACTAGAGTTAATTTTGCGCTATATATGGGACCTTTTAATTTAAAGTTAGCTCTTGGCTTTGTATTGCTAATAGCGTTACTAATTAATTCTAATCCATTGGCTTTACAATCTGTAGAAGTTCACCCATTAAATGCGAACAAATTTTGCTATGTCACCCCGACCCCGTTTTACTTTCTTGCAAAGTTTGAAATAGCAGGCTCCATAAACCCAATAATTAGAATTTTTATGTCCACTTAGTAACTAAGGCTCTTGTTAAAGTGTGTGTGAAGGGTCTTATTCATCCAGGTTGTGTTAGAAAGTAGAAATCTGGCATAACTTTAGTGTTTGTTATAGCCCTCCTGACACTGTACTTTTATGCATGAAATAAAAAAAGAATGGGCAGTACATTAACTAAAATGAGTTGGAATTCTGTATTTAGATTGTAGTTTTTTGTTCTTTTTCCTAGTTTAGATCTCAAGCCAGGCTCAGACACAACTGTCCAATCAGTTTTGTTCTTTTTAGTGACGCGTGTGAAATGAAGGAGCTCATTGGTCGTCTATAATTTTGAACTAAATGACATTTCTCCCACCTCAGATTAACTGTGTAACTTTTCTGACGTCTGCATGGTGATCTTATTGCTTTCCCTGAGATGTTCCACAAAATAAATACAAATATATCTTGTATTTATTCATTTACAATTAGGGATGGGACAAGACACAATTTCTATGAGATGAGACACATGACGAGATTTTTGGTAAATAAACTGTGGCATTCAGCTCGCAATTTTTGCTTTATTTAATTTTACAGTTTTCCTGTCATTGGAGCGCTGCTTTTTGGTATTACAGCTTCTCAAGAGGAGTTACTTGGCAAAATTACCCCTTTTTTATCCAAGGCAAATGTCAAAATATGAGGAAAAAATCTCACAAGATTATTTTCTCCATGTGCGCGCAGTCCGGTGGCAATTTTGTCTCACGAGATCTTGTCCCATCTCTAATTACAGGTGTTTTTATTTCTCAAAACTACCAAACATCCACACAAAACATGCTTTACGTGCTTCTCCACAGATCTGACCTGTAACTTGGCCTGGTGATGTGGCCTGCTTGTTTCCATGGTGATCTTATTGCTTATATCTTATTGCTTATAAACATGCATATCTTGTATTTATTCAATTACAGGTGTTTTTATTTCTTAAAACTATCAATCATCCACAAAAAACATGCTTTACTTCTGTCAGTGCATCCACTTCTCCACAGATCTGACCTGTAACTTGGCCTTGTCTGCATGGTGATCTTATTGCGTTGCCTGAGATGTTCCACAGTATGGCATTAAATACATATATCTTGTGTTTATTCAATTACAGGTGTTTTTATTTCTCAAAACTACCAAACATCCACAAAAAACATCCTTTATGTCTGTCAGCGGGTCCACTTCTCCACAGATCTGACCTGTAACTTGGCCTGGTGATGTGGCCTGCTTGTCACCATGGAGATAGTTAAAGTAAATGCCATATTGCGGACCCCCTACTGGAAAAGTTACACAGGGCAATCCACAGAAATCCACAATGTTTTTCAGCCTACTGTGATGTTTTTTGTTGTTGTTGTTGTTGTTGTTTTTTATTTCTTTTTTCCTCATAAGCAGCCATTTTTATTTTGATACGGCCGTCACTGATTGGCTAACACACCTGTCAATCATGGTAAAGTGTTTGTAAAGTGTTTTTCTGTTTTGTTTTGTTTTGTTCTTTTTTTTCCTGCAGCGTGTTTTTCTTAGTTTTAATTCCCTTTCACTGAAACAAAAACTAAGCTAGCAGGATACTGTGTTTTGATCATGTAGGCACATTTGGCGTTGCCGGCAGGATATGTGAATTGTGCACAGTTTGAGTATTTTATCCAAACAATAAAATGTGGTCCAGACTTGCTGCCTGGAGGGCATCGTATCCCAGCATGCACAGCGGGACGACTGGCCTGCAGGTGGCTGGTTTCTCTCTCCACGGGAACTCAGTTTAAAACGACATGAGACATTTTAGGTTAGCGGGCTAGCATAGTGGGTCTGTAACGGTGGGGAGCGCTGACATTTCACGGGATTTTATTTGTTTCATTTTTCGTAGTTTTACACCAGTTAAGTGGCAGTTTGAGGGGGAAAAAATTGCAAAAATACAGGGGGTAGAGGTGATTTCTAAAACGGAATATCACTAACAACATGGAAAATTTCATCCATTTGACCACATTTTCAAAATAAAGGCGTTATCATTTATTTCAATCTGCGTGATCATAACTATTGTGCAGTTTAGACAAGTTTAGGACCGTGCTTACAGTGTCGTTGCGAGATAACAGTTATGGAATTACCAAACCAGGCAAGATATTTAGTAAAATCTTAAATATAATGATGTTTTAGTTAAGTGAGAAGTCTAACCTGTCATATAAACTGTTTACGTGCCTCATATTCTTAGTTTAGAATTTACTTATTCCTGAAGAAATCTTGGCTTAGACCTAGTTTAGACTTTGTTTCGTCAAAATGTAACTCAAAAAAGCAAAATCTTTTTTTTTTTTTTTTTGGAGCTGTCTACCTTGTTATAAAGTTGGTCCTTCATCAAAAACATGCCTGAAGAGGTTTTAGATTCCATCCATGCATGTTTGAGTAATTTAGCGATCTCTCCCAGGCCCTATTCAAACCCTCTTTATGGTTAACTGTAAGATTCTGTGCAATGTTCACTAGTTTTCTATAAATGTGCACAAGTATGATACAAAACAATGCACTACAACGTCACAAACCTGGTGCGATGTGCGGTAGTTTCATTAACATGTGCACACGCATTGTGTTGCGATAGCAGTCTGAAGGGGGAGTGACTTAGTGAGGAGAGCAAAAGGAGAAGAGACTCAGTGTTGTGCCCTTTTACTTGAGGAAGTTTGTAACTCACATAATAAAAAATAAGCACTCGCAGAGATCCAGTATTTGCCTAAAGAACAAAAATATTATATTTTCCGTGGTTGACTTTCAGTAGATTTTTTAGTGCTCACAAAATAGTTTCTCTCCTTCTCTCTACAAATTAATAATTTCTTAAATAAATATAAACTGGTTCCGACATTCAGTGTCACCAACGTAAATGAAACTGATTAAAAATATTATGTTTTTGGCAAATATAACTTTTTCAAACAAATAAAAGATCTAAATATGTTATGTGTGAGCAATTAAAACCCCAGCGTAGTACCCCCTCTTTAAGATGTGTAGATTAAAAATAAAAAGAATAGAAACTGTGTAAGAAATATACAATAAATCTAATATAAATTTGAAATAAAGTAAAATAAATATATAAGGCTAAAAAATACAACAAGTGACACTGACTATGCAGAGTACGGCGTTGTCAAGCTCATTATCTGCAGTGATTAATCACCGTACGAGCTCATTTTAGGTCTAGCCAGAGTCATTCTGACACCTCTGCTTGAAGAAGTTTGGTGGAATTTTGCAGTACAAAACCGTATCACATTTGCACTTTTAACTCTCCCATTTCTACAGACTGTGGGCATCTACGGGAGCCCTGCAGGGTCATGGAGTACGGTTCATGAATAAATTCTGCCAGTGAAAATGAAATGACAGCGCAGTACCTAAATTCTTTATAGAGTTTTCGGAATATTTATTCTTATTGAAAAATGTTGAGGTGAGTTAATGTCAAAACATATTTTAAGTGGTAGTAGTGAGAGTATGATGTCTTATACGTAGTAGTAGTTTAGAGTTATAGACTTTACGGTCCTGAAAATGTGAAAAACAGAACTTCATTTTTACGATTTTTTTTTTTTTACATTAACGATTCGCAGTGGTTCAAAGATATTCCTCCCTTACCTAACGGATTCTGAGCATCCTAATTATTCAACATGAGTTAAGCGCATTTCACAACTTTCAGAGTCCAGAGAGGAGTCTAACAAGTAGCATGCCAACAGTGCACTTCCTGATTATCGGACAATAAAACATTAATTAGATGCAGATAGTAGACAGTGGACTTATTTTGACCTCAAGAGCTGCTTATACAGTAAATCTGCACAAGTTTTGCTGAAAAACATGGAACAACATTGGGTACAGGGCCTTTAAATCCAGCAGTTTTAAATTAAACAGTGTCTTCGTGGACTAGAAACGATATAATGTTATTAACAGGTGATGCCGACTGTGTTTATGTACAACACAGTACATGGAAAAAGATAAATAGCAGTTTTCTCCTCAAGTCAAAATAAATCTGCATTAGTGAGTCAAGGGACTGTTTGCACATACAAATGTTCTTCTGCAAACAAATGTATGATTACATTGTTTTAAAATATTAGGAAATAGACAGGAATGGCCTCCATCCCGCCTTCTGACAATCTTTTCAACATGGAATTAAAATTGATTATTCTTAAAATCTCAAAAGTCACCTTGTTGGCCAAATTAGACCCTGTGGAGGGTTAGGTTTGGGTTAATATTGCACATATACTGTATGTATCTCTGCATTTGACTCGTACTATTAGGAACAGTGAGCAGCTACACTTCAGCACTATATATTAAGATATATATCTGGTCAGGAGTACCTAGCTGCAGGACTAGCCTATCGTGTATGTTTTAGTGTAATATACTTACACAGTACTGTACCATCAGTGTTGGGAAGTAACTGAATACATGGTAACCAAAAATCTGTATACCTGAGTACTTTGAGTAACTGTATTTAAGTATAGTTACACTTTCATTTGGTGGGATTCAGAATACAGTTACTTTAGGGCGACAGTAGCTCAGTTGGTAGAGCGTTTGTCACTGATCCGAAGGCTGACAGTTCAAATCCCGCTTTTGAGATAAACATCATAGGTTGAGCGGTCAAATCCACTGACCCACAGGTTGGCTGGTGTGATTCCAGCTCCTACAGATGAATGATGTTGTGTCCTTGGGCAAAACACTTAACCTACCTCGCCCCCAGTGTCCGTGTTCACTGGTGTGTGAAGTTCCTTGTTGTAAAGCGCTTTGAGTGCCTTGAAGGTGGAAAAGCGCTTTTAAAAATGGGACCATGTGTGACTTTCCTTAATTAAAAGGAATACTTGATGGTTCTTCATCGTGCAATTTTGACTTTGAACTGAGAAAAAAGAACACCCGGCTCTTATAGTGTGTACATGCATGATTTTCGTCTCTAATTAGACATAAATAAATGCATCACAACCAAATTAAAATGCAGTACTCTGATTGGACCATGTAACGGAACACATTACAAAATACATTTTAACGCAGGTATTCAGTATTCTAAATTCTAAATACATTTTTAAAGTATTCTTCCCGTCACTGCGTACCATATATAACTTTCTGGAGGCGGCACGTCATCATCGAAATAGATAGTTAAAACCATACGCTGGAACATTCTCCATGGAGACAGATACATTTTATGCCCTATTGTGGAATATTACAGCCTGTAAGGAATAACTTTTCCAGGCAAGCAGAAGGAATAAAAACACACTTTTCAACGCAATGAGCACAACCACAGACATAAAATTACATACTGTGGCTTTAACTTAAGCTGCAGAAACAAACTCCACACAGAAACAAATCAGAATCAAACTTTGAACCTTGCAGCTGCGAGGCGAGCACGAACCGCTACCCCCACTACCCCCTCTACCCCACTTGCACTTCCATGATTTTAGCCCGCGATAATTTCACCACAGATTTTGAAAGACTCCATTTCGTTTTCTAAGACTCCGCGTGAATAGCTTCCCAAAATCACTGTTGTAAGCATGTCTTTCCAGCCCGGTCCAGCTCTCCTCTGCAGCCACAAAAAGCCCAGTGAATGGCCTTGTGATTGATGGAGATAAGGCTTCGTAATTAGGAGGCTTGATTAGCGAGGAGGGGGTCCGGAGGTGGGGATAAGTGGGGTGGGGTGGGGGTTTGTTAGCTTCCTGGCAGCCCCGTAGATGTAGACATAACCAGGGCACCTCTCTTCCCAACCTTCCCCGCATTATGGCCGCCTAACGCATCGCAATTAAGCTCCCAACTGCCCCCGGGACCCTGCTCCGTGTCGCCTGTCAGTGCGGCTCTTCGTCCCCCTTCTCGATCATTGGTAGCGACCGGCCCAGAGATGGATGGGCCCGGATGGGGACGCTGAATATTCATACTCCATGCGTTAAAATGACAGGATTGCAAACGTACGGCAACGTGCTGCACTACCGGGGTTGAAGAATGTAGAATTAGTGTGATCCATCACCAGCAGGGGGAGTAGAGGGGGGATAGGACCAGAGGCAAACGTGGTGAAGAAGATATTAGTCATTACAGTAGGAAATAAATGTTGTGGGATGAGAATTGTTCATCTTGATTGTAGATGTTTTGACGACATTAGATTTAGTTTGTAGGTTACTTGTAGATTTTTTTTTCTTTTTTTTCCAGTATGTTTTAGTCTGGTTTCGAGATTTCTAAAGGATTGTTTGGTACCATACGTTAATTAGCATTAATAAAGCATGAACAAAGACTTAAGGGCGCATTGTGCATGTTCCATAGTACGGCATTAAGCTTATTTATCTCCATGGAGGCAAACATGTGACACCAGAAAACCAAGTTATAAGTAAAATCTAAAGAGGTTTTTTAAGTGTTTTGGAGAAATAAAATCACCTGTAACTGAATAAATGCAAGATGAATACGTTTGATGCCATACTGTGCACCATTCCAAAACAAAATTATACAATTTCTGTGAAGGCAAGCATGTAGCGGACCCCCCACCTGGAAGTTTCACAGTGCAACTTTAATTCATAATGAAGATAAATCAATAAATAAAGATGTCCCGATGTATTTGTTCCAGATATACTGAATAAGGAGCTTCTGAGGTCAAAATAAGTCCACTGTGTGCTGTCTGCAGCTAATTGTAGTGCTTTTTTTATATATAATCAGGAAGTGCATATTAGCATGTTAGTTTTTAGCTTTACAATGTCATCAAAACTCCGCTCTGGCCTCTGAAAACTTCTGGAAAGCGCTTTTGACGGCATTTGGCAGAAGTGTTCTGTCCACAGCAACACCGCGTAACCTTCGGATAACTTCAGAACATTCTCTATGGAGATAAAAAATAAAAATGATCCTTTTATGCCATAGTACTGTTTTTAGCATGCTAGTCGTTGTTAGGTTTACTGTGATGGCAAAACTGCTCTGTTCTCTGAAACTTGTGAAAAGCATTTATAAACTCATCGTGGTGAATAATTACGATTTTTTTTTCCACATTTTTAAGGCAGTAAAAATCAGGTAGTTACTAAGCCTAAATCATTCTTGATAAAAGATTTGTCCATTATGAATAAAGCCTTTGTTCGCACTTTAGGCGTGACAAAAAGGTACATGAAATATATGAACTGATCCAACTAAAAGAATATATTGAAAACAGACACAAGTACATGAAAGATCAAATCATATTACATCAAATTAACTTGTCAAAACATCTTAAATCAAGCTTAACATTATCAATTGAAGTAATTTTCCCTTCCTTTTAACAGTACATGCGCGTCAGTGGTCCAGAGTAGATTAGTGTCGTAAAAAAAAAACGGATGAGATGAAGTGACATTTGGGCCTTGGTAGTAAAACCTCTGCAGCTTTCACACTGTAAATCCAAAGCCAGTAGGCACATGCAGCCCTGAGTCAGCCATGTGGGGGCTAATGGCATGCTAACTGTGCATATGCTGCGTGCGTAATGGCCATAGACTGTATATATAAATGGACAGAGCCAACCCGCTAGCCGCTGCGTTCCAAATAGGAAGTGTTCGTGGGGGTTTCCAGTTGACTTTATATTTAAAAATGTTCACCCCTTTCTCTATAACTACTGCAGTGAGCCTCGTTTTATGTTTTAATGTTCGTTTTAACCCGTTCTACGTGATTCTCGTGTTTTTATTTTGCTATTTTTTATTCCTATTCTTAAAGGGCCCATATTAAAGTATTTTCTGATGTTTGTTATATTATTTGTTAATATCTTTGTTATATTATTATCTATATTAACTCAACTGAACTAAAAGTAAAAGGTAAAACAAAAAATAAAAGGTTTTTAATTTATTATCATTATTTATCAATTTATTATTATTATTATTATTATTATTATTATTATTATTATTATTATTATTTATGTATTTATTTTTCTTTTTTTATTAATACTTCTTAATATTATCATTACCATTACTATTTATTTTTATTTTTCTGTACCCTTACATTGATATTCATTTTATGTGAACGATGCAGATGTACTGTAACTTATGTGAAGGAAAAGGTAGCTGTTAATTTGAAAACTACCACTTCATGACATCACAATGTGGAACAGAGCATTTTAAGCTTTGGAGGTGCAGACAGACTAATAAACCAGGATTACTCAGAGGTCTGTTTTTAAGGAGGTAATATCATTCTAACATGGCTTAAAGCTCACAAGAATCCATTTTGTGTAATATAAGACTTTTAGCTAAAAATCCGCTCCTATAACTGCTAGCCTCGTGAGCTTCCTTTGACTGGAGCTGAACGCCGTGGGGGACGTCTCACTCCCTCAGTCTACTTCTTTATACAGACTATGGCGATGGCGTGCTCGCTGTGGGCATATGCTGCATCAGCGTGTGTACATGGAGCTTATGGCTGTTTGCAGAGGCGTTTAAGATGTCTTTCCTGTAGCAATGTTTTTCTTTGTAAGTTACTCCAGCGTGAATCAATACATGTGTACACTAAGAGGCACGCATGATGGAGTGGGCAGAAATTGCTGTAGGTGCTATATTATTGCATTATTAAAGTGAAAGGCGATGGCATTTGCTCATTTTGCAGAGATGTTTGTTCCACTGTTTAACCCAGAGTTAAAGCAACACTTCCAGGCCAAATAAGAGTCAGGTTTGTGGAGATGCAAGCCCGCTCACAGTAAGGAGTAAATAAATAAATAAAATGACATGACAAAAAATGACAAAACATGCTTTTACTTTTTTAGTAGTGTAACTTTTCTGATGGAGGATCTGTCAAATGCTTTTCTCCATGGATATGTCACTGCTCTGCCTGAAATGTTCCACAGTGTGACATTAAACAGCTTAATCTTACATTTATTCAATTACAGGTGGTTTTAAAGCTCAAAAATACCAAGAAAAACAGGCATTCTGACTGTGAGCGGGGTTGCCTCTCCACAGATCTGACCTGTAACTTGGTCTGGTTTGGAGTCCATGAAGGTAGAAAGGTTTAATGCCATACTGTGTGTTTTAGAACTGATTTTAAGATTTTACTGATCACTTTTAAAGCTCCTTTAGGTCTTGCACCAAATTACATTTCAGAACTTTTAGCCCCGTACGAGCTGCAGCCTTAGATCCTCAGGCAGGTCCCTGTGGATGTTCCAAAGTCCAGGCTCCGGATGAAGGTGATGGAGCCTTTTCAGTTCGGAATGACCTGCCTGAGGAGATAAGGCTTGAACCAGTATCATCTTTTAAATCACTTCTTAAAACTCATTTTTATCAGTTGGCCTTCCTTTAGTTTGTTTTAGGTAGATCTTATTTCTTATTTTTATTCTATTTTATTAACTGTTTAATGCTAATGCTGTTTTTATTGTTCTTTCCGGCTTGTACAGCACTTTGTAAACCTTGTTTTTAAAAGTGCTTTATAAATAAAGATTTATTATTATTATTATTAATATTACTGTGAAACATTTTAATATTGCGTTGTGTAACATTTCTTTCAGATGCTTTTCTCCATGGAGATGTTATGGCTTTGTCTGAAATGTTTCACAGTTTGGCATTAACCTTTCCATCTTTACTGAGACAAAACCAGACCACGTTACAGGTCAGATCTGTTAGAATGTCTGTTTTTCTAGTTATTTTTGAGCTATAAAACCAGCTGTAACTGAATAAATGTAACATAGAGCTGTTTAACGTCACACTGTGGAATATTCCAGACAGAGCAATGGCATCTGCAGAGAAACAAGCAACCAAAAAGTTGCCTTTAAGCACCTTTAAATTACGGCTGTTGTCTCTATATATCACTGCTAGTGTCTTTTTGTATTAGGAAGCAGACCAAGGGGCAGCACAGGCAGTCTTTCTCATTATACAGTATTCTGCTATATTGTACCCTGGACCTATATGTCCCTACAGCTTAGCGTCCCAGTGGGAGTTCAATCCTCGGAATCGAACGCTCCTGTTTTACTGTGGTCGCTCCATTAGGAACATTGTGGAGCCAGTGAGCGGCGCCTGGGGACCGTTCATAGCGTTGGCCTCACCTTAGCGGCTAACACACAACAGACTGTAGGTGTTATGGTACATTCTGCATTCTAATAAGATTTTGTAGAATACTAACTGTCGCACATCCACATATGAATAGTGTGTTACAAGATCGCATGGCAAGTACGAGTACAGTTACTTCAAAATAGTTAGCAGACGTACAAAGTAGTGGTCTGAGAAATTACTGAAGTAGGACTACGTGTAAAACAAATACTGGGGGAAACTACTACTCAAGTAAGAATAACTGTCTGGATTAAGTCAATTTATTTCATTTATTTACGACAGTCCACAAAAATGAGAAGAAATAAATTACATCTGAGAAAAAACAAGTGTTCAGGTCATTTCATATTAATATATTTTGTCCACTCGAAGCATAAAAAAAACACTCACCCGTTCAGTGTACGCAGACACTGGTGTGTGGTGAGGGGAAGTTAAGTGTCTTGCTCAAGGACACACCAAAAGCGTTCATCTGTGGGAGCTGGAATCGCACCACCAACCTTCAGATCAGATGGACAAACACACTGAGCTACTGTCACCCCAATAACATAAAGCTTTTGTCACTTGTAGACCTACTCACAGTGGCAAGAGTAACCAAAAAAGTAATAAAAACTTTTACTCAAGTAGTACTAGTAGTAGTAGAGTACTTTTACACTGCCAAATATATTACTCAAGCAGGAG
Organism: Taenioides sp. WSHXM2023; assembly: GCA_029959045.1. Lineage (NCBI taxonomy): Eukaryota > Metazoa > Chordata > Actinopteri > Gobiiformes > Gobiidae > Taenioides > Taenioides sp. WSHXM2023. The sequence continues at coordinate 22,831,243 of CM057103.1, forward strand.
TAAAAGTATAGTGTCTGGAAACTACTTCAATACTACCATAAAGTTACTCAAGAAAATATACCTGGGTAATTGCAACTATGTACTACCTTAGACTGTATACATAAATGGACATAGTTAACGACCTGCAGCATTCCAAACAGGAAGTGAGCATGGGCGCGCTTCAAGCTCCATCGACTCTGGCTCCAGTTCACTTTGTATTGAAAAAAGGTCGCCCCTCTCTCTGTAACTGCTGCTGTTTTGTCCGTAAATCAAATTCTATTCCTAATATGGAACTGATCTTGAATTCACCCCTATAACTGCTAGCCTCATGAACTTCATTTGACTAGAGCCAAACACTATGGATATGTACTACCCACTTTTGCACATACGCAGCTTAGATAAACTCACAGGATTTCATAAACTGCTAACTGTTGTACATTTAAGATACACCAGCTATTTCAAAACTGAAGTAAAAGTAAAAAGAATCCACTGTAAAATTTACTTAAGTAAAGTATAAATGCCTAAAATTTGTTTAAGATACACCAGCTATCCAAGATGTTTAAGGGGCCTCTGAAAACTACTTTAATACTACTGCAAAGTTACTCAAGAAGATATACTCAAGTAATTCTAACTGTGTACCAGTGGTGGATGAAGTACTCAGTTTTGTTACTTAAATAAAACTACAGCTTCAAAGGTAAAAAGTTACCCAAGTAAAAGTCTCACATGAAAAAATCTACTTAAGTAAAAGTATTAAAGTACTTTAAGAGTAAAAAGTAAAGCACAGATACATGTTCTCAAATGAAGTGAAATAAAAGTAAAAAGAATCCACTGTAAAATTTACTTAAGTAATGTATAAATGCCTAAAATTTGTATTTAAGTATTGTACTTTTACTTTTGTACTTCATTACCTTCCACCACTGCTATGTACTACCCACCTTTGCCAAACTCACACCATTTCATACACCGCCAGCTGGTGCACATCCCAGCCTGAATAACAGCACATTACAAGACCGCGCGGAATCCAACATTTAAGCCAAATCTGTTGAGGGACCAATGAAAACTACTTCAGTACTACCATAGTGTTACTCATGAAGATATACTTGAGTAATCTTAACTATTTACTACCCACATTTGCCACCTTAGCCAAACTTAGACCATTTCACTGTTAACCGTTGCACATCCCAACCTGAATAATCGCACATTACAAGACCGTGCGGTATCCATCACTTACGCTAGCCAAACGAGATGAGGGGCCCCGCCAAGTTATGGGAATGATATGTCTGAGGCCTAATTCTGAACGTGAACCTATTTGAATAATCTGTTACGCAAAAGGCACCGAGGGGCCAGGGGACATTTAACATGATGAATAAGGCGGAGCGGGGTGAGCTGGCGAGATGGGCTCTGGTCTTAAATCTTAAAGGGGAAGGCAAAGACAGAGCCATTGCCTAAAGCAGAGCTGGCTGCAGGGACAAACTGCACATTCATAATGCATGGATATCACACGGTATGGTACTATAACGAATGAGGAGGGGGCACGGTGGTTATTAAAGGCGATGCGTCTGTGGCGGTGCCGGATATTGGATGCACATGGTTGGATTTCGCGGTTTTGCATTTTATTGTTATGCAGTACGGAACAGGAATGTTGCTTATGTGTTGAAGTACTTTACGTAGGATGTGGTAATGGGGAATTTTGGCTTTACTGTTGCCTGTAGTACAACATAGTTACACAAACATGGCACCAAATACACTGGAAGATTTGTATTTTATTCTGTTTTTATTTATTTTATTTCATTATCAGCCCTGCCACCTTGAGAAAGACAATTTAGTCTCTAAGCTAAGCAGGACTGGGACTGGTGTTATAGTGTGACAGCAGAGGCTCTAGTGCACACAGTCGTGTCCTTAGGCAAAACACTTACTTATCTATGAATGTGCTGTGTCCACCTCTTTATATAGTCTCTGGGAAAAACACACAGTTTTAAATCATTTCGGTTTGTTTGACTAAATGTTGACTACATTTCTTGGATATGGAAATTTTTTAAAGTCAGATTTACCATTAGAAGTTTTTTTTTTTTTTCCTTTCCTTTCTTATTTCAATCTGGGGAATATAAGTAGAGACAGAGGCATCCACCAATGGCCAGTTTAGTTAGCAAATATCGACTTGAGAACATATCGACTTGAGAACATATCAGGTCTGAGAAACTGGCCTGGAGCACAGTCTCAGGGGAGACATCTCTACAGCAGTGAGCCTGTTTAATACAATCACAGCGCAACCTTTACCAAGAGACACCAGCTCAGATACATGCAGGGCTTAAATATGCTTAAATATGCTTATAGGAGCCTTAGCCATGCCTATGTGCCAAAGCAGGGGCGGACTGGCCATCTGGAAAAGTCCAGAATGGCCGTTTGTTCTACCGGCTGTCGGCCGTACTAACAGCAGAGGGCGCTAATGTTCATTTGCCCATTTGTCAAGCATAAATTGCATAGGCCTAAAGGGCAACAGACTCAGTATAACAACTGTCAACATAAATTGCGAATTGCGTCTTAATATAGTATTTAGATTAGTATGTTACCTTTAATCGTTTTGAAAATGCTATAGTTGCTGAACATAAAAATTTATTTACATGTTTTCTCCCCTCCATTTGCTCTCCGCGCTAAATCGCTCCCCTTTCAGAACGCTGTCACATTACAATCAGTGCGCATTTTGCTAATGAAACTACAGCACATCGCATCAGGTTTGTGAAGTTGTAGTGTACAGTTTTGTATCATGTTTTTGTATATTTATGGAGAATTGTCGCCCGGGAGCATGGGTGACGTAGACTTGTGGGCGGAGCTTTGCACAGAATCTTACAAATAGTGCCCGGGACAGATCACTAGATTATTCTAAAACCTCTTCAGGCATGTTTTTGATGAGAGAACAACGTTACAACATGGTAGAAAGCTCCAAAAAGTTTATTTAAATAAAACAAAATACAAGTTAGTTTAACGCTAATGTGGACCAAGCAAAGCAAAGAACATCACCATGGAGACAAGCAAGCGGTGTACCCTCTTCCAGAAATGTTACACAGTGCAGCTTTAACCAAAAACTACCCCAGAAGTGTTTTGGGTAAATAAATATTATAACATGATTTCAGGCTCAACAAAGTCAGTTTAGATTTTCGATATGTGCCTATGACCTTTGCACACGACTACATAATTGAAATCATACGGAGACGTGCGGGTTCGGTTGTGATTCAAAGCACAGCCTGCCCTTCCTCTGTGGGGAAACGCGAGCAGGAGGATGTGGATGCCCTTGGACAAGTCGTGCGTCGAATCAAACCACACATCACACGGAAAGAAAGTCCAGTGAGCAGAAGAAGGATGGCAGAGTTAAGGTATCATCAGTAAAAACTATATTTGATTCAAACCTGTTTACCCGAATAGCTGAGGAGCCCATTCCTTCACTACAACGACTTTGACAGATTCATATTTAACAAGACGACTTTGCGCAATAAAATGGAACTTTCAAAATATTAAAACAGCCACAAACGGGTCAGTAGCGTCTCCGTTAGCCGAGCCTAGTGTGTCAGTGGGATATTAGAGGAGATGGGACAGATACAGGAGCCGAGGGGAAAGAGGAGAAAGACGGAGCGGGCCGTCACAGGTTTACTCACACAGAGCACTGCAGGAGAGGAGCGGTTTCCCTGGTGGACAGAGAACAGAGAGAATGAGTGAGAATGAGAATGAAGAGAAGAGGAGAGAGAGGAGGAGTGACAGGACTAGCATGCGGGTGAAGGAATATGGTGACATCCCTTCAGATAGTCTACAAGAGTTTTTATTTCAAAGCTATTAGTACAAAATGTAGAATACAATGGAAAAAAAAGGAAAGGAAGAGCTTAAAGTAGAGCTGTAAATGCAACCCAATTTAATTAAATATCATCATAAGCTTTTTTTTTTTATATTCACAGCTACCACACTTCCCCTGGCATGGTTCTGGTGGGTCCTCTTAAGTCCTGTAGTCTTGGTTTGGTCCTGGAGCATGTGTCCATGGGCTTTAACTTCTTGGATTCTTTTTTAAAGACAAAACAGTAAAGTGTATTTACCTTGTTGACATGTTTCGGCTGCTAGCTGCAAGCCGGTGTTAGTGGTGACGTGTCGTATATCAGCTGTTGTGGTTATTTCCACAAATAACCACATTATGGATTGGGACGGGGCACGGGTCATGGGATCGGAAAAAAACAAGTTCAAACGCTGGATCAGGGAGGACAGTGAAATCAGGAAACGATTACAGGAAGTAACAACAGCTGACCACGCCCACAGGAAGTAACAACAGCTGACCACGCCTACAGGAAGTAACAACAGCTGACCACGCCCACAGGAAGTAACAACAGCTGATATACGACACGTCACCACCAACACTGGTGACAGTCCTAAGATGCAGCAGCCGAAACATGTCAACAAGGTAAATACACGTTACTGTATTGTCTTAAAAAAAGAATACAAGAAGTTAAAGTACATAAGAAGACAAAATGAACATCTTTGGTTGTCCATGGACAGTTATTACAGTAGTTATAATATCACATTGTGAGGACATCTGTATAAACAGTCGGGTATCCCGTCTAGATACACAAGAACATCGAAACCAGCTGTGTGTGAGAGATCCATAAATTGTCATTTTTTTTACAATTATTATATAATGACCTAGACTGTATAATTTGACGTGCCAGTCAACGTTAAGCAGGGCCGGGCCTGGTTAGTAGTTGGAAACCACTGGAAATGCCAGGAGCCACAACGGGGCAGAAGTGGGTTTAAAATCACTGTGTCCTTAGGCAAGACATTTACCACATTGCCTAGTGTGTGTGGTGTGTGAGAGTGTTTGATGGTGTTTGGTGGGAACAATGGCACAGATTAGCCTCACTTCTGTCAGTCTGAGTCAATGAATAATGCAATGTAAAGTGTTTGGGTGTCCAAATATCCACATTTTGAGTTTGGATCTCAGTCAGGAGTACCAAGATGGAGGATTAGTCAAAAGTGCATGCTTATTCTTCCAGCTGAGGTCCTGACCAAGCCTAGCAATAAGATCACGGAGACGGTCACCCCATGTGCTGCCCACTACTCCTGAAAAGGATGGGTGAAATGCAGAGGACAATTTCCCTACAGGGATAATAAAAGTACTACAAAAAATAATTCTGCTATTGATAACTACTGCAGGATAAAGCAGCTCTTACCTGTCATCTATGAAGCAGCTCTTACCTGTCATCTATGAAGCAGCTCTTACCTGTCATCTATGAAGCAGCTCTTACCTGTCATCTATGAAGCAGCTCTTACCTGTCATCTATGAAGCAGCTCTTACCTGTCATCTATGAAGCAGCTCTTACCTGTCATCTAGCGGTCCGCGGGCGTATATTGGCACAGTGTCGGTACAGTGGAGGGCCTCTCACCGTGTTTGACTGCGCTCTGAAAATAGCAGGGCCTGGTTTCCTTGTTCTAATTAGAGCGTGTGGATGTTCCAAAACCCACACGTTTTTTATTCTGTCCCTCCACTCATCTGTCAGGAAACACTGGTACTGATCCATCCGAGCGTGTGTTTGTGTCTGCGCCAATCACTCTCCAACTGTTCACACCAAGTACCTCTACAGACAGGACTAGTACATGACAATTCAGGCTTTTAAAGAAACAACTTTTGCTTGTGTATGTAACGTTTCTGGAGGAGAGGTTACATACATTCCCTTCATGAACAGTATATTTCTACACATATAGTACTGGCTAGTTAAATGTTAAAAGCATTACTTATTTATTTGATGTACAAACATAAAATATTGTCCTGTATTTCTGTATTAAAGAAGACATACTGCACTACTCTCTGTTCTATAGTTATACTCTATGACACCAGTGGATCATTATGTTATAATTTGCACATTTTAAATCACAATATTGATCTAAAATGACTTAAAAAAAGAAACAAGTCCGCTGAAGTCCGTTTGAAAACTGTGGTGCCCAATGGGAGCAAACAAAGAGCTGTGAAATTGTACCAAAATGATCCTACACGTGTCACTGATTGAGAAAATAAAATTAAAGAATGCGGTACGGAGCAGTGGGCGTGTATCAGAAATCTTTAATAAGTAATTCAATATTTCTCAAACATGTATGAATCACTCTAAATGCAGCTTCGAGAGGGTCAATGAGAAGGAAACAACTATAACATGGTTCAAAGCTCTGAAATGTCCATTTAGCCGAACAGGTCTGCTTAAAGACCATTAGGAATTGCTAAAAAATGTATCTTTATGTTGAATGCATTTTTAAAGAATCGTTTCTTGTCTTTGTGCGTTTTTGTGCGCTTTTTAGAATTAGGATTGCAAATTTTTTAGGATTAGGATTAAAAATTAGGATTCAAAATTAGCCTGCCCTTGTCAGATAAATATAAAGTTGTGTTTTTGTCAATTGTCTTAATAATACTGAGATGAGAGATAGTTTAAATAAAAGTGAAAACAGCAGATTGTTTCTTCTTGGTTGATGTTTTTACATCAAATAAAAATAAATAAAATAAAAAAATAACATTTAACAAGTCAAGATTTTTGAGAAGCCATTCACATTCTTATATCATCCAGAAAAAGTGTGTAGGAATTTTTATAACTCTTTTTAGAACTGTTGATGAAGGAGGGGCACATTTTGGTAGGTGGGCGGGGGGCAGCTGCTTTTATCTCAGTGGAGATGTTACTGCCTTGTATGGGAGACCGCTGGGACGTCCAGGGGCCACAGTGGGGTGCCAGGGGCCAAACTGTCATTGGCTCTTTAGCACTTCACAAACAGCCTCGTTGAATGTCAGTGGGGTCAGAGGAGCTGATGTCACAGACTGGCAGCCTCGCTCTGTCCCAGGGCAGCTGTGGCCTCAATTCTACCACCATCAGTGAATGAGTAAAGCACACGATGACCTATCACCATGGAGACTAGCAAGTTACACCACTAGGCCATGTTACAGGTCAGATCTGTGGAGAGGTGACCCTGTTGACAGTCTGAGTGTTTGTTTTCCCGGGAAAATTGCAATTAAATCAATGCAAGATATATGTTACCATAGATACAAGATGGCGGCACTATAAATGGTTTAATGTTCATTTGCATTCTCTTGGTGATAATTAAACGTGGCACTTCATTTAAAATGTAATTAAACGTAGTTAAGCTCTAACTCATTCAATGATTATAGAACTATCAATTTCTTGTCATCTGTGTATGATTTTATTCCAAACAAACCACAAATGCTGAACTGTGATATCACAAGAAAACTGAATTGTGTCAGATGGTTTCAGCGCTTGTCCAAGAGAAAAAGTCTCCACTCAGTCATAAGAAATCAGTCTTCTGTTGTGACGGGATCTACCAAGACGACTGAGGGTATAGACTTGTTGTCATATTACTTTCATATTTAGAATAAGAATAAATAGATTGACCTGTGCAGGCAACTGAGTTCTACACATTTATCAACAGAACATCGATTGTGAAAAGGTGGAGCGTCATGGAAGAATTGACAAATACACTGAAATATGAATCACATTTCAAAACTTGTTTACAGATCTAAACTACAGGGTTAGCAGTTTTTATGCAGGATACGGCAGGATATTTTGATGTTTGTGGAGGAAATTACAGTACTTTAAAAATGACAGTCTTTCTGATTTGCTCATTGGGTCTGTTCAAACTGCAATTTCTATTCAATTTTGGTTAATCGCTGCCCTGACCTGCTCTGGAGCACAGAGCCATAGTCTCAGCAGATGGATCATTTTTTGTGTGACTGTAGTTGTTTGCGTGTGTGTGTGTGTTTGGAAGAATAATTTACAAGCCTGGCGCACTATAATTAGCCAAAAGTAAAGAGTGCATCCGTGTTGGAGGCTGTTAAGGAGCCTGTGCTTCTGTCAGAGACACTAAACAGAACTAGAATGAGTCTCACACAGTGCGGCAAATATATGAGACATGAGTTACATTTATAGTTACATTTTTGTATCGAAATCAAAATCTATATTTCAGTACCATGCAGATTCCAAACAAACAACTCCAATTTTATTTTATTTTATTATGGCTATGAGTTTGCAGATGCTTCATTTTAAAGCAGACCGCTTGGTTGTGATGACATTTCTGGTGACATCAGGTCTCACTGGGCACCACAGGTTTCTAACACTTCATTAAAGGGCCCATTTTCTGATCTTTGTTATAATGTTGTTTTCTCATCACAAACAGACCTGGAGTTGTGTTTTGTTTCATTTACACATGTTTAACGCACAAACCCTGCGTATTTGATGTCACTGTGTTTTTAAACTTCTTTACATAAACCTTCACTATAATCATTTGGATGATTTCAGACCCGGAATTGTAAGTTTCTACTGAACTAAAGGTAAAAGGAGCTGTTAGCTTCAAAACTACCACTTCATGACATCACAAGGTGGAACGATCATTATGAACTTTGTAGACAGACTAATAATAATTACTCAAACATGTGAAAATGAAACAAAACAACTCCTACTCACTTATATCACCTGAGTTATTTGCATTAGCACTTTTTTAGCATATAGCTTTACATGGGATTTGCTCCATTTACTCATAATTGTGTAATGACAAAAACTAGCGTTGACTTCTAAAAAAAAATAAAAATATATAGTCGTTTAGCAACTGTTAAAGAAGCCATTATTTTTCCTCTTTTTTTTTTTTTTTAAAAGGGCCAATTACACTCTTTTCTGAACTGTGTTGTAATATTGTTTCCTCATCAAAAACTGTGTTGAATAAATTTGAAAAAAAAGGAAAAAAAAAAGTTTTCATTTCCCATTAAATCGTTCAAATTCCCAAATCAGATCATAACACATTTCCTGATTTGACTTCAATTATACAAATAAATAGCTTTAACCTTGTATTTCGCTATGGAGGAAGTGAGTCTATTTTGGCTAATAACTGCCCAAAGGAATCCACACATCCCGATGAATAAACAGCAAATAGCCAATTTCACTCCTTCTCTGTGTCTGTATGATAGTGTAGCCCGCCCCAGGTCTATCTATCTTTCCCTCTTTTTTTCTGTGAATCGGCTTACTGCCCGTCCCATTTGGAAGCTGGCGTCTGATTGGCCGATTGATTAAATTGACTTTTTAAGCTCACGACGACAGCCCCGAGCTACAGCCACGCGATAAAGAGAAACCTTGAAATGAGATGGGCCAATATCTTTCACTATTGTTCAAATCAATTTGCATCCGCGGCGACGGTATCAATAATAATAATATGAGCGGAGTACAGACTGTCACAGAGTATATGGCTTTGGATCTGTATTGGATTTGAGAGGATTAAAGGGGTTGTCTTCAATGAGAAAGGGCAGTACTACGCAGACTGTGGCAGATTTTTCTTGATGTTTTGCCGTGGATATTCCAAATACTGTACTTATATGCAAAAGTAGTAGTAGATGCAGTATGTCACTTGCCTGTCTCCACTATGATGTCACTGTTCTACCTGGAATGTTCCGCAGTATGGGGTTAGGCGTGTATTGCATTTATTCAAGTACAGATGCTTTTATTGCTAAACAACAACAACACGACTAGAGAGCCATTTTTTTCCAGCTCCGATACAATATCAATACTTTATCTTTAAGTATTTGCCGATGCCCGATATTAACAGATACCCGTGTTGGTACTGAGAATCACAAAAAAACACAGTTAACTCATCACAAAATGGATCAAATTGTGGTATGTAACTGTTATCTTGCAAGCAACTACAGAACAACTTTGTATGAATAAAAGTTCAAGCATTAACAGACATACTAGGCCTCCACCAGCCAGTAAATAGTCTCATTACATCCAGTTAAAGGCCCAGCATCAGTATTAGGGCATCCCGTACAGTGAGCAGGCTCGCCTCTCCACAGATCTGACCTGTAACTTGGCCTGGTGGTGTAACCTGCCTGAGATAGATGCAGCTCCCCCCAGCAGGTCTTCTGTAAACGTGGACCTGTTTGTGTAAGTCCATTATCCACAGTGTTAGTGCAGCAGATCTGGAGCAGCGTTAGGGCATCTGAAGGAGTTTTATCACATTAAAAAGACTTTTGTTAATAATTTGACACATTTGCACATATTTCTGCAGACAATATTTGATTAACTGTGTCATGGATGAAAATGAGAACAATATTTTTGGTAAAAGACCAGTGCTTTGACAGTGTAAAATTATACTAGGTGGTAACATTTTATATACAATTAATATTAATATGCATTCAAAGTTTTCTTAAATGCTTTTTATCTAATGGTGATGAGTCTGTTTTTGTGACACAAAAGTAGGATTATGTACTGGTGGCCAAACCAAAGCCTGATCTGGTCTGATCTCAGAATCTAAGCAGGGCCGGGCCTGGTTAGTATTTGGATGGGAGACCTCGGGGAATGTCAGCCACCACAGTGCCTTTGTGTCCTTAGGCACATTGTCTAGTATAAAATTGGTGTGTGCATGAATGTTAGTGGTGGTCTGAGGAAAAGATGGCACAGATTGGCAGGCTCACTTCTGTCAGTCTGGCCCAGGGCGGCTGTGGCTACAAGAGCGGTTATGGAATGAATAATGCACCAAATTGTACACTGCAAAAAGCAATAAGTAGGTAAGTTAAAATGACTTAAATTATGAACATTTTACTTAATTTGAGTAGATTCAACTTGACAAGTAAAATTATCTGCCAGTGGAATAAGTGTGTTTTTCTTATTTCAAGCAACATTAGATTTTGTTTCTCATTTTAGGTGCAAAGAGTTGTTTTTCTTATCTTAAGTGTAGCAAGATGTATTTTCATATTTTAAGCACAAAAAGTCTAATTGAAATTTACTCAAATCATGATAAAACTTTATTAATTCAGGTCTTTTTAACTTCGCTATATTCTAGTTTTAGGAAATGTGACATATAAGACTAATATTATTATTAATATTTAACAATTCAAACTTCAACCACAGCAGTTCAGCCATCAGCCTCTTCAGCCTCTCACTCTTCCTCTTTTCTCGATCTCCTTATTTCAGTCTAAACATCACAGTTCATCTTGACTCATTTATATCTTCTCGCAAATTCCACCATATACAAGATTACACACCCTGGATATTTTTTTATCTCACACAATCCTGAATCATTCCAATTATACAAAATAATAATTAGCCCATTGTGGGTGTGTTTACAAGCACAGAGAATACCTCTTGTTCGCATGGCCCGTTGTAATGAATGTAATCACCACAATGAAGCAAAGAAACACGCCTAATTACAGTGCGGGCTCTCCAGGCTTTGAGATGTACTTCAATGAGCTAGCTTTCACCGCATGCTTTTGTCTTCTCCTCTGCTCCACCGAGGTCTGTTCACAAGAGAGCTCCTCAGGCCAATCACAGCAGCTGGTGGAGGTTTGCACGAGTCAAATGTTTTGTTTTTGCGTATTACACAGGCACTGTGAAAGACGGTGTTTGATTTAAAGAAGACATACTGTGCTTGTGTCTGCTATAAAGTTCTCACCTATGACTCCTGTGGATTATTCATTAATTATTAAATATGGATCTACAACAACTTAATAAATGAAACAGGTCCACTGACTTCTAGGGATGTAACAGTCATCAAAATATCGTGATATCGTATCGTCAAAAGTCTCACAATAATATCGTGGGTCATCACAGTATACAGTATCGAATTACAAATGTTAATCTTCGCTTAAATTAATAGTTATGGCAGAAATAGCCAGAAAAAAAAAAAAAACAGAGGGAACTACATAGACCATGATCCTTTGCTCCGTTTCAGTGCCGACTACGTGAAGAAATAACTGTTATTAGTTCTTTGGATTATGATGCAACCAAAGGCTTAAGTAGCACATTCACAATTCCGTTAGCCTCGAGTAAATATCGTAATATATATCGTACTGTGAGATGCATATCATGCATATCGTGAAAATGGAGTACAGACAGATTTGGATATCAGTACATCCTCGTTAGAAAACTGTGTCGTCCAGTTGGAGCAGGCATCGCCATAAAGGTCATCACAACAAAGAGTCACGCAGTTTTCGGCACCTACGATGGATAGCTGCGCATCACACTAGCGAGTAGCAGTTTTGTTTTGTTTTTTCGAATCCTATGTGTATTGCGATTAAGAAAATAAAATCAGAGAAAGAAGTACATACCAGTGGTGGTGAAAATGGGAGTTAATCGGATTTATGTCTTAAAAAAGGAGAATAAAAATCACTCAAACACTCCAAATACAACTTCAGAGGGCGGGAAAAAGAGAAGAAAACAACTATAACATGGTTAAACGCTTTGAAAAGTCGATTTTCTTCTTTAAAGGTTCACTATGTCACTTTTTTTGAGGGGGTGTCCATGGAGATGATTCATTTTATTTTGATTTATTTGAGTTAATGTAGAACACACAACTCCAGATATGTTTTTGAATAAGTTACAACATTAAAACACGTCTTAAATCTCAGAAGAATCTAGTTTATCTAATGTACCTTAAGATGCAAAGCTGTGATTGGCTGGGAGCAAGAGAGAAAACAAAACAGCTACAATCCTGCTTGAAATTACCCTATACAGCTTCATAAACGCCGCCATTTTCTAACATAACGTGACTTGATTTTCGGCCAGATGGGTCTCTTCCTGATTGCGACTCGGCTCTTCCTCCTCACTGCCAAATCCCATTTATATTTGATCAGTAGCGCACCGTACACTCCTCTGATGACAGCTTTGACATAATTAATCGCTCCAGTTTTAATTACGCTTCTTAATTCCTCCTCGACGCCATGTTAAAGACTCAGTACTGAACAGCGTAGCATTGTTTGAAAAGCATGTGCTAGCTCAAGTTTATTAGCGCGCCCCATCTGTTTTTGGGGGTCTCCCTGGAGCCGCTAGGATCTGATACGGAAGAAGTATGTGCCATAACGGTGGTGGTTTAAAGAGAATGCAGTTTTTTTCATAGTTAGAAGGCCCATATTACGCTTTTCTGATGTTATAATGTTGTTTATCCTGCATATTTAGACTGCATTCCTCGCTCAAACAAAAAAAAAAACTCTGTTGCACCTTGTGATGTCATGTGAAAGTAGATTTTAAAGTGGATACGTATTACTTTTACTTCCCTACATCTGTACTTTCTGCTCCACTACATTTTACATTTGTGAGCTTGACTGAAAAGTAAAAGTAATTTTTATTATTGTTTGAGACTTGCTGAAAAGGTTGAGGGTGTATTTTTAACACGTTCATTATTTTGGCAAACAAAAATATACAAAGAAAAACAGAAAACAAAAACTGACTGATTCAGTTGTTTCTGTGGAAGAAAATTCAGCACAAATCTGTATCTGAATCAATATATCTGAAGCCTTATAAGACCTCAGAATGATAGGACATTTTTAAACGGTACTTTAAATGGTAAATGGTCACATTTTATTTTTATCTCGGGGTCTTGTTCACGAGTGAGGGGAGGATGGAGCGTGAGATTGACAGGCGGATTGGTGCAGCGTCGGCAGTGATGCGGTCGCTGTACCGGACCGTTGTGGTGAAGAGGGAGCTGAGCCAAAAAGCAAAGCTCTCAATTTACCGGTCAATCTACGTTCCTACCCTCACCTATGGTCATGAGCTTTGGGTAATGACCGAAAGGACAAGATCGCGGATACAAGCGGCCGAAATGAGTTTCCTCCGTAGAGTGGCTGGGCGCACCCTTAGAGATAGGGTGAGGAGCTCAGTCACTCGGGAGGGGCTCGGAGTAGAGCCGCTGCTCCTCCACGTCGAGAGGAGCCAGCTGAGGTGGCTCGGGCATCTGTTCCGGATGCCTCCTGGACGCCTCCCTCGGGAGGTGTTTCAGGCATGTCCCACCGGGAGGAGGCCCCGGGGAAGACCCAGGACACGCTGGAGGGACTATGTCTCCCGGCTGGCCTGGGAACGCCTTGGGGTCCCCCCGGAGGAGTTGGAGGAAGTGTCCGGGGTGAAGGAAGTCTGGGAGTCCCTGCTTAGACTGTTGCCCCCGCGACCCGGTCCCGGATAAGCGGAAGAAAATGGATGGATGGATGGATGGTCACATTTTTATACAGCACTTTTCCACCTTCAAGGCACTCAAAGCGCTTTATAACAAGGAACCACTCACCCATTCACACACACATTCATACACCAGTGAACACAAACACTAGGGGCGAGGTGGGTTAAGTGTCTTGCCCAAGGACACGACGACAGCATTCATCTGTGGGAGCTGGAATCACTCCGCCAACCTGTGGGTCAGTGGATCTGAACGCTCAACCAATGACCTTAAGACTTTTACTTATATAGATTTTTTCATGTGATACTTTTCTGTTTTTTGCTGTATTTTAACTGAAAGGTGCATTGTGTAACTTTTCGGTTGGGGGTCCATCACCTGCTTGTTTTTATGGATACGTCATTGTTCTGCCTGAAATGTTCCACAGTATGACATTAAACAGCTCTACCTTACATTTATTCAATCACAGGTAATTTTACAGCTCAAAAATACCTAGATAAACAGACGTTCTGACTGTGAGCGGCGTCGTCTCTCCACAGATCTGACCTGTAACTTGGCCTGGTTTGGTCTCCATGAAGATAGAAAGGTTTACTGTGAAACATTCCAAACAAAGCATTTGACGGACCCTCCACTAGAAAAGTGAACTCTTCCACCACTGAAAAAATGTCTGCCGTGCACTGTCTGCATTTAATCATAAAGCACTTTACTGTCTGATAATAATGAAGCGTGTGTTAGCATGCTAGTTGTTGTTAACATTACCGTGTAAAATTGACTTGTGAGTTTTTAGCCATGTTGGAATTTTGCTACCTCCTCATAAACATAGCTAGATAAGATAAGATAAGATAAGATAAGATATACCTTTATTAGTCCCACAGTGGGGAAATTCCAGGGTTGCAACGCACAGTTCAAGAACAGCAGGAAAATGGTAACATGCAATAAAACAAGATAATAGATAATGGCTTAAAAATAATAGCTGGAGTTGTGTTTTGTTTCATTCACACATTTTTTTCAAATTCACACAGTTTTTCACCTTTTAATTCAAATAATTCTTGTGAAGGTGTATGGAATTTAAAAACACACTGGAGCACTTCTTGGCATCACAAGTTGGAACAGTGTTTTCTGTTTGAGAGAATCACACAGCCTATTTAAAAATGGAGTGTTTGTGATGAAGAAACACCATTATAACAACAACAGATCAGAAATTAGTGTAATTTTGGGCCCTTTAAATGATGAGTGGAGTGGCAAAACGTCCAATCTAAGATAAGTGAGACTCAAAAGACCAGACCTACGTTGCCAAATATTAAATAATACAAGCTAGTACCTGCAGAAGTATTTGCGTTTTGGCAGGTCCTCGAAAATGCATTTTAGATAAATTGTGATGATGAACACTAAACTGCAAGCGTATTTGTCTGTTGCCAGGAGACGCACTGATATAACAAATTCAGGCTTTGGGACAATTTTTACGGGGATCATTTTGGATCTAAATTTAAAATGTAATGCGTGTTTGCAAAGATTTATTAAATTGTCTTTGCGAAGCCAGCAAATGGAGTTCAGAAAGTTAAAGCCTCACCGCGGAACATTTCTGCTCGTCGGTCAGAAAGCCTAAAGTCGGGTCTGTGGGGAGGCAAGTCTGGTCCGTTTTCTCCATGTTATAATGTTGTTTCCTCATCACAAACACGCCTGGAGTTGAGTTTTGTTTCATTCACACATGTTTAACGCACAAACCCTGCAGATTTAGGCTGAGCTTTTCTCTCAAATGAAAAACACACTGTTCCACCTTGTGATGTCATGAGGATACAGGAAGTGATGCACTGTGTTTTTAAACTCTGTACAACTTCACTATAATCATTTAGATGATTTCAGACCTGGAATTGCCGATCTCTACTGAACTAAAAGTAAAATGTAGCTGTTAACTTGAAAACTACCGCTTCATGACATCACAAGATGGAACCGAGCATTTTGAGCTTTGGAGACATAGACAGATAAAGGATTACTCAAGTGAATGAAACAAAACACACTCCATGTATCTTTTTGATGAGGAAACAACATTATAACATGGCTAAAAGCTCACAAGAGTCAATTTTACTGTCTTAATAATGTGAAAAAAAACATATTTTAAACAGTCTGCAGTTATTCCTCACTTACTTTATGCATTCTGAGCATCCGATGAGTTTATAAACGCTTTTCACAACTATTAGCATGCTAACAGCACACTTTTCTTTTCTCTGACAATAAAATATTATATTATGTTATTGACACTTTGCAGCTGATGTCATCAATATTCCCTAGAGGTGTGATTCTAACTGTAGGCACGCTCTGTCTGAGGCTTTGTTAGACTTTAATCTTTAAACAAAATCTTTCAAAAACAAAATCACAGGCTGCTGTTTAAATCCGTTTCTGCGTTTTTCTTGAATTTCCAGACGATCTTAAAACTTTTTTGGCTGTGTTCGCTGATGTGTGCATTATGTGTAACCATGGCAACATTCCCCCATGTAAAGTATCAATAATTACACCAGTGAAATAGCTTTTGTCTCGTGTTTGTCAAAACATGTCAAACTGGTGATTAAGCAAGCAGACCAGAGCAGAGAGAAGAAGAAGAAGCTATTTCAGATGAGTCATTTATTTGGTGATTAAATCGACGTCAATCTTTATGTCTTTGATGTGC
Organism: Taenioides sp. WSHXM2023; assembly: GCA_029959045.1. Classification (NCBI taxonomy): domain Eukaryota; kingdom Metazoa; phylum Chordata; class Actinopteri; order Gobiiformes; family Gobiidae; genus Taenioides; species Taenioides sp. WSHXM2023. Next base: position 22,847,831 of record CM057103.1, read on the forward strand.
TTCGTTCTAATAAAGTAACCTTTGGGAATGAGCTTTATCACCATAGTAACCTTTAACAACCCGCAAAGGCAACAAACGATCAAAAGTCTAATTAAATCATCTCTGCAAGTCGTGAGGGTCATGCGGGGCTCTGCAGATGGACGTGTTTTACAGGCTGATCCAAACTCAAGACATCTGCTACACTTTGGTACAAGGTTCTCCTGGTGTCTGCACGTGTTCTCATGGGCTTCACTTGTGTCCCTCACCATCTTGAACATGCAGAGCTGCCCTTGACCAACATCCTGGGTCAGATCTGTAACCAGTACGTGCTGATGAGTGAAATGGAGCAAATAAAGTGGATGTAGGCTATGTCTTTGCAGTTTTAAAAAAGTTTCTACAATCACAACTGAACCTGTGTTGCCAGTGCGTTAACCTGCAGATAGAGACACATCCAAGTTTGTTTCATTCTCTTGTTTCAGTTTATGGACAGGCCTCATGTGAACGCAAGAGCTGGGGTTTAGGTAGTAACCGTTTTAGGTTTAAACCAACTGGATTTCAGCACTGGAACTGGCAACACAAATGAGACACGTGAGGCTCATTCTGCTTTTTGAATGGAGAATTACTGTATCTTGAGAACCAAAATGCCCAATTTTAACATACATAAATAGGACATCATTTAAATCACCATTTTAGAATTGCGTTCAGTAAAATCAGTGTTTGAACATGTTTAGGTCATATCTGGGTACATAAATAGGTCATGTTTATGAAATTTAAAATCTAAATCTTACGTACTGTTACTTAAACTGTTCCTCTTAAAAAGTATGTTACAACTGAGACTAAACCACAACTAAATCTGGACTAGACCAGGAGTCCGGGTCTAGAATAAAGCAAAAAAACAGCCTAATATATCGTTATATTTTTGACAGTGTTCAGTTTTGGCACTAAGCTTGAGTCTAAACCTGGACTACACCATGCCTAAACAAACCGGATCAAACCGGGTCTACATGTGGACTAAACCAGGACCAGAACTAATCCAGAACCGGAACTAAATCAGGACCAGTCACCTAGTCTAACCCTTCCACTAATCCTCACACTATCCTCCACATATCCTCCACAATCTCTATTAAAATAATAATAACTAATAAACCTGGACTACACCACGACTAAAGGAAGATCAAACCAGGTCTACATGTGGACTAAACCAAGACCAGAACTAAACCAGGACCGGAAAATAAATCAGGACCAGTCACCTAGCCCGACCCTTCCACTCATCCTCACACTATCCTCCACAATCTCTCGGCATCTATTAAAAGCAGAGCCAGCAGCTGTCCTTTGTAAATTGGGATGTTTTTCTTGAGTCATTTGTGCTGCCACTTTTGCTTTATACTGTAATAAAGTGGAGGAGATGGAGTGGTGGGTCCCTCTGCTCAGACAAACAGCCCCATAAAGACAGACGTGGAGACAGCTCGTAGCCCGTTCTTCACAAGTCATTAGACGCAGCGCTATAGGGGCCAGCTAAAGGCTAAAGCTAAGGAAATATAAGATCCACTGATGAATGAGACGGGAAAAGTTGAGACAGAGAAATATGGGTTCACGTCAAGGACACCGACGATCGTACAAAATCATATTCTGCAAATTCTGTCTGGTGGTAAAAACGAACACGGCTTAAAGGTTCACTGTGTAACTTTTCTGGTGTGATGGGGTTACCTGCTTATCTAAATGGAGATGTTGTTGCATTGTCAGGAAGGTTTCACAATATGGCTTTAAACCAGCTTGTATTTACTCAATTACAGTTTAGTTGCTTTTATTGCTATGAAAATGCCTTGAAAAACACTGTGGAACATTCCAGGCAAAGCAATAACATCTCCATGGAGACAAGCAGGTGGTACACTGTGCACCAAAAAGTTCCATTAATTGTACATTGAATCATTTTATTTAAATTGTATTCATTAAAATGTCAATGTTTGGACCATGGACTGTATAAAGAAGTGGAGTGTGACGTCATTCGGCTCCAGTCGAAGCTCATTGCTGGAAGTTATACGGACAAATCTGGAGCCGAGTTCCATATTAGGGATAGAATTACGGATAAAATACGAAAATAAAAACACCAGGTTCATGTAGAGCAGGTTAATACGAACATTTTAAGTTCAGTTACAGAGAGAGGGGTGATGTTTTCTCAATCCAAACCGTTATCGATGGAGCCGGAAGCGCACCCATGCTCACTTCCTATTTGGAATCTGACGGCTAGTGGGTTAGCTATGTCCGTTTATATATACAGTCTATGTCACACTGTGTAACTTTCACCCACCTGCTTGTCTCCACGGAGATGTTTTTGCTTTGCCTTGAATGTTCGCATTAAGCCAGGTTACAGGTCAGATCTATGGAGAGGAAACAGCTCACAGACAATAACACCTATATGAATAAATACAGGAGAAAGTTAATGTCATACTGTGGAACATTCCAAAGCAATAACATCTACATCAAAACAATGATGGTGATGGACTCTCCAAGAAATACGCCACATAGTGTGTCTTTTAAGATCCTGTATTACACAAAATGTCTCTTTTAGAATGATGTTACTTCCTTGTGTTTTGTTTCATTCTCACATGTTTGAGTGTTTGAGTAATCCTTTATTATCGTCTGTCTACATGACCAAAGCTCAAAATGCTCGGATCCACCTTGTGATGTCATGAAGCGGTAGTTTTCAAGTTAACAGCTCCTTTTGTTTAGGGGAGACTGTCACTTCCAGGGCTGAAATCATTTAAATGATTCTAGTGAAGGTGGATGGGGTTTAAAAACACAGTGGAGCACTTTCTGTATTTCCACATGACATCACAAGGTGGAACAGTGTTTTCAAATTGAGAGAAGAACGCAGCCTAAATATTCAGGGTTTGTGTGTTAAACGTGTGTGAATGAAACAAAACACAACTCCAGGTCTGTTTGTGATGAAGAAACAACATTATAACAGAGATCAGAAAACTGTAAAACTGTGTAACTTTTTTTTCTTTTTGATGAAGACTGACGCAAAACACAACTCCAGGTATGATTTGAGACACAAACAACATAATTTTGTGTTGCAGATCTTGTTTTAGCATAGCTTTACCCTCTTTAAAGAAAACCCATTTTCCAAATTCTACTTTTGAACTTTCGCACAATCACCTATTTGAAAACTCATTCTGTGACAAAAACTCCTCTCTCCTCCGCGCTGTTCCTAACAGCTGTATAACACTTACACAATGAAGTTTGTCATCTCCATTTCCATACAAAGCAGGCAGTGCCTTCACTGAACAGGCTCGAGTCCGAAATGTGCATTCTCGCTCCTGTCTGCGGTAATCGACTACAAACGCTTGACAAATCTCGTCATTTTGCTGCGTTACTTTGGGTAAAGAGCAAGTGGTGCAAGAAATGTTTTGTCACTTAAGTAAAAGTACATATACCGTAGCAAAAGAAATATTCAAGTAAAAGTATCACATAAAAAATCTACTTAAGTAAAAATATATTTAAAAATGTACTTAAAGAGATTTGATTAATTTTGATTTTGATTTATTCGATTTGAGATCTAATAAAGCTTCAAATGTAGTGACTTTGCTAAAGATTTGTGTTGAAACTGGTTCAACAGAAACAATTTTATTTGTATATTTTAGTTTACTCAAACTATGAGCTCCTCAGACAATCATAAAAAATACTTTTACTTTTCAGTCCAGTTAAAAAAAGTAGTGGAGTAGAAAGCACAGATACCTGCTCTCAAATGTAGTAAAAAGTACCCACTGTAAAATGTACTTAAAGCTGCACTGTATAACTTTTCTGGAGAGGAGCCTGTTTCCACGGAGACGTTAAAGCTGTGTTTTAACTTGTCCACAGTATGGCATTAAACAAATCTGTCTTTCATTTATTCAACTACGGGTGTCCATTTTTACTGTGAGTTTGGTCACCTCTCCACAAACCTGACCTGTAATTTGGCTTGCAAGTCTCCGTGGTGATTCTTAAGTTTATGGCCTTACTGTGGAACATTCTAGGCACATCTCCATGGAGACTAAGAGGTGACGGACCCCCCAGCAGACAAGTTACACAGTGCACCTTTAAGTAAAGTACAGACGCCTCAAATTTTTACTGAAGTACAGAACTGAAATACTTTTACTTTGTTATCTTCCACCACCATAATTCCCCTTACATCTTTTTAAGTGAACGACAAAATTACTTCTTGAAAGCTATTTTGTGCTCGCATCTTTCCTTTGTACTCTCAATATAAAAAAAAAAATCTATCTTAAATTTGAATTCCCGCCAAGCTAACCGTTTCAACTGCTCATTAGCAACTCTTCAAATGCTCGCGTACATCTTAGTATTCTGTTTCATTCAAGCACGTGCCCGAAATACTTGATATCCCTCTCCTCCCCTCCTTTCTAATCTTTTCGAGACGTTTTATCCTTTTTTGTTTCTATATATCTCGAAGGACAAAGCTAGCATGAAGGTGACCGGTGTCTTTTTTGGTTACCTAGCGCGCCGCATAATCGTCTTGGGAAATTCGCGCTTAATCAAGATGTATGGACTCAAATACAGGTCATTACCGTAGATGTAATTACGTGGAATGAAACCACCCACTCACTTATGGGCACAGTGCAATTCTTTAAAGGAGATGTAAGATGTTTTGCGTTCAGTGTGTAAAAGGAACGCTAGTATGTTTTATCATTAAAGGTGCTGCGGTATATTACGCAAATTTGACTTTTAGGAGATTTTAGTCATGTTATAATGCTGTTACCTCCTCAGAAACATACATATGATTAATCTGTCGACATCTCCAAAGCTCAAAATGCTCTGTTCCACCTTGTGATGTCATGTAGTGGTAGTTTTCAGGTTAACAGCTACTTTTTTTTTTACTTTAGTTCAGTAGAGATTGTCATTAGGCTCTGTGCATCACTGTTCGTATCACTACTTTCTGTCCAATTTGATCTCTGTGTGTTTTTTGCTGAGTTGTGCTAAAATAAAATGAATTAATAAAAAAAAAATTAAGATGGGTGGGTGAATGTCACTGACAACATGATAAAAAGAACACAAATCAAATGAATACTTCAGCAGAAGACACTTAAGTAAGAAAGCTTGTTTCTCAATGCTAATATTATTATTATAATATATTTTTTAATTATTGTTATTATTATTATTATTATTATTATTATTATTATTATTATTATTATATTACAACAATGCTATAAACTGAAGTTGTCTATATATAAAAATAATTGGGTAGCGTTTATTTGAATTTAATTTTAAAAGTTTTAAGTTTTTAATAACTGACTGTTTGCTTATTCAAAATGATTCTAGTGAAGCTTTATGGACTTTAAAAACACAGTGGAGCACTTTCTGTATTACCACATGACATCACAACGTAAAACAAAGTGTTTTCTGTTTGAGAAAAGAACTAGAAAATGCCTAAACATGCAGGTTTGTGTGTTAAACATGTGTGAATGAAACAAAACACAGCTCCAGGTCTGTTTGTGATGCAGAAACAACATTATAACAGATTTAAAATTTTGTTTCAGTCTTATTTAAGTTGCTCTTGACCTTTTAGTTGATGAAACAAACAACTCCAGGTTTGTTTTTGAGGAGGTAACAACATTCTAACATGGTTTAAACCTCACAAGAGTCCATTTTGTGTAATACAGGACCTTTAACAGCGCACATAAAGAGCTTGTACTTGTATTCTTTTCGTTTATCGAATCACTGCTACAACCTTGTGCGGATACATTGCTGCTGTTGCTAACACGGGAGACTTGGCTCACTGAGACTTATACCTGGTCTGATCTCACGTCTTTGGGAATGCATTGGTGCCCGGAGAGAGGGAAAGCAAACTGCACATCGCTACGTGACTAGAATACCGCTCGGAATTCTGGGAGGTCCGGATTAGTGATGTGAGTCGGCTCTTTTGAACGGTTCCTTAAAGGGCCCATATCACGCTATTTTTAGATCTCTGTTATAATGTTATAATGTTATATCATCACAAACACACCTGGAGTTGTGTTTTGTTGCATTAACACATTTTTAACACACAAACACACCTGCAGATTTAGGCTGAGTTCTTTTCTCAAACTGAAAACACTCTGTTCCACCTTGTGATGTCATGTGGTAATATAAGAAACTCCATACACCTTCACTAGAGCTTTTGCCTAGAAAATATTTTGTAACTAATAAAACTCGTGAGGTATGCCTGAAAATCCTACATAGATGTTACCCTGTTAACGCCGTCATTTCAAAATTTCACTTAAACATAGATCATCTTTGCTCATTCTGTCACAGCGTTGAACAAACAGTCACCCATGTGTTTTGGGAATGCTCATATACTCAGATATTTTGGAATGACATATTTACCTCCACCAAGGAGGTTACGTTTTCGCCTGAGTTTGTCTGTTTGTTTGTTAGTTAGCAAGATAACTCAAAAAGTTATGGACGGATCTTGATGAAATTTTCAGGAAATGTTCCTAATGGTAAATCCAACAGATGATTAGATTTTGGTGATGATCCAGAAGAAATCCTGGATTCTGAATCACTTTGAAAACTGAGCTGCTTGGTGGAGGTTCTGCGCTCTCTGAGTGCTTTTCTAGTTTTGTTTGTGAATAGAAAGCTTGATACAAACTTACAACTGAATTTAAAACATGTACTTTTTGGTGTCTTTGAGAAAGATATTCCTGCAAAAAAAAGTATGTGTTGAACTTGGGCCCAATCTCAATTCTTCCCCTTCGCCCTCTGTCTTAGCCCTACCCCTCTGTTGTGTGCGTTCATGAGAGACAGAGGGGTGTCCCAATACTCTTTTCTGTAAGTGCGAGGGATAAGGAGAAGGGCTGTTCACCCCTCTTAGCAGAGCTTTTGCAGATGCACCCTTTGCGCAAAGGGGATAGGCGTGGCTTAACACAAGACGCAGCAGAAAGCAACATGGCGCCAAAGGAATCACACAAATGTAAGCATTTTGCACTCAAGAACCTCATAAAAAGTTGTATAAAACTGTAGTAACTTTTGAAAAGTTGTAGGTATACTCATGGCGCCAGCATTTACGCTTCCGTATTGGGGACCGGCACTTTTAGCGGCGCTAGGCGATGACGTCATATTGTTGCGACTGCAAAGGGGTGTCCCATTTCTAAGGGTTTAAAACAAACCCTTTGCCTTCTCCCTCTGTTTAAAGACAGAGTATTAGGGCGAGGGCAAGGGTTAAGACAAAGACAGAGGGGTACAAAAGAGAATTGATATTGGCCTTGCTCCAAATCCTATCAAAATTTCATATCCATTGCTGTAAATTTTCTGGTCAGGAACCCAAATTTGTTGTATTTCAGTCCCTCTTATATAAACTCTCGAAATTATTGCACAAATTCCAAAGCCATGAAAACAAAAGCACTTTGTATGGAATTTGAAATATTTAACTTGAAAACTACCACTTCATGACATCATAACGTGGATCAGAGTATTTTGAGCTTTGGAGATGTAGACAGACTAATAATAAAGGGTTACTCAAAATCTCACAAGAGTCATTTTGAGTAATATAGCACCCTTAAAAGAGCTGAATCTTTTTCTTTCTAGTTTTTATGCATTTTTACATTGATTAACACTGCTGTTACCTCCTCAAAAACAGACCTGGAGCTGTGTTTTGTTTCATTCACACATGTTTAACTAACCCTTTATTATTCGTCTGTCTACATTTTCAAAGATCAAAAGGATCTGTTCGACCTTGTGATGACATGAAGCGTTAGTTTTCAAGTTAACAGCTCCTTTTTTACCTTTTGTTCAGTGGAAATTTCCAATTCCAGGTCTGCAATGCTCCAAATGATTTTAGTGAAGGTGTGTGGAGTTTAAAACCACAACGGAGCACTTCCTGTATTACCACATGACATCACAAAGTGGAACAGTGCTTTCAGTTTGAGAGAAGAACTCAGCCAACGTGTGAATTAAACAAAACACAACTCCAGGTCTGTTTGTGATGAGGAAACAACAATAACATAGATCATAACATAACGTAATATGGACCCTTCAGAATATTAGTAAAAGAACCACCTTTTCAAACAGCTCCAAAAGATTCGGATCCCATAAAAGAGCCGAAAACCCCATCACTACTCTGGATTAGGAACTCCGACCGTGCGGTAAAGCTATATGGAAGTCATCAGGAGCGGGAATTGCAAAGACCGTCGTAAAAAGGGCTTAGGTTGGATGGTTGCGGGGGGAAGGGTACATGGCGGTTAGCGTATTGACACAAAGATTAAATAGGTCCTTGCCTGTAAAACCGCCAGCTCGAAATTACCCCAGCCTCTTGGTGATGGAGCTTTTGAATTATCATTAGTGAAATTAATATGCGACGCAATGGCTGGGAGAATCAATACCGGCTTGTTAAATCTTGCTTCGTACATGGAAGAATTAGAAGTTAAAAGTGTACGTAACAGCATGTCGCAAATGGGGAAAACTACTTTTTTTTTTTTTTTTCAGCCGCAGTTTTATAGAGCGCACCATTAGATATTAAAGGGAGGTGTAGCAGTGTCTTTAAAGGGACGGTTCTGTTATGATGAGGGTTGTGCGGGTTGTAAAATATGCAGTTATATGCAGGTGCTGGAAGTATATGGCAAAATAAAAATTGTTTTTATTCTTGTACTACGACGACGATAACAACAACAATTAGGCAACTACTTGTACTACTACTACTACTACAATTACTACAACTACTATTAGGCTGCAGTACTAGCCTAATTGTAGTTAAAGGTGCTGAAAAGATATGGCTTTTTTTTTTTTTATATTATTATTATTCTGCTACTACTACTACAATTAGGCTACAGCTACTACTACTACTACTACTACTACTACAATTACAGTTACTACTACTACTAACAGCGTGTTGCAAAGGGGGACAAATATTTAAGATTTTTTTCTCGTTTCGTTTGGTTTTATAGAGCGCACCATTAGATATTAAAGGGAGGTGTAACAGTGCCTTTAAAGGGACGGTTCTGTTATGATGAGGGTTGTGCGGGTTGTAAAATATGTAGTTAAAGGTGCTGGAAGCATATGCCAAATAAAATTTGTTTTGATATTTTCAAGTTTAAGTGCTCAAGTGTAAAAGTAAAGGTCGAGGATTATTGATGGCAGTATAGGATTAATTGGTGGCAGTCAAAATAGTCGTCAGGTTTTCTGTTGGACATGAACAGACTTTTCAGGAAGGGCATCCAACATCTATCTGCTTGTCTCTGGGAATATGTTATTATTTTTGCCTATTTTGGTTTTAAAGGGCCCATATTACACTGTTTTCTGATGTTAACTGATAAATCACAACATTTTTATATAGCACTTTTTCAACCTTTTTACAACAAGGAATCACTCACCCTGCATATTTAGGCTGAGTTCTTCTCTCAAGCTAAAAACACTATTCCACCTTGTGATGTCATGTAGTAATTTGGATATTTGGGACCTTGGGATACCTTTTTCACATTTTTAACGGAAAATAATGTTTACATTTGGACACGCTTTATAAACTAGACCTACATTTCCACTGAGGTATTTAGGCGCTGGGGCTCCCTCTGCTGTCAGCGACAGGAATGAACATAAGAAAATAAACAAATGAAAATAAACAAATGAAGTCATATCCTCTGTAAACGCTGTGCTGATGGAGTCGTGCGTTCTTGTGAACACAGTTTGACTGCAGAGTCTGGTGATGGTTCATGGTTTATGCATGAATTTTGTTTCTAGGCAAGGTTAACCTTCACCTGTTCGCACCTACGCTATATTTAAAAGGTTGTGTTGTAACCAGTACTTCTCATATTTGACCTTTTTCACCCCTGTTACTTTTGGCTCACAGGAAGTCAACAAAACTCCATTCACGACCATATATGTAACACACTCTGGTTATTTTTTCCTCTCCAACATACATAAATACCGAACTGTGACCTCTTAGAGGCTTGCTTTTTATCCTCGCCTGTCTTCTGTGTATCTCCTGCTTGTAACTCCCTTAAATCTGATCAGATAAAGAACTTCTTTTACGACTCTACCTGGTCTGACGTCTCTTACTTTTTCCACTACGACTTCAATGCATTATGCAGGAGATTTTTACCTGTGATGCAACAATCTGGGCAAAAAACACAAACATTTGCATTTTTGAGAGCTCAGAGAAGATGGCTTTGGATTAATTGATTAATGAAGCAAATGTGAATGAAGCAAAATACAACTCCAGATATGTTTTTGATGAGGGGATAACAATATAACATTTGTGAAAAGCTCAAACAAGTCACTTTTGTGTTATATTGTGTGGAATATTGTCTAGTATTTTTTTTTGCGTTCTGAACTTCAGCTTCTATCTCTCTATGGAGATTTAATGCCATGCTTTGGAACATTATTGGCAAAGCTATGATATCTCCATGGAGACAAGCAGGTATAATCTGCCAATACAACTACAATTAGGCTACTACAACTACAACAACTACAATCTGGCTACTAATACTACTACTACTATTACTACTACTCCTACTGCTAATAGTAGTTGTCTTTTGTGTGTCTAGTCTGTCACGTCTCTGTGATGTTGACGTTTCTCTTATTTTAGTGAACACAGAAGTTGATTGATGCTGGGCACTTTTGGGCTGAATTTGAGGAGAAAAGCGTCCGTCAGCGTGAGCCGCTCCTGTCTGTGGAGTTTAGCAGTCAGAGGACTTAATGCATGCCTCCCTCTTTTCAAAATGAGCTCCTTTGAAAGTGGGTTTTGTCCTGCATGTAACATGTCAGATTAAAGCCTCTTTTGATCATCACCCACGCGTGTTTCGGCTTTTCAGATACGCTTTCACTTATGTCGAGAAAAGAAAGGTAAAAAAGGGTACAGCCAGGGGAGAGTTCAACAGAAGCATTTACCGGATGGAAAAACCTTGGTTATGTTCAGACTCTGGGTTCATTTATATGTCCAGTAAAAGTCAGAAAATATAATCAGACAACCCAATTATTGGATATATGAGCGTATTTGTCTTATGGAAGTACAGATATATTGTATGAGCAGCTCCTGAGGTCAAAATAAGTCTGCTGTCTGTGTCATGTCTTATCCAAGTATCAGGAAGTGCGAGTTAGCAGGCTAGTTGTGGTTAACATCACTGTGCCTGCAAAACCTACACAATCTACATATAAAAAACACCTGTATAGTTTTTACATTATATTGCATTTCGTTAATTGTTTATATTTTACATTTTCATTCATGTTAGCTTTAGCTTTTGAGACACAAATACCTACCAGTGTCCTCTGAATACCTGCTTTAAAATCTATTTTGCAATGTATTCTAAATACTTAATACTTCATTTTTTTTAATCACTGTTTGTTAAACTATTACTATTTGGGGAAATTAAAATCACAAACTGCATTCATAACAAGAGCGGTGTTTTGTGTTTTACTCACAAATTTTGTGCAGTTTGAATCCTAAATTGTTCCTAAATTGTGTGATGAAATACTACAATGTATTCCTCTGATTTTATAGAATAACTGTACTCTGAAAACCACCAAATGAAACTAGAAAACTAATACTTACATACATTAACTGGATTATTTGTAAAGTTGTCGATATGCTGTCCTTAATATCTGTCAATTAGGCTCACATAAAGATATAATATGCGCGAAATGTGACCTAGCTGACTACTACTATTCTCATCTTTATAAAGTAACTGCTAATCAAACATGATACAAGCACAGCGACTTTCTTCAGTTCACCCTCTGTAGCAATCAGATCGATATTATGCACGGATAACTAGAAAACAAGGGAGTCTAGGAGCACCGCGCGACATACAAATCCAGCGTACTGTTTTTCGCTAAATGATGTTTGCAATTTGGGTCGATGTAAGTCGATGGAGAGATTGGGAAAATTAATGACAGAAAATGTAGACGCGACGTGCCTAGCATCTGAACGCGAAGCACTGGATACACCGCTCATGCACACACACAAATGTTGCATACAGGCTAGCCCCGCGGGGTTAGCCAAGGTTGCTTGTTTTAAAGGAAACATACTGAGCAATGTCATTCGTATTTGTCTCAGTATCCGGGGGAACGGCACAGATGGATAAGAAGAGGCGCTGTGGTGATTGATCCCAGCAGGGGGCAGTAGAAACATGACGCCGCATGTATTCAGGGAGTTAATGGGTTGGACAACATTTGTGGAGATGTCGGAAAAACATAGATTAGCTTTATCTCAGTCTGGGGCATTTGAATAGGTCTTTAAAAGGCCTGAAACTGATTTTTTTTTCATGTATTAGAACAAAAATGACCTTGCCCCAGTACAATTTATCTGTATAAGCAGCTTCTTGAGGTTAAACTGTATGTCTGCTGCATGGTGTCTAATCAGGAAGTGTGTGTTAGCATGCTAGTTACTGTTTGAACTGAGCATGACCCGTTGATACTTTGCAGCTGATGTCATCAACATTCCCTGGAGATGTGACGCTAACAATAAACACTGCTATGTCTGGAGCTTTGTTGCTCAAATCAGACTTTAATCTGATCTTTATCTGAACACAATCTGTCCAGAAAGAGCTAGCTGAAACTACAACAGGTGAGCTGATTTGTGCTGATAAGTCCCTCACACATAAAATTACCGGCACAGGCTAGTTTGTGTCACCATGGTAACTGCTGAACATTCCACCAATAGAAATACATACAAATACACCACCAGCATGATGTATCTGCAAAGTATCAACGAGTGACAGTTCACTGGAACATCAATACTATTGGAGCGATCTGAATTCACCAACAAAGTAAGTCTTTCCTATTGGGCCTAGGAATCAAACCAACAACCACCATGTTCAGAGGCAGGAGCGCTAACTGTTCTTTAGCTTCTTGTCATCATCCAAATGTGAATAAGGCAAAATTATCAGAACTATAATAGCAACGGAGTGTTAGCTTTAAAAACATGAAGGAGCATTTCCTGGATTACCCAATGATGTGGCCCAAGTTAGGGAAGTTCAATGGCTTTAGAGGCGTATTAGCAGGTTCTGGGAGCTATAACAACGTCAGTGACCCTAGATGAGATGTATTTGGAGCCAAACTTGGATGAGGAGCAGGACTGAGATCTGGAGACAAGCGCCCTGGACGGAGAACTGTGTCCACTGTAGCATGTACAATGAAGCTGCAGCAGGGACATAGGAAAACGACCACCCCGGACAGAGAGATGTGTCCAGCAGTGGCTCAGGAACAGAAGCAGGCAGGTTGAGGTCGGGAAGCTTCAAAAAAGGCTCCAACAGAATAGGATCCAGTAGGACTACAAGCTCAAATAAAGTCCATTTAGAAAAATATAGACCCTTAATAGAAGATATATTACGCTTTTTGTCTGGTACTTATTAAACTACTGCATTTCACATTTTGTTCATTATAAAGCGGAACATTTAACTTAAGCATCTGAGTAAAATAAATAGGACCATTGACTTCCTGTTAAAACTCCCTTTTGGAGTGTTCATTTTTCAGATAATCGCAACTTAGTACAAGGATGTGGGCCGGGGACGGACGATTTTATGAGCACCAAGACTTCAAATACAGGACAGTAAGTTGAAAACTCAAAATGGATTTAAATAACACATTTTCAGGAACCTGTGATCAAAGGGACTTGTTTAACTGCACAAATCGGCCCACCTGTTGTAATTCCAGCTAAATCGGTTCTTTATGGTCAGATTGTGTTAAAACAAAGCTCAAGTTAAAGCCCAACCTGAGTAGCAGACCTTCAGACAGAGCAGTGCCTACATTAGCATCACACACTCAGAGAAGGTTGACGACATTAGCTGCAAAGTATCAGTACGTCCTCTACAAACCTTTTCTTACTTATCAACAGCCTATTTTTTGAAACACCCCAAAACGTCCAACACCGTCTTACACTCTTGGCCCCCGAAGACCTCACTATTTTCAGACCGCTAGCACAACAAATACAGGGTTAGCCGAGGAGTGGAAGAAGCAGTAATTTCTTTTCTACTTTGTACTCCAACCTCTGACACTGCTGTACGCGGAGTCGTGCTGGCAGTCCGCGAGGCTAACCGGTAATGGTACGGGAGAAGCTAGTGCCGTTTAGCGCCCCGTAATAGTCTCCACCACATGAGATAATGGAGACGGGCTGCTGTGGGCACTCCCCCTAGCCTGTTTACGCTAGAACATAATTAATAGCGTGTAATTGGTGCGTATTGGAGAAGTGGGCACCAGGGATGGAAGTCAAGGAGCGAGATGGTGGTTGTTTAGTGGTTAGAGATGCTGCAGGTCAAGTGGTGGCAGACGTGGTGATAATATAAAGGAGATAAGAAGAAGACCGCTGTTTCTATAGGTGGGCCTGGTGCTAGATTGAACCAGTGGGGATGTCTGCAGATAAGGTTTAAAGCAGTTTTAAGATCTGGACTATAGCCTGCTGCGATGTCAGTGTAATAAATCGGAGCGAATGTAGTTCTTCTCGTTTATGGGATTCGAATCTTTTGGATCTGCTCGTTCAAAAGACTGGCTCTTTTAGTGTTTATTTATATGACCACAGCTGAGGTGAGAACTCATTTTGTCTATCAATGAATCACAGAGACAAATGACCAAGTTTAAGAATCGTTTCAAATGGTTCAAACTGAAAGTGGAATTATGCAACGAAATAAAACTTTGCACTAGAATAAGAATACAAATCTAAAAGTAACTGTAACTATGATACCAAATATGTTTATGTTTTATGTTTAGTTTTTTTTCTGTGCTGATTCTTGTGTTGGTTCATGCATAAAAATTGGAAAGAAAATGATTCAGTTCTTTCAAATGCATATATAAGAAAACACCTTTTTTGTTGAAATCGTGTTGAAAATATCAGAAAAAATTGTGTATATGTTTTAGAGCTCTCTACTTTCAACATATTTTTCAACTTTTCTTCGCAATTTGCTTCTTGATTTGTGTAAAAGTATATTTACAATAGTTATAATCCCACCAAATTAAGTCAAAATCATTAAAATCTGTCACAGTTTAAGAGCTTTTAAAGTAATAATGTGTATACTTTACATACTTCGGAACATTCTCGTTGGAGATAGATATATTTTATGCCATACTGTGGAATATTATTTCAAGCCCACACACAGTAAGGTTCAGTGTTTATCAGTATAAAAATTAATACAAATTATAAAGAAAAAGATTCAACGTTTTTTAAAAATGAGATCTGGTTCCAGACGCTCATGTTAAGGAACTGTTCAAAAAAGCCGTCTCCGTCACACAAAAAAAGGTGTACTGTGTAACTTTTGGGTTGTCCACCACTTGCTTGTTTCCATGGAGCTGTTATTTCTAAACCTGGAACGTTCGCCGGTATGGCCTTAAACGTATATTTTGCATTTGTTCAATTACAGGTGTTGAAAAATGCTGTATCTGATTTTTCTCAGAGTTAAAAAGGTGAAAAACAGTTACAGTGATCCCAAAGTTATTCCTCACTCAGCTTATGTATTCCAAACATCCTAATTGGTGGATGATGACAGGAGAAACATTCCGTCATAAAAATACATGTAGAACACCCCCAGCAAGTTACTGCAGATGTCAGTACAATATATCTGTACTGGGGAAAGACAGTTTTTGTTCAAATACATGAAAAAATAGGCCCTTTAACTTGAAAAACATCTATTTTTACTGTGAGCCAGGACGCCTTGCACACAGATCTGACCTGTAACTTGTCCTGGCGGGCGTCACCAACTCGTCTCCATGGAGATAAGATATGTTGAATGCCATACAGCGTAACATTTTTGGCAAAGAAATAACAGCTCTTTGGAGACAAGCAGGTAGCATGATGTCCTCAGTGACACAGTGTGCTTTTTAATTAGGGTGATTTTCATTTATTTTTATTTTTTTTTCTACAACCAAAAATAGTCGTAATAATGGAACAATACATGTTATAAATAACAGAATTGTGGGGTGATTTTTGCGTGTGCTGCTTGTATTGTGTTCTTGGAAAATAAGCCGTTTAATTATTTATTTATTTATTTGACAGGGACATTGCAGGGACATTGGACATTGTTAATTTTCATCTGGCAAAGTGACAGCGGGTAACAGTGTGCAGGTACGTCATAAAATGGACCATATAACATTTAAAATACAGCTAAAAAAACAAACAAACAAACAAACAAACACCTACGAGCAGCTCGTCATTGCTCCAAATACACAACATTATAACTGAATTATAATAGATAGATAGATAGATAAATTAATTTAAGAAAACTAGCAAAAATAACAAGAAACTGTAAAATATCAACAAGTACAAGTAAAAAATAAAATATAGTAATATAGTAATACAAATATATCTCAGCTATATACAAGGGGTCGTAAGGAAAAATATGATGATATGACATAAGGGTTGTTGTACAGTTGTAGGGAGTATTATCTGTTACATAACGGTGAGTTGTTGTACAGTTGTAGGGAGTATTATCTGTTACATAACGGTGAGTTGTTGTACAGTTGTAGGGAGTATTATCTGTTACATAAGGGTGAGTTGTTGTACAGTTGTAGGGAGTATTATCTGTTACATAACGGTGAGTTGTTGTACAGTTATAGGGAGTATTATCTGTGTATTATCTGTGTAAAAATGTAGTCCTGTAGTATGATAAATCTAGTTACTGTTGGTACGTGTGGAAGTGCACTGTTTTATTGGCTCCTTGTTACACCTGAATCCTTCAACAACACATTTTAGATTTGGCACAGTTTTCTTGGAACCAGAGGAAAGCAATAAGTTCAAACTCCCATGTGTTTGCACGAATCGGAGAAGTGTGGAAGCTTGGAGGAGATGAGAAGGTCTGAGGAGGTACTTGTGAAAAGTTGTTGGGGTTTTTTTCCATCGTAAACTGTTCTCTGTGATGGTTACATTAAAGGTACTGCGTAACTTTTCTGGTGGATGTTCTGCCAACTGCTCGTCTCTTAGATATGAACTGTTTTGCCTAAAGTGTTCCACAGTACAGTATAAACTTCAGTCTTGCATGTATTAAATTCTTTGCTTTTTATTGCGAAGAGATACATAACCTGGTGGCCTTACCTGTTTGTGCTTATGCTTTGTTTTATGCCATACTTTGGAACATTCCATGCAAAATAATAATATCTCCATGAAAACTAGAGAACTGTGGTGCATGTTTAACTCTTATTCATGGATTTCAGCTTCCTGTTGCATGTAACCACCAACATGTTGACGATGTTTTCCCATTTAAAAGATATAATAGTATTTATTTATTTAGTTTATTTAGTTTTAAAGCCACAGTATGTAACATTTTGGCAAAAAAATAAAATAAAATAAAAGCATTTTGTTTGTTTTCATTTTGGATGTTTTCTTACTGTGAGCGGGCTTGCATCTCCACAAACCTGGCTCTTCCTTGACCTTCTTGCTTGTCTCCGTGGAAATGTCATTCCTTTTCCTATAATCTTTACTGTATATATAAATGGACATAACTAATAGAGATATGGTGTATTTTTTGGTACTTTTCAGCACTTTTTGTGACTGCTCTATAGTTTTGTTGCTTATTTATTGGAAGGAAACTTGTTTAGGCCATAAACTTGACATATTCACTGTTTTGTAGATTAAAATACACAAGTGCTGGTTTAACAAAGAAATACTGTTGCTAAAATGAATTTGGTTCTTAAAAAACAGCAACATATCAGAGTATCATGTGCAATATACAAATTCCCGCATGTATCGTGAGCCATGAATCGTGCATCGTATCGAATCATGACGGGCCCTGTGATTCCCGGCTCGAGCGGCCATTGTGTTAAACCTTATCACTTACAACATACAGAACAGACCATGTGCCCATCCATCTGCCTCAGAGTAACTATTTCTACAGAAGGACCCTACAAGCATCGACCATTACTCCACTGACCACCTGCAAGCGTCACGAAAGCAATATTAAAGGTTGGCGAGCGAAATAACTGCTTCGTGCTCTTTTGTTTTGTTTGTTGTGCCAATCGACTGAAGATGCAGCAGTCAGCCCCAGCCAAAACAAGAACTATAAAAGATGTTTTTTTAGCGATGATGGCTCTATTGTCTATCACATATGAACGATACATCAGAAGTGTATAGATGTGTTGACAAGTGCTATTTTTGAGACAGTTGAGTTCTTTTTTTTTCTTTTTCAAACTCTCCCGTCCTCTTGTCTGTTCCAGTTCTAGCCTGGGTGTCTTCTAAGCGTGAAAATAACATGTAGTGATGTTGACACGGGCTTGTGACATAGAGGCTGTCACGTTTACAGCAGTGCAGCCATCTTGTCCTGTCAGGATAATGTGCAGGTTACCCATAGGTTCAAAACACTCCGATATTCTATATGCGGATGTCTTATGGATGTATGGAAAGGCAGTACGGAATCACTACGAACAGGTAAAGTGATTAGAAGCACTTCTTGTGGGTGATTCTTCGTCAAAAGGGGGCACCATAGAGCAGGGGGGTGTCCAAACTTTTTTCATCAAGGGCCACATATCTAAACACAGACGAAGCAGAGGGCCGATCGAGGGCCATAGACTGGTGCTCAGTACAGTGAATAATTGAAATATGCATGTTTAACACGTTAGAATGAGCCATCAGTCCTTTATTCATGCTGAGATCCACAAAACCACACAATAAATATTAAATATTGTCTTATCAAGGTAGATTTTCAAAAAACTTGCAGCCAAAACTGCTCAAGGTAATTTGGGCCAATTCACCTGAAAGCCTGAGGGCCAAGAAAAAGTTGTCTGAGGGCCGCATCTGGCCCACGGGCCATAGTTTGGACATGCCTGCCATGGAGTTTTAAAGTGTTTAATACTAGGGATGCACCGTTATGATGCCGGTATCAGATATCAGCGCAGATATTGAACATTTTTGGTGCTGTTATCCCACTTTGGTCTATAAATGTTTTCGTATTTATTTCGAGTTTGTGCCAAGAGAGAAACAATAATCATATACATATTATATATATGTTGTAAATAGAAAAGCACATTTCTCGAAAAGGAGTGGGAGGAAGGAAAACTTATATTAACCCACCGCTATTCGTTACACAGTTTCAAAATTAAAATTGTGTGGTTGCTTATGTACACTGATCACAGAACTTTACAAATATTTACATATAGCAAAATAAATTACACATATGCATACTTAATATCATTTTTACCCAAGTTTTTTTTTTTTTTTTTTTTTTTTGATGTACCACAAAAGCAAAAACTCTATAATTTCTTTTGAAGCTGTGAATATTTGGGCACTGCTTTAGGTTTTCTCCCAACACGTTCCACACACAGACACACACACTTTTCCTGGTGGTTCTCACCTTCTTTGTTTTAAATTTACCCCTTCCCCTTAATTCATAGTGTACTTCTTGTGTACTGAACAGTTTTTTGGATGGTAGTATATTTTTGTTTGCTTTATACAAAAGCAAAGCAATGTAGAATTTTACTAAATCAAAACTTTTTAATAATTTTGATTTGAAAAACAAGTCGTTTGTATGATCCAGGTACCCGACCTTATTGGTGTAATAAGATGATTTGCTGGCCATGTTGGCTCAAAACATCTCATAATATTAAAGTTGTAATTTAGCTGTTCAGTAGTTACAAAACACATTTAGATTATTTTTTTATCTTATGCTGTTTGTGTTTAAAGAAAATAAATGCTATTTTCAGTCTGCACTGGTAAAGCCATAGCACTGATATCGGTATCAGGACTAAAAAAGCTGGATCCTAGTAAATACTGAAGCACATTCAGAGCTCAAACACATTTGGTTTAGACACAAGACAAACTGTGCATAGCAGTGTTTTTGTTGACGGGGATGTAGTTCAGATGGAGAAATTACAAGAACATTTGACTTGTTCTTCAGTAACAGTGAGAAAGTAGAAAGTAGTGTGTGGGTGGCAGCGCAAGACACAAATTTCACAAGACGAGACAAAACAAGATTTGACGTATTGTATAATAATTGTGAGATTCAGTTCGTAATTTGGCCTCAACATTTTTTATTCATTTTATTTCATATTTTTGCTTTGTAGCCTTCCCTTTGGAACTGCAGCTTCTCAAGAGGTAAAACTCAGCAAAGTTGACCCAAATGTAAACACAAAAATATCTCACAAGATCAATCTCCTCGTGTGGAAATTTTAACTTCCATCCAGAGTAACCAGGGTTCCTTCATTTACACTTCACAAGTAAAAGCAGTAAAGTGCTGTACTCAGTGTAAGGGTTAGGTAACTATACATCTTATACTTTACTTAAGTACATTTTACAGTGGATAGTTTTACTGATCGCAGGTATCTGTACTTTCTACTTCACTACATTTTTGAACAGGACTGAAAACTAAACGTATTTTTCATTATAGTTTGAGACCTGCTGAAAAGGCTGAAGGTTTGTTTTTAACGTGTTCATAGTTTGAAACACAAATACACAAATAAAAACTGCTAATAAAAACAATTGTTTAAACTGAACAAAATTCAGCACAAATCTGTATCAAAATCACTACACGTGAAGCTTTGTTAGATCTCAAAAACTGCATGAAATAATTTTACTTTTTATTCTTTAATACTTTTAAGTAGATTTTTTCATGTGATATTTTTACTTTCACGTGAGTATTTTTTCGCTATTTTACTTACTACTTTTACTAGTGACAAATTGGAGTACTTCTTCCACCCCAGCTCTCTCTGCCTGCCTTCTTTTTGCTATTCCCACGCGGCGAGCCCTGCTCCAGCACATGTTTACATCTCCTCTGCAGTGTGGGACAGCCCAGACCTCCGGAGCGCTACTTTCCGCTGATATTTATGTCAGCTTGTCATCATTAGGCCCACAATGAGAGCCATATGTTGTGCTGGAGCGGCGCCATCTTCATCACCGCGGCAACAGCAGGTGTCATGGTGTCCTTTGTAGTACACCGGTGATCGTGTACTTTGGAGAGAGCGGGTGATAGCTTTGATTTATCCGCTACATGCAGTACTCACAGCCAGAAGTGTGATCAAAATACACCATGGACATTTGCAGAGAAAATTAGTTAACATGGATTTTGTAGTGCGTGAGAAAAGGAGTTTAATTAGCTTCTAGAGAGAAATGTGAAAAGTTCTGTGTGTTATGTGTAAGCTTAAAGATTCTATATTACACAAAACTGACTCTTGTGAGCTTTTAGCCATCCTAGAATGTTGTTACCTCCTCAAAAACAAACCTGGAGTTGTGTTTTGTTTCATTCACACATGTTTGAGTAATCCTTTATTATTTGTCTGTATACATCTCTGAAGCTCAAAATGCTCTGTTCCACCTCGTGATGTCATGTGGTGGTAGTTACATCTACCTTTAGTTCAGTAGAAACAGGCAATTATCTAAATGACAGTGAAGCTGTATGGAGTTTAAAAACACAGTGGAGCACTTCCTGTATTGCCTCGTGACACAGAGTGTCAGTGGAAGTGGCACGGAGTGTTTTCTGCTTGAGAGAAGAACTCAGCCCAAATATGAAGGTTTGTGAGATAAATGTGTGGATGAAATAAAACTCCAGGTCTCTTTGTAATGAGGAAACAACATTATAACATACTTCTAGTGGGGGGTGCAATACCTGCTTGTTTCCATGGAGATATTACTGCTTTGCATGGAATGCACTGAAGTCCTTCTATTAAAGATAGAAAAGTATAATGCCATGCTGTGGAACATGCCTTACAAAGCAATAACATTTCCATGGAAACTAGCAGGTGGCAGAGGAATTCAACCAGAACAGTTACAAAGGGCAATATTAAGTTACAAGACATTGCAGGTAAGCGACTTATTTTTGCATTTTAAGATATTGATTAAAACATTTCTCAGAAGACTTTGTGATTTCTTTAACCTGGTCACCACAAAGCGAGAAGGTTACAGATTTTTACGTTCCCTCATCAACCCAACAGCACCGTATGTCAAATCCTCCAGCTGAGGTACAACTGACCAAGATCTGGAGATGAGGCCCCGCACTGCTCCTTAAATTAAGGATTAAGTACACCTAAAATAGACTCTTTTTTTAGACGTGCTAGAATGTTATTACCTCCTCAAAAACAAGTTGTGTTTTGTTGTAATTCACCAATGTTTGAGTAACCCTTTATTATTAGTCTGTCTACATCTCTAGACCTCAAAGTGCTGTGGTCCACCTTGTGATGTCATGTAGTGGTAGTTTTCAAGTTAACAGCTACATTTTACCTTTAGTTCAGTAGATCATCCCAACATCCAAAAGATTCTAGTGAAGGTGTGTGGAGTTTAAAAACATTTCCTGTATTGCTGCATGACATCATAATGTGGAGTGTTTTGCAGGGTTTGTGTGTTAAACATGTGTGGATGAAACAAAACACAACTCTAGGTATGTTTGTGATGAGGAAATAAAATTATAACATAGATCAAAAAATAGAGTAATGTAGGCTCCTTAAGTCTGTTGGTGTATTCCTGTGGGTTTCTGTATCCTCTTATAGGCACCACTTGGAGGCCTTCTCTGAAATGTATGTTTTTCATATTTCAGTGTTCTCTCAAATATTAATTTTCTGTCTCAAATGTGCACAGTCAACTGAATCTTACAAATGTATTTTAAAAAAAAGTGTCTGAAAATATAGCAATCTGACATTTTTCTCTCAAAATTTATGAATGCTCAGAGCCTAAACAAAACTAGACACAACCCTGTACTCATGTAGTTCTAACTCAAAAGTATCGAAAATCAGATACTAATCAATACTAAAGCTAGTATCGAAACTAGATATTCTTTTGAGCAGGTATCGATACTAAAGAGTCACATTCACAGGACAGAAATGAGTGTTTCCTGAATCGTTTTAGAATGATCTTGAGCTGCATCAGAACAAGTATAAGAGCACGTAGACTAGTATACGCCCATGGACCACTATGGAACCTACCTGGACACTGAGAGATTACACAGATATAAGACCACATGGGAATAGAAAAGAAAGTTCTATGATTTAAAGGTCCTATATTAAACAAAATTGACTCTTGTGAGCTTTAAACCACGTTATAATGTTGTTACCTCATCAAAAACATACCTGGAGTTGTGTTTTGTTTCATTCACACACGTTTGAGTAACCGTTTATTATTAGTCGGTCTGCCTGCCACCTTATGACGTCATGAAGCCGTAGTTAACGACTACCTTTTACCTTTTGTTCAGTAGAAATGGGCAGTTCCAGGGCTGAAATTCTGCAAATGATTCTAGTGAAGGTGTATGGAGTTTAAAAACACAGTGGAGCACTTCCTGTATTACCACATGACCATCACAAGAGAAGAACTCAGCCTAAATGCGTACAATTTGTGCGTTGAAAAAAAACAAACTCCAAGAAACAACATTATAACATAGAAAACAATGCAAAAATCATACTCTATTGTTTAAAGAAAGCGTGTTTTACTGGTATAGGTGTTATTATCGCCGTGATATCGAAATCGGTATCGTGTTAGTATCGAAATAGAGTCTAAAATTCTACTCTTCTGGAATACAAAACAAACCTCTCTGCTCCTCTCCCGGTGGACTATTTACGGCATGAGATAATTAATAGTGTATAAACGCAGCCCACTGGAGAAGGTGGTTTTTTTGTACGCGATGGGACCGGGGCTAGAACAAGTCAAGTGATGTTCAAATGATCACCGTCATAGCTGTCACATCGCATAGCCCGTGACATGTCCGCCTCTTTAGGACGGCGCTAACGCTACCGGAACACAGAAGACGCCGCGTTTTCATATGCCAAAGTCGTATGCAAAACAGGGCCTCCGCGGTTCAAAGAGAGACAAAAGGCCTTTCCCACTCCGAGCGACGAAAGGGTGTAATGATCGTCTATTAGCGTCAGAATTCATTGGCTTCCATTTGGGCTGCACTGTGAGACATAAAAAGGGTGTCATGGCGTAACTGTAATGTGGTTTAATGGGAAGAGTCATGGAGAGGGTTGCTTGTATTAATAGAAATGGGCTTCAAGTAGACGGTTTAAAATGATGGAGACAGAAGAAGCGAATTGAGTTAAGAGTCAAATCTGCACAATGGTAATAAAAAACACGTGGGAATGTAAAAAAGATGACTAAACCCCTCTGCAGAATACTGCCCGTCAAGTAGTTATTCAGTGTTTTTTATGTTTGTATCTACCACTTTCTACATTGTAAATATACTGAAGCAGCGGTGGAAAGTAAAAGTTGTAAAATACGGTACTTAAGTATAAATTTTGGGTGTCTGTATCTTATAAGCTGTTTTCACAACCTGCCAAAGCTTTCCATGGAGGAAAGCTAATCACGTCTTCAATGTCACTTACAGGCAGCTGGTTGTAACTGTTGATCGCCCGAACATAACGGAACGCTACAGTGACATCTTTTTTTAATTTTTATTAAGTTAGACAAACTACAATACACAAATTAATAGGCAATTTATGAAAGAAAAAAAGAGAAAGAATACAGTGACATCTAGATGAAGAAAACTTTTATATTTTCTAAAGGTTTTCTGGTTTTGAAAGCGAATAGAGCCCGTTAAATCTGTAATTCTGTGCAAAAATACTTTTACTTTTTACTCTTTAAGTACATTCATACACAGAAGTTCATGTGATACTACTTTTTAGGGGTTTTTTTTGCTCCTGTATCTGTACTTTTACTTAAGTAAAAAAAGAGTACTTCTTCCAACATTGCACTGAAAACATTTAATACTAGAATACGAAACAACGGGTGCTTATGATTCCTCAGAGTATCCACCATTTACTTAGTTGACAACTGCAAACTCTTGGCCTTCAGTGAGCTTCATGATGAAGCCTCCTGAAATGGGCATCAGGGTTCATTAGTGGAATGCCAAGAGAGTGCAAAGCAAAGGGTAATGGCTATTTTGAAGAATCTAAAACCAGGTTATAATGGGGTGGCAGTAGCTCAAAGGGGCGATAGTAACTCGATAATTTCTCCACTGATCCGAAGGTTAGCTGACCCACAGTTTGGCGCGATTCCAGCTTTCATAGATGAACGCTGTTGTTGTGTCTTTGGGCAATACAATCCTCCTCACCCCCAGTGTCTGTGTACACTGGTGTATGAATGTGTGTGTGAATGGTTCCTTGATGTAAATCAGTTTGAGCCTTGAAAGTGGAAAAAAGTGACCATTTACCCCTTACCATAATATTGTTCCCTCATCAAGAACAAATTTAAATAATCTTCTGTAAAAAAAAAAAAAAAGTCCACTGCCTCTGAAAATATTTGGTTTGAAATGTACCAGGATTGTTTTATCACAGGTAGAAACCCTGCTCAGTTTTTAAGTCCAAAAACCATCGGCAGACTCGTTCTAAGATTTCCTGCTGTCAACACTACATTTTCCCGTATTTAATAAATCTTATCGAAATTGTATTATTAGCGCGTGGAGTGAGCAGTGCTTTAGCGGACAAGAATCTAACTATCCAATTAGCCGTTTCATATTAGTGCGTCGCCTGTAATTCCATCATTAGCAACCTATCTGAATGACTTTTAGATAATTGATGGCATTTGGGTGACGCTCTGATGTACAGTCGACGCTAGCTTCGCCGTTTCAGTATAGCTAGCACACCAGCGATCCTCAGCCTCACGCTAATCACACAATTAATCACCATTTCATGAATTTAATGACTTACTTAGGCTCTGTTCTACATAATAGGTTTTTAACATTCATATACATGCTCGGGTTGCTAATGAGGCTCTCCCCTACTGCTAAGCCTTGAAATTCAGTTGACAGATTTTGATTTGCTAAAAGAGTAAAGTTGCTAAACCAAATAGCATTGTTTGGTTTTTCGAGAATAGCTTCTGTGCGAGTGGTGGAAGTAGTACTCAGTTGTGTTACTTAAGTAGAAGTACCGATACTGGAGTGGAAAAAATACTCAAGTAAAAGTATCGCATGAAAAATCGACTTAAAACACTGTGTAACTTTGTTGGTGGAGGTCCTGCCACTTGCTCGCCTCCATGGAATGTTATTATTGGAATGTTCCACAGTGTGGCGTTAAGCTTATCAGTCGCCATGGAAACAAACATGTGACGCAAGCAGGCAAAGTTACAGGTCAACTCTATGGAGTTCTTTTTTTACAGTATTTTGTATTTTGTAGAAATAGAATCGCCTGTAATTGAATAAATGCAATATTGATATTTAATGCCATACGGTGGAACATTCCAAAGCAAAACTATTTAATTTTTATGAAGAGAAGCAGGTGACAGACCCTCCACCTGAAAGTTACACAGTGCAGCTTTAAGTGAAAGTATTAAAGTGCCTGTTTAAAAATGTATTTAAGAGTAAAAAGTATTTCATGCATATTTTAAGATCTAATAATGCTTGAATAGTTTTGCTAAAGATTTGTCTTGAATTTTGTTCAGTCGAAATAATTTTTTTGTTTTCTAGGTGTTTTTATTTGTATATTTTTGTTTGCTCAAATTAGAAAAGTCTTAAAAATAACCTCAATAATAAAAAAAAAAAGAAGTACTTTTCAGTCCTGTTCAAAAATGTAGTGGAGCAGAAAAAAAGCAGGTGACAGAAACCCAACCAAAAAGTTCACCTTAAAGTAAAGTACAGATACCTAAAATGTATACAGTACTTTACTTTTTTATTTTGTTACCTTCCATCACTGTACTGTGCAGATTTTAGCATTAGTAAAGAAACACTCAGCATTGTTTTTGTCAGCGTAAGTGGCAGGAGTATTAAGTTTTTGAAGTGGGATATTTGTCTTACCCAAATCAGCATCTTCTTCTTTTTGTTCTTCTTCGTTCAGATCATTGGTTTCGCTCGGCTGATTTCGTATGCACAAGCTGAGACGGAGTTTACTCATGTTTATTTAGATCTCGCACATCATCAGCGAAAAGAAAACTGTGAAGAGAGCGCCACACTATCCTAATTAACGCGTTTGTAATAAATCTCCAACTTTTGTTGCGCAGATAAAGAGACGGTGCTTGTTGTTTTGACTAATTGCGTTGTGCTTGTGAGAGCTACAATGATTTGAAATTTGGGATTTGTAAATTTATGAATATGAACACATCCTCAAATTACAATAATGTCACAAACAAAGTAAATAAAAGCCTCAGTTATTTTTATAACAATTTATGTCCTACAAATATACGATCGATTCAGTTGTTCCTGCTGAACAAAATTCAGCACAAATCTGTATCAAAATCACTACATTTCAAACCGTATTGTATCTGTAAATCTGTGCAAAATATTTGTACTTTTGACTTTTTAAGTAAGTTTTTAAGCGGGTACTTTAATACTTTTACTTAAGTCGATTTTTTTCATGTGATACTTTTACATTTACTTTTATTTATTTATTTTTTGCTCCGGTATCTGTACTTTTACTTAAGTAACAAAATTAACTATTTGGAAATTTGAAAATATGAACACATCCTCAAATTGCAATAACTTCACAAACAAACTTTACTTTTACTTTTATTTTTTACTTTTTTGCTCCAGTATCTGTACTTAACAAAAGTGACTATTTGTAAATTTGAAAATATGAAATTGCTATAACTTCACAAATAAAGTAAATAAAAGCCTGAGTTATTTTTTATCTTATCATATTTTTGTCCTAACTTTTACTTCTTCTTCTGCACTGAGATTTAGGGATTTAGGACCTGCAAATTTCCCCTTGAAAATTCTCTTGATTCTTGGTTTAATTGATTTTACGCTCGAGGTCAAAGGTTCAGTTTTGTTTATGTCATTGCATATTGGAATTGATACTTGCAGCTGATTTCATCAACAGTCCCTGAGGATGTGAAGTTAACTGGAGGCACTGCTCTGTTACTCAAGTTAGACTTAAATCTGAAGCTTGTTTAAAGACAGGGGATTATGCAAAATTTGGAGCTTTTTGCCATTATAACGTTGTTCCCTTATCGAAAACATCCCTGAAGAGGTTTTAGGTCATCCATGCATGTTTGAGTAATCTAGCGATGTCTCCCAAGCCCTTAGGCTTAGCTGTAAGATTCTGTTGAATGCTCAGCACACAGCGTATGAGGAGCAAAGGGAATTTTCAAAACAGTCAAATGTCATATGGTGATCGAAATATGTTATGAGTTTAAGTTATTACCCCATGTACAATACCCCCTCTTTAACGCAACCTGAAAATGTGTTGTTTAAATTCATTAGTTTTTTGTTTTTTTAATTTTTAGACAATCGGACCGTTGTGGTGAAGCTCTCGATTTACCGTCAATCCACGTTCCTCCCTTCACCTATGGTCATGAGCTTTGGGTAATGACTGAAAGGACAAAATCACGGATACAAGCGGCCGAAATGAGTTTCCTCCACAGAGTGCCAGGGTGTTCTCTTAGAGATAGGGTGAGGAGCTCAGTCACATGGGAGGAGCTTGGCGTAGAGCTGCTGTTCCTCCACATCAAGAGGAGCCAGCTGAGGTGGCTCGGGCATCTGTTCCGGATGCCTCCTGGACGCCTCCGGGCATGTCCCACCGTGAGGAAGCCCCGGGGAAGACCCAGGACATGCTGGAGGGACTATGTCTCTCGGCTGGCCTGGGAACGCCTTGGGGTCCTCCTGGAGGAGCTGGAGGAAGTGTCCGGGGTGAAGGAAGTCTGGGAGTCCCTGCTTAGACTGTTGCCCCCGCGACCCGGCCCCGGATAAGAGGAAGAAAATGGATGGATGGATGGATGGATGGACAATTTAAAAACTTCTCAGCCAGCTCATGTGTGCAACTGCTGAACATTCCTCCATAGAGATAGATGCATATACAAGTAACTAAATCACTATTTGCAGTCAGTTTTTACAGTATTTATACAGCATTTGTAATCGTAAACCACAGATTGGCAGCCTTACTTTTTTTAGTCTGTCCCAGGGCAGCTGTAGTGACAATATAAAGCGTCTTTGGGTATCCTTAAAAGCTCTATACAACACAAAAGCACTATTATTAATCAATTACGCGATATACAAAACATGAGTAATCTTCATCAAAGCTAGACACGAAAACACAAAACTTGACTCCAGCACAATGGAGTAAGCTGCATCAGAGTCAGCGCAGTGACATTTACGAGACGAGGATTTACGAGTTTAATATGCATAAGGAAGTGCCATATGCCGGTCTCCAATTATGTGGTGAGCGTGGAGAACGGGGAGATGGGGAAAAGATGAGATGATTTGTCTCCAAACTGAACACTTCCAGATGGAGACAGCTACCGGATGTGTTCTGCTAAAAAGATATTAAATTGAGACTGATAATTAGCCTTATGTGGTTTAGTATATCAAACCGGGACAAATGCGGTGGAACATATGAACACATTCTCAAATTGCCAGAACTTCACAAACAAAGTGAATAAAATCTGTAGTTATTTATTTATCATAATTTTTATCACCGTCTTAACTTCTTTGCACTGAAGATTTTGGGCCTGCTGTGAGATTTTCAGAGCATCTTTGCCTTAATCAGAGTTGCAATCCTGATACTTTGCAAATAATGTCATCAACATTCCCTGGGGTGTGATGCTAACTGTAGACACTGTTCTGTCTGAAGCTCTGTTAGTCAAGTTGGTCTTCAATCTGAGCTTTCTTTTAACACAATCTGACCATAAAGAATTGACTTAGTAGCTGGAATTACAACAGGAGAGATGATTTGTGCTGTTAAACAAGTTTCTCTCAAATAACATTACAGTCACAAGCTAACTAGCATTAGCATTAGCATTAGCCAACAGTTCTTCAGTTCTTGTTGAAAATGAAACCATGAACGCTCGGATTGATCCCCTGCTCCTGAAAATGTGTTGTTTACATCAGTTTTGTATATTTTCTTGCATAGACAATGTTAAAAACTTTTTGACAGTGTTAATGTGTGCATTGTGTCACCAAGGTAACTGGAGAAACATTCTACCGTAAACATAGATGTAGATGTGATGTCACTGCAAAGCATCAATGTTCTAATGCTTATTCAAGCATAAATCCAATTTTTTTCTACAAATTCAATGTAAAGCGGATGGAAATATATATTTGAAACTTTCACATTTTTCTGAATATTGGATATGCTTCCAGCTCCATCAACTCTGGCTCCAATTCACTTTACATTGAAAAACTGTCACCCCTCCCACTGTAACTGCTGCTGTCAGGCTCCTCGTTTTCGCCTTAAAATGTTCGTATTAACCCACTCTACATGATCCTGGTGTTTTTATTTCACTTTTTTGTCCGTAAATAAATTCCTATTCCTAATATGGAACCCGGCTCCAAATTCGCATCTATAACTGCCAGCCTTGGTGAGCTTCATTTGACTGGAGCTGAACGCTGTGGGTGACATCACACTCACTTAGTCCACTTTTTTACACAGTCTTTGATCCAAAACCACTCATCGAAACCTAAGAACCGGTTTGCTTGTCTAGTTTTATAATCTAATAGCAAAACTACCTCATACAACTTCACACAACACCATAACTAGCGTTGTACTTAGCATCAACCAAGCTATAAAACACGCTAACTCTGTCTTTTTCATCGACTAATCTCCCCCTGATCATCTGAGGGCTGCCGAGCTGTAAAAGTGCAGTCACCCAGCTTCGCATTTACAGCGGCTAGCTTGGCAGTTGACGCTAGTAAAGGCGCGCACTCTTAGCCACGCGATTACTCATTGCACCGCACGAATAGAGTGGTGTGCCGGAATGTTTACATCATACAAAAATTGATTGCTTCTCGGGGCGGAACACTTTGCAAATAAGAACGCGACAAGTGCCAGAGCTTTTTATGATCCGTGTTTTGATTTGTGGCGCACCGTAACAGGAAGTCCAGAGTGATTAGAGGAAGTAGATGGAGCAATATAAATACCTGGAAAAATTATTGAAAATGTTTACGGCTACTGTTATTATCACTAGTGGTACTTCAGTCGCTGCTCCATTGTTGTGTAAGTAAAAAAAATTGTAGCTGTTATTATATTACTACTGTCAATGCCACTGCTGATGTACTACTAATGACATCACTACTACTATTACTACTACTACTACTACTACTACTACTACTACTACTACTACTGATCAATTACTGCTTAGGTATGAAAAATTACGTGATGTTTTCCCATAATTGGTTAGGCTGGTGCTGCTAGATTGTAGAGGCTATTTCTGATGTAATTTTGAATGTAATTTTGCTTTAATATATATATAGTTTCATATTGTTTAATTTCGCAGATGGTGGAAAATGTAACTACAATATAGTATCTTTAATATTTCATATTAGTTGAATTAATTATAATGGCAACTACTCAATAGTAAAACTACTTTTGGCTCTTAATCTCTGATCATACAAGATGGATACTATTCTTATAACAAATAAAAAAAAAAAAAGCAAAAATGTAAATGTAAAACTTTGCAATCATAATTTCTTCAAGCGCCACTTCTTGATACTTCTGCCACTACTACTAAATTATACATAGCACATTTTTATATAGCACTTTTCCACCTTCAGGGCATTCAAAGCGTTTTACATCAAGAAAACACTCACTCATTCATCTGTTCATGTACATTCATACACCAGTGTACATTAGGGGTGAGGCGGATAAAGTGTCTTGCCCAGGGACACAACTGAGATCAAGATTCAAACCACAAACCTTCAGATCAGTAGACACTCTGAATTACTGTCACCCTACTACTGCTACTACTACTAACACTACTACTAATATCACTTATTTTCTCTCCATTCCAGTTTGATCTAAAATGTAAATTAGATTAGATTAAAAATACTTTATTATCAGGAAATTCTTATCAGGCAGCACAAAACATGCATACATAACATAACAATAACAGTCAATTCAGTTATAATGAAGTGTTATACAGGAGTATGGCTGTAAACAAAAATATAAACAGTGCATTTCTAAAAAAAAATATATTAAAATTGTATCTAAAAATGTTGAGATTTTTTGCACAAAGTGGATACTGTTCGATGCCTCAGTCAGTATCAACGTATCACTGTTTTGTTCCGGCCCATCACCAACTACCACTATCATGACCACGAAATCTGTCAACACATTTTGAAAGCCTAATTTGAGCATCCAAGTCAGAAGAAAACAGAAAATTGTAACCAGATGTACTTAGCATTTCTCCCCCTTCTGCTTCTGACAGCGGGAGTGCGCTGGAGTGACGGCTAAATGACACTTTTATCTCAACGTGGCGTCCGCTAAACACGCTCTGGAGATGTTTCTGCTCAATTAGCACTTTCCAGCTCGTATCAGGATCCTGCTGCTGTGCCTTGCTAATATTTGGACGTGTAGACGCGCTGGTATTTATAGTTTATGGTGGAGGCCGGCGCACAAAGGACCCCCGCTGACTCTAGCCTAGATTTTTACTTCGGTTATTTAT
The DNA here is from genome assembly GCA_029959045.1 of Taenioides sp. WSHXM2023. Lineage (NCBI taxonomy): Eukaryota > Metazoa > Chordata > Actinopteri > Gobiiformes > Gobiidae > Taenioides > Taenioides sp. WSHXM2023. The sequence continues at coordinate 22,879,968 of CM057103.1, forward strand.
TTATTTACGACGTGTGACTGAACCTTTAATTAGATGTCCTAGAAAATGTACGCCTCGACTCATACGTGTCTGATCACTGCTAAACTCATTAAAGGGCCCATATCACGCTATTTTGTACGTTGTAATGAAGTTTACTCATCACAGACATACCCGGAGTTGTGTTTTGTTTCGTTCACACATGTTTAACACACAAACAAGCCCTGCATATTTAAGCGGAGCTCTTCTCTCAAACGGAAAACGCTCTGTTCCACTTTGTGATGTCATGTGGTAATAAAAGAAGTGTGTTTTTAAACTCCACACACCTTCACTAGAATCACTCGGATGATTTCAGCCATGGAATTGCCGATCTCTATTGAACTTAAGGTAAAAGGAGCTGTTAACAGGAAAACTATCACTACATGACATCACAAAGTGGAAGACAGCATTTTCAGCTTCAGACTGACAATGCAGAGTTACTCAAACATGTGTGAATGAAACAAAACACAACTCCAGGTCTGTTTTTGAGGAGGTAACAACATTATAACATGGCTTAAAGCTCACAAGAGTCAATTTTGTGTGATATAGGACCTTTATTTATTTATGTACGACTGAACTTTTAATGAGATGTCCTTGAAAATGTACGCCGTGGCTCATACGTGTCTGATTACTGCAAAAGCTTCATGCAAAACTCATTAACAGAACTGTAAAAAAAAATAGTATGGCAATCACATGGGGCGGCAGTACTGTAGCTCAGTTGGTAGAGCGGTTTAAGTAGAGACCATTCAGATCAGAGAGAGGCATTTTAGGTTTAAACCAACTGGATTTCAGCTTTGAAACTGGCAACACAAATGAGACACTCCTAAGAGACTCATTTTGCTTTCTGATTGGACAATTATCTTGAGAACCAAAACACCAAATTGTAATTAAGAATAAATCAGAATTACAATTGTTATCAGTAAAAGCTTTATTTGATTTGAACATGTTTTCCGCGTACACTGTTATGTTTATTGGATTTAAAGGTGCACTGTGTAACTTTTCTGCTTGTCTCCATGGAGATGTTATTGTTTTGTCTTCTGAAATGTCCCGGTGTGGCATTAAACATATCCATCTTGCATTTACTCTATAACATGGGTTTTTATTACCTTAAAATTGGCATTCTTACTGTGAGTGGGCTCGTCTCTCCACAGATCTGACACGTAACTTGGTCCTGTGGTGTCAATTGCTAATGCCAGGCAGTATCTCCACCAGAAAAGTTACTCAGTGTACCTTTAAAATCTTCCGTACAGTTATTTAAACCACGAATTAACCACTAACTCAACTACTACTTCTCACACTTGACTTTTTCATACTGTTTATTTAAAATGCATAAAGATGAACTGCAGAACATTCAGTCCCCCAAACAAATCTGTAAACATATTTTTTTGGAGTTGTGCAAAGAAGCTTCAGGCAGTTTAAAACACTTGTAGAGACATGGGAATAAACAAGGATCAAACTAAAAAAGAAAGCAAATGAATAATTAAAAGTGGAACCGAACACAGGGGTAAACACAACGTCTGGAGACTATCCATCCTCGCTTCCCTTCGCTCGCTTAATTTAGTCATTTTGTTTGGATGTAAAGCTCTATGCCCCGTGTTTTTCAATTACCCCGACTTGTAATTTCACAGTTTTCTACCTTTATAGAATATTCTTTCATTAAGGTAGCAATAATAATATGACACAACTCATAAATTACATAAACAACTATAAATAATACTGCATACCGCTTTGATTTGTTTACCTGAGCAGCCAGTCCCTTCTGCATTCTGTTTGAACCCAGAAAAAAAACAAAAAAAAACTCCATCCACAAACACTAATGGTTCCAGAAGTAAATTTCCCATTAATTTTTCTCTATGCAAAAAAAAATTCTAAAATTTTATGTAAAATCTGTTTCTGAAACTACAAACGGACAAGTTATTAAAACATTTTGCTGAATCTTGCATTTTAAAACATGATTTTTGGACTTAAAACAACCACGTTATGGATATTAGTTAGCACGTAGCTGGTTAGCACGAATTTTTTGAAAAGTTTATGGGAAAAAGGAATGGAAGATTTTAACTGGAGCAAGTGGTCACAGCCTCTGGTTTTGGAAGTAAATTTCTTATTCATTTTATTTCATAGGCTTTCTCAAATTAAAAAAAACAAACAAACAAAAAAACAAAAACAAAAAAAACAGAAAGGTCAGGGCTAATCAGCTATGTGGTAACTAATGACCACAAGACCTTTTTATTTAAAATTCTGAAAACCTTTTTATTTCAAATTCTGAAACTTAAAACCACTAAGATAGTAAAACATTTAGCTGAATCTTGTGTTTTAAATGTGCTTTTTGGACTCAAAACAACTGCATTATGGATTAGTTAGCATGTAGCTGGCTAGCCTCCGCGAAGCCTTTGAATCTGCTGTTTGAATTTTTCGAGAGAAAAAAGAAAACATCTCTTGAAACATTCTCGTAACATTCAGAACAAAATACAAAACTTATTTTTCATGAGATAAATAAGAGTTTGTTGCTCCGATTGCATCTGTTGAGTCTATTGAAATCTTCTCAGTTGTACTGTAAGGTTTTTTCCCCTTTTTTACTCCTAACCCGCCATGTTTGTTTTTACCCAAATGGAGTATGAGTCTCTCTGATTGGTTAATCCGCCTGTCAATCACACCCAATTCAAATCAACACCATACGGCTCCAGACCCACTTGTCTTTGTAAAGTTATGCCTGGACAGATGTGGAAATATTGCGTTCCAAATATCTAATAAAATAATCAACAAAAAATGTAATGTTTGTAATGTTTTAAAAATCTCTTGCTTTTGCTTATCTAAATCCACTTCTACCTGCAGTATTATAGCAACAGCACTATACTAAAACGTAAAAAAAAACTAGTAATGTGCAACCACAAAATCAAAAGTTTGTATTTATTTGTAAAACAGCACACATCAACAGTTTCGCCTGACCAGCCAGCCCGTTCAACATTCTGTTTGAATCCAACCACAGCTGCTAATTCGTATGCGCATCTCAGATGTGGAAAACATCTCTCCAAAATTCTCAGAACAAAGTATATAACATCTTTTACCTGAAATAAGTAATAGTTTGGTGCTTCGGTTGTTGATTCTGTTGATTGCTGTTTCTCTGTCCTTTATTTTAATTTTAATTTTTTTGTTTTTTGTTTTCGCCAAACTCTCTCTGATTGGTTAATCCGCGTGTCAATCACACCCTCTGAAATCCGGGAGACAGGAGAGCATGTGGTTCTGGCTGGATAGTTATTAATGTGATTGGTTTTGTTCCATACTAGCTTTGTTCGTTCTTCCCACTGTCCTTGAACATTTTAATTATAGCAGTGATTTTGAAGAATGGTATTTTATTTTACAATACACACATGCATTCTCTTTTACTATCCACGGCCTACCACTGCAGTGACTTAAGAGGGATGTACTTAGGCTGCACAGGGAGGCCTGACATGGCAGAAAAATTATAGTCCGATGCCTTCCTCCCTGTAGGTGCTCCCCCAAGTCCGTGCTTTATAATCCACCAGTCCAATTTACGGGATATTACTGCGCTTATAATTACCTTGTCTTTGTATTGAAATGAAGCGAGGCTGACTGCACAGTGAACGAACTCTTCCATTGTCTCATATGTTCAGCTTTACAAAATAGGCTCCTTGGTATTTAGAATTGGATAGCCTCTTTTTCAATACTAAGGTTGCTTTTTTCTCCATTTGTTAAAAGAGGGTTTGTTGTGTGGAGCTTTTCTAGCATGTTATAACGTTCCCTTATCAAAAACATGCCTACAGAGGTTTCATATGTCATCCATGCATGTTTCAGTAATCTTGTGATCTCTCCCAGGCCCTATTCGAGTCCTCAAGTTAGCAGTACAAGCCTACATCACCCAAGGTCCTATAATTCTCCATAAATATACAAAACATGTTACAAAACTGTACTAAACAACTTGACAAACACAATGCGATTTGCAGTAGTTTCATTAGCAGGTTGTGTTGTGATAGCGCTCTGAAAGGGGAGGGACTTAGCACTGAGAGCAAGGAGAAGGGGGACTCAAAAACGAAACTGAAACAAATTCATCATTTTTATGGTTAAGAAGAAAGGTAATGGACCTGTTTCTAATATTAAAAGCACTGTACCTGATTTTTACTCTCTTGAAATTGGTTTGCGATGGTCCAAAATTATTCCTCAATTACCTTATGCATTCTGAACATCCTAATTACTGCGAAGAGTTTTTATGATCCTGTTTCACTTTCAGACACCAGGCCATGCTAACAACAGGAGCATGTTAACGTGCCCTTCCTGATTATTGAACAACAAAACGCTTTCTAATTAGATGCACACAGTACACAGTGGACTACAGGATATCTGTAGTACGGCAAGATAAATTTTGCTTAAATAATAAAATTTGCTTTAGATCAATATTGCGTTTTACAGTGAACAAAATGTTAAATAATTCTCCACGTTACACTTTTAAACTAATTACACAGAAAAAAAGCATAAAATGTCTTCTTAAAGCATAATTCCATGGTGGCACGTTGCATAGCGTGTGTAATGAACCAACATGTCTGGCTCGCCTATAGTGGACATTGCTTATTGGACCCTGGTCTGACACACTCTGGCTCCTCATATATGACTGCTGCCGGCAATGAAAGCTGTGTTATATTGCCCAAGAGTGCTGACAGTTTCTTTCTCTCCTCTTCCTCCTCCTCCCCTCTCCCTCCTTCTCTGTTCCCAGGCTTCAGAACGGGTTTGCTGGCACGTGGACGGCGAGCGAAGGGGGGGGTTAGGATGGATCTTCAGTCCAGGGCAGGAGCCTCCCCCCGGGGACGCCGCTGTCGGACGAGTGGCCTCACGGGCTGCTGACCTACTGTCTGCGTGATTTATGGGGACCGGAGTGCACCGCAGACCCCCTCCTCTCTCCTCCTCCTCCTCTTCTTCTTGTTCTTCTTCACCCGGAGACTCTGCATCATCGGCAGAGGAAACCCGAGCACGTGGACAGCGACGGAGATTGAACGCTTCCGTAAACTTCGTTGCCTTGCTATTGCGCGTCACATGTCCATTAGAACAGAGCGGATTTCTGTGTGGATTAATATCACTACCATTATTCACTGTGTCAGCTGAACCCAAGGCCAGATCAATGGAAGTACGCTGAGTGTCCTGACTTTACATGGCCTGAGAATTCTGCTACACAGACGGAATTACATTTAGATAAATTTAGTAACTATTTTTTCAAAAGTGTAGACACAGATACTTCTTACCTGTGAACAATAACAGTCACAACCTCAGCCAATTCACACCTCATTTTTATTCACTTCTTTGTTTGGAAGCGTGTTAGCCACCATGGTACTACCGCCTCCCGACAAGCGCCACGTGTGCCTGACCACCATTGTGATCATGACCAGTATGGCCTTCATGGACGCTTACCTGGTTGAGCAGAACCAGGGACCGCGTAAGATCGGCGTGTGCATCATCGTGCTGGTGGGCGACGTGTGCTTCCTGATCGTATTGCGGTACGTGGCGGTATGGGTGGGTGCCGAGGTCCGGACGGCACGCAGGGGTTACGCCATGATCCTCTGGTTCCTCTACATCTTCGTCCTGGAGATCAAGCTCTACTTTGTTTTCCAGAATTGCAAGGCAGACCGGAAAAGCTTGGAGACGGTGGCGCGCAAAGCATTGACGTTACTGTTATCTGTATGCGTGCCGGGTTTGTATTTGGTTCTCGTGGCACTGGATAGCATGGAGTATGTGAGGACTTTCAGGAGGAAGGAGGATATGCGTAGTCGTCTGTTTTGGGTGGCGCTGGACCTGCTGGATCTTCTAGACATCCAGGCTAACTTATGGGAGCCGCAGCGGACCGGTCTTCCAATCTGGGCTGAAGGTCTCATGTTCTTCTACTGCTACATCCTGCTTCTGATCCTACCTTGCGTGTCTTTAAGTGAGATCAGCATGCAAGGCGAGCACATGTCTCCACAGAAGATGATGTTATACCCAGTCCTGAGCTTGGTCACGATAAACGTAGTCACCATCCTTATCCGCGGAGTCAACATGGTTCTCTTCCAGGACAGCCGCGTGTCCACCATCTTTGTGGGCAAGAACGTGGTGGCCATCGCGACCAAGGCTTCCACGTTCTTGGAGTACAGGAAGCAGGTGAAGGAATTCCCCCACCCACAGAACGCCATGGCCCTGGAGCTCCAACAGAATTCCGTCACCCACCCTCAACCGCTGCCCAACGCCACCAGCCTGCCCCATGAACCGACGCCAGCGCAGGATGTTCTAGACACATGACGGCCTCTAAGTGATCTCTTTACATAGGCCCCAATACCTCCACGGAGTGAAGGGGCAAGGGCTACGGTCCTACCCACGCAAACTGCTCTCAAACCTGGATTGAGATTCTCAGCATCACCTGCCTGTCACGAACTCACCGTAAAACAGACTCTTTGACAGACTTTCAGAGTCTACGGTTTCAACTGTGCTGTGTTTTTAATTGTTTTATTAGTAAGAGACAATCGGAATAACATTGCGATGCCTGGTGACAATACGTTGTGTAAAATTGAACCTTCCCAGTCCTTGGTACCCTATCCCTTTTTTCATATTTCATTTCTCTAAAGGTCATTTGGTTTGATAGCGCTTCTCTGGCATTTGCGCGGATTCTCTCGCCTCCAAAGGACAGACCACTCAGCATGAAGCACTTTGGGCAGGCGGCAGAGGGGAGTGGGGGTGAGAGAGGTTACCGGCAACCATATTGGAGCCCACAAGGAGCAGGTTGGTGGCTGGTTCTGCTGAGAAGGGAAGGAGCTTTGTGTATGTGTGTGTGCGTGTGTTGAATGGTGCGTTCGCTGCCTCCGGGACATTTTACAACCTGAAGGATAGCAGCTCAGCACTTAGCGACCACTGAAGGAAAGTGCATTACTGTTATGTGTGACGACTAGGGCTGCGCAATATTAAGTGTCAAATGATAAAGTATTTGGTTATTTGTTATACAGGCGGTTAATATATAAATACCCAGTGGTGGAAGAAGAAGTAGAAGTAAAAGTAAAAGTATTACATGAAAAAATCTACTTCTGTAATCTACAAATAAAATCTACAATCCACAACGGAAACTACCCACTAGTCCGAGGGTCCACTAGTCCGAGGGTCAAACCCCAATCCACTTTTTTTTTTCTTTCAAAGTCTGGTTAAGGTTAGGGTTAGGGTTAGGGTTAGGCAAGGGGTCAAAGTCTGGTTAAGGTTAGCTCGGACTAGTGGACCCTACCCTCTACAACAGCTTCAAATGTAGTGATTTTGATACAGATTTGAATTTTGTTCAATAGAAACAATAGAATCAATCTTTTTTTTTCTTAGCTGCTTTTATTTGTATATTTTTGTATACTCAGTTATGAACGAAATACTTTTACTTTTCAGTCCTGTTCACAAATGAAGTGGAGTGAAAATCTACTTAAGTAAAGGACAGATGCCTAAAAATTTTACTTAAGTACAGTACTTTACTACTTGTACTTTCTTACATACCACCACTGGAAATAACCCAGACCAAACCAGGTAATTACCAGGACAACCAAAACGTGTTCAAATAAGGATTAAACCAAGTCCACAAAATGAATCAAGTAATTACCAGGTCTAAAAGCAAGACTAAACCAGATCTAAACCAGGATTAATGGATTTAGTGAGGTCTAAAGCAGGATTAACTAGTACTTTGATCATGCAAGATAGACTTCAAACTGCTCAACTGTTTGCTTTGTGAGAATATTGGAAAACTTCTCTCTGGTGGTATGTACATAACAAACATAAAGTTATTTTTTACACTATAATATAATGTAATTCAATGTAAAAGTATTCGCAGTGTAGTACTTTGATCGGGCCATGTACCGAAATACGTTACAGAACACGTTAACGCAGGCAATGAGTATTCAGTATAAAGATCAGAATAGGGTTGTCAAAAGTATCGAAAATCAGACGCTAATCAATACTAAATCTAGTATCGAAGCTGGATACTCATTTGAGCAGGTATCGATACTAAAAAAGTCACATTCACAGGACAGAAATGAGCGTTTCCTGAATAGTTTTAGATGGAACCTACCTGGACCACTGAGGGATTACACAGATATAAGACCACATGGAAATCGAAAAGAAAGTACTATGATTTAATGCTGAAAATCACATTCTATTGTCTAAAGAAAATGTTTGGTTTTTTATTTGTTTGTTATTATTATTATTGTGGTATCGGAATCAGCATTAAGTCTATTCTTTATTACCGAAATCGAGTTTGAAATGTTGTAGTACCGTGACAACACTACTACTAATACTTTTTTATGGCTAAATCATTCAAATAGGACTGTTTACAATGTCTTTTCATCAGGATCAAACACAATACACGTATTTGTAAATCAAAACTAAACTGTGATAGTAATAACGATATTGCGCAGCCCTAACAGAGTATTGTACACGTGCCTGCCTGAAGGGGGCGCATACCTGCCTGAAACTGTGCCAAACTATAATGTTTTGTGAGGCTCATATGAAGCAGATGCAAAGGCTTATGGGTAATAAGTGTTTGAGGGAAAAATGATGAAGGGATGCCAGAGGGAGGTGAAGAAAATGAGTTTTGTTTCCTGTACTGTACATTCCTTACAAACTAGCTCAAGCCTTGAATTGACAGAAAATACACGAGCCAGTGAACGCCTCACAGATAATATTAATTATGGAGAGTTAATAATAAATAATACTGTTATTATTATTATTATTATTATTATTATTATTATTATTATTATTATGTACATTCTTTAACTGTTGGAGGCCAATGACATTTTAATAAAAGTATATATAAAAGTGTGTGTTTTATATTTTTTATACGTGCATATTTGACTTTTAAAGCAGAACTAATGTCATCTATTTACAGTGATGGTTTAATATGTATTTTTGGTGTGTTTGAAGCACTCGTTGTCTCCCCCTGTGGTCTCTGAGCGGGAAACCACACTGATAAATGGCGGGCTCCGACCTGAAGAGAATTCTCCTGGAAACCCTGGCTCTTTTTTTATGTATTTGTTAACACTTTTCGGTCTGTTCTGTGATAGTGTATTCTCAAAAGGGAGCTGCAGGGGGAGCTCAATCGGTAAAGATACTTAGTTCTGCTTTAAGGTTCTGTCGACCCTTCCAGTGTTTGAAAACAGAACGGCCGTATTCTAATACCTACCTTCTGTTACTGTTCCGTACATTAGCTCTAATGCATTTTCAAAGGGAGAGTTAGCGTTAGCGTCCAAACATCACAGACTGAAAACCAGGGCTGTTTTGGCAACATCCAGTCGACAACATGAGTTAAAGTTAGCTACCGCGGAAAAGCCTACATGCAAACAGACACAGTCATAAACATTTCTCAAATCCATCTTTATGCTGGACTGAAGAAATGTTTATTACTTAAATCCAGCTGCCAACTGTTTATTGTCAACAAGAGTTAACTATAAAATGTTGTTTTTTTAAATCAAGCTCCATGATTCTTGTGATATATGTGAGTTTACAAACTCACGAGAATCCATCTTGGCGCTCACTGGTGCAGTATGGCCCAACAGGTGGTGGGCGACCAATCACTTGAGGTTTGTGCTGAAGCCAAAGGTGAAGCACCGAAACACACCAAAACAAACATGGTGATGCTCACAGACGTACTTCAGCCTGTTTAAGCGTCACTATTTAGTAAGAGTTTAGTGGACAGAGAAGATGTTTGTGCTTTTCTCTCAACCGGATGTAACTAAAGTTCGATTTTTCAGCTTGTTCAGCTGTTGTGACGCTTCGACTAGTCAGATTCAAACCAGATTGAAATGTTTGTCATGCCGTTCCACGTTTTCCTGACACACACAGGAGTGAGCCAGGTTACAAAAGTCCTAGAAGTCACATATTGACTAGTTTTTACTTTCTGTCTACAAATGTTTTTATTTTGCTGCCCTATTAAAATGAATGGGATTGAACAGGTGTGCTCAGGTACTAAACACATTACTCCTGGAAGGCTCAATTTCACACTGACAAGGGAAGTAGTTTAATTCAGGTTAAAAACAGCTGCTAATGTTGATTTACCCAAACAGCATATAGACAGTCACTTAAAAGAAAAAAAAAGAAATTTTCACTTAAAGACATTATTTATGAATGAGATCTGAACAAACTCCAGTGGAACCCTCTGGAAACTCCAGCCCCGTGCAGTGTGGCACTGAGAGGACAAAGCCATCCGTCAGAGCTGGAGGTCGGGTGAGGCAGGCCCACTCTGCTGACCTCAGCACAGATCACCAGGCCTTGGACAGACCCACACCATAAACCAGAGCTGTCACTGTGTGGTGAGGAACAGTCCAGTGAGCAGAGGACAGGCTCAAGAGCACAACACCTGTCACTCCAGCACGTCAGGACACCAGCACTGTGGTAATTTATTTGGTTCAAGTGGATTTTCAAGCTCCTTTTATTACACAAAATTGACTCGTGTGAGCTTTAAGTCATGTTATAATGTTGTCACCTCCTCAGAAACAGACCTGGACTTGTGACTTGTTTCATTCACATGTTTGAGTAACACTTTTATTATTAGTCTGTCTACATCTCCAAAGCTCAAAACAATCTGTTCCACCTTGTGATGTCATGAAGTGGTAGTTTTCAAGCTCACAGCTACCTTTTACCTTTTGTTCAGTAGAAATTGGCAAATCCAAGGCTGAATTTATCCAAATTATTCTAGTGAATGCGTATGGAGATTAAAAAACCCTTCCTGTATTACCACATAACAGAACAGTGGAACAGAGTGTTCTGAGTTTGGGAATTAAGACAGTTTTAGAGTGGATGACGTAACACTTCCTGGTTTTAAATTGCTTACGTATTTACCAAAAATGACTTATACAAGTGAACGAAACAAAAAGGACTCCAGGTTTCACTTTAATGTCTACACAATATGAATTTACATCACCAGAGTCAGACGGTAACACTATGGTTAATACAATGTTATATGTTTAGAATATTTCACCAAGTTAATCAAACCAACTGGACTTACTAAAAGCTTTTGCAGCCGATGTTTCGCTGTGAACCAGGCAGCTTCTTCAGGCTCTGTGTGACTGTGGCTGTCAGTGGATTTAGCGATGGTGCTACAGGTGTTAGCCCCCCGCTGTGGAGGCTAAACCACAACTCCCACAATCAATATTTTATCCCTGGATGTCTCAACATTTTATTTACTCCATTCTCATGATGGTAATATATGATTGAAGCCACAGCTGCCCTGGGGTAATCTGCCAATCACTCACATACCACATTCATACTAGGAAAGTTGGGTGAAATGTCTTGCCTAAGGACACAACAACAACTTGCACTTGTTTTAGCGGTCTCCTGTCCGAATACCAACCAGGTCCAGTCCTGCGTGTCTCCTGAGATTAAACGGGATGGGGCATTACACGTTGCTACAGGTGTAAAGTGCGACTGGTAGAATTCCTTCTCTAGGTTGTCATGTACCTCAGAATCGTTTCTCCGTCTGAACTCTTCTCATCTCTCACTTCGTTTTCACCTGTGCTTCTTTGTGCGTCAACTGGAATCCATTTTGTGTGTATATTTTCACAGACCTGAGAAGTACTGAAGGAGCTGCCCTCACGCCCACTCTGCTGCAGCTTCAAGCTCATCACTGCTCTATCTATCTATCTATCTATCTGTCTGTCTATCTATCTATCTATCTATCCCTCTGTGTGTCTCATTCTCTTCTCGCTCTCCCTCTTTCTCCATTTCTCTCTCTCACCCTCCCCAGTTCTCTCCATCTCTCCCTCTATGTCTCTTTCTCTCCCTCATTCTCCCACACTCTGGTTCTCACTCACCCTTTTCTCTATGCCCCCTCTCTGTTTTTCTCTCTTTTCATCCCCCCATTTCTCTTACTCCCTTTTCTTTCTATCTCCATCTCTCTATGCACCCGCCCTCTCTCTTGTCCACCTGCTCTCTCCCTCTCGCTTTCTCTTTCTCTCTTTCAGTCTCGCTCTCACCCTAACTGCCCTCTCTCTCTTTAATTTCACTATTCATCTCTCACTCCCCCTCTCTTTCTCTCCCTTTTCCCCACTTTTTCTCTCACCCTCACTGCTCTCTCTCTCTCTCTCTCCCTTTACCCCACTCTTTCGCCCTCCCTTCTTCCCTTCCTTCCTCTAGCTCTCCCTCCCTTCCTCTTGCTCTCTCCCTTTACCCCATTCTCTCTTTCACTCCCTCTCTCCCACACTGCCCTCTCTTCCTCTCTCTCCCTTTTCCCCACTCTAGCTCTCCCTTCCTCTCTCTCCCCCTCGCTGCTCTCTCTCTCCCTTTTCCCCACAATTTCTCTCACCCTCACTGCCCTCTCTTTCCCTTTTTCCCACGCTTTCTCTCTCACTCCCTCGCTCTCACCCTCATTACACTGCCCTCTCTCTCCCTTCTCCCCACTCTCTCTCTTCCGCTCTCCCTCACTGCTCTCTCTCTCTCTCCCTTTACCCCACTCTTTCTCCCTCCTTTCCTTTCGCTCTCTCTTTCTCTTTCCCTCCTTTTCTCTCCCTCCCTCTCTTCACTGCAGGTTCATATTGATTGAGCTCGGCCTGTGCTGTATTAAAAATGACTAAGGTGCGTCTTTGGGAATTACACACACACACGCACACCGACACACACCGACACACACCGACACACACACACACACACACACATTCTGGACACACACCAGACCCTGCCGCCATTTTGAACGTAAGGTACTCTACTTTTTAAAATGAGTTATTGATTTGATGCTGTTGATACTGTATAACGCGCTATGGAAAATACTATAAGTGAACAGCTGAAACGCCAGGCGCTTTTTTATGAATGAATTAGAAGTGAAACTCGAGTTGATACTTTGCACTGACATCAAACTGGGGGCGTACTACATGTAATTCTATGGCGGAATGTCCAGCAGGTAATGCGAACTTTTAAGATCGTCTGAAAACTCAAGTAAAAATACAAAAACGGATTTAAAGAACACATTTTCCTGTTTAGGTGTTGAATTTTCATCATGAAGGTGAAAGTGGCAGTGTAATGTTATTTCAGAGGGACTTGTTTAACAGCACAAATCAGATCTCCTGTTGTAGTTCCAGCTAAATCAGTTCTCTTTGGTCAGATTGCGTTAAAAGTCTAATTTGAGACTTCAAATCGAGTACCTCCAGGAAATGTTGACGGCATCAGCTGCGAAGTATCAATTTATGGGACATGTTTCACAATTCGTACACTGTAGGACCTTTAACTCAAACATTGTTATCTTGCTGGTGATCTGAACCAATAAATGTGATAATAATCAACGTAAAAAGTATGCATTATATGTTATTTACTCATTTCGCATAAACAGATGACGTATTTCTTTTTGTTTCACTCATGGTTTACAGCCAATTGCATTGTTGTCCATATATTTTCCTTGACAGATACAGATGGTGGTGCACTGACTTATGGGTAAGGTCTCCACAGGTTATTCTTCAAACACTTTCTCTCCGCGCTCTCCCACTCAGCCCCATGACCCCACGACCTCCGGCTCTATAGGAGGAGCAGCCAGAGCAATAAACAAGTGTTAAAGGAGGCGAAAGGTCCGATATTACACAAAATTGACTCTTGTGAGCTTTAAGACGTGTTGTAGTGTTACCGCATCAAAAACAGACCTGGAGTTGTGTTTCACTCACACATGTTTGAGTAACACTTTGAATAACACGGTCCACTGTGTTTTAAAACTCCACACACCTTCACGAGAATCATTTGGATCATTTCAGCACAGGAACTGCCAATCTTCATGACATCACAAGGTGGAACAGAGCATTTCAAACTTTGGAGACGTAGACAGACGAATAAACTAATAATAAAGGATTACGTAAACACGTGTGAATGAAACAAAACACATCTTCAGGTCTGTTTTTGAGGAGATAACAACATTCTAACATGGCTTAAAGCTCACAAGAATCCTTTTTGTGTAACACAGGACCTTAAAAAACAAAATAAAAAAACAAGGAGCGTTTAAGAAAACTGACAAAAGGCAGAACATGTAAATAAAACTTGAATACTGTCTTTATTTCATGACTTCAGATACTCCTGCAACTTTCAAGCTATAGCTGGAGAAGTTCAAACCTAAAGAATCCATTTAACTCTATTACAAATTACAAAATTATACACCTGCTCAGTGAAAATTCTGCTTTGGGACCAATATATTTCCAAAACCAAATAAAAACATGAACTATTTCCAGTGGTGGAAGGTACAGGTAAAGTATTGTACAAGTACAATTTCTAGATATCTGTTCTTTACCTAAGTGAGATACTTTTTACTTTTACTTCAAGGCATCTGTACTTTCTGCTGCACTGCATTTTTTAACCGGATTGAAAAGTAAAAAGTACTTTTCCTAAATAAAAATAAATACACAAATTTCAAGAGAAAAAAATGATAAAGTGATTCGTATTGACTGTACACTTGTTTAATCAATATCACTGCATTTAACGCTTTAACAAAACACTATTAAAGTATGTGTGAAATACCTTTACTTTTTACTCTAAACGTGCATTTTAATACTTTTATTTTCAGTATTTTGAGTATTTTTTTTGCGCTGGTATCTGTACTTTTACGTAAGAAACAAAATCGAGTACTTCTTCCACCCACCTCCCATATAAAGTTTGAATGTTCCTTCTGATTTGCTCGTGGTCTCACATGGAGTCATCTGTTTGCTGTACAGTGTTGGAGCTTGGTGAAAAATAGGGACAATTACAGAGGATCAGAGGAGGAGGTACAGGCCTACACCGCTCTGCTCTGACTCACGACTGCACAAGACAATGAGCTCTGTCAAACTTCTGCACCGTTTTCAATCAGACTTTTCATCTCCAGTTTATTTTTGCACAAAAACAGACTGCGGTTTGCAGCTTCGCCGTGGCACCATGATTTCACTGATGAGGACGCGATGTCCACAACGTTTTCCGTACAGCTAATGAAGGTTCATCTGAGGCTTGTTAAACAGTCCATGTTACGCTATGTTCTCTATGTTCTAATGGTGTTTCCTCATCACAAACACACCTGGAGTTGTGTTTTGTTTCATTCACACGTTTAACACGCAAATCCTGCATTTTTATTAGGCTGAGCTCTTGTCTGAAACAGAAAACACTTTGCAATGGTAAGTGGTAATATACAGGAAGTGCTCCACTGTGTTTTTAAACTCTATACACCTTCACTAGAATCATTTGGATGATTTCAGCTCTGGGATTGCCAATCTCTACTGAACAAAAGGTAAAAATTAGCTGTTAACTTGAAAACTACCACTGCATGACATCACCAGATGGAACAGAGCTTTTTGAGCTTTGGAGATGTAGACAGACTAATAATAAAGGATTAGTCAAAAACATGAATGAAAATGAAATGGAAAAAAACAAAACAAAACACAACTCCAGGTTTGTTTTTGATGAGGTAACAACCTTCTAACATGACTTAAAGCTCCCAAGAGGCAATTTTGTGTAATATAGAACCTTTTATTAACAGATAAGTGAGAACATTTGTACCTTAGCAACATATTTTCTGTCTAGTGTGTCTTTTTTAAGAGGAAGAGGAAGAGGAAGAGGAAGAAGAAGAAGAAGAAGAAGAAGAAGAAGAAGAAGAAGAAGAAGAAGAAGAAGAAGAAGAAGAAGAAGAAGAAGAAGAAGAAGAAGAAGAAGAAGAAGAAGAAGAAGAAGAAGAAGAAGAAGAGACATGTGGGCGACAGGTGGTTAAAGCAGTCGTCCCTGAACTCAAAGGTTGAAGGATCAGTTATGTCCTTTGGCAAGACACATCACCCACATTGCCCAGGATGATTTAATGTACTGTGTGAATGTTGGTGGTCAGAGGGGCAGCCTCACTTCCGTCAGCCTGTCCCTGGGCAGTTGTGGCTATGATCTCTCGCCATCACAGTGTGGCGTGAGTGAATACAGTGTGGAGGATCAGTCGAGCCAGTAACACGCACACCTATAGTACGGCACTATTTTTACTATTATATTTTCTATGGCGTAATTTGAAAAGAAGCGGCTCAGCATTTTCTAACATTTGTGTAAAACTTTTTTGTTTTTTGTTTGAATTCTTTGAAGAAATGGAAACTTTCTTTCTAAGACGTCAAACCTCAAATGCAGCACAATACTGGATTATCTATTTATTAACTATTGAAGTTTACTTTGCATACATCTCCTTTAAAGGTGCATTATGGTCAAATCTATGGAGAGGCGACTTCACTCAAAGTCAGTTAGAATTTACACGTTTTATTTTTGAGCCATGAAAATACCTGTAAATTAACAAATGCAAGACAGATACATTTAATTCCAACTGTGTACAACATTTAAAAGGAGAAGAAGAAAAAAATCAGTTAGTAGGTGGCAGACACTGACAATGACCGTGCATTTTTGTGGCTTGAATCCCCTTTGAAACACGCTTTTGGTCATCTTTGGATCATTATTTCACATGTTCTAACTATTACTACGTGACGCAGAAGAATGGACGGATGGACTTATACTATAGACTACACATCTGTTCCCGATGAGACATTTAAAACTAAACAAATGAAGTCTTATCCCCTGTGAATGCTGCGCTATCAGAGCCATGTGTTTGTTGTGAGCGCAATTTAACTGCAGAATGAGTCCGAAGTCGGGAGTTTTATCTATGACGCAACTAAACGGGCAAAATGCGCTGAGCTGTTTTGAGTGCTCAGAGCAGACGACTTTGGATTGAAGGGCCCATATTACACCATATATAAAAAATACCTGGAATTTAGTTTTGTTCCATCCACACATCAGGTGACAGAAGTTCAGTCAGTATAGCGTTTGTCCACTGACCCGAAGGTTGGCGGTTCGAATCCTGCTCTCGACATGAACACAGCAGAAACAGCAGAACGGTCAGATCCACTGGCCCACAGGTTGGCGATGCGGTTTTAGCTCACGCAATGTGTGTGAATGAAGCAAAATACAACTCCAGGTATGTTTCTGATGAGGGGACCACAGTATAACACAGTCAGTTTTACATAATATGTCTTCTGTAAGGTCCCCGACAAGCAAATAAATCAAAAACTAAACTATAAAAGGTTTAGAAAACAGTTTACCTCGATGTAGCACCGTTGGCTGACTTGCTCCGGTGTGTCTGGGACTTGTTAGAGGCGGTTTTGGGTCGGCGTTCAGACAATAAGGACCGTTCCAGGTGGAGAACACTTGAGCTGTTATCCCACTGTGCACTAATCTGTATGGAAATGTGTGTGAGGAGGACCGCTCTCATCAGGGACAGACTGCGGTGATTCCTGCTCACTGCTCCGAACTCGGGCTCATTTCAGGCTCAAAGAGGGAACAAATCACTCTGGTCATCTGCATACATCCAAAGAGGAGGGTGCTTCGTAAGTAAGAGGAGAGAAATATGCAATGGAAAAGTTAAAGTGACAGATTAGATTGTATTTAAGATTTTTGCAAAAAATATTCATACTCGTTTTCCTAATTTGGCAATTTTTTAGGATTCAAATTTTACTTCCTGGTTGGAAATCGTGACATCACACTAGGGAATTACTGTTGAAATCATTTAAATGTTTTAAAATATGTTTCTTGTGTGTAAATTGTGCCAAACTTTTTGAATTCTTCCTAGTGTGACGTCATCAATATGTTTAGAACTCTCAACTTCCGGTAATTTTCAACATATTTGTCAACTTTTCTTCGCAAATTGCTTCTGGATTTGGGTAAAACTATCATTTATATTTACAATATCTCTCCCAGTGCTGTATTTGAAGATTCCTTATGGTCTCACGCGAAAATTTTACATGAATATACAAAAACATGATATAAAACAACACACTACAGCTTGTCAAACCTGACGCGATGTGCAGTAGTTTCATTAGAGGTATGCACGCTGATTGTGTTGTGATGGCCGGAGACTTAAAGCATTAAAAACGAAAGTGAAACCATGTTAATTTGATGTTTTTGGCTAATATAGCATTTTTAAACCAATAAAAGATAACACGGTGATCTACAGGTAAATATTTTTGTGTTAGCAGTTAAATGCCTATAGAAGTAAAATATCCCCTCTTTAAGTTTTGACGCTGTTTTATAATTTCCATCATTAACTGAGTTTGTATAATCCTTTAAGACTACAATGGGGAATAGAACCATCTGTTTTATACTGATCACCGTATCATCTCCAAGCAGTGTTTACATAGGGCTTAAACCAGCACGTACACTCCCAGCACATGGCGTTTAAGTCGTCGTTTGTTAGACATTCTCTTTTATTCATTCTTTTGCTTACATAGCACAATACCTTTTTTTTTCTACTTCAGTAATATATTCACTTTAAAGGTCCTAGATTAGACAAATTTGACTCTTGTGAGCGTTTAGCCATGTTATAATGTTATTATCTCATTAAAAACATCAAAACGTTTTGTTTCATTCACACGTGTTTGAGTAATCCTGGTTTATTAGTCTGTCTTCAAAGCTCAAAATGCTCTCTTCCACCTTGTATTTCCATCCATCCATCCATTTTCTTCCGCTTATCCGGGGCCGGGTCGCGGGGGCAAGTCTAAGCAGGGACTCCCAGACGTCCTTCACCCCGGACACCTTGTATTTCAAATTTCTAAATTTTGGAGTTTATCCTTTGAAAACACACACAACAGACTTTTTTCACAACGTCCGGAAGTGCCACGCTTTAGGTTTGCGTAACTTCTGGTTAATGGTTTTCTATGGCAAAATGTCTCCACCAGCTTCATAAATCTTCAACCAACAAGGTCCACAAAGGACAAACATTCTTCATGAAGAATTTATCCACAACGATCAAGGGAAGAAAGACAAAAACTTAAAGGCAAACAGCGACTAGCTTTAGTGAATTACTTCTGAGCAAAACTAACCTTATGGTTTGCTAGAGATGTCTAGCAATCAAACTGGACAAATCTACCTATTTCCGCTAATATCGACATCATGAAATCGATTTTTAATTTTAATTGTAGAATCAGTCTAAGTTACTAATGTTTTATTCATTACCATAACATTTTGCTCAGTAGTTCATCGTCGTTCGCCTTGAAGCTTTCGTCTTTCTTACTTTGATAGTTATGGATACATTTTTCATGGAAGAATGTCTATCCTTTGTGGACCTACTGTCGCCCCATTTCAAACCGTTTCTAGTTTTAAGCACAGCACATATATTTCAGCCTTGTCCAAATGAGGATCTTGGCTTGTACCCAGTCCTAATGTATTCCCCGTATGATCAATGTTGCATCTAAAAGCAGATAATCACACACAAGCTCCGATGATCTACGCTCTCCTCGTCCTGACCAACCTTCATTAAAACCGTCACGTCTTGTCTGTCCGCTGCGTGCATTTTCAACCTGCTTTTTAACGCCGCTATCCGTCTCCATTCCACCCCCGCGGCTAGGCCAAGGCAAAGCTAGTTAATATTCCTTCTGGGGCAGATAAGAAAGCATTGTGGTGCCTTCATGAAGTGTACGCGTTGTGCAGAAGGGATTAATCACAGGCAGACAGCGGACGCCTCATGCACGGGGAGAGAACGTAAACAGATAAGAAGCCGGCTGAAAGCGAGTACAAAGCAAACGTGGCATCATATTTTGGGAGGAAAATGCTAAATCAAAATGAGGGGTTTGAACTGTTGTGTAATGCTTTCTACAAATATCTGAAATATTTAAAGAAAGTGCATTTTTGAAGTTAATACCTCCTTATAACTTTAAAAAGTGGATTGTGTAATTTTTCTGGTGGAGGGTCCGTCGAATGCTTTTCTCCGTGGAGATGTTATTGCTTTGTCTGGGATGTTTCACAGTATGACATTAAACCTTTCTATCTTCATGGAGACCAAAACAGACCAAGTTACAGGTCAGCTCTGTGGAGAAGCGACACCACTCACAGTCAGAATGTCTGTTTTTCTAGGTATTTTTGAGCTTTAAAACCACCTGTAATTGAATAAATGTAACGTAGAGCTGTTTAATGTCATACTGTGGAACATTTCAGGCAGAGCAATGACATATCCATAGAAACAAGCAGGTGACAGACCCCCAACTAAAAAGTTACATAGTGCATCTTTAGAAAGGGGGTATTACGCAAAACCAACTTTGATTTTTTTTTTTTGTTTTTTTTTTGTTTACCATGTTATAATGTTGTTCCCTCATCAAAAACAGAACTTTCCTGAAGAGGTTTGTCCTCCATGCATGTTTTAGTAATCTAGAGATCTCTCTCAGGCACTATTTAAACTCTCCTTATGGTTAAAGTTCCTGTGTTATGCAAAATGAACTCTTGTGAGCTTTAAGCCATATTATAATGTTGTTTCCTCATCAAAAACAGACCTGGAGTTGTGTTTTGTTTCATTCACATGTTTGAGTAACACTTTATTAATTGTCTGTCTACCTCTTCAAAGATCAAAATGCTCTGTTCCACCTTATGATGTCATGTAGTGGTAGTTTTCAAGTTAACAGCTCCTTTTACCTTTAGTTCAGTAGAGATTGGCAATTCTAGGACTAAAATCATCCAAATGATTCAAGTGAAGGTGTCTGGAGTTTAAAAACACAGTGGAGCGCTTCCTGTATTACCACATGACATCACAAAGTGGAACAGAGTGTGTGAATGAAACAAAACACAACTCCAGGTATGTTTGTGATGAGGAAACAGCATTATAACACGGCTTTACGCTCACAAGAGTCAAGTTTGTATAATATAAGACCTTTAATATTTCTGTTGCCATTGTAGCACTGCTAGAGGCGCACAAGAAGTGTAACTCATCAACACTCAGCCTTTGTTTTGTCCAAGGTTTTGTCCAATTTCGCGAGACCATTTTCTACATTTGTGCACAATCTTGTAGCAATTTTGTCTCTTAGGATCTTGTGGCGTGAGATCTTGTCCCATCCCCACAGGCAATGCAAGTATTTTATCACTGCTGAGTGTGGGGAGTGAATGAACGATGCATGAAATTGTAACACAACTTTGAAGAGGGAGTATTATGCAAAGGGTTTTGAGCTTTCTACCATGTTATAACCTTCCCTTATCAAAAAACATGCCTGAAGTGGTTTTAGATGCCATCCATGCATGTTTGAGTAGTTTTGCAATCTCTCCTGGACTCTATTCGGACTATTCTCACTGTAAGATGCTGTCCAATGCTCAGCCCACAAGAACGTCACGCATGCTCCACATGATAATTCTCCATAAATATACAAAAACATGATACAAAACTGTACACAAAAACTTGACATTGACTTCCTGTGATAGTGCTCTGAAGGGGGAGTGACTTTGCATGGGGAGAAAAGGGATGGGGAGACTCAGAGCATTGAAAAAACACGTTATAATGTTGTTACCTCCTCAAAAACAGACCTGGAGTTGTGTTTTATTCACATATATTTGAGTAACGCTTTATTATTAGTCTGTCTACATCTCAAATGTATTAATGAACCAAAACACAACTCCAGGTTTGTTTTTGAGGAGGTGACAACATTCTAACATGTCTTAAAGGTTGTATACAGGATTTTCCAAGGAAAGAGAAGTCCAGCGACTGTTTGTCCTTTTTTAAATGTTGTGGATGCGAGAAACCACCAACCCTCCACGGCTCCCAAAGTAGAAACACCTCCTCCCGCCTCCTTCTTACTCTAGAAATCATGCTTGTCTACAGCCGTTGCGCGTTCAGAATTGCTGAATGAACTGCTGTTGAAGTTTCCTGTCCAGAAGTAATTTAGCGACCAACGGGTCAATCTTTAGACCCTTCGTCTGCTTCAGTGACACCATCGCTGGAAGGAATCTCCAAGAATCACCGTAGTTTGGCTTTGCTCCTTTTCCCCTTCTCTTCTTCTTTCAGCGACTTCCAAAACTGACTTTCTTTTGTGGCTAACTGGTAGTGGATTCTTGTCTGCCATCGCAACAAACTTTGTGCAAACTGTGAGGAAGCTACAATTCAAAAAAGCCTCTAAGAACTGCTGCTTTGGTTGAGTAAACCACATAATCCCAGCGCGCCGGCAAGGCAGTTACGCTAGAAACGTAGGGAGTTTGATTGACAACCTAAGAGCCAATAAATAACGAAGCTTCCTCATTATCTATTGACTAATGTTTATCTGGCTCCACCACGTCCACAGTTGCTGAAGTTTCATTCTTTTCTTTTTCTTTTTTTTTTTTTTTGATCATCATAATTACAAGGCTGCTGCATCTCTATAATGCTATTTTGAAATTTCACTGACAATTTGAAACAAAAAAAATAATAAAATCCAAGCGTTACAACAGTACTTTACTTTAAGTATGCATTATCAGACTAAGGTTGAGGCTAACATAATACCACTATCGTCTACGCTCCCTGATTTATTTTAATTCTTTATAAGTTTAATTCATTATAAGTTTTTAAATGCCAACTGAAGGTCATATTGTCTTACCAGTTAAAGCTATACTAAGACTTCAGATACAGAGAGGGTTTAGTGTAGCAAAGGATGAAGTGGACCACATAAGAACAGTGCTTACAGTGGCGGAATCCTAAACTACGGCTATGTCAAGATTGTTATTCAAGAGAAAGGCCGATGGGCACGCAAAGGCGAAGGAAGGTACAGTGTGGGAGTGCTAGATTCACAGTGTACAAGGGGAAACAGTGGTGCAGTGATTTAAAAGTGTAAACTAAACACTAAATCAGCCTTTTTTCTTTTCAATCTGTGTACACGGTCAGCTACTGCAGTTTCAAGTACTACGTGACATCACCAGTAGGGGTAGTAATCTTTTTTTTTTTTAGGTAGCGCAGTAATCTCACATGTTATATTTACAAAACTGGTAATTAGATTATCAGATTGTAGTTGTTTGGTCGAGTAACTCATAAAATAATTCATTATTTCTCTATTTTTTTTTGTAAAGAAAACCCCTAAATCGAGCTGCTCTTACAAAACAAATGCAGCATGGGGTAAACGTGTTGAGAAAAGTGCTTTCTCTGGTTGGAAATACACATTATTTCACCTTAGTCTGTACGAGTGGAAACAATATGGTGGTCTGTCGCCATTTATGTGGTGGACGCAAGACGTTTTCCACAGCTGAAAACGTCTGCAACTAAAACGTTCTTATTGCAAAACGGTTGCTCCTTTTAGAATAGAAGTACTTTGTAATCAGTAGTTGGATTACTTTTGAAATAAAGTCATTAGAGTAGAAATTTGATGACTTTTTGAAGGAGTAATCAGTATAATCTGATTACAAACACCTAAAGGGGCGAAGTTTGAAGTGTGGATACCTGTTGGACCAATCACAGTGCTCCTTATACCTCCAGACCCCGCCTCCTTTTTCACGCTTTTACACTAAACATAACTTCAGAGGGTAAATAAATGAAAAGAAAACAACTGTAACATGGTAAAAAGCTCTGAAAAGTTTTTCATTTTGTTTTAATTTGCAATTTATTCAGTGCTTTTTTTTTCCTCCACATAAGTCACAGTATATTTGCACTTTTTTTCCACACATAAAATTAATAACAATATAAAGATGCATTAAAAATAATAATAATAATAATAATAATAATAATAATAATAATAATAATAATAATAATAATAATAAATAAATACAAAATAAAATCTAAAAAAAAAAATAAAGAGGCAGTCGGGTTACACATTCATAAGTTGAAAAGATGATTTTTGCAGAACAGGTCTTCTTTAAAGGTGCATTGTGTAACTTTTCCAGTGGAGGGTCCGTCAAATGCTTTTCTCCATGGAGATGTTATTGCTTTGTTGATTGACCAAACCAGACCAAGTTACAGGTCAGATCTGTGGAGAGGCGACCCCGCTCACAGTCAGAACGCCTGTTTTTCTAGGTATTTTTGAGCTACAAAACCACCTGTAACTGATTAAATAAGTAAGGTAGAGCTGTTTAATGTCATACTGTGGAACATTCCAGGCAGAGCAATGACATCTCCATAGAAACAAACAACCAAAAAGTCACACAGTGCACCTTTAAGGATTTGCCCATTTACACAAAACATTTCACAGACTTTTTATTTGATTATTTTGCGGCTCTGAACTAGAATCACTTTGACTGAAATGCATGTATAGCATATTTGACATTAACTTTTTGCTTTTATTGATATTACAAAAATGATTTACTTGGACCTTAAATGTGTCGTTAGCCAAAATATTTCAGAAGTAGCCTGCTAGCTCCAACACCCTCATTCTGTTTGCAATTAAAATGCCTGTATTCGTTATGTGCGTCCAATTAAAGTAGCAGATGAGAAGATGAATAGAAGAGTTTGCATTAGCCAAAATAGTAAAAGTGAAGTGACGTTTTTGCTTAGTCAAGGAAATCTGAGCGTTTAAATGTGCCAAGCAACATTCACTAATGAAAAAATAAGAAAAGAGAGCTGCTCCGGTTTGTAAATGAACTCAAGTATCTTGGTGTTACCTTCGACTCCACATTAACTTTAAAAAAAACATGTAAAAAAACATATCAAAAATTCTTAATTTTAATAATCATAACATTAGGCAAATTAGATCATTGCCAGAAAATGCAGCTAAAATGTTTCTCCACAGCCTGATTTTTTCTCATATTGAATCCTGCACTGACAAGCATGACAACCTTAAAAGTAATAGAATCAATTTTTTAAAAAGCTATTAAAAAATACAGAAAATCTTTATCTTTTCATCATTATCTCATACTTCAGAAATATAATGTCTTAAGTTTTGAACATTTTAGAACATTTAAACTCGCCTGCTCGGTGTATTAGGTCTTAAATGGACTCGCTGCACCACCTTTGGGTGAGTTCATTAGGCCCAAATTCAGAACTAGAGGAAGGGCAACAAGAGGCGACTGTGTAACACCTTATAGACGCACAACATTCAGTTATAGACGCACAACATTCAGTCAGCAGGTGTTTTCAGTCAAGGGAACAGAAATCTGGAACAACATCCAGCTGCAATAAGAAACTCGACCACATTCAGAACTGCTTCTATGTAAATGTCAGTGTTGTGTGTCATGATTGTGTTTCTACCATGTTTGTCCTGTGAATTGACATTGACAGTTTGTCTATTGTGTGAAGTTGTCTTACGTTGCTTCGATCTCTCTGACCTGCTGAGGACTACAGATGTAAAGTTCCTTCGGGCTAATTCTGGTGTATTTACAAGTTTATGTTCATGAATGTGCACTGTCCATTTTAAATAAAAAAAGACAAGTTAGGCTGTGTTCACGCTCTAGAATTTGATGTTGTAATTTCAGATGGAGGGCAGGGGCCTGTTGATACTTCGCAGCTCATGTCACCTACTTTCCCTGGGGGTGTGACGCTAACTGAAAGCACTACTCTGTTAGAAACCCAAATTAGGATTAATCTGAGCTTTGTTTTAACACAGTCTGAACAGAACGAGCTGACTTAGTTGGAACTACAACAGGTGAGCTCGAACAAGTCTCTCACACGTAAATGTACAATCACAGGCAGTTTTTCACGATCACCTTTTTGTAGAAAATCAAACGCCTAAACATGAACGCTCGTACTGATCACAGGCTCCTGAAAATGTGCTGTTTAAATCCATTTTGTATTTTTTTCTTGAAGTTTCAGACTTAAAACTTAAAACTATTTGAAAGTCTGCGCTTGCTAATGTGTATGTTGTGTCACGGATGGTAACCGCTGAAGGTTCCACCAACAGAGATACATGTACAACACCCCCAGCATGATGTCAATGCAAAATATCAATATAACTCTGGGAGATTCACTTTTTTTTTTTTTTTTCTTAATATTGTAACTGTTGAACCTTATTATTATTTTACTTTCCATAAACGTCCTTCCAACAGTTACATCTTTGGGGTTGAATAATGGCACCACATTCTGAAGTGACTGAAAAAACACTTTTCTATTTATACTAACTTAGAAGATGTTGAACTTTGTGCCAGTAATTGCAGAGATACTGTATGAAAGGGCATGCTGTTTTCTGATCGATGTTACGTTTTCTCCTCATAAACAATTTCACTAGAATCATTTGGATAATTTCAGCCCTGTAATTCCCAATCTTTACTGAACAAAAGGTAAAAATGTAGACAGACTAATAATGCGGCGCTACTCAAACGTGTGAATGAAGCAAAACACAACTCCAGGTCTGTTTTTGATGAGGAAACAACATTATAACATGGCTTAAAGCTCACAAGAGTCAGTTTTGTGTAATGTAGGGACTTAAAGAATAAACATACATGCTCAGAAAGTGTGTTAAGCAAAAATCTAACTCTAATCTCTAACTTTGGAAATGAGAGCTCTAAAAACACTTATTAACAATGTAAAGAAAGGTCCCACTCCCTGTTCATCACACTGATTGGTTGGGTTGCCGCAGCGGGGGGCCAATCAGGGAGGGCACATTTAAAAGTCAGCTGTCGGAATAAAGGCCATAATGTGTATGCATAGGAACAGCAGGGGGCGCTCAATTAGCAAGTCTTAAAGTTTTGGTTTGTCCCTGAAGTTTCTGAAGTCGTACCAGAGCCGTGTTAAACTAAAAGCACATAATGGACATGCACAGGGCCCCCCATATCACTAAGGGGCCCCTCAAAGACAAAAATTAAGAGCACTTTTTCACACTTTATATTCTAGTACATTAAAGGTGCACTATCTGACTTTTCTAGTGGATCATCTGCCACTTGCTTGTCTCCATGGAGATTGCTTTGGGGGCATGTTCCACAGATCTGTTTCAGCAATAAAAACACCTACCTGAATGAACTATTTTAATGCCATACTGTGGAAAATTCCAGGCAAATGATAAATGTGGCTTTACATGACCTTAACAAGTGTGTGAGACAAAACTGAAAACATGTCATTTGCTCATAAGTTTATCTGAATGTTTTTCAGACATTCAGATAAACTTTACGCACACGGATCAGTAACAAAGATTGTTTTTCAGTCTAGACTAACATCTTTGTTAGTATAGACTGAAAAACAATCTTTGTTACTGATCCGTGTGCGTAATTTGCGTGGTGCGTTTTGTCAGCATTAGCGTTAGCAGTGTGTCTCGGTTGCTGGGTGACGGTAGCAGCTCTGTGGGCTGGACCTGTCCCATTTCGGCAATGGCCTTGCGGTCCATGGAGGCTAGTTAGAGGGCTGCAACCTTCACAGCCTTTGGAGGACCCGGCCTTCGCAGCCTTTGGAGGACCCGGCCTTCGCAGCCTTTGGAGGACCCGGCCTTCGCAGCCTTCGAATTGGGACATGGCTATGGTGTAAAAAGCCTGTAGCATCTCAAATGTCCGTAGCTACCTCCTTAGCCTCTTGCTCAGTCTCCGTGGACACAGTTCATTTCACACAATCCAACATGCTGCACTTCTTAACTGCTTAAAAACTGAGCTAAAAAATCAACAAGTTTCAGACACTGTTCAGTGTATGAGCCTGGTAGGTAGAAAAGCAGTCCATCAGTTCTAGTCTAGTGAAGACTTTTTAATGTCCCACTGATGTATAAATGACCTAATACTGGAGCACAGTAATCTCAAAGTAATCGGATGGTTATCAAGCATGGTTACTAAAATAATTATGGTTATTATAAAATCGGGCCCCCTCAAATAGCATTTTGGGGCCCTGAGAAAGTTCATAACGGCCTTGGTCGTAGTCTGTGTTTGAGTCTTCTCCTTTATTCTCATTCACCCATGGAAAATCTTAAACTTTGCACATCGGTAATACTTAAACGTCATGGCTTGTCCAAAGAAACTTGAAGTGACTGATAACAGCTCTCCCATAATGCCGTGTTGTGACAGCTGCTCTCTGTTGGCCATTGTCAAGTTAACCGTTTATTACACATCATTTCATTTGGCGGCCATTTTGTGTCAAATGGAGGGACTTATGAGCCAGTTCTATTGTCCAAGTGCAGTTAAGCGAGATTACACAGATGAGAACAGAGCTAGAATTTTAAATAGTTTATTTTGCATTTTCTGTCTGGCAACACTGAAGTTCATTGGCTGGGTGTTACATTGCTACATGCACTGTGGAACTTTTCTGGTGTAGCGCCTGCCAGCATTCTCGTCTCCATGGAGATGTGAAGCCAGATTGAAATATGTAGCGCTGCAGCAAAATTTATGACATGTTATAATGTTGTTACCTCGTCAACAGCATGAGTAACCCTTTATTATTAGTCTGTCTACATCTCCATCTCAAAATGCTCCACCTTGTGATGTCATGAAGTGGTAGTAAATTCAATAAAGACTGGCATTTTCAGGGCTGAAATTATCAAAATGATTTTAGTGAAGGTGTATGGAGTTTAAAAACACAGTGGAGCACTTCCTGTACTATCACATGACATCATAAGGTGGAGCAGAGTGTTTTCTGTTTGAGAGAAGAACTCATCTTAAATATACAGGGTTTGTGTGGATGAAACAAAACACAACTCCAGGTCTGTTTGTGATGAGAAAATAACATTTTAACAGAAAATCAGAAAATAGCGTAACATGGGCCCTTTAAGTTCAAAGAAAAGCAGAATTCTTCATCCTGGTTGGTCAAAGAAAGAAATCCAGATGAGAGAAAAGCACAGGCATCTTTCCCTGTCCACACATGCACAAAACGCTAACCTTCTGCATGTTTTTCACTAACAAAATCATCTATTTTTGTGTAAAAACCTGAGCGATGCCACGCTGGTTGCGGCTGGTCGTCCATGGGCGCGACTGGCTTCAGCTCAGGAAGTGAATCCAAACAAAACTTTAAACCTCTCACAAGTATCAAGTTTATTAGATCCTATTGTGCAACATGTAAATGTATCACTGTTTTTCAACCTTTTTTGACCAAGGGGGTACACTACAGGCAAAATCTTCTTTTTTCTCTCTGTCTCTCAGCATATACGTTTCATAACTATTTTAATATATTAATTTTATCAACTTGCCTCCATAGAGTTGTATGGAACAGTGTAACTTTAAAGGACGTTTTCTCAAAATGCATTTTGTCTCCTAGGGACATTAGGATCAGCCCTTAAAGTAGCACCTACATACACCAAACTTTACCGTCTTGTTCTAAACAAGATTTTGACGAACAATACAGAAGGATTTTTTGATATATATTTTATTATTTAATATCCCCTTTGTTTTTTTGGGTTTTTTTTGGAAGGTGGGGGGTGTTTTTACAGATAAAATGTGTTATTTTTATATGAAAACGTTACATGTGAGAGAGACATACACCACTTTCATATAAGGCAATATGGGTGAAGTGTTTTGCCTAAGGACATAAATACAGAACTTGATCTGAGCTCTTCTTAGTTAGTTAAAGTCCCATGATATGATGTTAAAAACTGAGCTCAAAAAACAAAAAAAGTTTCAAAAACTGCTCAGTGTGAGAGCCAGGTAGCCCCAAAAGCAGCCAACCACTCCGTCTCTTCTTAAAAAGTTTCCGGGGCACAGCACCCACTAAAACATGACCAAACTGTCCCTGTGTCTGGTTCTTTACCACTGAGCACGCTTAACCGAAACAGAGAAACAATAAGCATTAATATGAGTGAAAGAGTCCACTCCGCAGACATACGGCGCACATACAGACATATGGACGGCCTTACCGTGAGTGTGATGAGAGTGCAGCAGACTGAGACAGGGCCACGTGAGCGCTGGTCCACAGTTCAGACTCACAGATGGAGACAGGGACAGGCATTTGTGACTGAAGAGCCAGACTGATTCTCAGAATAGAACAGCCTGAAGGAGGTCTGCTCAAGGTTACAGCCCAAACTCCTACAAGGACACACAAGTAGATTAGTCTCTGTTAGTGCTCGGTTTCAGATCACACCATTCTATAGCCCAATCATATTTCATACAGATGGGGATCAGCGAAAATGAATGTTGTTAAAATGCAGATTTGTGTTGTAATACGGTGAAGTCTTGGGTCTAGTCAGTAACACAAATGATCAGTTTACCTTTTAGATATTTCAACAGAACATCATTTGACATCATTACGTTGCAGAATCTGAAAAAACACCAATTCTAGACATTGTTTTAAGCTTATATTGGAAATTAAAGGTGCACTGTGTAACTTTTCTAGATGAGAGTTTCCACAGAGATGTTGCATACCTGGAATTGTGTTTTGTTAATCTATTAATGCAAAATTGTCTTCTCTGAGCACTTCTTTGTTTGCATTTGCTCATTAAGATCCACACGACGAGCATAAAAGAAAATTAAGTTTGAAATTAACTTTACATAATTTATTTGCTTCATCATCTTGCTCATTTGAGAGGAAAACATCACATTGAATATGCACTGTTATTAGGAGAGGACAGTACTGCAGACTTTGGGTAGGACTAAGCTATCCGTTCCTGTTATAAGGTGATATTTTTGAACACTATTCAAAACATCTAATATTTTGGTTGAAATTGTCGCAATAGGCTTAATTTTTCACAGTTCTGAAAACCATGGATATGCTGTACTTTGTCAATGCGTGTCCAGTGAGTCTCAAAATGGGGTTCAAGGTCTTGTCCTGTTTAAATAGTCTCTCCTCCCCTGTTTAGTCCAAAACGTCAGACACTTACATGGTCATTTAAGCCAGTGTAAAAGGCCCAGTAACAGCTCTCCCATAATGCCGTGTTGTGACAGCTGCTCTTTGTTGGCCATTGTAAAGTTAACCATTTATTACACATCATTTCATTTGGCGGTCATTTTGTGTCGAATGGAGGGACTTATGAGGCTGTTCCGTCGCCCAAATGCTAATAGGAGTGATTATACGGATACGAGCAGGACAAAAATACTGTGTCTTTTAAAGAACATTGTCCATCTGGGCCCATGGCTGAATTCTGAATAAAACTAGGCCACTAAAGATAATAAAAGTTAAAGGTGCACTTTTCTATATTACACAAAATTGACTCCCTATAACTTTTCCGGTACAGGGCCCGCCAATTACTTGTCTCAATGGAGGTGTTATTGTTTTACCTCAAATAGTACTCCAAAGTAAAGCATTAAACTTTTCAGTCGACAGAGGAACAATCAGGAGACGCTACCAGGCCAATTTACAGGTGAGATCTTGTTTTTGATTGTTTTTAAAGGCATTTTTGAACAATAAAACACCCATAGACTTAGACAAACTTTATTGAGCCACAAGGGAAATTATTTGGACACAGTAGCTCAAACATCACAATATAATATAATAACAGAGAGTAACAAAAATAGATGGTGTAGCAAAAAGAGCAGGAGACACGTGTCAAATGAGACATAATTATAAAGATAAATGTAAATGTACAAGTCAAAATAAAATAAGTCATAAACTATAAAATAAACTATAAAATCACAGCTATAAACAAGAGACAAGAACAACAGTGTAAATACTCTGCTGATTGACAGAGCATAAGTTGTAGGGAGTATTATCTGTTACATAGACATACCTGGAGTAGTGTTTTGTTTCATTCACAGATGCTTGAATAATCCTTTATCACTAGTCTGTCTACAAAGCTTAAAGGTGCATTGTGTAACTTTTCTGGTGGAGGGTCCGTCAAACGCTTTTCTCCATAGAGGTGTTATTACTGTGTCTGGAATGTTCCACAGTATGGCATTAAACCTTTCTATCTTCATGGAGACCAAACCAGACCAAGTTACAAGTTAGATCTGTGGAGAGGCGACCCCGCTCACAGTCAGAATGCCTGTTTTTGTAGGTATTTTTGAGCTACAAAACCACCTGTAATTGAATAAATGTAAAGTGGAGCTGTTTAATGTCACACTGTGGAACATTTCAGGCAGAGCAGTGACATATCCATAGAAACAAGCAGGTGATGGACCCCCAACACACCTTTAAAATGCTCTGTTCCACCTTCTGATGTCATGAAGTGGTATTTTTCATTACAGTTACCTTTTACATTTTGTTTCGAAGAGATTGGCAGTTCCAGAGCTGAATTTATTAACATGATTCTAGTGAAGGTGTGTGGAGTTTAAAAACACAATGGAGCACTTCCTGTATTATCACATGACATCATAACTCAGCCTAAATATGCAGGTTTGTGTGTTAAAAATGTGTGAATGAAACAAAACACAACTCCAGGTGTGTTTGTGATGAGGAAATTATAACACAGATCAGAAAATAGGATAATATGGGACCTTTAATGATTTTCTCCAGCTACAGGCCAAAGAGCAGTAATCTTTGGTAATTGGATCTCAGAGGTAGCATCGGTCCACTAATGATTTCAATTGGTTAAAGAGGCCTCAGGAGCACAGACTATTGACAGGAACACAACAGAGCAAACTTCTTTAAATCTCTGTTATGTTAAATGGAAATGTTGTCCTGAAGTAAAGGTAAAAGGAGCTGTTAACTACTGCATCATGACATCACAAGTTGGAACAGAGCATTTTGAGGTTTGGAGATGTAGACAGATAAGGAGTTATTCAAACATGTGTGAAGGAAACACAACACAACTCCAGGTCTGTTTTTGAGGAGGTAACAACATTATAACACGGCTTTAAGCTCACAAGAGTCAAATTTGTTTACTATAGGACCTTCCAGAGGAAATACTTAGAGAGAATAAACCATTTCATCACCAAAACTGAAACAGAGCAGTAGAGTAAGAATGCTAAGTAAGAACCTGGCTCCCCCTGGAGGCTACTGTGATGCTGCAGGACACAGAGGAGGGACACTTTTGTCTCTTCCACAGGATCTGCTGACCCTCCCTGACCAGTCGTCCTGTGAAACTGGACTGAGACCTTTGGCTGAGACACAGACACTGAAAAGGGCAATGGAAATGGAATGTAAAAAACTAAACACTTTTTAATGTTAAATCCTATTTTATAATTTGGATCTATTGTGGAATTTCTAAGCTCCAAAGAATAAACTGGAGAGTTGTCTTGAATCAAAGAGTCTGATTTATTAAAGTAATTGTGCGCACAATCACACCCTAACTGTCCCTGACAGAAGCATCTGTCCCTGGACTGCTAATCACAACAAAACATACAGAGTATTTATACCCAAGACATGAGACCGGTGCAGATGCATAAGTTGAGATACGTCATCTACACACAGATCGGTTATCCAAGGTCGTAGAGTCAGTACGTGAGGCAATCATGTGAAGCAACATTCATTAAAGACAAGTTTAGCATACCACTCGGATTTAGATAAACGTTGACCTAGAGTGATTAGAAAAGGCGGCACACTTGGCGAGGTCGTCTGTTGTAACCCATGAGTCATCTTTCATACAGAAAGCCAATTCATGCATGGCCTACATAAATGAACACAAAAATGATTATGTAAAAGATTCCCACTACAGATCATTTCAACCCTGGAATGGCCAATTTCTACTGAACAAAAGGTAAAAGCGCTTCATGACATCACAATATGGAGCATTACTCAAACGTGTGAATGAAACACAACTCCGGGTATGTTTCTGAGGAGATTAAAACATTCTCATGTGGTTAAAAGCTCACAAGAGCCAATTTTGCGTAATATTGGACCTATTTAGGTAACTCTGTACAAAAATATTCAACTTTTCTACTTTTTTCAGAGTATTGTTAAATTTTTTTGCATTCTAATCTTCCAACTTTTGCATCTTTTGAAACAATGGGATTTTTATTCATGTATTCCAAAACACAATAACACTTTATCAGGCAACCCACCTCTCCTGCGTCCATCACCACGACCGAGAGACAATCCGTATCCTAGCAACACGCAAACAACTGCCCAAGATGTCTGCCAAACTTAAACTGAGGAGGTGGCGAGGAGCAGAGAGGCGACTCGGGGCAGGAGGAGGTGGTGTGGGTTGTGTCTGGCCTTTTGGTTCAGAGTCAAAAATGGTGGACTGCAAAAAAATATATTACACTGCACTGGAGCTGGAGCGTGTGCAGTCGGAGCCCAGGGTTAGTCTATTATGAGCACATGTTTGTCCTTATAACATGGTTCAAAGCTCAAATTTGTATAATATAGTAATAACATTTAAGCTTTGAACCATGTTATAAGGATGTTACCTCCTCAAATTCTGCAGGTTCTGAGCTTTCACATGAGGCCTGTCCATAAACTGAGAATGAAACAAACTTGGATGTGTCTCTATCTGCAGGTTAAGGCTCTGGTAACACAGGTTGTGACAGTAGTAATCTAATTAAAGCCTGTACGAGGGCAGGCTACATACGGCTCTTTAAAAATAGCTTGAAAATTGTACAAATTATCAGTATTTACATTTATGGAAGCAAAGCACTTGCACAGTTCCCACCTGTAGAACATAAGAAGTTGATTTAGGGATGCACTGATATGACACTTGTATCAGATATCGGCACAGAGATCGAACATTTTGATGGATCAGATATCGGTCCCAAGGTATCGGTTCAGTCGATATCCCCTTTTGGTATATCAGTTGGTGTAATAAGATCATTTACTTGCCAATGTTCGCCCAAAACACCTTGCTATGTTTGTTATGTTATAAAGCTGTAATTACTTTTATAAACACAAAACACATTTGGATAATTGTTTCCCATTTGTGTTTAAATGAAAAAAATAATATTTTCAGTCTCTGTATCGGTTGATATCGGGTATTGGCAGATACTTGTATCGACATCGGTATCGGAACATAAAAAGCTGGATCGGTGCATCTCTAATTGAGGTGAGCTGAGGTGGTGGTTTAAAGGGACAGTTAGTGAGAGCAGTGGTCTTCATGGACATGTCTCTACTGATGGAAACTTGAAGACTTTATTATTTGTGTAGAGCAGAATTACCGACATGATACAAAATCAGCGTGCAGTCCTCCAGTCACTGCTCCCTTTGTTTCTTAGTCGAGAGCACCTGGCTGGAGGATTTACTCCACTGCGAATAAACCTACAAAGACACAGGTAGAGCATGCAAACTCCACACTGTGCGGAGACTGAACCTGGGACAGTCTTGTTTTGAGTCAAGACTAACAACCGAGGAATAACGTGTACAGTTTACAAGTCGCCCAGAAAAAAGCAGCAGAACCAATGTAATCACAATGCACAGTGAGTTGGCCTGGTCGACTGTCAGATGTAAACCCACATACAGTTTATTAACATTTACTTGAATTATTATTTTAACAAAAATACCAGAAAATATTCATAACAAATTAACTTTTCTCAGATACGCACAATTATGGAATGTGTCAAAGCCAAAGTATAAGTGTGCCGTGTCTGTTACTTTTTACACAATTTTTAATTATTGTATATTTGTGTATGTGTTATTATTTTTTTAATTTAATTTAATTTAATTTAATTTAATTTAATTTAATTTTATTTTATTTTATTTTATTTTATTTTATTTTATTTTATTTTATTTTATTTCTTAATTAATTATAAGACCCCAGTAAGAATCTTAATAAACGAAGCTGTTCATTACTTTTCTTTATTAGCGGTCTGATTCTGCACGTACAAAATGTTCTGTTTAGTCTCTCCAAACATTAACAATTCCAGAATTCAAGACTTTGCACATTACTTGTTCAAATCAAAATTTTTATACGTTTTAAAGTTGGGCCAAAGTTAAGAATAAAATTTCTCAAACTTAAAAATATATAGACATGTCCAGGCTGAGGCTAGCAAAGGCTCCTATCCTCCTCTATAACCGGCCCACGCTACATTGCTGCTACAACACTGCCCCCTGCTGGTGTCCGCCGTTTACAATCCTTGAGCTTCAGCAGTCTGAGCACCTCTCCACTCACACACTCCATTATCATACCATTTACAACGCATCGTCAAAATGCAATTATTCTCTATTCAAATCCAACATCAGTTTGTTGGCAGTGTCTTCATCACAAGAGCCACTTGTTTCATTTTATCTATTCAGAAAATAATAAACGGTACAATATCTGATACTGCGATTTAGCTGTTTGATTGGAAAAGTCTCTTGTGAGCTTTTAGTCATGTTATAATGTTGTTACCTCATCATAAACATACTTAGAATGGGCTGTCTACATCTCTAAAGCTCAAAATACTCTGTTCCACCTTGTGATGTCATGAAGTGGTAGTTTTCAAGTTAACGGCTCCTTTCACCTTTTGTTTAGTGAAGACAGAGGTGTTACAAGTATTCAGTTTTGTTTCTTAAAGGTGCGTTGTGTAACTTTTCAGGTGGAGGGTCTGTCAATTTCTTTTTTTCCTTGGAGATGTTATTGCTTTGTCTGGAATGTTTCACAGTATGGCATTAAATTAAACTAGAATTTATTTATTTTTTCTTTTTTTTTTTGGAGCAATAAAACCACCTGTAATTGAATAAAGGTAGAGAAGTCTAATGCCATACTGTGGAATATTCTAGGTAGAGGAATGGCATATTCATAGAAACAAATGAAACAGAAAACACACACCAAAATTCTTGC
Organism: Taenioides sp. WSHXM2023; assembly: GCA_029959045.1. Lineage (NCBI taxonomy): Eukaryota > Metazoa > Chordata > Actinopteri > Gobiiformes > Gobiidae > Taenioides > Taenioides sp. WSHXM2023. The sequence continues at coordinate 22,916,090 of CM057103.1, forward strand.
AGAGGTGTAAATGCAAAGAGCAGCAATTTAAAAGTGAAGAAAATGCACAGCACACTCAGACGGCCGATGTCCAAAAGCTTTTTTTAAATTTATTTTTAAATAAAGTTTCGGCAAAAATACTTCGTCAGATGATCTGACGGCCGTCTGAGTGTGCTGTGCATTTTCTTCACTTTTAAATATTCATAGAAACAAGCAGGTGACGAACCCCTAACCAAAAAGTTACGTAGTGCACATTTAAGTAAAAATACAGATACTTGAGCAAAAAAATACTCAAGTAAAAGTATCACATGAAAAAAATCAACTTAAGTAAAAGTATTAAAGTACCTGTTTAAAAATGTACTTAAAGAGTAAAAAGTAAAAGTATTTCGTGCATATGTTGACGTCTTGTAAGGCTTCAAATGTAGTGATTTTGATAAAGATTTGTTTCTGTTGAACAAAATTCTGTGTTTTTTTTCCTCGCTGTTTCATTTGTACATTTTTGTTTACTCAAACTAAAAACATACTTTTACTTTTCAATTCAAAAATATAGTGGAGTAGAAAGTAGTAAAGTACAGATACCTGCTCTCAATTGTAGTTAAGTAGAAGTAAAACGTATCTACTTTAAAATCTGCTGAAGTAAAGTACAAATATCTAAAATGTATATTTATGTACAGTACTTTACTACTTTTACTTCATTACATTCCAACACTGAGTAGTGACAGACAATTCCAGGGCTGAAATGATCCAAGTGATTCTAGTGTGTGGAGTTTAAAAACACAGTGGAGCACTTCCTGTATTACCACATGACATCACAAGGTGGAGCGAAGTGTTTTCAGTTTGAGAGAAGAACTCAGCCTAAATACTCAAGGTTTGTGTGTTAAATATGTGTGAAAGAAGCAAAACACAACTCCAGGTTATAACATAGATATAAAAAGTATTGCTTGGCGTGAATCGGAGAGGCAGTTGGTGCTGTTGAGACGACTCCATGTTGTGGGAAAAAACAAGTGGATTTCGGTGAAGAGAGCGTTAAAAAATTAAGGACAGAATCACAGTAGGATAGTGTGTCCAAACTGGAATACAAATGACCAAATATTGGGAAAAGAAAAGATTGAAATATGTAATCCAACAAATTTTGTAGTGACTTAATTGCATTTTGTTGTGAGGTTATATGTTTAGTTGTTTTTCCAATTTGAGCTCAATTAATTAAACAGTTCAGCTCCCTCAGTCTGCACTATATATCGCTACGTATTAGTCCTTGGGCAAGACACTTCACTTCCAATTCAGCTGCATTATTATAAAATCACAGCCAATTTTCTGAATTGCACCAAATTCTGTAGCAAATTTGAGATCTACAATTAAAAAAAGGTATTATGCACAGTCCTTTTATTTGAGCTTTTTACCTTTTATTTGAGCTTTTTTTTTTATAAAGTTCCCTCATCAAAAACATGCCTGAAGAGGTTTTAGAGTCATCCATGCATGTTTGAGTAATTAAGTGATCTCTGCCGGGGCCTATTCAAACCCTCCTTGCGGTCAGCTGTAAGATTCTGTCCAATGTTCCGCCCACAAACCTACGTCACCCATTCTCACGACAATTCTCCATAAATATACAAAAACATGGAAAAAAAACCAATACACTGCAGCTTCACAAACCAGATGCGATGTGCTGATTGTATTGTGATGGCGCTCTGAAGGGGGAGTCACTTAGCACAGAGAGCAAAGGGAGGGGAGACTCCGAGTCAACAGCAAAAGTGAAACTTGTAAAACATGTCAATACTTTGTTCTGGTGAATATCGCATTTTCAGAACAAGAAGTAAATGGTGATCTAAATGTTTTGTGTTCTCAATACTCCTTAGAAGTAACATAACTTTAAACAGTACCACAAATTAGAATTTCATAGAGGTACTATTTCAATCAGAACATTATTTTTAGTTAATTCAGGACTTTTGATCATTCTGAAGATATTATATTGTACTGAATTGTTAAAGGTGGGGCCAGTGTCTGTAAATAGTTTTGCCCTGGGCCCCTGTGTGAGTCGACCTAACCATGTGACGGCAGGTAGGCCTACTGTAGGTTCATCGTCAATTCAGTTCAGTTCAATTCATCAATCTTGGTCAATGAAGTACATGCTAAAGCAGGGGTGTCCAAACTTTTTCATCAAGGGCCACATATCTAAACACAGACGAAGCAGAGGGCTGATCGAGGGCCACAGACTGGTGGTCAGTACAGTGAATAATTGAAATATTTGCATGTTTAACACGTTAGAATGAGCGATCAGTCCTTTATTCATGCTAAGATCCTCAAAACCACACAGTAAATATTAAATATTGTCTTATCAAGGTAGATTTTCAAAAAACGTCCAGTCAAAACTGCTCAAGGTAATTTGGGCCAATTCACCTGGAAGCCTGAGGGCCAAGAAAAATCTGTCTGAGGGCCGCATTTGGCCCACGGGCCATAGTTTGGGCATGCCTGTGCTAAAGTGTGGCTGTACCTGATTTTTGTCCAGGCAGTTGTGCAAAATTTGTAAAAACAGCTCTCGTGGTAGACCCGAGACTGCCATGCGTTATCTGCATCTAATTATAAAGCGTTTCATCCTTCACAAACCAGGACGTGCGCTGTTAGCATGCTAGTTATTAGCCATGTACAGTCACGGCAAACCTCCACTCTGGTCTGAAAGTTGTGAAGCATGCTTATAAACTCATCGCGGTAACGTTGGACCACTATAAACCATTACATATTTTTAAGACTATAAAAATCAGGTACAGCACCTTTAAATAAACTATTAAACGTGTAAAAATGTCAAATTCCACAAACTTGTGACACAAACATCCATGAATTATTTTGCCATTTTAATTTTTTTCTTCACATTATTGCTTTACAGTAAAATGCATTGGTTGGATATGTCCGGTATAGCAAGACAATACATTCATATAAGTTATACAGATGTCCTCATAATATTTTTTATAGTAACTAACTTTACATTAAATATATTTTATAATTATTTACTCATTTATTATTATTCTCCACAAACAACTTCCACGTCACATTGAGCTCACAGTGCATCGGGTCGCGTTTCTGAAAACAAATCTCAAAATTCCCCCCTTAAATTCCACGGAAATTCTGTCCCAAACTATAGTGTGCATTTAACTCTGTACATGGATTGCCATACGAGTCGAGTCCGCTTTCAACAAGTAATATGGCAAAGCAGTCAATATTTTTTCCTCCAAAAGTGACTCGTAACAAACAAAATGGACAAAAAAAATGATTCTTGCATCAATATACACAAAAATATAACACTTTTTTTTTTAAACATTCGCAGATAAAGCCAAAAGTCCAAAGAAAATAGGTCCGGCTGATCTACGCATCTCTCCACTCCTACACACGAATTTTTAGATTTTCCAAGTCTGGTAAAGTCTTTGATTCCGTCATGCATCTTTCCGTCTCTTTAGCTAGGCTTGGAATTCGTTTTAATGCCCTTGTACACGAAACAGCAGGTGTGGTTGTGGGGTTGGGTCAAAAAATGTCCGCTTTTGGGTCTTCTGCAAAAAAACAACAACAAAAAAACAAAAAAACGAATACATTGAAATCAAAATTACACACCTGTGAGCTCACACGTCACTAGACAAACTCACATCACTCCAGTTTCAATATGGCAACCTCCCAGCGGACGATCTGTTGCGTCAATTCTTTACATAGAAATTGCATATACAAGATTCCTGCTAGCAACGCCAAACAGGTAGAAATTTAACACTTAGAACACACCCCATATTTTTTACGTTTGAGTCTCTCTGCCGTTCGCTTGTGGACTCCTTACAGGCGTTTTTGCACGTTGTCGGAAAAGAGTCCGCGTTAGCAATGTAGCACGTAGCTGCCGATATTTTTTTAAGATCAAAAGTTGGCTTTCCGTTTTTTTTCCAAAGTTGTTCTCTGTGCTGTTTCGAAAAAAAGAGCTTTGTGTCATTTTTTGTTTCATTTAATTAAAGTACCCGCATGCACTGCAGACACAGGGAGGGGAAAGTGTGCACTCGTGATGTTTTGGAGTCGTCGTTTCCGGGGGGGGGAAGGAGAAACCAAGCGCGCCTAAAATGTCCCACACGCACACGCACGAAAACACGTCGATTACGCACTCACGGAGAAGGAAGCACTATCTGATTCGGATGAGAGGACGGCTGTTTTAAAGTGCAATATCTACATGGACAGACCACCGGCGTCACCTCCTGGAGAGATTTTTCCCTGAAAATCGACAGGCTGTGATGGCACCCCCTGTTGACCAAAGGGTGGAAGTGTTGAGTCGTATCGCTTGCATTATTGTGTTCCTGAATGCAGTTTTTTCATCAGTTGAAGTTGTGCGGAGTAGTAGTAGTAGTAGGGCTCAAGTTGAGTAACCATCACGGCTGTTTGAAAGATACAATGTAGTGGAGCATCCAGTGCCAGCTCCACCTAGTGGTCAAATCTCGTTACAGCACAAAGCGAAAAAAGCAGTTATGTGCAAGTTGTATCAGTGAAAAAAAACAGGCAATGTCCTATATTATTTGCGACTCTCCTCGGTAATTCAGACACAAAATCTTGATCTTGAAAAACAATAAATACAAAATAATTAACATAAATACAAGTTTACATTGTGCAGTGCTGCATATGCATAACACCATTACAGTCAGTAGGAACGTTGACATTGCGGTACAAGATGGAAAAAAAGTACAACGGAAATTCAGAGAGCGGAGACAGAAAGAGGCCATGCAGAGACAGGTCCAAAACGGAAGGGGGAGGAGCTTCCAGAGTTGAGGACACGCCCACTTCACCGGACACAGCCCCCTCTTTCGACAACACAGCACATATGTTGACAGACGAAGGATTTTGGCATTTCACACAGGAATATTCGGGGGTTGGCGAAAATGTTTTGGTTGAACAGGATGGTCAAAGTTTTGGTTCAAGATCTGGCTTTGGGATAAACATGGAAAAATAATTAATATGTCAAATAGCAACAGGGGCGCTTACGAAATTCCGATTCCGAAGTCCCCGATATCTAAAGGCATGCTAGCCGGGTGGAAGTTAGCAGCCAAAAACAACGGAATGAACATCGGTGTGGAAAAAACTGAAATCTGAATGAGTAAACAGAATATTGGTCAACTTCTGGAACAAAATTTTGGAATTTCAGATCACAAAAAAGTGCGGAAGGAAGAAGGAAGGAATCAGTTCGTTGATAGGTCCGTTATTACTGGACTGAGAAATCGGCCAATGGCGTGGGGCGGGCGGGGCTCGCGGTCAGGGCTCCATGCACATGGGCAGGTTGACAAAGGTGAAGACGTTGAACTCGATGAGGATGGAGAAGCAGAGGAAGATGGCGTACAGGATGAGCACGTACACGCCCAGTTTGAAGTCCAGACGCCATTTGTTCAGGTGGATCCCCAAAACCTGTGGAAAAGACAACACGATTATAAAAGTTCTTTCAAGCATTGCAATTGTGATTAGATTTGCAATTTATGTTTTAATACTAAGCATCTCTACTGGCTTAAAATAAAGTTAGTTCGGAATTCATTGGTTTAACACTGATAACCTTGGGCTGCAAGCTGGATTGCCATGAGATCTGAGATTTCAAACTCATGGGAATCCATCTTGTACCCAGCTATTTGAGTTCACACACAATTTTTTGGTGCCAAAGAGAGAATTTTGCCACCAAAAATGTCAATGTGTTATTCCAGATTGATATTACAGGGATAAACATGTATTAGCATTGTGATATGAGTCTGAATGAAGACACAACTGTGCCCAACTCAGAGCTTTTATGTTATGGGGACAAAAGTTCAGCATTACTCACCGTCAGAGCCACAGAGCCCAGCAGCAGCACCACAGAGTACACCAGCCCACGGCTATTGATCATGACCTGAAGAGAGAGGGACATAGTTCTGTTAGCCTCCACAGACCTCGCCTGTAATGAACCGATGAACCACAGTCTGAGGGCACTTACCTCAGAGCCATAACTGATGCAGACCGTCTGCAAAAACCAGGGCAGCCCCAGACCCACCAGGATGTCGAACACGTTACTGCCGATGGTGTTGGAAACCGCCATGTCCCCCAGACCTGAGGGGAAAAAAGGGAGAGAGGAGGGAGAGGTGCAAGAGGGGAAGTGTACAAGGACTTAAGCGCTTGCCAAGATTTTTATTTACCATAGCAACATTAATTATAATGGCCATGCTAGCATAAAAGGTAATGTTTGTGATATAGTAATACGCTGGAGAAAGGGTACAGAAATATGTAAAGTTTCTACCATATTTGAACATTTGTAACAAAGAGCTAAACCAATCTTTAAAAACACACAGAGAGTGACCAGGCTGCATTAGATCAGTAAATACTTGAAACATTTCACTCTTAATCTACTGTGTACATTTCCTCACAATAAAAATCAGTCAAATTTGTCTTTCTAGACTTCAACCGTTTACACTGCAGTGTGGTCTCATCATGAATGACAATCTAATCATACTCCAATGTTTTCATTACCCAGAAATCAAATTCAGAACAAATGGTTTTGGTGTGGTTTCAAAATATTTCTACAGTCCGATGTTCAAATGATCTGAGGGCAGCAAAGGTAAAATCATTATTCAGATGTGGTTTAGTAATGGAGCCCGCTAGTTCAACATTTGTGGATTTTTCTCTGCGATATTTCTCATTAAAATTTTACTGACACAAAACACTGTCTCCTGCCAAATCTGAGGGAGACATCAGGACATTGTACCATCTGAAAACAACTAACCGAGTAAAAAAAAAACAATCTTGGATACATTTCTGTTGCATTAGTGGAAAAACCTGCCAGGATAAGTAACTGTATTGATCTGTATCCAAGCACACAGATGGGGTTACCGTTCAATCCAAACTAAAAACTTGCTCCAGAAATACCCAGTGAACACAACTCCACAGCTCTCCGCAGCCTGCTATTGATTTTGGTAGAAAGCCGAACCTTGACGCGCCACAATGAGGCTGGCGATGCAGTCTGGAACGCTGGTGCCCGCCGCCAGAAACGTGATGCCCATGATGACGTCCGGGATTCCCAGTGTGTAGCCGATAATAGTCACCTGAACGAAAACAAGGAGATGCGGGTAAGACTGTGGCTCTGGGGGGACGACATTGAAAAGTCTAAAATTAAATTCTCCTCATAGGAGCAATAATATTTTTGCAATCCATCTGAAATGAACACCAAAAATAAAACATGGCTCTAAATGTATAACAGACTCCACTATAAAATTAAAGGAGCACTATGTAACTTTTTGGCTGGGGGTCCGTCACCCGCTTGTTTCTGTGGATGTCATTGCTCTGCCTGGAATATTGCACAGTAACCTGGAATACTTGGGAAAAACAGGCATTCTGACTGAGTGGGGTCGCTTCTCTGCAGATCTGACTCGGTCTGTTTTGGTCTCCATGAAGATAGAAAGGTTTAATGCCATACAGTGAAACTTTCCAGACAAAGGAATAAGGAATTTGATGGATCCTCCACCAGAAAAGTTACACAATGCATCTTTAAACACCAAAATGCAGAAATATCACCGTAACCTTGTTCTGAAGATTATATTAAAATGATAAATGGCCACATTTTTATACGTTTTTCCACCTTAAAGCGCTTTAAATCAAGAAACCACTCACCCATTCATTCACACCCCAATGTACGCAGACACTGGGAGTGAGGTGGGTTGAGGGTCTTGCTCAAAGACGCAACAACAGTATTCATCTGTGGAAGCTGGAATTGCACCCCCAGCCTGTGGGTTAGTGGATCTGATCGCTCATCCATTCACACACAGATTGTTTGCCTGTATCCTTCAAAACAACATTTTCTTTGTTGTCAACAATCCATCGAATCCTGCTCCAATATTTTAGCATTTATGCACATTTTTTAAAGAAAACATCCCGTATATTGTGTTTGCGTCTGCTATATAGTTGTTATCTATAATTTGCACATTTTAAATCACAGTATTCATCTAAAACAGCTTAATAATAAAAGAAACAAGCCCGATGGATAGCTATTGCGCCTCGTTGCTAAATGCCCGTCGGCTGCAAACCCAACGGTGCAGGTGGGAGTGTTGCAGAGTAAATCCATGGACGAAGCTGACCGTTCTACCATCTATCCTTCAAAACAACATTTTCTGCACAGTGAAATATCCAACTCCAATCACGCTCCAATACTGCAGGGTTTATATGGGCATTTCTTAAGTAAAAAACAGTAGGGGGATTAATTGGAAGCTTGTCAGATTCTTACGTCCTTGCCCACGGGGACACGACAACCTTATGTGTCCAACAGGGAGTCAAAGCAGCTGCACTCCCTCTTCTTCACTGTTGTTATTTAGTTATGTTTCAGTCACACATGTTTAACACACAAACATTTAGGCCAAGTTCTCCTCTCAAAAAACACACACTCTGTTGGACTTTGTAATGTCATACAAGAAGAGCTCCACTGTGTTTTTAAACTCCATACACCTTCACTAGAATCATTTGGATACCCTCTGCCCTGGAATTACCCATTTCTACTAACCAAAAATAAACGGTAGCTGTTAACTTGAAAAATACCACTTCATGACATAATTCATGACATCACAAGGTAGAACAGAGCATTTTGAGCTTTGGAGATGTCGACAAACTAATAAAAAAGGATTACTTACACATTTGTGAATGAAACAAAACAATTCCAGGTATGTTTTTTGATGAGATAATGTTTTAACACGAGTCAATTTTCCGTAATATAGGACCTTTAATGACCTAATGTGAGGTGAAATATCATTTTTCGCATGTCACACAACTGTTAAATAATATTCAGAGAAGTTACGATTAGAAGTCAGAGTGTGTTTTTCTGGCAGTTTGTCTGGGTGTGCATAGAAATGGCTTTTTCAGTTTTCATGAGAAGTTTCGAACAAAATCACTCACTAAGCACAACATCCCCCTAAACTTTATAATGAGAGAAGTAAGCTTTTAATCTGCCTGGGATTTAACTCAGGAGTTTAACTGTTTATAACACAGTGACTATTTGGTTTAATTAATTTGAGAATGTGATTGTCATTTGACTTTAATAAAATGCAATCAATGAATCAAAAAAAAAAAAAAAAAATCCTGTTGAGTGACAAAAACACGTGAGATCTTGTGTTTAACTTGAATTGTGAGTAGATCTGAATATATTTTAACTACAAGACAATGAACAAGTCATATTCTACTTAAAGGGCCCATAATACAACATTTTCTGATCTACATTATAATGTTTCCTCATCACAAACAGACCTGGAGTTGTGTTTTGTTTCATTCACACGTTTAACACAAAAACACTGCATATTTAGGCTGAGTTCTTCTGTCAACTTGAAAACTACAGCTTGACCGCTTCAGGTACAGGGCCTTTTCAGAGGATTAATACAATAGTTAATGGCTGAATACTAAAATATAGCCATATACAAACACGTATTAATGAGTAATTTATAAATGACTATACAAGACAGTTTTACTATTATTTAGTGATTACGGTGTGGTTCCTAAACTAAAGCGTTGACATTCTATTTTATTTCCTATCCAACTCTCCCATTGTCCAGTGACTAGACAGAACTGCAGTAGTAAAAATAGTATCTGTCCGTTACTTTTTAAAGTGTACTCAATTTTAAAGTGGATACTTTTTACTTTTACACTACACTACATTTTTAACAGGATTGAAGAGTAAAAGTATTTTTTATGATTGTGTGAGACCTGCTGAAAAGGCTGAGGAATAATTTTTAACGCATTCGTAGATTTAAAAAAAGAAAAATATAACAAACAGATATAAACAGTGCAGGAAATACTCTGAGTATATTTTTAAACAGGTACTTTAATACTTTTAAACAGCTTTACCTTGCATTTATTAAATTACAGGTGGTTTTATAGCTCAAAAATACCTAGAAAAACATTCTGACTGTGAGCGGGGTCGCCTCTCCGCAGAGCTGTCTCCATGAAGATAGAAATGTTTAATGCCATACTGTGAAACATTCCAGACAAAGCAATTACATCTCCATGGAGAAAAGCGTTTGACAGACCCTCCACCAGAAAAGTTACACAATGATTTTATTTTTTTCAGGTGATACTTCTACTTGTTTTTTTTTTTGCTCCATATCTGTACTATTAACAAAATGGAGTACTTCTTCCACCACTGCGCTCTTACCATCCAGACCATGACGTAGGAGAAGATGGCGATCCAGAGCGTGGACAGGATGAAGGAGAGCATGAAGAACTTCTCCCAGCGAGGTTTAGCACAGTTGGGCACGGTGAAGAACAGCAGCAGGAGCAGGGGCCAGGAGATCAGCCATTTGATTTTACTGCCACAACCTCCTATGGAAAGAACACAGACAAATACAGCCACTTTTTATTATTGATCGACTTAATGTACCATATTAAAAATTTTAATTATATTACGTAAAATTGACGGTTTTGAGCTTTCAGCCATGTTATAATGTTGTTACCTCATCAAAAACACACCTGGAGTCATGTTTTGTTTTCACCGTTGTTGCATATTTTGGTGTATTTTATTCCTTTAGTGTAGCGTCCCCTTAGTGTTTTATTTTGACATTTGTCCTGTCAGTTTGTTGCGTTTAGTTTTACTTCCAGTCTGCTGATCGTTTTCCCCACCCTGTTGTGTTACTCCTGTGTCTGTGTGCGTTTATACCCTGTTTGTGTTCTCCTCTGCTTTGTTGTTGGTCCATTGTCATTATCAGTGTCTCGTCACGTCATGCCAGTTTCGATTTTTGGATTTTGGTCAATCTTTGTTTGTTATTCAAGAACGTGAATAGCAGTTCTGCATTCTGGGTCTTCCCTCTGTTTCTACATGACAGTATGGAGTTTAAAAACACAGTGGAGCACTTCCTGTATTCCCACATCACATCAGTGTTTTCAATTTGAGAGATGAGCTTGGTCTAAATATGCAGGGTTTGTGCGTTAAACGTGTGCGAATGAAACAAAACACAACTCCAGGTGTGTTTGTGATGAGGAAACATTATAATATAGATCATATATAAAAATAGTGTAATATGGGCCCTTTAATAGTCACTGTGCTGTAGTAATGAGACTTTTTGACCCAAAGAATAGAGCAGAAAAGCTACTCCAACTGATAGAAAAGTACTGTAATTAAAGGTCAGGTATTTTCTTCTGTTCTAGGTATGGAATAGTGCGGAAACCTGACTGTCAAATATAAATCTCACATTCTTAGTTTGGTCAAAGTGGCTGTAACATTACGGGGGTGTCTACTCTGACTGCCCCACAGACCATCTTCGTCAGTTGCGAGACGGGTTCTGAAGATCATCAGAGCGCCCTCTCATGTGCTCAACACTCAGTATGAGCTGCAGTCTGGGAGGAGATACAGAGTTCCTTTATGCAAAAATAACAGGTAGAAAAACGTGTTCCTACCCCAGTTCATAGTGTGTGGAGCCCGAGGGATTGTATATTGTCCAGTCCTACATGTTTTTCTTTTGTTATGTCATGTCTGGATGTTATGTTAATGCTACTGACCCCTGCTCCGAGCCATATTTCTCCACGACGAAACGAAATGAACAATTCGTTTTTTCGTTTTTGTTTTTTTTTTAATTTGCAGTTTATTCAGTGCTTTTTTTTCTCCACATAAGTCACAATATATTTGCATTTTTTTTGTTTGTTTGTTTTGTTTTTTTTCCCACATAAAAATAACGTAAAGATGCATAAAAAAATAATAATAATAATAATTGAAAAAAATAATTAATAAATAAATACAGAATTTAAAAAAAAAAAAAAAAAAAAAAAAGACATCTGCGTTTACAATAGACTGCATAATATAGAGACTGCAAAACATGACCTGTGCATGTTTCAACACATTTTCTTGGCAAATGCGCTCTAGAGGAGCCACTGACAGGGACACAGGATACTAGGGATGGGCGATACGTCGGTCCCAGGTTTTTGTAGACATGGAGATTGGCTGATAACAATATTCAATACCATGTTTTCCAGCGCTGCCCCAGTCCGTGTGTGCTCATGTGTCAGTGCCAGGCCCTCACTGCATCAAATTTGTCCTTTAAGTTTGTGTATGGTCAGGTTTGAAGCCCCGGGAATGTTACTTTCATTATTTTTTTATGAATTATTATTTGATTAAACATTTGTACTTTTGGTCATCTAAAATATCTATGTAAATATTTATCATTTTAGTCATACTTTTAGTCATTTTGTATTTAGTTTTATTTACTTTTAATCAGCATAAATATGAACACTGGCCAATTACCATCTGAGAACTTCTGCTTACTGACTGTGTATAAATGTGTAAAGTACTGTAGTAGTGTACTGGGTATGTGTATAAATGTGTAAAGTATTTGAATAGCGTACTGGGTATGTGTATAAATGTGTAAAGTATTTGAATAGCGTACTGGGTATGTGGAAGGGGGAGATGGTGTCGCTGTCTTCCGTCTCGGGCTTCTTGTCCTCGGGGACAGTCCCGTTCTCCAGGTCCACCTTCCCGTCCACCACTTGTGTCTCCACGCCGTTCGCCGTCTGCACCAACTTCTGGCGCTTTCACAAACACACACACTGAGTCAAGAGGTACACACCAGGGACAGGTCTAGTAGTAGTAGTAGTACTAGTACATTTACTCAAGTACTATCTTGACTACAACTTTCTACTTCTACTTGAGTAATATTTTATAACAATACCATTATTTGGGTATGTTTTTTGGGCCTCTGAATATAAATTCTGGGTCTCACTTAATAATAACTACACCTTAATTAGCCTTAAAGAAGGGTTATTTTACTTCTATGAGTATTAACTGCCAACACATATTTAGATCACCATGTTCCCTTTTTTTGTTCCAAAGCCTCAATCATTCTTAATAAAGCTTAATATTTCTTAATTATGAATTGCGTCTCAAACTTTATTATAGGTCCTATATTATGCAAAATTGATTCATGTGAGTTTTAAGCCATGTTAGAATGTTACCTCGTCAAAAACCTGGAGTTGTGTTTTGTTTCGTTCACACACGTTTGACTAATCCTGTGTTATTAGTCTGTCGACATCTCCAAAGTGCTGCTCCACCGTGTAATATCATGATACGGTAGTTTTCAAGTTAACAGTTAAGCTTTTGTTTGGATGATTTTAGACTGAGTCGTGGGTTCTATTTTGACGAAAAAGAAATAATATGGCGTAGTCAAAATAGTGTTGGTGATTTTATTTACAGAAGTGTGCTAAATAGTGAAAATGGGAAAAAATATATATTTACAGTCTATAGTAGTCTTTACAAAGCTTCGGAGCTGGTGCCTGCGGTGCTCACAGCTCTAACCTCAACACACACACTGCCTCTGTGAAGATGGGAGGCCTTTTTTAAAGTACAAGGCTCCTCCCCCAAATCAATTAACGAAAAACGGCTTTTTCTCCACATATAGAAACAGATACATCCCCCCCTTTAATACTGAAAAACCATAAACATTACCACAAACAAAAGTACTCTAATAATAATCTCCAAGCACAGGTAGGGAAAAAATATATACATTATGTCACCTGACGTTCCTGGTGACGTCCCATGCGTACCCTAGACCACGAGGCTCGAGTTGGCCGACGGACACGTGCACTGAGGGGCGGCGGACATGGAGGAAAGTTTGGGGATGAAACAACGGCTATGGCACGAGGAATGTTTACGCAGGAATCAAGTGTGACCCCTGACTGTAGCGATGGTTATGTGAGGAAACTCGGGGATAGCGGTAAACGGCCGGGTAAGTGAACAGACCAGGAATTGACGATCACTACCAAATGATTCTAGTGAAGGTGTATGGAGTTTAAAAACACAGTGGAGCTCTTCCTGTATTACCACATGAAATCTCAGCATGGAAGAGAGTGTTTTCAGTTTCAGAGAACTCGACCTAAAATATGCAGGAGCTTTGTATAAAACATATGTGAATGAAACAAAACACAACTCCAGGTTTGTTGTTGACGAGGAAACAACATAACATAGATCAGAAAATAACAAAATATGTGTCCTTTAAAGCTAATAAAAGTGTAGTTATTAGACAAATATTTCTTCAAGCATAGTCCGTTAAACTTGACCACAAACACTTCCAGGCCCCTCCTCTTGGCCTCCAGGCTGTACCTCTGTGATGATGAGGCGACTGGCCATCCTGAGCCTGGTCTTGGGTCCGAAGTGGCTGGTTACCATGACGCGCAGGCCGGCCTCGGGGAAGCGGAACTTGGACGGGCTGGCGTTGATGATCTCGTCCACCATCACCACCGACCCGCGGCTGTACTCCTTACTGGGCTTCACTAAAGGGGGAGGGGTTAGGTGGAAGGGGGAGAGGAAGTTAGTGAGGTGGAATGTAAAATGGTTTGCATCAAAATTGGGACTAAAAGAATTTAATTTTGACTAGACCAGGACTAGACCAAGACCAAATCATGTCTAAATGCAGGACTAGACTGGACTCAAACCAGAACCAAACATGACGAGTGTGAACACGGCTATAATTTCAAATAAGACTTGTTATAGTACAGCGATCCACCATTTTGTTTATATTTTTGTCTGATTTAGTCCCCAAATAGTCTAGTCCCACGCCGTAGTTTAGTCCCTGCCATAGTCTAGTACCCCCCATAATCTAGTACCCCCAAAGTCTAGTCCCCGCCATAGTCTAGTCCCACACCGTAGTTTAGGTCCCGCCATAGTCTAGTCCCCGCCATAGTCTAGTCCCACACCGTAGATTAGGTCCCGCCATAGTCTAGTCCCCGCCATAGTCTAGTCCCACACCGTAGTTTAGGTCCCGCCATAGTCTAGTCCCCGCCATAGTCTAGTCCCACACCGTAGATTAGGTCCCGCCATAGTCTTGTCTCCCCGCCATAGTCTAGTCCCTCCAGAGTGTAGTTCCCCTCATAGTCTAGTTCTAGTCCCACACGTAGTCTGACCCCACCCGCAGTCTGGTCCACACGTCTGGTCCACACGTCTGGTCCACACGTCTGGTCCACACGTCTGGTCCACACCTCTTGTCAGTTCCTGAGTCTCGTCCACACGTCTCGTCAGTTCCTGAGTCTCGTTCATGCCCAAGTCCGGCTCTGGTTTGAACTTCCTTTGAATCAAGAACACTTTTTGTAACAAGTCCCTGTTTAAATCCCGGTTCTAGTTCACGATCATCTCCCCAGTTTAGACCCGTTTTAGACCCGACTTTAGTCCTGTATCCAACTTTGTCAAGTCTTCTTTTAGACCTGGTGTAGTCTTAACATTACAGGGACAACTAAGCTTGTTTTTCCCCCTTGTGAGGTGGAAATTGATTTGGAAAAGTTTCCGAACTATAGTCTCTCATAAAAATGTGTTGTGTACCCGAGCAGTTCATCTTTGAGAAGAATATCTCACAGAACACATGTTGTGACAGGATACTTTTACAATATTAATGCGCCCAGACCCAAAACTGAGCCCACTTTGTCAAAAAGTTTACGACAGCTTCATTTCCACATTATTTATCTAATGTTGAGAAATATCAGCTATGTGTAAAACTGAAAGAGAATTTTTACTGATACTAAATGAAATATTGCATTTGTGGCAACCAAATATGAACCACACTAAATGCCACATCTGTACATTATGATGTTAAGCTAATCCCATTTCTGTTCAGGAGACATGTTATGCTTTATTGCAATTTAAAACATTTTTGAACACTTTTGAATGGGTATTTTATGTAAGGGCTGCCACACACTACAGGATTTTTTGGTCTTAAATGATTTTCAAACGACAAAATGCGCACACCACAGACACCAGGAGAACTGTATGTGATTTTAAATTTCCAATCGCAAAGACTGCAGCTCGATATGGCTGTGTAAAACAGGCTGCAAAGTTGTGAGCGCACCTCGTGTCTAGAGTAAAACGACTCGCTTTGAGACTCTTAAGTGTTCAAAAAATCAGAGCACTGCACTTCTAGTTTAGATACAAGACAGAACTGTGTTATTTGTTAAATGTGGTGCAATACTTCAAATACATGACTTTAATGCACAGAAGGTTGGCGATAAAGTCCAGAGGAAGTTGAGTCACTGTCGCTAATCTGCAGCTTCACCTCGATCCGTGCGCTGTGTGGATGTAACAGACACACGTGAGGAACTACTCTCACCTTTATACCTTCAAAGAACGCTTCAAACTGGATTAACGGCGCCATTTGTGGACTGGGTGTCATCATTTGCCAGTTTGTATCTTGTGCTTCTGTGTCCATCACTCCTCTGCCCCTGTTCTGTTTTATCGGCTGTTATCGTAGCGTTGTTGATGTTTGGTGGTTACGATCTGAGCAGCGCAGAGTCACACTGACACCACACACGAGGAGCTCAGCGGCTTCAAAATTGCACACGAAGACACAAAGTTGGGTCACGCCTTCCCGAACTTGGGGAGAAACAAATCGCAGCCTAAATCGGGTAAATTCTCCTGTAGTGTGTGGCGGGTTTACCTTGTTGAGCAGAATTCCCATTCATTTCAATGCAGAATTTGAGAAACGTTTTGTAGCTAAAATATGATATAAAGTTGGCCGATTTGGGTAAAATGTTTATTTAGGGGTTCTTTTCTCAGGCAGAAAACACTGTTCCACCTTGCAATGTCATGCGGTAATACAGGAAATGCTCCACTGTGTTTTTAAACTCCAAACACCTTCACTAGAATCATTTGGATACTTTCAGACCTGGATTTGCTTATCTCTACTGAACCAAAACTAAAAGGTAGCTGTTAACTTTAAACTACCACTTCATGACATCACAAGGTGGAACAGAGCATTTCAATCTTCAATCAAAACATGTATAAATGAAACAAAACAACTCCAGGTACGTTTCTGATGAGGCAACAATTTTCTAACACGACTTAAAGCTCACAGGAGTCCATTATGCGTAATAGAGCACCTTTAATATTAGAACTTACATCCCCTTTAAAATCTAACCTTAACGTCACAAAGTTGTATTATTTAAAAAGGCAAGAAACTCCAAAAAGCCTTAGTTTGCGGTGTTGGCCATTTTGTATATTTTGCCTTCGCCCACAGCGGCTGGGACCATCCGCTGGGCCCGTGCGGAGCTTCAAATGGTGTTCCCAAATCGCCTGGCGCAGCTTTGAAGTCCCTGTGAATATGGATGCCCTGCCTCGACCGAAGATTGATTTGCAATTCTGTGACAGCGGCGAGCGCGTGGACCTCCAGGCTGGAGACGGGCAAAAGGGACTGCGCTGTGATCTGCCATTACCCCATCAAGGAAAGATTTACAATTAGTATAATCATTTGAATATGTTTTTATGATTCATGGTTTCTTTAATTACACTGTAGACCCTTTCCACAAGTGATATGCAGAGTGGTACTGATAATAAAGGTGCTGTATTACACAAAACTGATTCTTGTGAGCGTTAAGTCATGTTAGAATGCTGTTACCGCACCAAAAACATACCTGGAGTTGTGTTTTGTTTCATTCACACGTTTGAAAGCTCAAAGCTCAAAATGCTCTGTTCTACCCAGGGCTGAAAGTCGTTTTATTTTTTTTGCCGGTACTATTGGGCATTCCTTTTTTATACCGTCCGTCACAGCTTTAGAATATGATTCGGGTAAAATGAATAGCCTAATCATTTTAAAATGTACATCAGGCACATTATTATTATTATATTATGTTCAGTCTGAGCCAGAAATACTTTTAAAATAAGTGGTTTAGGTCATGGTTCAAGTGTAGACTCTATTATTTCAGTGGGACTACTTTTCTGTGCGTAAGGCTTGGCGTACCACTGCGTAACGGACCGTGCCAGTTTACTTTCATCCCTGGTTCCACCTTGTGATGTCATGTAGTGGTAGTTTACGTTAACAGCTCCTTTTACCTTTAGTTCAGTAGAGATTGGTTATTCCAGAGCTGAAATGATCCAAATGATTCTAATGAAGAGTGTTTTCAGTTTGAGAAAAGAACTAAGAGAGCCTAAATATGCAGGTTTGTCTGTTAAATGTGTGCGAATGAAACAAAACACAACTCCAGGTCTGTTTGTGATGAGGAAACAAAATAGCGTAATATGGGCCCTTTAACAAAACACGACACTGGATACTTCTAAAATACCATGTTTGAAAATCTCATCAACTTTAGCTCAACACGTCTCCTTGAAGCTCCATAAGGATTAGCCAAACGTCTGTATATTTACCACATATTCTGGCTTAATTTGAAGTTTTATGCATGCAAGAGCGCGCTTTAATTAACAGTGTAAACATATACAGGTAAACAGTCCCCGCAGTGCACCTCATCACCACCAGAGGGAGGGCCGAGGGGGAGCGAGCGTGCCCAGGAGGAGGCAGCCGCCGTGGGGTAGGGGGTAGGGGCAGTGGTGGATGAAGTACTCAGTTTTGGTACTTGAGTAAAAAAGACAGATACATGAGCAAAGAAATACTCAGGTAAAAGTGTCAACGTGAAGAAATCTACTTAAGTAAAAGTATTAAAGTACTTGCTTAGAAATGTGCTTTAAAAGTAAAAAGTAAAAGTATTTCACACAGATTTTGAGATTTAATAAAGCTAAAAAAAAAAAAAAACAACAAAACTGGGCTGAACTTTTGAACAGAACCATTTGAATCAAGCATTTTTATTTTTTCTAGCCGTTTTTACTTGCGCGTTTTTGTTTGCTCAAATTATAAGTGTTCAAAATAAATCCTCAGGCTTTTTGGCAGCTCTCAAACAAAAAAATCATAAAAAAATATATATTTTTACTTTTCAGTCCAATATCCATTCTCAAATGTATTTAAAGGTGCACTGTGTAACTTTTCTGGTGGAGGGTCCGTCAAATGAAGATCTTATTATTGTTTTGTCTGGAATGTTTCACAGTATGGCATTAAACCTTTCTATCATCATGCAGACCAAACTAGACCAAGTTACAGGTCAGATCTGTGGAGAGGCGACCCCGCTCACAGTCAGAATGTCTGTCTTTCTAAGTATTTGAGCTATAAAAACTCCTGTAATTGAATAAATATAAGGCAGAGTTGTTTAATGTCATACTGTGGAACATTCTAGATAGAGCAATGACATGACATATATAACGCACCTTTAAGAAAAAGTATTAAAGCACTTGTTTAAATTTTATTTTTTTTTTAAGTAAAAAATAAAAGTATTTTGTGCAGATTTTGAGCTCTAAAAAGCGTCAAACGTACTGATTTTAATAAGGATTTGTGCTGAATTTGAAATCGTTTTTCCCAGCCGTTTTTATTTGCGTATTTTCATTCAGACGTGTTAAAATAAACCCCTCAGCCTTGTTCCAAATAATTATCCAAAATACTTTTACTTTTCAGTCCTGTTCAAGAGCACAGCTGTAAAAAGTATCCAGTTCAAAATGTACTTAAGTAACGCACAGATACCAAAAATGTATTACAGTCTTTTAATTATTTTGTATTTCAAGTTTGTACCTAAAATGTAGTATACTTAAGTACTTTACTACTTTTACTTGGTTACCTTCCAGCACGGTGTAGGGGGCAGCTGAATGCTAGCCGCTCCCTGCAGACAGACTACAGCAGAGGTTTAGTCAGGCTAAACAGACAGGCAGGTTAAAGAGCCACACCGGGCAAAGCGCACACACATGTACTATGGAGTCTGGCAGCTGGAAAATGGGTTATTGGCAGAGGTGAAGCTGAGTACTAGTACTACTAATACCACTATTACTACCTCTACTATAACTACTGCAACTTACCACTAACTTCTGATACCGTAACTTACAACTACTACCATTACAAACTACTCCTACCCATCACTAACTTCTAATACTACAACTACTACCCATTACTAACTTGTACCAATTATCATCTCTAATACTACTACTAATTACTACCACTAAAATACTACTACATCACTTCTATTATTATTTATACTTAATTTCACTATGCAAAGTACAGATTCAATACAGTTCATCCAGGAACCAGTTTCAGCTACTGCTGCTGCTGCTGCTGCTGCTACTGCTACTGCTACTACTGCTACTGCTACTGCTACTACTACTGCTACTGCTACTGCTACTGCTGCTACTGCTACTGCTACTGCTACTACTACTACTACTGCTACTGCTACTGCTACTGCTACTGCTACTACTACTGCTACTGCTACTACTACTACTACTGCTACTACTACTGCTACTACTACTGCTAGTACTACTACTGCTGCTACTGCTGCTACTGCTACTACTACTACTACTACTGCTGCTGCTACTACTGCTACTACTGCTAGTACTACTGCTACTGCTACTGCTACTACTACTACTACTACTGCTGCTGCTGCTGCTGCTGCTGCTACTGCTGCTGCTACTGCTACTACTGCTACTACTGCTACTGCTGCTACTACTACTACTACTACTACTACTACGACTCCTACTAATACTACTACTACTTCAAACTGTCAATGAAAACCTTCTAGCCTCTTTCCACCTCTGGTTATTAGCCAAGAAAGCAGTCCTAGGAGACAAACTGCATCACCAAATGTTTTAGAAGTGCTTCAGTACCAGACTGGTATCACAATCAAGAAGGCTGGTGGTTCAATCCCATGTCCAGTTGCGTTCTGTTGTGTCCTTAGGCAAGATACATCTGCCAATATATGGATTTTTAGACTATTGGATTATTAACGTGGTGGTAAATTTCACATGGATATGCAAACAGATCATCTTTGGTGAGGCAGTTCTAGAAGACAGAAGGACTGGAGAAGTATTTACAGTAAAGTGCAAAGGTTTGGGAAGTTTTAGATAATTATATGCCATGTGTACTACGTTTTAACTAGGAATACTGCATTTCCTGCTTCCATTAACTCTATTACTGTCTCTACTACTAAAACTACTACCTTTAATGATAACACTAACACTACAGAACTGCTAAAACTTCTACTACTCCACTTGTGAACTCTACGACTACTGCCTCTGCTACTGCAATAACTATTACTACCACTACTCATACCACAAATACTAGTACTTTACGCATTATTCTGAAAATCACTACTCCATTTGAAGTTTGTTTAGTTTGTCTCATTTTTGTGTCCTCTAAAAACACCAAATTTTATCCATTATTATTATGTAGTAGTTTTCCCTAATACCGTTTTACTCTTCCTTGGGCCACTACTTTGTACTTCTACTTGACTAATATTTTGAAGTAACGCTACTCTACCAAAATAAAGCTTTAATTACCACTATTACCACTTACTACATCTACTTCGATTATTATTTATCCTTAAAATCACTATGCAAAGTACAGATTCTATCCAGTTCATCCAGGAACCACTTTACTTCTTGTTGATTTATATTATTTTGAAGTAAAACTACTCTAAAAATACTACTATAATACTACAAATTTGGGCTACTCCACCCAAACTAAAGCTTAATTAGCAGTACTACCATGACTACTACCACTACTCTACCCAAAATAAAGCAGAAAATAGGGTACTTTTTAATCCCTAAACACACAAATATAACCTTCTTAAAACCTTTGCACCGTACTGTAATTTCATGAGTAAATAGAAGAAATCAGAACTAAATTTTTTTAGCAGAACAGACTTAGCAAAAGCCAGAATTGGTGACACGTAGTATTAGTATTTGTAAATTTGCAGTAGTCCCTTCCTTGGGCCTGTCTGGTTAGCCTCACCTGGGGAGAGGAGGGGAGAGGTGGGGTCATCGTCCCACACAAACTCAGTGCTCATACTACCATCCTCCATTTCACTGCTGGTCACCGCCGCGTTGCCGTTGGCGACATTCTTCTTGGACTTCCCCGTGAAGCACCGCTGCATGCTCGAGTTGAACCTGGGCGAGAAAAACAAAGGGCGAAAATGTCAAAAAAGCAAAAATGTTACAAAAAATACAGAAAACAGCGACTTAATAAAGGGTCGGATTTTGGAAGGGCTACGGAAATATGAAATACTACTACTGCAACTACTGCAACTATTACAACAACGACAGCTAATACAACTACAACAATTACTACAACTACAGCAACTATTACAGCAACTACACCTACTACACCTACAGCAACTACTAAAACAACTACTACAACTACTACAACAATGACCAAAACAACTACTGAAACAAAGACTGCAAGAAATACTATTACTTATTACCTACTATTTCTTCCACTACTACCGATAGACGGATCGATCACTACTACCACTACAAGACTACTTTTACTACGCTTATTATTAGTACTCCTCCTCCTCCTACCTGTACCACCACTTACTTCTTACGACCTATTAGCTCTACCATTACTACTGCTACTACCACTACTAGATATTAGATCGATCACTACCACTACTACAACCATCCATCAACTATCAAGTATCGCTACTACTACGAGATTACTTCTACTGCACTTATTATTAGTACTCCTGACTACTAATACTCTTACTCTGTACACCTTCACTGGAATCATTTGGATCATTTCAGCCCTCGAACTGCCAATCTCTACTGAACCAAAGGTAAAAAGTAACCGTTAACTTGAAACGTGATTCTAACGTGTCTTAAAGCTCACAAGAGTCCATTTTGTGTGCCATAGGACCTTTAACGTGTCACAGGGAAATGATTTGCAATCCCGCTCCCTTTTGTGGGCGCAGATAAAGCTGTGCTAATGTAGGACAGCGTCTCCCTGCTACACGGGCAGATGAAAGGCTGCTGTGTGCTGTACAGTCATTAGAGCCAAACAACTGCTTCTATAGGAGACACAGAGATGGCCTAGTTATGAAGTTACCGCAGTGCTCCAGCTGTACTGCAGAGAAAGAGCACAAAGTGTAAAGAAGACATATTGTGCTAGTGTCTGCTGTAGTTATAATGCACGACACCCGTGGATCATTATGTTAAATCGCAATAATGAGCTAAAACTAACTTAAAAAGGTGCTGTAGCTGATTTATTGATACTTTACAGCTGAAATCATCCACATTCTGCTTTGTCTGAGGCTTTATTAGAGCGTTTTGGGCTATATTTTGAATGGGATTAGCTGGAAGTACAACAGGTTTATCTACGTCACTCTCACCTTTTGGTTGAAAACTCCTAAACAGGACCATGAACGCTCGTAATGCTCACAGGCTCCTGAAAATGTGCGGTTTGAATCGATTTTGTGTCGTGTCGAATGATCTTAACACTTTTTTGGCTGCGTTTGCCAATGTGTGCGTTGTGTCACCATGGTAACTAAACATTGCACCATTAGAGATAAATGTAGAACACCCCCAGCATGATGTTGCTGTAAAGCATCAATGCAGAATATAACATAACTAGTTTGTTTTAAACGGTTTGCAGTGGTCCAAAGTTATTCCTCACTTACTTTATGCATTCAGAGCGTCCTAATTATTCACCACGACGAGTTTATAAGCGCTTTTCTTAACTATCAGAGACCAGAGCAGAGTTTTGCCGTTAAGGTAATGCTAGCATGGTAGCACTTCCTGATTCTCGGACAATAAAACGCTTTATAATTAGATGCAGACAGAACACAGCGGACTTATTCTGACCACAAGAGATGCTCATACGATACATCTGTACTGGAGTAAGACACATTTGGCTCAAATACGCGAAAAAAATTTAACTGGGCATATGTCTCCTTAAAAGCTGCATTGTGTAACTTTTCTGATGTTTCACGATATGGTATTAAACCTTTCTATCTTCATGGAGACCAAACCAGACCAGATTACAGGTCAGATCTGTGGAGAGGCGACCCTGCTCACAGTCAGAATGCCTGTTTTTCTTGGTATTTTTTTAGCTTTAAAACCACCTGTAATTGAATAAATGTAAAGTAGAGCTGTTTAAAGGTCATACTGTGGAACATTTCAGGCAGAGAAATGATGTATCCATAGAAACAAGCAGGTGATGGAGCCCCAACCAAAAAGTTACACCTTTAAGAGAAAGTTAGACCATATGTCATTAGTATCAGAATTACTAATAACTGTCAGCATAGCGATTCTCAATAGTTTTTTAAATTCTTTCTAAAAGTTGGAGCTTTTTGTGCAGTTCAGGTGCAGTGTCAGCAGTCCCACCGCTCCATTGTTATTGTGCAGATTTCTGTGTCATTTCTGAATAAATAGAGAAAGAAAATGGGTCTAATTACAACTAATAATGACAAGTTCAGCTTTGATTTATTTTTTGAAATGAAAATGAAACAAGAACAAATGATTCGCTGGCCTCAGGTGGGGACAAGCTCACAGTGTAGTTTTTTAGCAACTTTTCTTAAATGCCAAAATCAAATAAAGTTGCTAATTTTGGTTTGACTGGACTGAAGTTCAGATTGCAAATGTTTTGTTTCTAGACTCTTCTATAGCTTCTGATTACTGGTTCGAGCCAATTCAAAGCTAATTATTTGGACAATATTTTTTTATTTTTGTAATTAGACAAAAAAGCATAAATATAGTCAAATAATATTGACTTAACTGACTAGTTAAACCCACCGTGTCTTTTTTTTTTTTGTCAAAACACGTCCTTGGTGCGAGCGGGCTTGCATCTCCACAAACCCGATTCTCATTTGGTCTGGAGGAAGGCCTCAACATGACAAACAAGAAAACACAACTCCAGGTATGTTTTCGATGAGACAACATCCTTACTGTGAGCGGGCTTGCATCTCCACAAACCTGACTTTTCCTTGGCTTGTTTGGAAATGGTGCTCCTTTGGCTATAATATTCCACAGTATGGCATAAAAACTATCCATCCATTATCGGGTATCAACGACAATATTGTAAATTTTGATGAATCGGATATCAGTTCCAAGACATCGGTTCAGCTGATATTCTATTTTCATCTATAAATTGGTGTAATGTATTTTAGTTTCCTT
The DNA here is from genome assembly GCA_029959045.1 of Taenioides sp. WSHXM2023. NCBI lineage: Eukaryota > Metazoa > Chordata > Actinopteri > Gobiiformes > Gobiidae > Taenioides > Taenioides sp. WSHXM2023. The sequence goes on from CM057103.1 coordinate 22,940,781, forward strand.
AGAAAGCCTCCACCTACTAAGGAAAACTCAGATAATTTCATGTACATAAGGACCTTTTAACAGTAATTTATAAATCACCTTCAGTCTGTCATCCTGGTTCCAGTTCGCAACAGTAAAACACAAATCCAAACTCACCCGTGTCATAATTCAGCGAAGCAAAATCACCGGTACAGTTCAAACCCCTCGGTCTGAACTCTACAGTCGCTCAGCGGTGAGAAAAGCGACTCACTGAGGACTCCTTCCACCTGCTCCATAACTCCTTCACCAGGCAAGAGCTACAAAGTCCCTCTGGCCCATAAAAACACACACAAAAAATCGATTTATTCCAAATACCATCGCAACTCTGGTGGAGTTCAGAGAGGGTCTAATTACAACCAATAATGACAAGTTCAGCTTTAATTTTCTTTTTGCAACGAAACTGAAACAAGAAAAAATTATTCGCTGGCCTCAGGTGGGAACAAACTCAGTGTAGTTTTTTAGCAACTTTTCTCAAATGCCAAACTCAAATAAAGTTGGTTTGACTGGACTAAAGTTCAGATTGCAAATGTTTTGTTTCTAGACTCTTCAATAGCTTCCGATTACTGGTGCGAGCCGAATTCAAAGCTAATTATTTGCACAATATTTTACAATTTGGCTTGTAATTAGATAAAAAAGCAAATATAGTCAAATAATATTGACTTAACTGACTAGTTAAACCCACCATATCTCAGACCACTGCTGGTGTTTTTAGTGATGTGTCTTTTAAATGGGTTTTTGTGTGTCTTTATAGAGAAAAATTTCTTCTTTCACCTGCCGGGACCGACAAAGCTCATCTACACATCTATCCATCCATGCATCTCGCTTTACAATGCTGTTCTGTTACTTTACTTGATAAATAACAGTTACAAAACACATTTAGATAATCGTTTCCCATACGCCTTTGTGTTTATATTAACCGATACCAGTCTCTGCGCTGGTATCGGTTAATATACGGTTATAGCGGGCATCGGCAGCTACTTAAAACCATAGTACCAACATCGGTATTGGAACAGAAAAAGCTGGATCAGTGCATCCCTAACCCTAAGGACTTTCTTTCTTAGTTTCATTTACAGTGTGTAACGCTGGGGCTCTACTACTAAAACATGGGTACAGCCCTTTTAAATTCAGAAATAGCTCCATTTCCATGCTACTTATAGACTGTTGCAACCCAGAAGTGCTGTGTGTAGTAGTAGTAGTTGGTAACAGTGACCAGAGCTTGTATTTCTGTAAAAATTATCAAAAAGATTTTCAAAAATTGCTGCATCGAAAAATTCTAGGTTCAAAAAGTCCCCCAAAATCTCCATATTAACAAAAGTAATTACACTTAACGCAGCGCTCATAATCAGGCCCATCTGTCATCCGTCAACACTCCACTTACTCCAATTAAAACACTGACTCAGACCCAAAACGGACCAGCGCAGATTTGAAGCGCGCACACATTCTGAAGCCAGATTTCCTCACACTAAAATGAGCAGAAGACTGATCAGGCTTTAGCCCCAGTTCTTATCCACGGGGCAGGGGAAGATTAGCCTGTCCCTGCCCAGAGGGAAGAGGCTGCTGCTGGGGGAGAGAGGCAAATTACAGAGGGGGTTGGTGGGGCACAGTGGAGGAGGGCGCGTGATTGGCAGTAATTTGGAGCCATATTCTATTCGGGCAAAAATGGTCCTGGTTTAGCAGATTTTCAGGAGACAGTTGGTGCATAGAAGAGAGGTCTTTATTGTAGGTTGTCTCTGGTTGGCATGCGTATAGATTATTTCTCCATCTGGGTACTCCTGACCCAATGTCCCAGCAGCATTGAATAATGGGTCAAATGCAGAGGACACATTTTTTTCTATGGAGATAATAAAATATATGCAATACTCTCCCTCCATTTTCCCTCAACCCCCATTAAGAGTGACATACTATACAGGATCATAGTTAGAGATGCCCTAAAACTGGTGTGATAAGACGATTTCCTGTCAAACGTTGGCCTAAACAATCTCATAATATTGAACTTGTGTTTTTACAAAGCTCGTAATTACTTTAAATGATAAATAACAGTTACAAAACACATTTGGACCATTTTTACCATACGTCGTTTGTGTTTAAAAGAAATAAATGTTCTTTTCTCTGCCCTAGTATCTGTTGATGTTTGGTATCAGAAGATGCTTAAAAGTGAAAAGGCTGGATCGGTGCATCCCTGGACCCAGTTTCAGTTAAAACAATTCAATACAAGTTTTACGATTACTGTGAGAGGAAACCTGGCACGAACAATCAGACAGAAATCAGATTCCTCACATCAAATCAAACTCCATATCCTGTGCATAACCATAGCCACATCGAGAAATACATAAAGATACATAAATAATAGAGTATTTACAAACCTCATCCTACCACACACTATTTCACGGTTTCTCCCTGTGGATCTGTATTACGCTACAGTCCACAGCACAGAGCAGAGAATCCTTCATTAGCAAAGCAAAGCTAGACAGAAAAGTTTAAAGCCATACAGTGGAGCATTCTAATCCGAAGATGAACATAATGCAAGGTCGGGTCAGAGCTGTGTAGACTTACTTCATGACCAAGATGTATCCTGCGTACATGACCACCAGCACCACGCTCTCCCACCTGGAAACACAAAAGTACACATTACAATAAAAATACACTTTATCATTTATATGAAACTATCGTTACGTTACATAGAATTTAGTAAAAGTGAAATGACTGAACTTACCAGACAATCTTCTCGTCATAGATGAACTGCAGAGGGAGAGGTACATTTAGTTTATTTGTTGTATTCTTTGGGGGATCATTTTGCTTAAATCCACTGAACTGAAGTGAACTTACTGCGATCAGAGCAATAACGGACAGGATGTAGTAGAACGAGTCCCTGAACACGGCCCAGAAGGTCAGCATCACCACCTGTCAATCAAACGCACTCACCAAATTAATAGAAAAATCTCAAAGAACTAGATCATTTAGGATATTATATGTTGATTATAGGCCCTTCCAGGAATGTTGTGTTGCCATTTTATCCCATTCAAGTTTGCCAAGGAGTAATAATAAAACAATATTTAAAAAAGGTCCTATATTACACAAAATGGACATGTGTGAGCTTTAACATAGATCAGAAAACATATGGTCCAGTCCAATATGGTCCAATATGGAGACATTTGTCACAGTGAGGAACAGGAGGACACTGGACAAACTGCTCTCCATCATGGACACTCCTGCTCACCCACTGCACCAGACTATAGAGGGACAGAGGAGATAATACTCCCTACAACTGTACAACAACTCACCCACTGCACCAGACTATAGAGGGACAGAGGAGCTCATTCTCCAACAGGCTCCTACAGCTCTGCTCAAACAGTGAGAGATACAGGACTACATTCATACTATAATACTCCCTACAACTGTACAATAACTCACCCTTATGTAACAGATAATACTCCCTACAACTGTACAACTCAATCTTAAGTAACAGATAACCTTATGCCCTGTCAATCAGCAGAGTATTTACACTGTTGTTCTTGTCTCTTGTTTATAGCTGTGATTTTATAGTTTATTTTATATTTTATTACTTATTTTTCTATTTTATTTTGACTTGTACATTTACATTTATTTTTATAGTTATGTCTCATTTGACACGTGTCTCTTGCTCTTTTTTGCTACACCATCTATTTTTGTTACTCTCTGTTATTATATTATATTGTGATGTTTGAGCTGCTGTATCTAAATAATTTCCCTTGAGGATCAATAAACTTTGTCTCAGTCCAAGTCTATTTAACTACATTCTCACACATTTTCCTAAGAGTTGACGGTTTCATTATTCTCTGTTCTCTCATTTGGGCATAAAAATAATGCATTCCAAACATTTGTGGTCGCCGTAAATATGAGTTTGTGTGGAGCCAAATGAGCAGATGTTTTAGTTCTCCTTCAGTAAACATGAGTAGACCACATGTGCTGTCAGAAACCTGCTGTGAACATCAGGTATAAGTGAGACAGGAGCGCACCTGCCCGGCGAAGATCCCGCACACGCCGATGATGCACAGGATGTTGAAGACGGCCGAGCCCACGATGGTCCCCACCCCGACGTCGCCATGGGTGATGAAGACGCCTGCGGGGACATAGGAGGACAGAGGCAAAGTCAGGAGAAAGCCAATGAGAGGCAGGGAGATGGGGACAAAGAAAAGAGGCAGCCAATCAGAGCCAAGGAGGATAGAGACGAAGAAAAGAGGCAGCCAATCAGAGACAAGGAGGATAGAGACGAAGAAAAGAGACAGCCAATCAGACAGACGTATGGAGAAGGAGACAAAGTGAAGAGACAAACAGAATCAGAGACAAGAGAAACTGGAACAAAGAAAGGAGACAATCAGTCAATCAGAGACATGGAGGACAGGAGACAGCCAATCAGAGACATGGAGGACAGGAGACAGCCAATCAGAGACATGGAGGACAGGAGACAGCCAATCAGAGACATGGAGGACAGGAACATGGGAGGAAATGGCCAATCAGGGGTGATGAAGGCGAGAACAGTGTGAAGGGACAGCCAATCAGAGGCGAGTGGAGACAACGTGAGAAAAGTCCACCAGAAATAAGCAGGAAAAGGACCACATGGGGAAGACGTCTTTATCAAGCATGAAACAAACTGTAGTTAAGCACATTTGTAGCATTTTTTAGCATTTTTTTTTTATATTCTAATTGGACACATCAAATTAAAGGTCCAAACAGGGCATCAGCTTAACCAATATCCGATACAGCACAATTTTCTGCAACAATAACATATAGCAGTACCGTGTTGGCTCATTCCTAATATTTACACTGAGTAGGTGTATGTTAAAGGGCATATGTACATGTGTATATATAACGTGCACGTACCAATGACTGACGCAAAGAGCTCGGGAGCAGAGCTGCCCGCCGCCATGAACGTGGCTCCTGCGACGTCCTCACTCAGGTCCAGTTTCTACAGCAGAACACACAGGACACACGTGTAAACAGGACTGTGCAAATACGTCCTACTGCAACATGAGTGAAGGTAAACACGTGAGGACAGAGGGGACAATGTGTGCGCTTAGGCCTGTTTATCCTTCAAAAAGTCACAGATGGAATAATCATTTGGAGCCAGATCCGTATTTGGAATAAAAATATTACAGTACTTCTTTAAAATAAAAACAGCAGGGTCATGTAGAGCGGGTTAATACAAACATTTCAAGAATAAGCACTTACAGACAGTCTAGTTTTGAGTCTGCACCTTTGCTGTAGCGGGCCCTAAACTGTGGAAGGCCCTCCCGTTATACATCAGAGCTGCTACTTCCCTGGAGAGTTTTAAATCGCTGCTGAAAACACATTTTTACACCGGCTTTTAACTCAAGTGGATTTTCTGTAGTTTTATCCGTGTTAACTTTGTTTTATTGTGATTACTTGTGTTTTATTCATGTTTATTCTCCATGCTGTTTCATCTATTCTGTTTTTAAATGTGCTATAGAAATAAACATTGGCCTTGAGAAAAAGGGGCTATTTTTTCAATATAAAGTCGATGGAGCCAGAAACGCGCCCATGCTCACTTCCTGTTTGGAACGCAGCGGCTAGCAGGTTAGCTATGTCCATTTATATACACAGTTTATGGTAAATATTTACCGTCGGTACTTTGTTAAATACATTTTTCGTACAACTATAGAAGCTGAGGTTGAATACATCATTACAGATACAAATAACGACGCGTTTGTGTTTAATTTTACTGTTTATTCATTATTGCAGTTACTTTGTTATTGTGACAGACTTATGAAAAAGTACAAGGGCGTTTTATTGACCACGGCTAAAACGAATTATCTGAATAACTTGACAGAAAGTGAATGTGTAGTGTAAGTTAAGCGTGCAGAATCTTACCTCGCAGATCTTCTCCAGAGACGTCACAAAGTACTCGTCACAGGTGATCGCCAGAGCCAGGAACATGTACAGAGTCTGAGGAGAGAGGAGAGCGTTTTCAAGAAGCACTAAAATACGGTTAAAAGAAGCTAACGTACATGAACATTCACACAGACAGTGGCTTCCTCTTTTCTGCATCACTCAAGGAAAAACTAAAACAACTCTGCCAACACCAGTCCATCTTCACACATCGATATTTTAACCATATTTTAGTGCTTCCTCAAAAAAAAAAAAAAAAAAAGCCACATTGTTTTTTTTATCCCATGCAGATCTGAATAATCCCGTTTACTGAATCCATCTTCTCAAATGACGGGCTCCACATGATGATGTCATGAGGTGCTCCTTGGTTTTTCCCCATATTAAAACACGTATTCTAAAACTTGTGTTGTACATCAAAAGTATAAAGTAGTTGAAGCTGAACGCTTTAGAGGAAAATATAAAAGTCTGAACTAGTTGCAATGAATCTAAAAGAACACTTATTTGTGTTAAAATAAATGTGTTAATTGAACTGAATATTGTTGCACATTGTTGTATATTTCTGTTGTGCGATTTTGTGAGTCACTTATTATATAATATTCTTGTACTGCTGTTGCCACGTGTACAAATATTTCTGAATTCTAAACTGTATTTAAATTCTGCAGACAGAGCAGCCATAGGAAAATAGACATTTTTAACTTCTACCTACTCCTTTTGAGCACCTCAGCTCTGTACTTAAAGGTGCACAATGTAACTTTTTGGTTGTGGGTCCATCACCTGCTTGTTTCTATGGATACGTCATTGCTCTGCCTGAAATGCTCCACAGTATGACATTAAACAGTTCTACCTTAGATTTATTCAATTACAGGTGGTTTTATAGCTCAAAAATGCCTAGAAAAACAGTAATGTTTTTTGGTCTGGTTTGGTTTGGTCTCCATGCAGATAGAGAGATTTAATGCCATACTGTGAAACATTCCAGACAAAGTAATAACATCTCCATTGCGAAAAGCATTTGACGGATCCTCCATCAGAAAAGTTACACAATGAACCTTTAACTTCTACCTATTCCTTTTGAGTCCCTCAGCTCTGTACTTAAACGGCGAAAAATGGTGCTCAAATGCATGAATATAAAAATATCTCATTTAAATTATTCTTTTTTTTATTTTTTACTGGGTTTTAAAATGATCATTTGACAATCATTAATACAATACAAGATGGCAGAAAATCCATTTACAGAAAAAAAACAAAGCTCGTCTTTTTTGGTCTACTTTTGGTATACACACATACATATTCAGATACACAAAGACACACAATCCCACACATGTCGACGTATCTACACATACAACTACTTCAGCCTAACTTCTGTTTCCATTGTAAATCACTAATTGGTTTAAAAAGACAAAAAGAGAGTAGGACAGCTTAGAAAAATCATTGGTGTCAAATATATTGGTTTTTTTGTATGTTATGGATTGATAATAGTGCTATGTAGAAATTATAGGTTAATATGCATTTTATAAAATGATTTTTGTGCCGGTGTAAATACCTAATGCGTCGCTTGAATGTGTGATATGGTGCGAGTGTGAATTGTTCTCATTGTTGACTAATTGCATCGTATAATTTATTTCTGTAAACCAGGGACTGCAGATGGAAACTAGCCATTCATCTGTAATCTGGTGCGGAACATCTGTTTTTTTTTAATGAGCTTAACGTCTCTGTACATCGTCCCTTCAAATAAAAACTAAACTAAATCGGTCGAATTTAAACCAAAGCTGGTATATGGCAAACGCTCCAATATCACAACACAGATATCAGACAATGACATGTCCAACATCCTCAATTCTCTCAAAAAAATCTCTAAATATGCCAACTATGCTGTGTAATATATGTGTAATATATGTGTAATATATGTGTAATATATGTGTAATATATGCACACTATAGAATACACAGAGAGGAGGGGGCGGATCATTAAAACATGGAGCACGTCTGGTTCAAATGTCAGAAGCAGAAGCCGAGAACCAAGAATGAGAAGAAGTTAGAATATGTTGGATAGAGAATGTTCCATCTACATTTTAGTTTGGATGTTCTAATTTGACCCATTTTACGTGACATGGGGGACTGGACAATAAATGTCTGTACAACGAATCGCTATAAATGGTGAATTACTGCTTTATTATTATTATTTTATTTTTTCCTTTGGGATCAATAAAGTATCTAATCTCTCTCTCACCCTCCCTCTATCTCTCTCTCTCACTCTCCCCCATATCTCTCACCCCCCCATCTCTCTCTCCCCATCTCTCCATCTCTATCCCTCCCTCACTCACTCCCTCCATCTCTAGCCCTCTCTTTCTCTCTATCCCTCACTCTCTATCTCTCCATCTCTCGCCATCTCTCCATATCTCTATCCCTCTTTCTCCATCTCTGTCTAGCCCTCCCCCTCTCCATCTCTATCCCTCTCCCTCTTTATCCCTCCCTCGCTCTCTCGCTCCATCTCTCTCCATCCCCATCCCTCTTTCTCTATCCCTCTCTCTCTCCATCTCTCCATATTTGTCCCTCTTTCTCCATCTCTATCCCTCCCTCGCTCCATCTCTCCATATCTGTCCCTCTTTCTCCATCTCTATCCCTCCCTCTCTCCATCTCTCTCCGTCTTTTGTGATAAAAAGAACATTTTATAAACTCGCCCACAAAGATAATCATCATTTTATCAGCAGAATGTGCAGAAAACAGCTGCTTCTCTTTTTTTAGATCATTGTTATTTTCACTCAACAAAACGTACCATATAAACAGTTGTTTAAATATGGAACTTATTCATAATACTGTATAAAAATGATCATTATTCATAATATTTTTTTAAAATGCCAGTATCTTTCAGAATTATTGTGATATAATCATTAATCGCAATTATTTTAATCATGATAATGCAACACCAAATGTCAATATCGTCCCATGCCTGGACATATATTACATTCTTTTTGTTCTACAATTTTTTATTTTATTTTATTTTTGTTATATTAGTTATATTTATGTTTTTTAAGTTTTGGATTTTTTTTCCACTTCAGTTCAATTTTTTTTCTTTCAATTTTTTTTTCAATCCCTTTTTTTTTTTAAGTAAAATTTTTATTTCAATTGTTTTTTGTTTGTTTTATTTCAGTTCTATATTTTTTTCTATTACTGTTTCCAATATTATTATGGTTTTCAATTATTATTCTTGTACTCTGTATTTATGTATTAAAGGTCCATGCAGCAGCAATGGCACTACACAGTTTTAACATGTTTTTACTTTTGAATGAAAAAAAATTCAGACGGGAGATTAATGCACCAGGAAATTACAATTTAAATTCTTCATATATTTTCACTGCAGTCGAGCCAAAATGTAAACAAATAAAAAATTCTCAAATCTATATTTTTTCTCCAGGTTTGTGGAGCATAAGCAAAGAAACGGCATTAAATCGATTAAATGCGACATCATTACCTATAGACTGCAGCAGTGTGGTATATAGTGAGGAACAGGGTGTTAGGCTCTATGCTGTCCACAGGGGGCAGTATAGGACCGCAGCATGAGAATGGGACAGCAGTCATTTGAATATGCAGACATTACTATACAGTCCTATTGAATACTGCAGTTTATTACTTCAATTTGTGCACGTTATGCTCCTCACTGCTATAATTACCCATGTATTATCTTATATAATGCATATTTATTGCCACATATCGCCAAGGGCAACCATTTTAATTATAGTAGTAATACAGTATAGTAGTATTGTAGTATAAATAGCATTTGAAGACAGTACAGTCACTTAAAAAAGATACATAGGGGAAAAATCAGGTACAGTATTTGAACAAAAATTCTTTTGTCCAGATAAAATAAGTCTGATGTCTATTTCTAATTATAGGAAGCGTTTATTGTCCGATAATCAGGAAGTGCACGTTAGCAAAACTCTGGTCTCGAAGTTGTGAAAAGCGCTTATAAACGCATCGTGGAGAGTAATGTGGACGCTCTGAATGCATAAGGTAAGTGAGGAACAACTTTGGAGCTTTGCAAATGAACTACTTCTGTTTTTCACGTTTTTTAAAGACATTAAAACAGTAAAAACGCGGAGCGTGTTTAAATGTTTATGAAAAATGTATAAAACAGTTGATATGTATTGTATTTGTGGTTTCCGCTTTCTGACATTATCATTCAAGAGATAATATTTTGTTTTATAATCGCTATGGCAACAGTCCTTTTCATGATTCTGACACCCATGGATAGATAATGTAATGGGACAAAAACTAAATATTGATTAAAAATAAATAAATAAAAAAATCTGATTGGATAATTACATGTAGGGTTGTAAAAAAAAAATAATAAAAATAAATAAATAAATAAATAAAATAATAATTTAAAAAAAACTGATACTAAAACTCGATAATTGGGGAAGAAAAAAAAAAAAAAAAAAAAAAAGACATTAAAAAGGTTCTATATTGCATGCAATTGACTCTTGTGAGCTTTAAGTTATGGTAGAACGTTGCTTCCTCATCAAAAACACCCAGAGTTGTGTTTTGTTTCATTCACACGTTTCAGTAATCCTTTATCAATAGTCTGTCTACATTTCCAAAACTCAAAACGCCCTGTTCCACCTTGTGATGTCATCAAGTGATAGTTTTCATGTTAACAGCTACTTTTTACCTTTAGTTCAGTAGAGATCGGCAATTCCAGGGCTGTAATCATCCAAGTGATTCTAGTGAAGGTGTGTGGAGTTTAAAAACACAGTGGAGCATTTCCTGTATCACCACATGACATCACGAGGTGGATCACAGTGTTTTCTGTTTGAGAGAAAGACTAAATGAAACAAAACACAGCTCCAGGTCCGTTTGTGATGAGGAAACAACATTATAACAGATCAGAAAATAATGTAATATGGGTCCTTTAAACGGGACAAAATTTGAGCTTTCCTGAACAGTTTTAGTTTGACTTTATCAGAACAAATACAAAACCTCATGCTAAGATAAAGTAATATTATAAGAAAACTACATTCTATCACTAAAAAAGGAGAATTTTCATCTTTATTGTTATAGTAATCAGCATCGAGTGAATTCCTGGGTATCGAAAAACAGACTTTGAAATTTGAACAGCGTGACAAGAGTACTAAAACGTTTTTCAGAGTCAAGTGGGTTTCAGGTCCGTATTGGTAAACAAAACACATTTCTTGACGCCGAGCTGCGATTGGCCGAGCTCCACACGCCCACCGCTCCTTTGTGTCAGGTAGCACGTGTTACATAAGAGGCCCTTCTGCCGGGAGGATTTTTACACAATTAGAAGCCAGCTGTCCGTGACCTTGAGATGACATTGTGTGCGGAGATATTCATACACATGCTAACGTCATTCAGAGGCGTTTTAAAGAAGTACTGTAATATTAAAGAGGTACTTATATTTAAAGAAGTACTATGATATTACAGTCTGGAAAATGTGAAGAAACAGCTTTGAAATGGCATCCTAATTATTCACCGTGATGAGTTTACAAGCGCTTTTCACAACCTCCTGAGGCCAAAGAAGTTCTGCAGTCACAGTAGTGCACAAAAACAACTAGCATGCTAACAGCGCACCGGCGTAACTCCCTGGTTTGCGGCTTACTGGAAGATACAAATTAATAGCTAATTTACGAAAGAAAAAAAAGAAAGAATGCAATGATGTCTGGATGTAGAAAACCCGGGCTATTTTCTCAGTTTTCCCAGATTTACTTCCGCCGACAGAGCCCGCCGGAAGTCATCACCCGCATGTTTCCAAACGTCTTCTGGTTTTGTGACGCAAGACTGAATAGAGCCAATAAAAATGCTTTAAAATTACACAGTAGTCTCATTTTGATTCCAAGAGCTGCTTTTACAATATATCTGTACTGTGGCAAGAGGCATTTTGCTTGAATACATGGGAAAAAAAAAACAAAAAAACTTGTACTTCTACTTTAAGACACAACAGCATTTGTATTTATCATTTAAAGCTACCATTTGTAGTTAGACTGGTTGTATTGTCACATATCACCGCTAAATGATGCCTATGTTACTGCTGTCTGACATTGTACCAGCTTCGGTCTCAGAGAAAAACCAAAAGGAGATAAGAAAACAGGATGGAAAAGAGGAGATGTAAAGAAAATGGAAAACAAAGAGAAATGGGAGATAAGATAGTGAAGAGAGCGTGCGTAAAGAGAGGGAATGCCAAAAAAACAGATGGAAGATGGGGAAAAATGGAAGAAAAGAAAAAAGACGAAGCAGAGAAAGAAGGAGGAGGGAAGAGGAGTGGAGGAGTGGACTTACAGCCACAATGTGCAGCAGGACGGCTCCGCTCTTCCTCTCGTCGTTGCTGAAGAAGTCCTCTGGGAACTCGTGAATGGCTGAAACACACACAGGTCAAAGGTCAAGTGGAATTAGAGATAGAAATCGGGCTGATATTTGTACTTTTTAGCATATCGGGATTCAGCCTTAAATCTCCAAAACGGGCCGATATTTTGTTTTGGTTCATATTAAAAAGGTCCTATATTACACAGAGAGATTCAAGTCATGTTAGACTGTTGTTATCTCCTCAAAAACAGACCTGGAGTTGTGTTTCGTTTCATTCATACGTGTTTGTAACCCTTTATTATTAGTCTGTCTACATCTCAAAAGCTCAAAACGCTCTGTTCCACCTTGAGATGTTATGTAGTGGTAGTTTTTCAAGTTAACAGCTACTTTTTTTTTTTTTTTACCTTTGTTCATTAGAGATTGGCAATTCCAGAGCTGAAATCATCCAAATGATTCTAATGAAGGTGTGTGGAGTGTAAAAACACAGTGGAGCACTTCCTGTATTACCACATGACATGAGAAGGTGGAAGTGTTTTCAGTTTGAGAGAGAAATTTTGCCTAAACATGCAGGTTAGTGTGTTAAAAGTGTGTGAATGAAACAAAACACAACTCCAGGTCTGTTTGTGATGAGGAAATATTTTAACAGATCAGAAATTTGCGCAATATCGACCCTTTAACACCAACTACACAACTCTTACAAGTGTGTGGTAAAAACGGGCTTCATTAGCGGTATGCACGGTGATTGTGTTGATGTTGATTGTGCTCTGAAGGGGCGGTCACCTGGAGAGCAAATGGATGGAAGCTCAGCACGTCAAAAATGAAAGTGACGCTAATAAAAAAACGTGTAACAGTTTCACTTTTACAGCATTATAGCAGAGTAGTGCAATGTAAGTGTTATTATAAAGAGATTTTGTTGATTTAAATGAGTCCGTTGAGTAAAAGGGAAGATTTTGCAGAAACACAGTACCAGAGAATAGATTATTTTTTTCTCAAAATGGTGAATGAACTCCAGGTGTTGTGACAATGAAGTAGTTTAGTGAAGAAAAATAACAAGTTGGTATAATTTTGTTTAATCTGAGGGAGTAGATGGTGCAGTGCTGGGGTCTGGAGGACCATATGTTGTGTGGGAAACATCACACGAGCAGCTCTGCCTCACACCTGTTTGAAATGACACTGGTTTAACTGGCAAAGATTAGAAAGTATTGTAGTAACAGCAACCGTGATAAAACTCTAGCAAAGTTTGTTTTTGTGGAGGGTTTTTTTTTTTTTGGTCACAAAGTTGTAGCACTTGTGAGTAATAATAATAGTAGGTGTGCAGTTAGTAGTAGACCAGTAGTAGTAGTAGTAGTAGTAAGTAGTAAGCAGTAAGTAGTAGATCTAGTCTAGGTACTTAGTAGATACTAAATAGGTAGGGTAATAGGTGTAGTAGGTAGTTAGTAGGTAGTATTTAGTAGTGGTAATAGTAGTGGGCTAGTAGTAGCAGCAGTAGCAGTAATAGTGGCTATAGTAATAGTTGCAGTACTTGAGATTGTTATATATGGTATCAAGCAATCAAACTTTATTCATAAAGCGCTTTTCATACAAAAAAAGAAACAAAGTGCTTTTCAGTGATTAAAAACAACTCCACATTTCCTTCCACACACACACAGTAAAATGTGAGGCTGAATACAGGTGAACTAGTCGAGTATAGTAGTTGTAGTAGCACTACTCGTTTGCAGTAGTAGTGCTACTTTTGTTGTATATGCAGAAGCAGTATTTACTTGCATTTGTACTAGTAGTAGCAGCAGCAGTTTTCACATGCAACTGCAGTAGTAGTAATTTATTCTCAGTAGCAGTTGTTAGTGCAAAATAACAAAAAAATAAACTAAAATTATTAGTTGTACAATTACTCCTACTCATCAGTGTTGTGTATTTTATTTCATTCAATTTAAATTTTATGAGCAAAAGCACCCACCAACTGTCCCTTTATGCAAATGATAAAACAAAAGAGCTTTTGTGTAAAACGTCAGACTATTTGAACATCCACATTGTACATTTAGAGCCCTGTACACACACAGGCACACACACAGGCACACACACAGGCACACACACAGGCACACACACACTGGCAAATACACACACACTTCTCATCCATCACGTCCGACCTCCAGCAGAACACAGTGTGGAGCGGACTGAACCATACGGAACCGCCCCGGGACAGAGGCATGCACCTGGAGGAGAGGAGGGGAGGGCATCTGGAGCAGTGGCCCCTGAGTGACCCTGTGTATACTGTCTCACCTTGAACACAACTTTGTTTATGTTAATGTAAGAAAAGGCTGGGAGTGATGGATGGTGTGTTTCTATGACAGGTACTATTAGGCATTACGACTAGTGATGGGACTTTTGGCTCTTTTATGGGATCCGAATCTTTTAGATCTGTTCATGTCAAAGAGCCGCTCAAAAGACTCTGAGGACTCATCTGAATAACAAACTTATCAAAGAGAAAGGACCAAGGCTGAGATTTGTTGAAAAAATGGTTCAAACTGAGAGTGACGAGTGTTTACCCTTCGGAATTATGCATAATTTAAAATGTGCATTGTGTAACTTTTCTGGTGGAGGATCCATCAAATGCTCGTATTGCCCTGTCTGTATGGAATTAAACCTTTCAGAACGCCTGTTTTTCTAGGTATTTTACAGCTATAAAGACACCTGTAATTGAATAAATGTAAAGTAGAGCTGTTTAATGGAACATTCCAGGCAGAGCAATGACGTCTCCATAGAAACGAGCAGGTGATGGACCCCAAACCAAAAAGTTACATAGTGCAGGTGTAAATAAAATGTTGCACGTTGTGGTGATAAGTGACAAATGAGCTCCTTCGTTTCACATGCGTCACTGAAATAAGCAAATTTGATTGGACGGCCAAGTTTGGGCCTGGCTTGAAATGCGACGGAGACGTATGCAGACAAACAGTCGGGCTAACTGGAGATCACTGGACGACCTCAGGGTCACAGCACATTATTTCACCCACAGTGGGAACTTCAGTCGCTTTGAATGTTACAAAGACAGAAGAGAAGCACTTCACTCACACTGATGCAGAGCACTTCATGAAAGTGGAACATGAGAGTGGAACATCCAACACAAAGTGTCTCAATAATAACACAGGGGAACACTAAAATTTTAACTTCCTGTTGCATTGGATTTTTTAACTGATTCTGAAGGATTTTTAGGCACTGATTTCAAATCTGAAATTAGTTTTTCTCCATAAGCTCTAGTTTTCATGCAATTTGAGATAGATGTACTAGTACGCAAGTACGTAGTTACGTAACCCAAATCTAAGCGTTTTGAGATTATATACATAGATAGATTCTAATATTTTTATCATGCTTCTTTTTTCCAGATCAAACATGGCTTCCTCATCGAGACATCACTGTAGAAACAAGCCTGATTGCATAAAATCAATTGCAAAATTGCATAAAAGATTGCATAAAATCTGTAGCTTGCAGAAATAAACTAATGTCAGATTTGAACTCAGCACACTTAAATTGACTAAAAACAAGTCTTTCTTTAAATGCAACATATAGAGTGTTCCCCAGCGTAATTGTTATGGTTTGCAATAAAAAAACATTTGCACAAAGCAGCACCTGTCCACTTTTCTATGTTGATAAGAGAATTAAAATGATGATTCAAGAGACAAAAATGTGCGATTAATCGTGAGTTAACTATGATATTGATGAGATTAATCGCAATTAAATATTTTAATCAATTGATAGCACTAATAACACGTGGTCCCAATATGAAACTGTACAAATAAGTCAAATTTTATCCAATGATTTTTTTTTCAGTATCGATACTTAAAACTGATACTAGCTTTAATATCGATTGTCATCTGATTTTCGATACTTCTGACAATCCTGAATCCATCTGTATAAAAAATAAACTGATATTCTGAATTTGCAGGCAACATTTATTATGTGCAGCCAAAGTAGATAAAACTTTGCCATCTCTCCTTAAAAACACAGACTGCATAAAGAAGTGGACTAAGGGAATGTGTCGTCAAACGTAGCATTCAGCTCCAGTCAAGTGAAGCTCACCAAGGCTAGCAGTTATAGAAGCAAATATGGAACCAAAATAAAAACACCAGGATCACGTAGAGTGGGTTAATATGAACATTTTAAGACCAAAATGACGAGGCTCACAGCAGCAGTTACAGAGAGGGGCGACCATTTCTCAGTGTAGAGTGAATTAGAACCAGAGTTGATGGAGCCGGAAGCATCGCCATGTTCACTTCCTATTCAGAAACGGCTGCTAGCGGGTTAGCTGTGTCCATTTATAGATACAGTCAATAACTAAAACTCAACTTTGCCAACAAACTACTCCATGTTTTAAAACCATAAAAATAGGTCAGTAAAATAAGAACTATACTACACGCATACTTGTACTTTTATCACCTATAGACACACAGCTGAGACTCTGGCTGCATCTGTCCTTTACCTTTACCACAAATATACCGTATGTAATCTGCGCACATGACTAAACGCACATTACCTTATAGTACTGTGTAAAATGGGCCCCGCTCCTTCATGTGTGGAGAATCTAATGCAATTACATGAGATAAAAAGGTGGTGATCTGTTATGTCGTTTCCTCATCACAAACAGACCTGGAGTCGTGTTTTGTTTCACTCACACATGTTTAAACACATAAATCCTGCATATTTAAGCCGAGTTCTTCCGTCAAATAGAAAAAACACTGTTACGCCTTGTGATGTGGTAATACAGGAAGTGCTCCACTGTGTTTTGTAACTCCATACGCCTTCACTAGAATCATTTGGATATTTTAAAGGTCGTATATTACAAAAAATTGACTCGTGAGCTTTAAGACATGTTAGAATGTTGTTACCTCATCAAAAACATACCTGGAGTTGTGTTTTTGTGTTTCATTCACACACAACTCTTTATTATTAGTCTGTCTACATCTCCAAAGCTCAAAATGCTCTGTTCTACCTTGTGATGTCATGAAGTGGTAGTTTTCAAGTTAACAGCTACATTTACCTTTAGTCCAGTAGAGATCGGCAATTCCAGGGCTGAAATCATCCAAATTATACTAGTGGAAGGTGTATGAAGTTTAAAAACACAGTAGAGCACTTCCTGTCTGAGTGTTTTCTGTTTGAGAGAAGAGCTCACCCTAAATCTGCAGGTTTTGTGCGTTAAACATGTGTGAATGAAACAAAACAACTCCAGGTCTGTTTGTGATGAGGAAACATTATAACAGATCAGAAAATAACATAATATGGGCCCTTTAAGCTCCAGAATTGCCATTCTCTTCTAAACAAAAGGTAAAAGGGTAGCTGATCACTTGAAAAATATCACAGCATGACATCACAAAGTGGAGCAGAGCATTTTGAGCTTTGGAGACGTTACAGACTCAAACAAAACACAACTCCAGGTATGTTTTTGATGAGGTAACATTCAAACGCGTCTTAAATCTCACAAGAGTCAGTTTGGCCGTCCTTTACCTTTACCATAAATATAACGCATATAATTTACGCACATGACTAAACGCACATTACGCTATAGTACTGTGTAATCTGGGCCCCGGTCCTTCATGTGTGGAGTGTCTAATGCAATTACATGAGATAAAAAGGTTGTGCCCGGCTCCACACGTGTGCCAATTCTATACAGCTATTGTCATGCGGCGAGGCGTGAGCTTTGAACGCAGGGAGAATACAGGAAAGGGAGTTTGAGGCTATAGAAATGTGTGGTTAATCGATTTAAATGAATTCTACGGTAAAAGAAAGTATGCGGAGTCTGTATGCATGGGGCAGAATCATCGGAAAGGTGCGAAGAGGAACAGATTGGCGGCGATGTTACCAAAAAGCAGGTGTGATGCGAACCTTAGATTGTATAGGCCTAAATAAAAAAAGGACATAGCTAAACCTGCTAGCCGCTATGTTCCAAACAGGAAGTGAGCGTGGGTGAACTTCCCGCTCCATCAACTGTTTCCAGTTGACTTTACGTTGAAAAATTGTCAACTCTCTCTCTAGAACTGCTGCTAAGCGCTTTAAATCAAGGAACCACTCACCTATTCACACACACATTCATACACAAGTGTACGCAGACACATGCCAAGGTGAGTTTATGTCGAGAGTGGGATTCGAGTGGGATTCGAACCGCCAACATTCAGATCAGTGGAGAAACAGTCTACCAACTGAGCTACTGTCCCCCTAATATGTTCTAATATTTAAAGCTGCCGTCGACAAAAGAAATTCAGGCAGACAAAAGATGTGACCTTGTGCTTCAGTTACATGCACACTCAAAATCTGATTATAACAGGGTTTTTTTTTTTTTGTTTTGTTTTGTTTTTTTCAGTTATAAGACCATTAAAATTGCACGTAAACTTGCAAACTCACGGTATTACGGCTGGTTTCTTTCTTATCATGGTCGCTCTGATTACTCGCATCAGAGTTTGTGGTTTGCGTGTCATTTAAATTATCTAAAAATGTCCAGTAATCACGTAACAACTGGATTTTTTTTGGTGTGCATGTGAACATAGCTACTCACTAAATGCGTGCAGTCGTACTAATCTGGTAAAACTAAAGTTCCATCACCATTTTTAAGAGACTCCCGTTGATAACTAAGGATTTGCACACCATTACATATCTTAAGGCATTTGTTTTGTGTAGCACATTACTGCACTAAAAAACCTTTTGTCATTTAGAACAATATTCATTCAATCCTCAATTATACTACACTAAAACTAGTAAACTAGACATAGACTAGTATATGCCCATGGACCACTATGGAACCTACCTGGACCACTGAGGAGTACACAGATATAATACTGCATGGTACTATAAAAGAAAGTACTGTTTTTTAATTCTCTTTGTATCGATATTGACCTTTAAGTCTATTCCTTAGTATCAAAATAAAGTTTGAAAATTCTGTACCTTAACAACACTTCTAAGCTGATACGAGCCAATAGTATTATATAGTGCTTTTCAATCTGATTTCATGACACATTCAGATAAAGTGTCTTGCCAAATGACAGAACAGCAGAGAACATTAACAAACAAACAAACAAACAAACCCATGTCGCACTGACTTGATAGGGACTTGAACCCACAACCTCCAAAATCAAAGTTCACCAGCAATTATTTAAAACAAAGTCCAATTTTAACTTGGGCTGCGTCCCATTCCTCTGTCTTACCCCTTCGTCTTACCTCTACCCCTTGGTTTTGCGCGTTCATGTGAGGGCAAGGGGCGTCTCGATTCTAATTTTGATCACGGGTTAGGGCCACGACCTCGGGCTACATACCCCTTGAAACGAAGTAAGCTCTCGACCAGACTTGAAACGAAGGGGTCGGCCTACAAGCTCAGGCAGGTGTTGGGATCAGTCACATCGACCAGCCAACGAGTCTCATAAATGTGAGTATTTTCAGCAGTTGTAAATATCAATTAACAGTTTAGCAGGTTTACAATTATGACGCTTATGTTCTACGTTACTTTTAGTGAACTGTTGTTGTGGTTTCAATTGTAGTAATGTCTGTTTAGCCGACATTATCGTTTTCATCGAACTTTCATGTATAAACAAGCTCGTTTTTTGTCGAGCTGAGGTACCCGATAATCCTTGACGTGGCACTTTTTAGGTGAAATCAGTGTGAAGTCAATTTGCTTAACAGAAGCAAACGGTAATCGAGTGGAGTCCCATTTCTTAGGGGAACAATCGTACCCCTCGCCCTCACAGCTCGGTATCGTGGGGCAAGACAAACGTAGATAAAGGGGAAGGGGTAAGGCAGGGTAATGGGACGCAGCCTTATTTTTTCGTCAGTAGCTGTAACAGTAATGCAGTCCCACCGGGCTGTATTCTAGTATGACCTTCTTAAGATTCACCACACTGTCGACTCTTGACCCCTGACCTCATTACGCCGATAGGAGGGGCGTACATCAGAATATGGATGCGGCCGGCGCCCTGTATAATAAGACTGGTACGTGCGGGTGACATTGGCATCTGGGCGTTGGTATTAGCTCATGTGCTCCTGACAGGTTTATGCCCGCGGTGAATGGCAGCTCAGACTACAGCCTTCAGATAAAACGTCATATATATTTTACACTGTCTGAAGGAAGAGTCAGAACTTGAGGAAAAAAAAATTAAAAAGGAGGTTATATTGCAAAAATCCTATGAAATGAGTGAGATTTAGAGCCACTGTAAAAATAATGTCTGGTGCGGGATCTGTAATCCCTCAGTCGTACAGGTAGGAGCCATAGCAAAACAAATATTAAATTCTGTCCACTGCACAAAAGTTTTTTGAGTGAAGACATTTCAAAGCTCATTGAAAACCGGCTTCTTCAGAACTGAAGGTGATATTGGAAAGTACTCATACCCGTATCGGTTTTGGGAAAAACTGGTATTGGTGCAGTTGCTTCATTATACAGCTAATCTACTTCAATGCCAGCAGCAACTATTTTCATTCTTTTCAAAGAAGTTTAAAGATGTGTTAAAATGGCCGAGTAATCTTTATTCTCCTATATTCAATATGCCATTACTCTGAAAATGACCCTTTTTAGCCTTGCTCCTGCTCAGAGCTCTGTACTTCAGACTCAGGTTTTAATGTTTTCAACAGTGTCATATTGTAATTAAAAAAAAAAAAGCTAACAAAGCTACACTGTATGCATCAGTATCTATGGTCAGCTTTGTTGTGTTGGCATTTACGGTTGTGTACTGTAAAGGTAAGTTGCCCTCACCAGATTGATCTGTGTTGCCCTCTGAACTGAGTCCTACACATCAGTCTGGGATGGCTCTCACTCAAAGTGATTAGAACCAATGATCAAGCCGAAAAAATAAAATAAAATAAAATATCAACATCTTCCCTGTCCACAAATGTTCAAAGGGCTCCCCTCTGCACATTTTTCACAAACCAAATAGTCTGTATAAAACAGGCTGAAGTACCTATGTCGGCGTCACCATGTTTGTTTTGGCTCGTTCAATGGTATACAGGGCAGGAGGAATCGGCTCTTCCACACTATGGCATAAAACTTCTCCATGGAGAATGTTCAGAGTATAGTTTTAACTTTATTTCCATCCAAGTTAAGGTTACATACTGTGTCTTTAACAGCAGCTTCATTGCTTTAAAGTCACTGCACTTTCGTCAGGTCTTTGCGTCCACCGGTCCTCTGATAAACAGTCCAGTTTTGTGTTTACATAGATTCTTTATCATGTATTATTCACAGCGGAGCTCACAGCTGACGTGTCCACAAGCCTGAGGAGCACAGAACCTTGTGAATGCTTCGCACGCGCCAACCTTTCCACCGCCATCCTTCCCCGGTTTGAATTCCTGCTGCTCCACTGAACCTGCCCTTCGTCCCCTCTCTCTTTCTCTCTCTCCTCTTCTTCAGTCTGCAGCCGCTAATCAATATTTAAACACCGCGGCCATCTGTGCGAGTGTGAGCCCTCTCCGCCACTGCCATGTATACGACCGATACGGGGGTTAAAAATACCTCAAGGTTCCGTGGAGGGCGCGGGGAGGGGCGGAGGTGGACTGTAGCCGGGAGAGGGGACTCGCGGCTGGGGTAACCGGGGGCAGACAACTGGGCGTGCTCCGGGGAGGCCGCGGAGGTCGGAGCGGACGGGTCCCCAGCCGGTGTGCCCTGTATGTACGCTCACAGGAGGGGAGAGTGGAGAGGAGGATGAGGGGGAAGACGAGGAGCAGACGGAGGAGGCGTGGGGGGGAGATGGTGCACGGCGGTTAGTTATGTAACGCAGCGTGGAGCTGGATGACTTTATTCAGGGAGAATGAGATCGGTTTAAATGGCTGTTTTAAAAGGAGGGGATGTCAGGTTTGGCTATTTTCACACCTTTGAATTGGTATTTTCTGTTTTATAACTTAAAGAGCCCATATTATGCTCTGATCTATGTTATAATGTTTCCTCATCACAAACATAGCTGGAGTTGTGTTTTGTTTCATTCACAACATTTAAACACACAAATCTTGCATATTTAGGCTGCGTTTTCCCTCTGAAGCTCAAAATACTCTGTTCCGCCTTCTGATGTCATGTGGTAAAACTCCACACACCTTCACCAGAATCATCTGGATAATTTCAAATCTCTACTGAACGAAAAGGTAAAAAGAGCTGTTGACATGAAAACTACCGCTTCATGACGTCACAGGGTGGAACAGAGCATTTTGAACTTTGAAGATGCAGACAGACTAATAATTAAGGATTATGAAACAAAATAATTCCAGGTGTGTTTTTGAGGAGGTGACAACATTCTGACATGGTTTAAAGATGAAAAGAGTAATTTTTGCGTAATATAGAACCTTTAATGAACATGTGTCATTGTGCTTTCCTTTTTCTGTTGGAACACTTGAAGGAGGAGTCAGATGCCCTCCACTGGGCAATCTGGAGGATATGTAGATTTCATAATTCAGATTTCATTAGCATGACCTTGTGTGTCCCCATCTTCTACTGAGAACTGTAATGGTGATTCGTTCTTAATTACAAAAACACCGGACATGACGGCCAAGCTGTTGATGATCTGAACGGTCACTACCTAAACCCCAGCGCCTGCAGACAATCATGAATCAGTGCTAGTGCGGCCTTTGCAGCTCCGTGAGGGAAATCTGGAGGTTCTGAGCTTTCACATGAGGCACTTGATTGTAGTTTCTTTTTTAAAATCCATAAGTGAGCAGGTAGGGATGCACCAATCCAGCCTTTACGATACTTGCTATTCCCTTATTTTGCAGTTCAATTGTTTTATTTATCCTGAAGCAATTACTGAACAGTTTTGTATGAAAAAGTTAAACATTATGAGACATTCTACATCAGCCTGTAAATAGTCTTATTACATCAAAATTAAAAGGCCAACCAGGATATGGGCTCCACTAATATACTAGAACTGATATCACATCCAGTACAATATCCTGGATCGACGCCGATATCTGATCAAGTATCAGTATTGGTGCATCCCTTGGTGCAATTTTGATCAAATTTGGTGAAGGTCTGGACTTTAAAAACACCAACACAGGAACACTAAGCCTATTTGGTACAATTTGCAGCTGAAGAAAAAAGTGCATCTTAATCATGCTCATCAAAAGGTCCTCTACTCTATTTTCCCCCCCCATGTATTTGAGCAAAATTTGCACAAGCAGCTCTCAAGGTTAAAATAAGTCTGCTGAGGACAGATTATAAAACTTTCTGTCTATTTAAAACGAACTAGGCTAATGTTCAAAATGGTCCACTTCTTTTGACCAGTCCTTAACCCAGTGCCATTATGAAACATCGAGGCTGTTTATGGAGCATGTTTCAGGTTGAAAGGGTAAACCAGAGGACCCAGGGGCTTCACCCAGAGAACACCCGTGTTATTGTCCACCTGCAGGCCTGTTGCCGTGCAGGGTGACCTAGTTCTACCACACCTCTCCAGCACTGTGGTCATGGGTTGCCAACAGTGTGGTACAGCCCCAGTGGACACCCCAGAGAGCACAGAGGAGCCAGGAGTCTGTGGGACACTGCTATTTGGGACAGGAAGGTCTTACTCTGTTAAATACCTCTAGAAAAGGACTTAAAGGGTCCATATTACGCTATTTTTACGCGTTTTGTTTCATTCACACATGTTTAACACAAAAACCCTGCA
This sequence comes from Taenioides sp. WSHXM2023, assembly GCA_029959045.1. NCBI lineage: Eukaryota > Metazoa > Chordata > Actinopteri > Gobiiformes > Gobiidae > Taenioides > Taenioides sp. WSHXM2023. Next base: position 22,964,602 of record CM057103.1, read on the forward strand.
TATTTAGTCTGAGTTCAACATTCTTAACCGACTTTAAGCTCACAAGAGTCTATTTTGTGTAATATAGGACCTTCAAAATCCATAGCAAGGCCAACAAACGTATCAAATGTAAATCGTAAAAGTAAAAATCACACAAATAACATGTCCATTTCTATGTCCATTGTGCCTTGAGTCTGTTCAAAAAGAGCACACAGAGAATGACAAAGAGCCAAGAAAAAAAAAAAAGAAATATTGGCATTGAAATATAGGTACAGAGTATTAATATCGACCGATACTGGAACATTTATATCACCAGTCCCTTTGTCAAACCTGGAAACCTCTGGAAAAACGTCAAGAGCCAATCCACCGCACACATTTTGAGGCCTGTACAATTTCAAAACACCATATCTACTTCTCTCTGCTTTTGCTGCATTTACCTCCAAACTGCACAACGCCTAAATTGGCACTCAACGCGAGCGAGCCTTCTAAAAATATTTAAAAACCTGGATTTTTGTTTGGACACCTGAACGCGCCGGTGTTTACTGGCAGCGCTCCGTTCATCTGTCCCTCTTCAGGCTCCTCACAGCTACAAAGAGAGGCCACACTTTTCATTTCAGATTTTCTAAAGAAGTGTGTAATGTGGATTTAAAAAGGTTAACAAAGCCCAAATTGCGGCCACAAAGCTCTGCGCTCCTGTCCCTGGTCTAAATTATAGCTTGGTTGATTGACAAGAAGAATGGTGGATTTTAATACTTAAGGTTCTGAGCAGTGAAGACATTATTTGCTCCGTGAGGCCATATTATGTTGGCATTTCATGATTTACAGGCTTTGTTCCACAGAATGGCATTAAACCTGTATTGCTTTTATTCAATTCCAAGTGTTTTAATTGTGGAAAAAAATATAACACCACCTTGAAAAACAGGCATTCTTTGTAAGCAAGCTGGTTTCTCTACAGAACTAGGTTAACGTGTACATATTACACCATTTTCTGATCTATGTTATAATGTTGTTTCGTGTTGTTTTGTTTCATTCGGACATCTTTAACACACAAATCCTACATATACCTTCGACAGAGTCTTTTGGATAATTTCAACCCTGGAATTACCTACTGAACAAACGATAAAAGGAGTTGTTAACTTGAAAACTGCGGCTTCATGACATCACAAGGTGAAACAGCGTTTTGAGCTTTGGAGATGTTGACAGACTAATAATAAAGGGTTACTCGAACAGGTGTGAATGAAACAAAACAATTTAATTTGTATTTGAGGAGGTAACAGGATTCTAACATGGCTTAGAGCTCACAAGAGTGAAGTTTGCATAATATAGGACCTTTAAGGTTAAGGTACTCTTTATTGTCCCTGTAGGGAGACTTGTACTCTGCCTTTGACCCATCTTTCAATGTCTCTGGAGCAACTTGTCAGGAGTGAGCCTGTCACGATAACTCATTTTGAAGTGCAGTATATTGCTGAATAAAATATAGATGATAAATGGCAATACTGAATCGATCATCCCCCCAAAAAATATTCTAAATTGTTGAATATTATAAACAATAATATTGTTTAAAAATGCAAGGTGCAATAGGTAAATAGCAGAATAACACTTATAACGTATTAACTTTATCTATAATGAGTGATAGTTTTGAGTCTCTACACCTCAAAACTTACTGCAGTGTAGAAAAAAAAAAGAAATTGTACATGATCAATATTGAGGCCCAAATATATTGTTCCAGGAAACCCACCCAGACACAGGGAGAACATGCAAACCATACAGAAAGGCTAGCACTCACGCCTTACAGCAAGAAGTTTCCAGGTTGGATTTGCCAGAGCCTCTAAGCCAGACAAGCAGAGAGACAAGCACCACCACTAATTCATGTAACGCACCTTTAATCTAGCTGGGGTGCAATAACATACAGCCCTTACCTATACAGCTTTGACTCTAATCAGTGTTTCTAAAGTCGACCATACAAAATGGCCACGTACTTTTCTCGCTCTTACGCCACAGATGCCAATCAAGCCACGGTGTCCCAGCTCTCCACAGACCTGCAGAAGAGCCTTCGTCTGCTCACATGATGCACTTCTTCAGGCTATATATACAACCAGAGCTAATGTGTGCAAATGGGATGTTGATGTCACCTAGTTCAGCTCTGAGCTGCATTTTATAAACAAGAAGGTAAAAGTTGCAGAAAATTGACTCTTGTGAGCTTTTAGCCATGTTATAATAATGTTATCTCTTAAAAAAAAAACACACTCATTCTTAAGCCAATTCATTAAGCCGGTTACATCTCCAAAGTTCAAAATGCTCTGTTCCACTTTGTGATGTCATGAAGCAGTAGTTTTCAAGTTAACAGCTCCTTTTATCTTTAGTTCAGTAGAGACTGGCAATTCCACGGCTGTTTTCCAATTATGCAAATGATTCTAGTGAAGGTGTACAGACACAGTGGGGCACTTCCTCCATTACCACATACCGCATCACAAGGTGGAACACAGTGTTTTCTTGAGAGAAGAACTCAGCATAAATATGCAGGGTTTGTGTGTTAAATGCCTCTCTCTGATCTGAACGGTCACTCCCTAAACCCCAGCTCCTGCAGATAATCATGAATCAATGTTAGTGCAGCTTCTGCAGCTCAGGGACGGAATTCTGGAGGTTCTGAGGATTGACATGAGCCATGGTCTGTCCACATACTGAGAATGACAAAATCTTGTATGTGTCTCTATCTGCAGGTTAAGGCTCTGACAACACAGGGTCAGTTGTGATTGTAGTAACTTTCTGTTAAAACGTCAAGAGTGTAGGCTACATAGAGTTCCTTTAAAGAAGAGGGGAAACCATTGTAGCATGACAATTTCATTGTGTCAAGACTATTCCAACAATGCACAGTCCTCCAGCTAGGTACTCCTGACCATGAGCCCATAGTTTAAAGACATATTGTGCTTGTGTCTCCTATAGTTATAATCTGTGACACCCGTGGATCGTTATGTCATAATTTGCAGATTTTAAAAACATAATATTGATCTAAAACCACTTAATAAAATAAACAAGTTCGCTGAATTCTGCATTAAAAAGCTTCAGTGCCTAATGGGAGCTCATCACAAAAAGAGAGTCGGCACCTCCGATGGATAACTAAAAATCATTTTTTCATTTGTACCAAAATGACTACGCAATGCTGTTGAATCCTATGTGTATCACAGATTAAGAAAATAAAACTGGAGCACAAAGTAAGTACTGAGCCGTGGCCATATCTGGTGGTAGTGAAAACTTGAGTTGAATATGGCGTTTTGAAAATAAGTAATTCTTCATGCACAAATCACTTCAAATACAACTTCAAGAGGGAAAATGAGAAGGGGAAGAAACTATAACATAGTTCAAAGCTCTGAAAAGTCGATTTTGCAGAATAGGTCTGCTTTAAATCTGACATAGATCCCCAGGTGCTGCACTGCACTCACACACTGCAGTTTATGCTACTGTAGTACTGCGCCCGTCTGCTCCTCGTACACGGTGGCCAATTACTACATAAGCACTTAGTCCAATGAGAGAAACTCGTACTTAATGACTCTCTCATATCATGTCCTTTATACACTTACTACATGATAATCTGATAATATGGCCGACATAATGGAGGGTTACATAATGCAGCTCAGTGTTGGCTCCGTCTGTTGTCCCAGAGAGAGAAGGACTAGCACAAGCACATGTACTTAGAGAGGCAGCGCCGACAAGAAGCTAATTCTCTACGGGGAATTGATCCTCTGCATTTAAAGTGAGCGGGGTCGCCTCTCCATAGATCTGACCTGTAACGTGGTCCTGAAGCTACTTGGTTTTTAAAGAGACGGAAGTTCAGTGCAACATTTTGGACAAGACGTAGGAAGTAGACTTGATACTCAATGACAGTTCCATTACCAAAATGATTAAAACAGAATTTAAAACAGAATGTGATTTTCAGCATTAAATCACAGAACTTTCTTTTATAGTTCCATGTGGTCTTATATCTGTGTAATCCCTCAGTGGTCCAGGTGGGTTCCATAGTGGTTCATGGGTGTATACTAGTCTACGTGCTCTTATACTTGTTCTGACTCCGCTCAAAATCATCCTAAAACTATTCAGGAAAGGTTCATTTCTGTCCTGTGAATAGGACTTCAGTGTCAGTACCTGGTCAAATGGCTCGATACTAGTTTTAGTACCGATTAGTAACTGATTTTTCTATATTTTTGACAGTCGTATGTGAGACTTATGCTGCTTTATGATTGAAGTGCTCCACCGTGATTTTAACCTCCTTCACTAGAATCATTTGGATAACTGCAGCCCTGGAATTGCCAATTTCACCTAAACAAAAAGGTAAAATGTAGCTGTTAACTTGAAAGCTACCTCTTCGTGACATCACAGGGTGGAACGGAGCATTCTGAGCTTTTAGATGTAGACAAACCAATAATAAAGGGTTATTTAAACATGTGTGAATGAAACAAAACAACTCCAGGTGTGTTTTTGATGAGGTTACAATATTCTAACATGGCTTCTCTTAGTGCCATTACATTACACTGGCACACAGTCCCATGTCACTGGCCCATTTCACACTGAGGGTTGTGTATTATTTTGGCTGGGTTCCTGGTTGTACCTCTTGTCACTGCCCCACGAGCTGCCAGGCCATTAGCCCAAAACAAGTGCCCCTCGTTCACTGCGCGGGCACGGCTCTGACAGAGGACTCCCATATTCCACTGGGTCATTAGCACGCTGTTAGTACTAGCATTAGTGTGCTTCAGTGAACGGGGTCAGGCAGCGTGATCGGCGAGCAAGTGGTAAACAGGGGGTGGTGATATGAGAGGGCCCAGCGGACACATCAGACACGCTCAACTTTAAAACTACAAGACAATTATGTATTTATTGAACATTTTAAAAAGGTTCTATATTACACAAAATTTACTCTTGTGAGCTTTAAGTCATGTTATAATGTTGTTACCTCATCAAAAATATACTTGGAGTTGTGTTTGTTTCATTCACACATGTTTGAATAACCCTTTATTATCTGTCTACATCGCCAAAGCTCAAAATGCTCTGTTCCACCTTGTGATGTCATGTAGTGGTAGTTTTTAAGTTAACAGCTACATTCTACCTTCAGTTCAGTAGAGACTGGCAAATCCAGGGCTGAAAGTATCTTAATGATTCTAGTGAAGGTGTATGGAGTTTAAAAACACAGTGGAGCACTTCGACATCACAAGGTGGAACAGTGTTTTCTGTCTGAGAGAAGAACTCGACCTAAATACGCAGGGTTTGTGCGTTAAACGTGGGAATGAAACAAAAAACAACTCCAGGTCTGTTTGTGATTAGGAAACACCACAACATAAATCAGAAAACTGCATAATATGAGCCCTTTAATTCTGTTTTTTATATGAAGGAATAGGACCATACATCTTGAAAAACCTCCGCCCTAACTTGGGAAGGTCCAACCACAGTTGCCAATTTGTATCAAGACACCTCCACTCAAAATCCTTGCAACATTTAGAACAAAATACATCACTTCTTTCACCAGAGATGATGCTTTTTATGCTTTGATTGTTGATTCTGAAATCCACTCTGAAATCAGGGGGACAGGATACAGCTCCAGATCCACTCGTCTTTGTAAAGTTTTGTCAAAGCGTGTGGTTCTGGCCGGCCAGGTTTATTGTTTAACTGTCAGACTGCAGATTTGTGAAACAAAGGAAACAAAAATTGGCAAAGTTCAATGTCTTCTGTCAATACAAATAAACAAGTGAAATTGTTTTGCTTTTTTTCCAATACAGCTTCAGAAAGAGGTGCCATTATTCAGCCCAAAGATGTGATTGTTGTCAGTTGAATAGATTTTAAGCCATAAGATTAATTACGGATGCACCGATACGATACTGGTATCCCATATCAACGTCGATATCGGTTCAGGAGATATTGATTTTGTCCTAGAATGTCTCATAGTGTTTGAAGTTTTTATTCATACAAAGCAGTTCAGTTGTGATTTGAAGGATACATGCCATTAAAAGGTACATTGTCAAATACTTTTCTCCATGGAGATGTTATTGCTTTGTCTGGAATGTTTCACAGTATGGCATTAAACCTTTCCATCTTCATGAAGACCAAACCAGACTAAGTCACAGTCAGAATGCCTGTTTTCCCAGGTATTTTTGAGCTATAAAACCACCTGTAATTGAATAAATGTAAGGTAGAGCACAGTGCACCTTTAACTACAGTAAACACAATTGGATTTCTTCTCTGAAGTTAACTCTGTTTTAAGGAAATAAGTGTAATTTTTGGTATCGGAACTGAAAAAGCTGGATCAGTGCATACCTAATATTAATAAGGGAGGTTTGTGGAGCCAATTCTTAAGGTTCAATATTTGTGGATCATCATAACATCTGGATACTTCTTCCAAAATCAGTAAATGTCCCGTGGAGTTACACAGACCCCTGCCTTCCATCTGAAACTGTGACATCATCAAAGTCTACAAACTAAATCCACACGAACACAGAAAACACCTTCAGGAATCCATGTTATTTCTGTTCCATGGAAAATCACACTCGTGCTCCACCACATTTAACTCCTAAGTCCTGGAATAAGCCGGCCCGACCCATAACTCCCGCTTTAACCTCCCCTTTCTGCGCTCACATGCCTGTCACACGGATGCCAGCAGCTAGCCCCAGAAACCATTTTTACCTGCGTGATCAGCCTCGCGTACAGGCATGCCACGGGTCTAATGTCCCAGAGGGTAGCTTTTGTACGTGTCCTTGATGTGCACAGGTTCCTGGTTGAGCGATTTAAAAGTGAACACAGCTGTGGTATGAGCGGCTTAAGGCATTCGACTGGAGAGACAATATGTACATTAATGTGGTTCATATAGGGTTAGTGTGCGTGCAAAGGGCTATAGCTGTAATTACTTGTGAAAAAACTAAATGGTAAAAATGCATTTGTGCAGATGGTAGGACACGTGGATTATCGTAGTTTATTTGTTGTTTGAATTAAAATACAAAAGTCATACACGGTTAAGTGGTTGGACCTGGTATGGACAAAAAATGTAAAATGGCAGATAAACTTAAAAGAGGCTTAAGCTTTTTTTTCCCCTTCATTTAATAAAGCTCTTGGGGTCAAAATGAGTCTGCAGTGTACCGTCTGCATCCAATTATAGTTTTTTTTTTAACATTAATTTAGTAAATCTTAAAATGTTAAAGGAAGGGAATGTAGAATTTATATTTCCCGAGGTTTGAGGAATGGTAAAGGTAAACTTTTATACAGCGTCTTTCCACCTTCAAGGCACTCAAAGCGCTTTACATCTATGGACCTCTCACCCATTCAGTCACACACACACACACACACACACACACACACACACACACACACACACACACACACACACACACACACCAGTGTACGATGACACTGGAGGCAAGGGTGGTTAAATGTCTTGCCCAAGGACACAACAACTGAGCTACTGTCATCCTTACATGTCTAAATAAAAAAAACTTAATTGATAGAAATTCAAATGTGGATATGCTCTTTTTTTGTCCCATTTATTTCTAACATATAAATAAATCTGAACAGTCACTACCTAAACCCCAGCTCCTGCAGCCAATCCTGAACCAGTGCTAGTGCAGCCTCTGCAGCTCAGGGAGGGAATTCTGGAGGTTCTGAGCTTTGACATGAGGCCCGTCCATATACTGAGAATGAGAAAAACTTGGATGTGTCCTCTACTTTATCTGCAGGTAAAGGCTCTAGAGTTTTATCAAACGAAAACTAAATTCAGCCCAGAAGACCTTATTGTCTCCTTCACTCTCCTCATCGTCACCTCTACGCCCTCCAGTGTCCAGGCCCCGGGGTGGAGACATCTCCTAAACATCATCTGACCGGCCACGCCCTTCATCGCAATGTCTTCTGCCGAGTGCCAAAGAGAATTCATTCAATAAAACATCTAATACTTTGTCTGAGTCCAGGTTGAAATTTGCAAGGAGCATATAAAAATTAAAATGGACAAATCCAAAACTATTTTGCTATTGTAGTTCATAGTGGCAGTCTAGGCAACTGTTGTGGCTGTGGTTGTTGAAGTAATAGTAGCAGTAATGATAGTGGTAGTAAAAATACCCCAATTTGATTCAAAATAATGGTAATAATAATCTTATGTAAGCTCTTGGCGTAGTAGTAGGGCACTTGGTGTAGTAGTAGTAGTAGTAGGGCACTTGGCATAGTAGTAGTAGGGCACTTGGTGTAGTAGTAGTAGTAGTAGTAGGGCACTTGGTGTAGTAGTAGTAGTAGTAGTAGGGCACTTGGCATAGTAGTAGTAGGGCACTTGGCGTAGTAGTAGTAGGGCACTTGGAATAGTAGTAGGGCACTTGGCGTAGTAGTAGTAGGGCACTTGGAATAGTAGTAGGCCACTTGGCGTAGTAGTAGCAGAGCGCTTGGCCTAGTAGTAGTAGGGCACTTGGCGTAGTAGTAGTAGTAGTAGTAGTAGTAGTAGGGCACTTGGCATAGTAGTAGTAGTAGTAGTAGTAGTAGTAGTAGGGCACTTGGCATAGGGTGGGACGTTGTGGCAGGGAGCCCCACACAGGCACACAGCTCAGAGCGGCAGGAGCAGAGCTTTTGTAAAGAGAACGACAACAAACGACAGATTATACTGCGACGCATTATGGAAACTGACCCGGGCTTCTGCATGCCAACAGTGGAGAAGGAGGGAGGAAGGGAGGAAGAGAGGAAGGGAGGAAGGGACTAAGGGAGGAAGGGAGGAAGGAAGGGGAGGGGTGTAAAAGGGAAGAGATGGAGAGCAACCCAACTGAACCTGCCAGTGCCTTAACCTGCAGATAGAGGACACATCATAGATTATATCAAGAACAAGACTAAGGGAGTGTGATGTCATCCATAGCATTCAGCTCCAGTTAAATGAACCTCACGAGTTCCATATTGGGAATAGGAATTTATTTATGGACAAAAAACAAAAAACAAAAACAAAAACAGGCTCACGTAGAGGGGGTTAATATGAACATTTTAAGACCAAAATGACAAGGCTCATAGCAGCAGCTACATGAGAAAGGGGTGACAATTTTTCAATGTAAAGTCAATTGGAGCCAGAGTAGATTGAGCCAGAGGCGCCCCAGTGCTCACTTCCTAATTGGAACGTGGCGACTAGCAGGTTAGCCATGTCCATTTCTATATGCAGTCTACGGGACACATCCAAGTTTTTCTCATTCTCACATGGACAGACAATGCCTCAGGTGAAAAACGTGAAAAAACAAACCATTTTCTCAGCACATACCTCAAACTCACTGTAGTATAAAAGTACTTCTGTTACCTCATGTCAGCCTTTTGAACTGAACATGTGCAAATGTCTGAGGAGATTAGCGTCATATCAGAAAGAGCACAATCCCACACCGCCAGATTAAGCCTGAGAACAAAGCCCGGCTAAACCTCGCGAGCTCGGACTTTTTAGCTCCGACTTCACTGCTCCACGTTCTCAAACTGTGAAAAAGTACGCGATAGAATTTTAGATAAAAAGATTGCGTGTTACGTTACTGTGAAGATGAAATGAATAAATGATGATGTAGGTATGGGTGAGCACGCCCCAAACTCTACATCAAATACTTGGGGAGATGCATTCATAAATCCCAGCTGGAAAAGTTATTGCAGTTTTATGCGAACTCAGACGCAGGGGAATAATCATCACAAATATGAGATAAACGCGTGTCCTGATGAAGGCTCAAAGGTGCATTGTGTAACTTTTCTGGAGGAGGGCCTGTCACTTGCTTGTTTTTATGGATATGTCACTGCTCTGCCTGGAATGTTCCACAGTGACATTAAACAGCTCTACCTTACATTTATTATATTACAGGTGGTTTTATAGCTCAAAAATGCCTAGAAAAACAGGCGTTCTGACTGTGAGCGGGGTTGCCTCTCTACAGATCTGACCCGGTCTCCATGAAGATGTAAAGGTTTAATACCATACTGTGAAACATTCCAGCACTAACATCTCCATGGAGAAAAAGCATTTGACAGACCCTCCACCAGAAAAGTTACACAATGCACCTTGAAGTCTGTAGTGTTCTTCTGATCGGCACAACTTTCAGAGGCCAGAGCTCTTAAAAACTCATAGTGGGGAGTAATTATGATGCTCAGAATACATAAGGTAAGTGAGGAATAACTTCAGACCACTGCAAATTGTTTAAAATGAACTAGGTGTGTTTTTGACATTTTAAGACAGTAAAAATCTGGTACAGCGCCTTTAATATTGGTTCTCCTTTGACGCATCTACTCCAATCACAAAAGAGGTTGTGACAGGGACGGCATCTGGCGTAAAAAAGAAAGAAAACCTTTTAAAAAAACACAGCCAAATCACCATGCAAACTGATTCTGAGTGGCAACCAAAATTTGACCTCAGTTCCCAGAAGTACTGCGCTCTAACAGTTCCATTGAATTGTTTTGCTTAAAAAATAAAAATAAAAAATAACCTACAAATTTCCAATAACCTAACCTCAGGTGAAAACAACCGACTGACATGGACTGGTCCCATACCGAGGTCACCAGGGGCCACTGTTCTGAGCTGCTGTGTCCGTCACGCTTTAACAGTGTGGACAAACTTCACGTCAGACTCCAATGCTACGCTCCCCTTCACAATACAAAAAAGGATTGTCATCGCTAACAAGGCCTGCAAACACGGTAACGCATTTGAAGAAAACGCAACAGCTCTGCACGATCTACGATGTTTGAGTTACATTCAAACAGACAATAAGAGTAAAACATAAATGTTCTAAACCTATGACATAACAATACTGGGAATACTTAAGTGCTTTGACCATGGGAAAAATAGATTCTTGGTTACATTTCCTTTCTTTCACTCCTACATGAGTAATATTTTTACTGCAGTAACAGTGCTCTTAATTGAGTAAAGGTTTTGGTCACTCTCTAAGTCTACAAGTGACAAAAGCTTTATGTTGATACAAAAGGTTGGCGGTTCGAATCCTCTCAATATGAACATCAGGTCAGCTGGTCGTCAGGTCTGCGGTGCGATTCCAGCTCCCACAGATGAATAATGCAGTTGTGTCCTTGGGCAAGAAATAACCCACATTGTCCCCAGTGTCTGCGTACACTGGTGTATGAATGTGTGTGTGAATGGGTGAGTAGTTCCTTGATGTAAAGCGCTTTGAGTGCCTATAAAAATGTGCTCATTTACAATGTGTTTTTCTTGCACTGCTCTTTCATATATTATTTAGTTTCTCATTTTTGTGTCTATTGTATGAAAATAGCAGATTTTGTGCATTTAATGTTTTGTCCTACAAATTACGTTAAATTCAAATTATAAATCAGACATTACTTCCAGACAGTTACTCTTTGAGTAGTACTTTTTCCAAATACTTTACTCTTTGGTAATCTCTTGGACCACTACTTGTACTACTACTTCTTGAATTTGGGACCTTCTCGTTATTTGGCGAGGATCCACCCTAAACTAACAAATTAGAATTACTCAAATATGCATGAATCACTCTAAAATAACTGAGGGGGTAAGTGAGAAGGGGAAATTATTATAATTTTTAAGTCAGTTTTGCATAATACGACTCCTTTAAGTGAAAATCCAAGAAGAAACCAACCACAGCACAGACAGAACATGCAAACACCACACAAAGCACTGCACAGACCTAGACTCTAACACAGGCAGGAGTTCCGTCTACTTCTGTTATTTGAATATTTTTTAAAAAACGACTATTATTGATCTATACATACTCTGCACTCTTCATTGCAATCAGCGACAAGCATGCGCCAAGTAATCCAGGCGGTGTACAAATCAAAGGCATATTTTCTGCTCAGCTGGAGTCATTCACCAACGTCTGAAATTGTGTCAAATCAAACAGAAGTGAGCGGTGCGGCGCTCAAGCAGGTGCACTCATCATGGAGAAAGTACAGTGCCATGGCTGTGACTCAGGATCTAAACATGGGGGAAATCAGAGCGTAATCAAGAGGATTTTGTCACTAAAGCCCGACCGGGGCTTTATATCGGCCAATATGGCACTTAGAGCCCATATCGGCCTAAATCTAGCCGATATGGGCCAATAGTCATTGTGGGCATGTTATACCCCGTTATAAAGCTTAGAGTCTCCTCTACATTACGTCTATTTAATCCTATATACAGACAGATAAATGTCCTAATATGTCTCGCCGCATGAGTATTTATCAGAGGAATAATTTGTCTGACGCCGTACTGCCCCTGAATGCATCCCCAGAGTCAAGTCACATGACTCGCATGCGCTTGTTTACATCAGTGCGCAACACTGAGGTGCTGCTTTAAATGCTCTTGTGTCTGATCCAAGATACCAACGATAAATAAAAGGGAACTTCAGCGCAGTTTAGGCAGGCAACAAAACTACAGCTTGTTTTTATCAAAGTGCGGAGAAGAGAGGACTGTCCCACAGACAGAGGACTGTCCCACAGACAGAAGACTGTCCCACAGACAGAGGACTGTCCCACAGACAGAAGACTGTCCCACAGACAGAAGACTGTCCCACAGACAGAAGACTGTCCCACAGACAGAGGACTGTCCCACAGACAGAGGACTGTCCCACAGACAGAAGACTGTCCCACAGACAGAAGACTGTCCCACAGACAGAAGACTGTCCCACAGACAGAGGACACACACAGCTGCTGTTAACATGCTGGATAATATTTTTATGGATGATGGTTTTGAGTCAGGATTGAAAGAACACTTATTTATGAAGACGTGTGATCTGAGAGGTGCCTGTGTGAGCGGTGAGTGTTGCAAATGTGTCCGTTTTGGAGCTGCTTTTCGTTCTGTTTCGTCTGTTTTCTCTTACATTGGCCTGCTGTAAAGTGACTATAGTGGCTGTACACGTTACTGGACCTGCATTGAAATGTAAATGAGCTGTAAACAGAAGTGTGAATGATCGGTATTTACACATATAATTAATTACTGCAGCAGGCACGCATTTACTCTAATTATCGCTAAATGCTAAGCTGCAGTTTACTTAGTTTACTGGGTACAATGTCATGCAAAAATGCCATTAGGCCGACCTATAGTCTTTAACTATGACCGTAAAGAGGCCAAACAACAGTAAATGTAGCCTAAATAAACCCAATTTAAAACCTAAAAGAGCCAAACCTAAGTTCTATAACCAGTTGAAGATTTACAGTGAATTTTTACATCACTAAATACTGTATATATCAGTTGTTATATCGGCTATTGGCGTCATATCGGATCCAAAAAAATCAATTTTGGTCGGGCCCCATTTGTCACAGTTATGATACAGTAGTGCTCAAAGAATATACGGTATGCTTTGGTGGAGTTTTTGGACATCTTTGTAATAACTTAAAGCTTAAACTATAAATGTGATTCCATCCTGATTTTCATACATAAAAATACTTGCTTTCCTTAAACGCTTTTAGATAAAACATTTGAAAGTACGTTTTACAAATACCAACTACTTGGCTCAAAAATCAAAAATACCAGACTGCTCATAACTTAAAGGCCTTCGATTACAAAAAATTAACTCTTGTGAGCTTTAAGTCATGTTAGAAAGTTGTTACCTCCTCAAAACATACCTGGAGTTGGATGTTTGAGTAATCCTGCATTATTAGTCTGTTTAATTCAGTAGAGATTGGCAATTCCAGGGCTGAACTGATGTTTTTGATGAGGAAACATAACATAGATCAGAAAATAGAGTCATGAAATATCAAAACTGCTGCTTCTACTGCAAAACCACTGCTAATCCAACTACTTGTACACAACAAAACCAGCTGGACTTTAACTTTCCATTGCAAACTATAATGTATAAAACACCTTACACGGCAAAAACTCCAACTACTACTACTTACTTCAACAGCAGCTCCTCCTCCTCATAGCTCCATTTTACCATAACATCACTCTGTACCCGATACCCCCCATAAACATGAGCCTAATTAAAAGACGGATCGCACACACGTTTTACACAATAAGCATAAATCTCCATAGAGGGGTCTCCATCGCGTTCCACATCAGAGAAATACCACATACAAGCACAGTGAGGGGCAATACCCAGGGGGAGACGGAGGGGTAGGGCTACTGTGGCAGTACTGGGTCAGGCTTTGATAAGTACTGCGAGATTCTGCCTGTGAAGTAACCACATATTAGTACTACAATACAGTATGTCTATAGATGTGCAGTATCTGGGAGGGTTACTATGACAGTATTGGGTTAGGCTTTGACAAGTACTTCAGGATTCTGTTTATGAAGTATTCACATACTGTTTTAGTACTAAAAAGATGTCCATAGATTTGCAGTATGCAGGATTACTCTGCAAGTACAGGGTTAGGCTTTGGTAAGTACTGCAAGATTCTGCCTGTGAAGTAACCACATATTAATACTACAAGATAGCCATATTTGCAGTATCTGGTGTGTCATTGCTGCTTTATCTGCTCTTTTTTAACTTGTCTTTTCTATTCTGGTTTTAAAAGGGTCTTGTATAATGTTACACTTTTAGCTTTTTGAACAATTTGTAATATATTTTCTTATATTTTCATCAATAAAATATGAATACTGCCTTCTTTCCTTTTTTTCTTTTATTCATTTCTTATTTTATGGTATAGAGTAGCCAAAACTGTACTTGAAGGCCCTTTACCTGATTTTATTTTATTTATTTTTATTTATTTTATTTTTGCTGTAGTCATGCTGTAGACTATCTGCATCTAATTATAAAGCAAGAGTCAGGAAGTGCACATTAGCATGTTATTATGGTGACAGGCCTACTGACAACAACTTACTATATGGATTTATTGTTAAATATCTGAAAGATTAAAGAATATATTTTGGGAATCAATATTCATCGTGGGTACTTTCTTTGAAAAATGGGTTGAATAATTACTGCTTCATTCAGTTATTTATGTGTTGCAGCTCATGGTTTTTAAATTATACTGTATATTTAAAAATAATTTTATTGGGATTGCTTCATTTTAATTATTAGTGGCATAAAATGTTTCAAGATTGTTTTTTAAAGTATGGAGTACTATTACACTGTCAAATACACTAAAGAGTAAAAATATGGTGTTTGAAAACGAGAGTTGCGTACGGATGACCGCCAACCGCCAACTACAGAAGTAAAAGTACAACTCTTAAGTTCACATTTTAGGTATCTGTACTTTACTTAAGTCATTTTTACAGTAGATATTTTTTACTTTTACTTCACTACATTTGAGAATGTTTACCTGTACTTTCTACTCTCTAAAAAGTACTTTAAAATAGCTGAGACTTTTTTAGGAGATTTAATAATTTGAGTTTCTGTCTGAACTTTGAACAAACCAAATACAAAAAAAACAGAACATACATACATATAAATAAGAAATCAACTGACTTAAAATCAGCCGAATTCAAAATCACTACATTTCAACCTTTAATTGTTCTAAAAATCTGTGCAAAATACTTGTTTTTACTCTTTAAGTACATTTTTCAACAGGTACTTTAATACTTTTAAGTAGATTTTTTCATATGATACTTTTACTTAACTTTTTACCACTGTATCTGTACTTTTTACTTCATCCGCCACTGGTCAGTAGGGATGAAGTAAAAGTACTAGACTCTTGACCGGCGGTTCTTTAGAACGTTGTGATGTCACGTGACCACCTTAACGACCAGTCACATGACCTGCTGTTCCTCGGAGCGCGCAACAGAGCCATGACCGTGCCCCCGACTCCATGGAGATGTCGGAAAGATCCAGAAGAATACTTTAATCTTTGGGATTAGGGCAAAACGTCCAGCGCCTAATCTCCTCATTTGGCATTCCTTCCATTAGCACTTAAAAGGCCACATAAATCTGCTAAATCTACTCTGAGCTCCTGACCACGGTTTTAAAAAAAAAAAAGAAACGTGGTACCTCGAAAACACACGAAGAGATTTGATTTGATGTCACGCCTGGTTTAGTAATCCTGGTGAGGCAGATTTTACATACTAGATACTGTACACTCTTTGGACAATATAACGTGATTTTCAACATTAAAAGGTGAACTGTGCAACTTTTCTGGTAGAGGGTCCGTCCATGTTGGAGATGTTTTGCTTTGCTTTGTCTAGAATGTTCCACGGGAGAGATTAAACCCATTTATCTCAAAGGAGACACCTATAGGCTAAATTAATGGTCAGAACTGTATTATTGTGCAACAGAAACACCCGTATTGAATAATTCCTGGATAGATGTGTTTAATGTCATACCATGGAACATTCTGGGCAAAGCACCTTTAAATCATAGTATTTTCTTTTATATTCCGATGTGGTTTTATACCTGTGTACTCCCTCAGTGGTCCAGGTAGGTTCCATAGTGGTCCTTGGGCGTGTACTAGTCTCTGTACTCTTATACTTGTTCTGAAACTATTCAGGAAAGGTTCATTTCTGTCCTGTAAATGACTTTTTTAGTATCGATACCTGCTTAAATGATTGTCTAGTTTCAATACTGTCTTTTATATTGATTAGTATCTGGTACTTTCGATACTTTTGACAACCCTAATACATAAAATTGCTGGAAATATGTAGAAGAATGAATGTGAAAATATCAAATCAAATATAGCTTTTACTGCCAACAGTTGTAATGCTAATTTATTCTTAATTTCAAAAACATTGGACATGACGGACCATTTATTTCCGTTTTAATTTGGTGTTTTGGTTCTCAAAGGTCCAATCCAAGCAGAAAGCAGAATGAGCCTCACATGACTCTCTCATTTGGGTTGCCAGTTTCAACGCTGAAATCCAGTTGTTTTAAACCTAAAATGTCCCTCTCAATTCTGAAGGTTTTGAGCTTTCCCATGAGGCAATTGTGTCATACAGCCCAGCCCTAACTATTCAAATTTCATCAAAACAAAGGAAGATCATTTAAAAGTTTTTCAAAACATGGGGAATATTTTTCTTTCTGTCTAAAAAGGGAAAACTGGGACAGAAGTGCATTGCCTTGGTACACTAATGTAACATGTAAAATAGCAGGATTCATTTGGAGCTTTTTTTCACACTATGATCACGAACTAACACTTGAAAGCACCTCCCACACACTGCGAGCCCTGGACTAATCCTGTTTGTTAAATACAGTAAAAGCTATTAACACGATTTAGTCTGTAAAGGTCTGGCTGTTGTCTCATAAATCCGTATAATCGAAAACTAATAGAAATTCTGAGCAAATAGGACATTATCGACTAATGGTAATGCACTGGTCAAGCTTTTCCGTTCCGATAAACATTCCAATAATATGGCTTTAAGTTTCTGCCGATACTAAACGATACCAGCATTTAATCTTGTCTTTCCAAACAACTTGTTCCAAGCCATGTTGTAATGTTAAAACCTCCTCATATTGGAGTATCCCTTTATTATCAGTCCGTCTACATTTCCAAAGGTGCAGTTTTCAGTTTGAGAGAAGAACTCAGCCTAAATGTGCAGGGTTTGTGTGTTAAACCTGCGCGAATGAAATAAAACACAACTCCAGGTCTGTTTGTGATGAGGAAACAATAACACAGATCAGAAAATAGCGTAATATGGACCCTTAAATGTTGAAAATCGTATTGTCTTGTCTAAAGAGTGTTTCAGAACTCCTTAGTGTTGTTCGATACTGTCATTTCAAACTCGATTTCGATCCTCATTCCCTGTGTTCTAACGGATGACAGCGTGAGGAACTGTGTCCAGCCGTGTGGTGTCAGCACTCGTCTGGGATGGAGCCTCCTGCACCGCGACGCAGCAACGCAATCAATACCCGACCCTTTAAATAGCCTTAACTCTGCTTAGAACAGCAAGAGACCCGCAACTACTCACAGCAGCAGTATACAGTCTACAGGAGGATACAGGAGGACAGTACAAGACCTTAATCGTCCCAATGCGCGGCTGTCAATCTGCTGCATCTGCTCTTCTCATACACCAATTTGGATAACAACTTAATTAAACTATAACCTGTTTAAAGTGCCCATACTACGCCATTTTCTGATCTATTTTATAATGTTTCTTCATCACAAACAGATCTGGAGTTGTGTTTTGTTTCATTCACACGTTACTCAACTTTACATTGAGGAGGTAACATTATAAAAGAGTCAATGTAGGATGTTTAAATAAATACATTTTGAATAAGAGATCTAAAATAAAAGAAATTAAAAAATGTTGATTAAAAGTATCTAGTACTTAAGGATTTAAATTCCTAGTTTACAAATTTGGCAGTAATTCTTTTTTAGCCATTTAACTACTTTTGTAGGTGGATGTCAATAACTTTGTGATGTAGATATTCTATGAGCCATGATCCGTCTGTCACCGTCAGCCAATCACAGGCGGCTACAACCAATATCTCAAGCCATTCATATAAATGCACTCCCTCTCCCCACCTGCCATCCTGGTGTTTCCACTATATCCACCGCAGCAGAAGAACCATCAGCCCCCTCAGCCTCTCGCCCTTTGCTTCTTCACCACCACCAGTGTCAAATACAGGGATGCACCAATCCAATACTGGTATCTGATATCAGTGCCAACACAGTAAAATGAGCTGGATCGGATATTGGCTTCCAAATATCGGTTCAATCGATATCCTGGTTTGGCATATAAATTCATGTAATAAGGCTATACACGCGTCTTCTTTTATTTTTGTTATTTTATTAACAAAAATAAATGCTGTTTTTAGTCTCTGCACTGGTATAGGACTGATATGGGGAATTGGCAGATACTTAAAGCCATAGTTTCGAAATCAGTATTGGAAATGACAAAGCTGGATCGGTGAATCCCTAGTCAAAGGCTTCATGGTCCAAAACATACCACGAGTAGACCTTTATGACGCACTTAACACATCAGAGCGTCAAATCGAACGGCATTTACTGGCTGAAACACTACCTGTACTTCACACATAAAGAGAACAGACCTGGTTGGGAGCAGTTCTTGGGCACGGTGTCGTTGTCCAGCTCAGAGGCCATGAGCCGTCTGCCCCAGTGCTCCAGGCCCTGGTCCCCCTCCTCCACCAGCACCATGCTGTGACCTGCAACACACAGGAGGAGCTACAGGTTAGAGACTGTACAGAGCATTACAGGAGATAAACAGATTTGCTTTTATATAGCCATCGAGCCAATATTTGCACTTTTTATTTAGCGTATTGGCCTAAAAAGTGCCTTAAATCACCAGAACAGACTGATATTTTGTTTGGAAATCCGCTGCCTAAAGAATATGAATGAATCTTTATTTGAACACTTTACTACTGTACAATATGTGACTGCATCGTATACATTAGAGGTGTGCAAGAATATCAAAGTATCGTGATATCGTGACACTAAACATAAGCATATAAGACACTAAGAAACGCAAACGATCCACATACACAAGTAGTCCCAGTAGTGTCACAATACAAAAATTGGAAACTTGATTCTAATACCATGATGATAATAAAAACACTCTTTAGACAATCTTCTCTGTGCTCTTATAAAGATATTTAAAGGTATTCAGGAAAGGTTCATTTCTGCCCAGTGAATGTGACTTTTTAGTATCGATACCTGCTCAAAGTTTGATTTCTTTGTACAATTTTAAGTTCCATTTCTAGCTTTTTTAGTCTAAAGTTTGCAAAATCACATCAAGCCATGTTTCACTCATCTCGACTCTGAAACGGCTATTCTTTTTAGCCTCATTTGAAC
Organism: Taenioides sp. WSHXM2023; assembly: GCA_029959045.1. Taxonomy (NCBI): domain Eukaryota; kingdom Metazoa; phylum Chordata; class Actinopteri; order Gobiiformes; family Gobiidae; genus Taenioides; species Taenioides sp. WSHXM2023. The sequence continues at coordinate 22,984,177 of CM057103.1, forward strand.
TGCTTAAGTGCACCACCATCTCAAGTTCTTCCCATAGACTGTGCAAAGCTAACCCGCTAACAGCTGCGTTCCAAATAGGAAGTGAGCGCGCTTCAGGCTCCACTGACTCCAATTCATTTCTGTAACTGCTGCTGTGAGCCTACATACCCGGAGTTGTGTTTTGTTTCATTCACACTTTTGAGTAAGCCTTTATTATTAGTCGTTCTACATCTCCAAGGCTCAAAATGCTCTGTTCCACCTTGTGATGTCATGTAGCGGTAGTTTGTCAAGTGAACAGCTGCCTTTTACCTTTTGTTCAGTAGAGATTGGCAATTCCAGGGCTAAAAATCATCCAAATCATTCTAGTGAAGGTGTCTAGATTTTAAAAACACAGTAGAGCACTTGACATCACGAGGAGGAACAAAGTGTTTTCAGTTTGAGAGAAGAACTCAGCCTAAATACGCAGGGTTTGTGATGAGGAAACAACCTTATAACATTATAACATACACCAGAATATAGTGTAATAATGATCCTTTAAAATGTTCGTATTAACCCACTCTCCATGATCCTGGTGTTTTTATTTTACCATTTTCTCCGTAAATAAATTCCCATTCCTAATATGGAACTGGCTCCAAATTTACCCCTATAACTGCTGGCCTCTGTGAGCTTCATTTGACTGGAGCTGAACGCTATGGGTGGCGTCACACTCCCTTAGTCCACCGTCTAATCTTCCGCATTCTAATGGCAACTGTGGCATTTGTTTTTCTTTTTTCCAGTGAATATTCAGAAATATATTGAGCTAAATCAAAATCAAGATTATTCAGAATCAGAATCTGAGTCACGTTCGCAACAATTTCCCTTTCCAATAGAACCCGCCATAGAAATTATGATTATTTATTATTTATCATTCAAACAGCACATGCGATGCTAACCCAAGTGAGTCCTTTTAATCCTGCTCAGAACTTTGAATCGGGTCTGTGCCTTTTTGAGCTGCTGCGCGCCATGGCAACAAGACCAAAAGACAGCTGTTATGTCTTTATGTGAGGGGCCTGGGGAGAGAAGGAGAGATGAGAGGAGAGAGGAAGGAGAGAGGAGAGATGGGAGAGGAGGAAAGGAGGAGAGGGGGCAGCAGAGAGGGAAAGGAGAGCGGTGAGAGAGGAGAAAGGAGATGGATGGGTAGAGGGAGAGGGGAGGAGAGAGGAGAGGAGAGAGGAAGGAGAGAGGAGAGATGGGAGTGGGAGGAGAGGAGAAGGAGAAAGAAAAAGAGGGGAGGAGAGGAGAGAAGAGAAGGAGGAGAGGGGACAGTAGAGAGGGAAAGGAGAGGGACGAAGAGGAGAAAGGAGAGGGGAGGAGAGAGGAGAGAAAAGAAGGAGAGGGGACAGTAGAGAGGCAGAGGAGAGAGGGAAGAGAGGAGAAAGAAGTGGGACGAAGAGGAGAGAGGAGGAGAGAGAAGAAGGAGAGGGGACAGTAGAGGGAAAGGGGAGAGAAGGGAGGAGAGGGGGGAAAAGGAGATGAAAGGGGGAGAGAGGAAGGAGAGATGGGAGAGGGAGGAGAGGAGAAAAAAAAGGGAGAGGGGAGGAGAGAGGAGAGATGGGGAGGAGAAAAGGAGAAGAGGGGAAAGTAGAGAGGTAAAGGAGAGGGACGAAGAGAAAGGAGATTGAATGGAAAGGGGAGGAGAGAGAAGGAGAGGGGACAGTAGAGGGAAAGGGGAGAGAAATGGGAGAGGGAGGAAAAGAAAGAAAATGAGAGGGAGAGAGGAGAGGGGAGATGGAAGAAGAGAGGAAGGAGAGAAGTGGGAGGGGGGACGAAAGGGAGGGGAGGAGAGAAGCGAGGGGAAAAAGATGAGGGGAGAGGGAGGAAAGGAGGAGGAGATTTGAGGACAGAGGGTGAAGAGAGAGAGAGAGGAGGAAAGAGTGCAGAGAGAGGAGGAGGAATGTGGAGCGAGACGAGATGGTGCAACTTTTATTTTTCATGTCAACTGCTCTTAAGCTCCTGTAATGAGGACACTCCACAATCATTATGTAAAGAAGCAGTGGCAGCAGCCGCAGTGGAGTGACACGATCAAAACTGGGCCTCTGAACAGGGTTTTAGAGTAAAGTGTGCTGCAAAAGGGCACAGGGTCAGTGTTTATGAGAAATATCAAACACGGAAAAGCTGTGGACATGTAACAAACACACAAAATGCCATCAGAGTCTCGGGATTTCATTTAAAAGGTCTTATATTACACAAAACTGACTCTTTTGAGCTTTAAGCCATGTTATAATGTTGTTACCTCCTCAAAAACTGACCTGGAGTTGCGTTTTGTTTCATTCACATGTTTGAATAACCTTTTATTATTAGTCTGTTTACATCTCCAAATCTCAAAATGCTTCCTTCCACCTTGTGATGTCATGAAGTGGTAGTTTTCATGTTAACAGAATAGCCTGTAAAAGCAATACAAATGTAAGGCATCATTGTAATCGACTAAACAATATTTGCTTTTAGTTCTGCAGACATGGGCAATTCCAGGGCTGAAATTATCCAAATGATTCTAGTGAAGGTGTGTGGAGTTTAAAAGCACAGTGGAGCACTTCCTGTATTACCACATGACATCACAAGGTGGAAGACAGTGTTGTCAGTTTGAGAGAAGAACACAACCTAAATATGCAGGATTTGTGTCTTAAACGTGTGCGAATGAAACAAAACACAACTCCAGGTGTGTTTGTGATGAGGAAACAACATTATAACAGATCAGAAAATGGCGTAAAATGGGCTTTTTATATCACTGATGACAAATTCAACAAACAAATTCAAAACTAATAGTAAACAGAGGCAGAGAGACAGTCAGGTTTGCAATATTAAATAGTTTATGACAACGCAGTTCAATCAATGCAATAAAAAGGACATTAGAATCATTGTAATATTAATAAACAGCTCTATAAAGTTCACCATTTTAAACGCAATTAATCAAATATTGTTTAGTCGATAACAATGATGCTTTACACTTGTATTGCTTTTACAGGTTATTCAAAACCTCTCACAGCGATACACGGTCCTCATTATTCACTCACTCTATCCTCAGAGGTGGTTCTTCTGTAGCCGCAGCTGCCCTGGACAGACTGAGTGACGCAGGGATGTAACAGAAGAACTGAAATATCGTAATAACATCTTCACAAAAGCCTCGTGGGCCATCACAGTATATCGAATCACAAGTTTCTTTGCTTAAATTCGCTGTTATTGTGCAGCAATGGCTAAATAAAACAGAGGGAACTACATAGACCATGATCCTTTGCTGTGTCAGCGCAGACTATATGAAGAAATAACTCTTATTAAGAACTTTTAAATCTTAATTCTTTGTATTATAACAGTACTAAAGGCTTTTCGAGGCATTTTAAAAGAAAAAATAAACTATGAAAATTTGGTAAGCCTTCACAAAATAGATGCGAGATGCATATCGTGAAAGTATCGTATCGACAGATTTGGACACTGTTACATCCCTAGAGGGAAGTGAGGCTGCCAATCAAAATTCCAAGCTCAATCATTTGAAGCCCTGCTGCCCCAAACAATAACTGCTATAACGAGTCAACTAGTAGGAATGAGCGATATATTGGCCAATACCGATACTCATTAAAGATATTCCATGCAAATATTTTTTTCCCTTTCCATTCTCAGTGTGTCATTTTTGAACGTTCCTGTTCACTCTGTACACCTCTGATTTGCAGTACAGCTCCAGGTCCTGCCATCTACAGAAGTTCTGATGACTCCGCGGTGGTCGGATGTATCAGGGATGGACAGGAGCTGGACTACAGCAGACTGACTGCAAATTTTGTGGAGTGGTCCCAGGCGAACAGTCTGCTCCTGAATGTTGACAAGACCAAGGAACTGGTGATTGACTTCAGGAGGAAGAGGACACCAGTGGAGCCCATCACCATCCAGGGCCATGATGTGGAAATAGTGGACTGCTACAAGTACTTTGGCGTCCATGTGAACAAGAGGCTGGACTGGAGGGACAACTGTACTGCTGTGTACAAGAAGAGCATGAGCAGACTCTACTTCCTGAGAAAGCTCAGGTCTTTCAATGTGCGCAGCGAGTTACTGGAGATCTTCTACCAGTCTGTGGAGGCCAGCGCCCTGGACTTCGCTGTGGTCTGCTGGGGGAGTGGCACCAGTAAAAGGGACATTGGGCGGATTGTCACAGTGAGGGACAGGAGGACACTGGGCAAACTGCTCTCCATCATGGACACTCCTGCTCACCCACTGCACCAGACTATAGAGGGACAAAGGAGATAATACTCCCTATAACTGTACAACAACTCACCCACTGCACCAGACTATAGAGGGACAGAGGAGATAATACTCCTTACAACATCAGACTATAGAGGAACAGAGGAGATAATACTCCCTACAACTGTACAACTCACCCTTATGTAACAGATAATACTCCCTACACTGTACAACAACTCACCCTTATGTAACAGATAATACTCCCTACAACTGTACAACAACTCACCCTTATGTAACAGATAATACTCCCTACAACTGTACTGTACAACAACTCACCCTTATGTAACAGATAACTCCATGTCCTGTCAATCATCATAACACTGTCTTCCTTATGACCTCTTGTCTATAACTGATGTACTGTATTTATATTACGCCATTTGTTTACTTACTGTACATACATTTATACAATTTATTTTTTATTGCTACTTATTCAGAAATTTATTACAATTTTTATATATTTTTTACTCTTTGTTATTGTAATATAATGTGATGGGTGAGCAACTGTGTCCAAGTAAAGTTTGTCCAAGTCTAAGATGAATGAGTCAAAATGGAAATAGAACATTACTGTACATCCCAGTTAAATTTGTTATTTTTACAACAAACAAATCCTGCATAGATTTTGAAAGCTAAATATCGGTCATCGGACACAGCAGAAGGCCAAATATCGGATATCGGTATCAGCTCGCCAGCTTTAAAAGGCCAGTTCAAATCTCTTGTTTGTATTGAAGTAGAGCTTACAGCAAAAATAGCAGTACTTTATGGGAGACTAGTCCTTTGAGTACCATCTGACTGATGCTGCGTTCAAACGTTCCTCTCGTGTGGGTTTTTTGTTTTTTTTCTACGCTGGTGAGGGCAGATTTTTACCTTTTGGCTCACTCACATGATTCTATTGTCTGCTGCTCTGATCAGGTGACTCTCCCGTGATGAAACGCCGGGGCCAGTACAAAGGGCCCATTTCAGTTAACTTGGACTTGAGAATGAAACTCTTATTAGATTCTGGTTTTGCGAGGGCCTATGGGGAGGGCCTGTGGGGAACGCTGTCAGAATTCAGACTAAAGCTCATCTTTCATTAAAGCAGTGGTGGAAGAAGTACTGGATATTGTTACCCGAGTATTTTTTACTCCAGTATCTGTACTCACATGAAGAAAATCAATCTGAGTATTAAAGTACCCAATTAAAATGTGCCTTAAAAAGACCTAATAAAACTTAAAATGTATTGATTTTGATATAGATTTGAAACTGCTTGAATCAGTTGGGAGTTTTTTTTGTTTTGTTTTTCTTCAAACTATGAAGGTGTTAAAAATAACCCCTCAGCCCCTCAGCCCCCTAGAGTCAAAACTAAATTGCACAATAGTAGACAGCAGTAGACAAATTAATTTTGTTAAATGAAGGTTCAAAAGGCCCAAGATGTGATGTTCATTAGAATCACTTGGTTCATTTCAGTCCCAGAATTGACCATTACTATTGAACAAAAGGTAAAAGGTCACTGGTAACCTTCAAACTACCGCTACACGACATCACAAGGTGGAACGGAGCATTTTGAGTGAATAAACACCTCAAAAACAGCTGGAGTTGTAAACAACATTCCTAAATGGCTGAAAACTCAGAAGAGTCAATTTTACATAATATAGGACCTTTAAATGTTCAGAAAAATGCCTTCCTTGTGCATAAATTGTCTGATTTAGAACTTTTTCCCCCACAAACTGCCACTTAAGTGATGTAAAACTATGATAAATATTAGAGAAACATGCAAACCTGCCATGTGCACTTTTACATCTCAAACTGGTGATGGTGCGGTCTCTTGCTTGTGTTGACATGAGCGTGTGTTTAGGACAGGTCAAATAGCAGCGTGTAATGCACAGACAGATTGTGCACAGGGAGACTGCTCCTGTCCTGCTGCTCTGCTCCTCCCACCACCCCGCCAACTGCCCTTCAACCTGGCAACCTCACCGTCTATATGTGAACAGGCCTGTCACCATAACGCCGTTTCCTCCTCAAAAACACACCTGGAGTTGTCTTTTGTTTCATTCACACATGTTTGAGTAATCCTTTATTACCTTCTGATGTCATGAAGTAGTTTTCAAGTTAAAGGTGCACTGTGCAACTTTTCTGGTAGGGCTTATTTCCATGGAGATATTATTGCTTTGCCTGAAAGGTTTCACATTACCTCATGCATGTCGCATTTAGTCAATTATAGATGTTTTATTGCTTAAAAATACTACAAAAAACATGCATTCCTACAGTGGGAGAGCTCACTGTTCCACAGATCTGACCTGGAACTTTGTCAGGAGGCATTGCAAGCTTGTGTCCATGGAGATAGATTGAGTTAATGCCATACTATGGGATATTACAGACAAGGCAATGACATTTCCCTGAAGACAATCAAGTAACAGACTCTCCACCAGAAAGTTACAGAATGCACCTTTAACAGATTTTTCTAAACAAAAGGTAAAAGGAGATTGGAAATCACAGGGCTGAAGTGATCCAGATGATTCTAGTGAAGGTGTGTGGGGTTTAAAAACACAGTGGAGCACTTCCTGTTTTCAGTTTGAGAAGAACACAGTAAAGCTTTAACCTTTTTGTACGATGACACAAAACAAAACACAAAAATCCAAGTGTTTGGAGGGACAATTAAAGAAATCTGAACACCTTTGCTACAAGTACAATTACTGCTACTGCAATACTACTTCTGCTGGCACTGCTATACTTCATTATTTCGTCTTTTTCTCTCCTGCCAGCTGATCTAACCGCTGTGACATTTTGTTTTGCCGTGTTGAATTGAATGAACTTTGCAGCTGCATTGTGCTATACTGAGGCCCATTCTTCTCTGGATAACTTCATCAGACCTGGTTACACAGAGAGGAGGAGATCAGCCTGGGGTATTTCACTTCTACAGGGTATTAACGGCCAACACAACACATTTACATCACCGTGTTACCTTTTATTGTTTTGAAAATGTTACATTCATCGGAAACAATGTTTTACTTTGCTCCCTGTGTTAAGTCACTCCCCCTTCAGAGCACTATCACAGCACAATCAGTGAGCATCCCACTAAAACTACTGCATCAGTTGTTGTGTGCAGGTTTGTGTCATGTTTTTGTGTATTTATGGAGAATTGTCGTGTGAGAGCATGACTGACGTAGGCTTGTGGGCGGAGTCTTGGACAGGGTTTGACTAGAGCCCAGGCGAGATCGTTAGATTACTCAAACATGTATGGATGGCATCTGAAACCTCTTCCGGAACGTTTTTATGAAGATGTAATGTTATAACAAGGTAGAAATCTAAAATACCCCCTTTTTAAAAAACAGAATTGAGTCTTCTGAGCTTTAAGCCATGTTCTAATGTCGTTGCCTCATCAAAACCAGACCTGGAGTCGTGTTTTGTTTCATTCACATATGTTAGACTAAAAGGCTCCCTCAGGCTGCATCTCCTCAGTTCAAAATGTTTGGTTCTACCTTGTGATGTCACAAAGAGGTGGTTTTGTTTACTAGAAATTGGCAATTCAGCGGCTGAAATTATCCAAGTGATTCTAATGAAGGTGTATGGAGTTTAAAAACGTTATAACAACACGTGACATCACAAGGTGGAACAGAGTGTTTTCTGTTAGAGAGAAGAACACAGCGTTAAACATGTGTGAATGAAACAAAACACAACTCCAGGTCTGTTTGCGATGAAGAAAGAACATTATAACAAGGATCAGAAAATAACGTAATATGGGCCCTTTAAAAACGCACATTTGGTTTATCCTCACTTAGATCCATCCATGTGCGGCGCTGATAAAACGCTTTAATTAAATGTTTATCCAGAGCGGTGTTTCAGCCAGGGGCATTTTGGACTCGCTTTGTTTTCAGAGCAATTATCAAATGAGGGCGATTTTTAAACTGGTGGGGCAATAGGACTTTGGAAATCGGTTTAATAATGGGAAAGATATTTAGTGAGTGCAGCAGTTGTGTGACCAAAGAAAGAAAAACTGAAGACAGTCGCAGGTTCAGTTCCCACGGCGCCAGGACTTTGTGCTTTTTCTTTCTAGCTTCTTCTTTACAAAAAAAACGCAAAATTGACACCTGTGAGCTTTAAGTCATGTTATAATGTTGTTACTTCCTCATAAACATAGTCGGAGTTGTGTTTTGTTTCATTCACACGTTTGCGTAATCCTGCATTATTAGTCTGTCTACATCTGCAAAGCTCAAAATGTTCTGTTCCACCTTGTGATGTCATGAAGTTTAAGTAGTTATGATTCTAGTGAAGGTGTATAGAGTTTAAAAACACAGTGGAGCACATCCTGTTTAATACTATAACCGAGTGTTTGAGAGAAGAACTCAGCCTAAATATGATTTAGGCGGATTTATGTGTTAAACATGTGTGAATGAAACAAAACTCCAGGTGTGTTTGTGATGAGGAAACAGTATAACAACATGGATTAGAAAATAGCGTAGCAAGAGCCTTTAAGCACAGTCCTGATGCATTTCTCGCGCTGGTAAAACTCATTTGCATATAGCCCCACCTTGTATTTGCTTAGAAATTCATGTGTGGTTTCACAGGGCTGTGTGAATCACCGAACGGCTCCTGTGGCTGCGCTTTTAGAAACATTTGCATTCCGGTCTCCAGAGACAAGCACAAGACAAAAAGGCCTACAATGAGACTCTAGACCCCCCGAGACTCTAGTCCCCAGACCCCCGAGACTCTAGACCCCAGACCCCAGACCCCCGAGACTCTAGACCCCAGACCCCCGAGACTCTAGACCCCAGACCCCCGAGACTCTAGACCCCAGACCCCCGAGACTCTAGACCCCAGACCCCCGAGACTCTAGACCCCAGACCCCCGAGACTCTAGACCCCAGACCCGAGACTTAAGATCTTAAAATGCAGCAGTTAACTTCAAAACTACCGCTTCATGACATCACAAGGTGGAACAGAGCACTTTGAGCTTTGCATTAATAATAAAGTGTTACTCAAACATGTGTGAATGAAACAAAACAACTCCAGGAATGTTTTTGAGGAGGTAACAGCATTCTAACATGATTTAAAGCAATTAAGAGTCAATTTCGCATAATGTAGGGCATTTAAGAATGTCACAGGGGCGTAGCCTATAGAGCTGAAGACATGTCAGGGCTGTGGTGGAGAAGGTGGAGGATGGACCAAGGACAGGCATCCATCAAGCTGCTGTCGGCCCAGTGAAGGCTCCTCGTGTCTGGGGTGTCACCTCCGCCCTGTCCCCCTCATGTCAGGACGACCATCCAGCCCCCACCCACCGTCACAGACAACTATCTGTCAGAGGGAGCCGTGAATGCAACACAATACAATTAAAAGAGCATGTTTGAGTAATCCTTTATATTAGTCCATCTACATTTCCAGAGCTTAAAATGCTCTGTTCCACATTGTGATGTCATGAAGCTTAAGTTAACAGTTACCTTTCATCTTTAGTTTAGTAGAGATTGGCAATTCCAGAGCATATTGGCCCATGATACTACTGAGAGACATCACAATATATCAAATCTCAAGTGTCTTTGCTTAAATTCATTGTTATGGTGCAACAATAACTAAAAAAACTACATAGACCATGATCCTTTGCTCTGTTTTAGTCCAATTTACACAATGAAATTACTTATTAAGCACATTTAAAGCTTTACTGTCTGGTTTATGGCAGAACCAAAGGCTTGTCAAGGCTTTTTTAAAGTAGTATATTTAACCACCACATGTATATAGGACTGAAGTGTCTTGCTTATTAACACAACAATCGCTGTCAGCCAATCACAGACAACTATTTCTGACTCCAATCGCCACGCTCCGGTTTCATCCATCAACGTCCAACACGCCATATCGACAAATGTTGCAGATAGGTGGTGTTGACAGGCTGCTGTGGCATTGAGGGATGGCTCGAAGCACACGAGAAACTGTACGCTGGATTTGGACTGGATCTTACAGTGCACTATGCAGAATTTCTGGTGGAAGGTGCGCCCTAACCCTAACCCTGCTAAAATATTTTTATACATACTTGGAATGTGCGTTTGTCCGTATGAACTCTTTTAAATAGAAGTTGATTTCCATCTTCATCAAAAAGTTACAGAGTGCAGCTACATACATACAAACATTCATACCATACTCTATACAACTGTACAACAACTCACCTTTATGTAACAAATAATACTCCCTACAACTGTACAACTCACCCTTATGTAACAGATAATACTCCCTACAGCTGTACAACATCTCACCCTTATGTAACAGATAATACTCCCTACAACTGTACAACAACTCCCCCTTATGTAACAGATAATACTCCCTACAACTGTACAACTCACCCTTATATAACAGATAACCTTAGGTCCTGTCAATCACCATTTTTGCACATTTTTTGTCTTCCTTATGACCTGTACCTGAGATTACTTATTTTTCCATTTTATTTTGACTTGTACATACACATTTATATAATTATGCTTTATCTGACACCTTTTTTGCTACTTATTTAGAATTTATTATGATCATTTACATCTTTTACTCCTTGTTATTATAATTTATTATGATGTTTGAGCTGCTGTGTCCAAATAATTTCCCTTGTGGATCAGTAAAGTTTGTCTAAGTTTAATATTTCCATTACTGTTGCGTCACTCCCGTAGCCCTCATTTCCAGTGGAGTTAGGTTGATTCCATCCTTGGATTCGTTTTCAGTTCGTTCTGATATCGCTCCCGACAGGCTCGCTCCTGTCACCATGCCCGGGCCCACTACAAACATCAGCAGTCGTGACAGGGAGCAGGCCCCGCCCCTTTTCACGCCAACACAACGTAGAACACCAAATCCTCTCCATCTGGACCTCTCCCTCCATCCATCACCCTCTCTCTGCTCCTCCATCCCTCTCTCCATCCCGTTATCATCTCGCTACTTCCCCGCTCTTCCATCTCTCCCTCTCCCTGCATCCCTCCCTCATTCTGTCATCCATCCAAGCTGCCCTCTCTCCATCATTCCCTCCCAATCACACCCTACCTCCATATACTGTTCTTCCATCTTTCTCCATTCATCCCACCCTCTCTCCCTCCATTCCAGCCTCAATCTCTCCCTCCCTCCATTATTCACTTCCTCTCTCCGTCCATGTCCCTCTCTCCATCCCTCCCACGCGTTCCTCCGTCACAGGTGTTACCTAGCCTCCTCACGACTTGTTTGATGTGAGAAATGATTGGAGGAGTGAAATACGATGAGTCCATAGATTAGATTAGGACTTTTTTCTGCCACTTTCTCTCTTTTTCCCTCTTTCTCTCTCTCCCTCTTTCCTCCACTCTCCTGCCTGCGAGCTCAACAGTCACAAAAGACCAAGAGCTCCAGAAAAGTTTGGAAATTACAGAACTTGTACAAGTACGGAATTTGAATTAAGAAAAGTAAGTCAGTCCAATGTTCTGTGTCCCAGGGGAAGGCATAGCTGGAATAGTTCAACACGTAATGGATCTTCTCAAGGTCGTGTGAGGTTTTTGTAAACTCAGGTGACTCATTTTGGTTGGTGAAGATTAAACCACAATGGAAAGTCATGGGAAACTACACACAACTCAGATTTTCAAAGAATGCTGCCACAAATCACACACAAGCCTTATGCACAAATACTTTCCTTACGCATTTGTAAAAAAACAGAATTGACAAAACAAATTTAACTCAATCAATTTAAATTTTAAGTTTACTGTACTGGCAAATAGGAAAAAAAATGTTCTGTCTTAAAAATGAATGCTTAAAAATAAAAATAATATGGATATGTCATTGCTCTGCCTTGAAATGTTCCACAGTATGGCATTAAACAGCTCTGCCTTACATTTATTCAATTACAGGTGGTTTTATTGCTCAAAAACACCTAGAAAAATAGGCATTCTGACTGAGCGGTCCACAGATCTGACCTGTAACTTGGTCTGGTCTCTATGATGATAGAAAGGTTTAATGCCATACTGTGAAACATTCCAGACGAAGCAGTAATATCTCCATGGAGAAGTTACAGTATGGGACTTTTTAACTCAAAATAATAAGACTTTCTTGCATTTTGGGTATGCAGAAAAACAAACTACTGTGAGTGGGCTTGCATCTCCACAAACCTGACTGTTATTTGGCCTGGAGGAGGGCGGCCTTCTTGTTTCCATGGGAATGTTGTTCCTTTGGCTATAATATTCCACAGTATTCTCCCCGAAGAATGTTCTGAGGTGCGGTTTTACTTCTATGGGGTATTAACTGCTAACACGTAACATATTTAGATCACTACGTTGCCTTTTATCGTTTTGAAAATGTTGAAAATGTTTACAAGTTCACTTTCATTTTTGACACTCTCCTTGCTCCCCATGCCACTAATGAAACGACGGCACATCGCATCAGGTTTGTCAAGTTGTACAGTTTTGTGTCATGTTTTTGTGTATTTATGGAGAATTGTCGTGTGGGAGCGTGACGTAGACATGTGGGTGGACAGAATCTTACAGCGAACCGTAATGAGGGTTTGAAGAGGGCCCCGGAGAGATCACCAAATTACTCAAACACGCATGGACGACATATAAAGCCCCTTGCGCATTTGTAATATAAAAATAAAACTTCATTTTTCCCAGTAGAGGATAGATGGCCGCTGCCGTCCAACTCCGCTCGCTCTCCACTCCTGGCCTTGCAGATAACAGATTTGTGCTCCATCATATCGCCGCGCGCTAATCTGCTAAGCCCCTTGTTTTTAAAAATAATTAACAAATGTGTGCGTCATGGATACACCGCCGAACCTAACCAAACGGTGAATATAGGGCTCATTTGGGACGGCCAGGTGGCTATAAGTGCTCCCAGATGGCTCTATCTCGTGATCTGTGATGTCGAGGGTTAAAACTGGGGTGATTGGCGCGTATGGATGCTCATTTGTAAATTGTCCTTCGTAGATTATATATTTGGTTTATCCGGATTCACAGTCAATATACATTACGCAAGTCATCTATAGCCTGAAATGTTCCACAGTGCTGATACGTCGCAGCTGATGTCAACATTGTTTTTTCAGTTAGTCCCTCACCTTTTTCTTGAAAATCAAACTCCTAAACAGCACCATGAACACTCGTATTGATCACAGGCTCCTGAAAATGTGCCATTTGAGTTTTCAGACAATGTTAAAACTTTATTGACAGTGTGTTTGCAATGTGTCACCATGGTAACTCCTCAACATTCCACCAGAACACGTCCTGCAAAGTGTCAACTGCATTAAAACACAGCCGTCTTGCATTTAATTACAGAATTTTATTTTATCGTTAAATATGAATTCTTGAAAAACATCCATTCCTAAAGTGAGTGGGCTCGCCTCTCCACAGATCTGAGCAGATATTTGCCCTGTTGGAGTCACATGCTTGTCTCCATGTTAGCGATTTAGTCTGTTACTGTTACTAAAAGGCGTTTAGAGTCTGCAGTTCATATAATAATCATATTCATATTTTGATGATTCTTTTTTTATGGTCGACTAGTCACAGTTAGTTGCTTAATGGAACTGCAGATGGAAACTATCTTCAGCTAAATCTGGTGGAAAGCATCTCTTCTTTCATGAGATGAATGTGTTTGCACATGGTCCCTGTTCAAATAAACTAAACTAAACGTAATCGTTGCAGCCCTACCTGAAGGTTTAGTGCCCCGGGTATCGTATTAGAATCTCTGTCCTCTGCAGAACACTACAAACGATGCTAATGACGTCGAGTTGTTAAAAGATCTGATACCTAGAAACAGATACTCAAACTAGATATCAATAGTGGTATCAGATATTGGTACTGAGTCAGGAAATTTTGTTGTATCGGATATCGGTTCCATGATATCTATTAAGACGATATTCCAGTTGGGCCTTTAATTAGATAAGACTATTTAGTGGCTGATGTAGGGCTAAGGACGTCTCATTTATTCAAAGCTGTTCAGTAACTTACAAGAGAAATAACAGTTGCATAACAGAATTGGCTCAATTTTGTGAGTTAAATGTGTTTTTTTGGGGGGAAAAGGGCCATTCTCAGTCCCTAGTATCCAGGAGATACTTAAAGCCAAAGTATCAATATCGGTATCGAAGGTGAATAAGATGGGCTGGTGCATCCGTAACTAAAACTATTGAAACTAGATACTAAAAAAATACCGTATTTTCCGGACTATAAGCCGCTACTTTTTTCTCACACTTTGGACCCTGCGGCTTATACACCGATGCGGCTAATATATTATTATTCTATGAACACAGCGCATGCGCGCGCAGCTTGAGTGCAGAAAGCGCCGCTGTCTGTGCGGTGAACATGGGTTAGGGTTAGTTAGAACACTCGCTAGCGCTGTTGTCAGCACTAAAACAGTTTATCGCTGCGTGATAAAATAAGTTCTGCTGCTAAATGAACATTAGTGAGTGGGATACGTCTTAATGACCCGCATGTGTTAAATGCAGGTGAGGCGTAAATGACGAGACGAAACGTCTCAAACTTCAGTAGCTGGACATCCACTCATACATGATCGATACAACTAACCCCGACCCCCGGGAGAGCCTGAAATCTGCTGAAATCCTACAAGACACTGACATGATACAAGACACTGACATGATCCCAGACAGGACAGCGGCTCTTTCTGCTCGAGACATGCGTTGTAGAGCGCCAAGTGACGGGGCGCAAGAGCGAGACAGACAGGTGAAGAGATGATGTGCTGAGGAAGATGCTCGTTTGATTTTGTTTTGAACAGTTATTTTGTGCTTCATGCACACACCCTCCTTATGGAAAACATACGAAGAAATGCATATGATGCAGCTTTGAAGTTAAAGACAATTGATCTGACTGTCAAAGAAGGAAACAGCTGCTGCACGTGAGCGCGGCATCGATGAGTCGATGGTGAGACGTTGGCGACGGCAGCGACGAACTGACTCAATGTAAAAAGACGACAAAAGCTTTCAGAGGCAATACAAGCAGATGCTCCGAACTTGAAAACTTCTTGAAGACGTGGACACCTGCGGCTTATAGACAGGTGCGGCCTATATATGTAGAAAAATAAAATTCTTTGAAAATTTAGGTGATGCGGCTTATATTCAGGTGCGCTTAATAGTCCGGAAAATACGGTATACATGTATATAAATGGGACAGTAGTTTTGTTTTGTTAGTTTTGGAGCTATATATAAATTCATAATTGTGGTATCGACATTTGTATAGAGTATCGAGATTTCCTTGGTAACTAAATAGAGTTTGGCGTGTTTGTATCGTATAGTAAAGTTAACACATGTTCAGGGCCATGTCTAAACTCCAAACCGCCTCATTCACGTCGCTTCTCCTGCTCTTCAATGGCACCTTCACTTTTCCCTCTTTCCCGTTGAAACCAGGAAGTGCATCCACGCTGCAGCTCCGCTCGACTCCTCCCTCCCTCTCTCCTTATATGGTCACGTCCTCTATCCAGCTCCATCAACGAATCTCATCTAATAAATACACACTTTGTTATTGTTGTGTCACTATTTAAACGAATCCTGTAGTTGAGACATTTACAAACATGGAGGAAAAGGATGAAAATCCACGTGTGAGGAGGGCATCTGACTACTTTTGCTTTGAATGCCGGTGATTAAAAGTCTCCTGTTAATAGGACAAAGTGAAGCTCCAGGCTCATGAGGCTCCAGCAGCATCATGATCAGGATTCTGTTACATGTTCCATACAGGAGATAAAGGGGGAATTCATCTTTTATCTGCCCCTCACACAGTCTATGCCTGTGGCTGTTGTCCAGTACACTGTACAGAGTCCTTGGGGCAAATCATGTTTACAATGTTTTGTAATAAGTGACCCAAATATTGAAAATAGGTCAGGACAATATGACCAAAAATTATTTGTTTTCCTCAATCCAACTTTCTTTCTTCTGTAGTTTTATTTTGTTTGTTTTCCAACTTTTCAAAAATACTCTCTCCCCCGGCGGGCCTGGGAACACCTTGGGGTCCCCTCGGAGGAGCTGGAGGAAGTGTCCAGGGTGAAGGAAGTCTGGGAGTCCCTGCTTAGACTGTTCCCCCGCAACCCAGCCCTGGATAAGCGGAAGAAAATGGATGGACGGAAACAGAAAGTTAAACCCATACTTGAGAAGATTCCCCAAGTTTCATACCATACTGTGGAAGATTATAGCCAAAACAACAACACAAGCAGGAGCCTCTTCCAGACCAAATAAAAGTCAGGTTTGTGGAGATGCAAAACCATCACAGTAAATGAAAACACCCAAGGCTGATCGCTGACCATTAGAAACGACCAAAGTCCGACCTCTATTAAAATGTGACAAATTGCACCACACTGAACACATTTACCACGTGTAGATAACTCATTAAGGTTATAGCGCTCAAGTCAAAGCGAAAAGGACGTTTGCAAGCCATAAAATTAGACAACGACACACTCAATTGTGTTTATGCAGGCTCACTTCAACGTGTGTGTACAAATGTGATCGCAAGTCTGCTGGACGAGTGAGGGATTATACAGATATAAGGCCACATGATAATATAAAAGAAAGTACTAGGATTTAATCACATTCTATTGCTGTTATTATTATTGTGAAAATCAGAGTCTGTATCGAGTGTCTTCCTTAGTATCGAAACGTAGCGTGAAATTTTAGAGAGACATGACAACACTACTCATGCATACGTTCTTGTTTACCATCTGAACACAGTGGTCCTCCAGCTTGGTTGCGCCTTGTTGACCCTTGAAACCTTTTCCATGTCAGATATCATTCTTCCCAAGCAAAATGTCAAGGTTGCTTCTGCGGGTTATGCAACAACGAGGAGGCAAGGAGGCTAGGATGCTCCCTAAGTCCTAGTCCTCGGAGCCTAGAGGTGCTGAAGTCCGTGGGCGTGGGAGAGTGGGAGAGTGGATAGCATCTGTAATCAAGTCCACAGCTCATTATGAATATAAATAACGTTATGTGGAAAGGTAATGGTTAATGAATTATTCCTTGCTTTAGTTTAGACCTGATTCCCAGTCATGGAATGGAATACACACTTGAGAACCAGTTCCGATTGTGCTCTGATTCTAGCCCAGCTCTAGCCCAGCTCTAGCCCAGCTCTAGCCCAGCTCTAGCCCAGCTCTAGCCCAGCTCTAGCCCAGCTCTAGCCCAGCTCTAGCCCAGCTCTAGCCCAGCTCTAGCCCAGCTCTAGCCCAGCTCTAGCCTGATTAGTCCCTGGTTTAGTTTAGGCCCGATTCCCAGTCATGGAATGGTATACAAACTTGATTCCCAGTTCTGAGTCCTGGTTAAGATTGTGTTCCAGTTCTAGTCTAGCTCTAGTCCAGTTCTAGTCCCAGTCCCTAGTCCCTGGTTTGGTTTTGCTCTCATTTCCAGTTATGGCACACTTTACAAACTTGAGTCCTAGTTCCAGTCACGGTTCCAAGTCGCAGTTCATATTGTGCTCTGGTTCTAGTCCAGTCCAAATCCAAACCCGGTCCAGGTCTAGCCCAGGTCCCATCTTTGTTTTCCTACATTTGGCACACATTAGTCCTGCTTAGTCCTGGATTAGATTCTGTTTAAGATCTAGTAGTCCCGGTTTATTCTCATGATAACTGACAATAAACCGGCTCCTGTCCGGCTCCTGTCCGGCTCCTGTCCGGCTCCTGTCCGGCTCCTGTCCGGCTCCTGTCCGGCTCCTGTCCGGCTCCTGTCCGGCTCCTGTCCGGCTCCTGTCCGGCTCCTGACACATACTAATAATGGCCTATGTAAAACTAATGGCAAGTCATTCTATTATGCAAATGTTCAGTGTTTGGAACAGTCTGTGCAATGGGCTGAGAAGTCGAATGCTACAAACTGTAATGACAAAAATGTGAAGAACCGCACAATTCTAACTCCAACCAAGGGTGACCGCATTTACAAACAAAACTACTCGAAATTCAGGGGGTATTTTTGTACTCATTTGTGTTTACAATTTGGAGGAGTTAAATGTTTAGATTAGGCATGTCCAAACTATGGTCTTAGGGCCAATTGCGGTCCTAAAAATCCAGGTGGATTAGCCCATATTACCTTAACAGTACTTTTTACTGCACGTTTTTCAAAACTTACATTAATAAAGGCAAAATTAAATATTTAGTGTGTCAAATTGAGTATCAGAGCATAAATAAAAGGTCTGATTCTAACACCAATCTACTGTATCACCATGTTATCCTTTACGGTTTTGAAAATAACCTATTATAACATGTTTTATCCCCTCCCTTTGCTCCTCACGCTAAGCCACTCACCCTTCAGAGCGCTATGACAACACAATCAGTGTGGATCCAGTTGATGAAACTACTGCACATCAGATCATGTTTGTAAAGTTCCTGTGTACAGTTGTGTATCATGTTTTTTGTATATTTATGGAGAATTGTCGTGTGGGAGCATGACGTAGGCTTGTGAGTCGTGTATTGGACAGAATCTTACAGCGAACCATAAGGCGGCTTTGAATAGGGCCCAGGAGAGATCGCTAGATAACTCAAACATGCATGGGTGTCATCTAAAACGTCTTCAGGCATGTTTTTATGTGAGAATGTTATAAATTACCCCTTCTTCAAGCCTAATAAGCTTACCAATAGGGCCGTTTAAGCTACCAGTACAGTACCAGATAAAAAGGTACCAAAAAAAGATTGGAACTGTAAACTAGTACAGAATACTTTTACTTTCTTTGCTTTTAGTGACAAGTTTTGATTTAAAATGGGTCTCGGGAGAGCACAATGCCAAGTCCAAGGAGCATGAACCGTGACGAGGGAGCATACACCCTATTCACACACGGGAACAGTCCTGGGGAAGGCGTCAGACGGTAGGGGGTGTAAGTAATTGCTCATTCTAAATAAAAACAACTACATTTCACCAAAGAAATAGCCAACTAATAAATGGAATCTACGAACACTGTAGCTCTGTTTTGTCGTTCTAAATTATGATTAATACAACACTGATTATGTATTGTGTTTATGCATTTTATTCTTTTTGTACCATTTTTATTTATGTATTCATCCGTTTTATTTTATTTTAATTTACTTTAAGCATTTTTTAAGCTTTCTGCCATGTTATAACATTGATCGAAAACATGCCTGAAGAGGTTTTAGATGCTATCCGTGCACGTCTGAGTAATCTAGTGATCTCTTATGGTTAGGTGTAAAATTCTGTCGTCACCCATGCTCCTACACGACAGTTTTCCATAAATATACAAAAACACGATACAAAACTACACAGCAACATGACAAACCTGATGCGATGTGCTGTCGTTCCATTAGAATACTTTCATATTGCCATTATGTGCAGAAATTAGTAATCTTGTTAATAAACTGTGCAACAATGCAAATACTTTTGGAATTTGGGATAACTGGTACTGAAAAAAGTACAAATAAGAAGAAAATACCAGTCAAGTTCTGGTACTTGGAAAAACTTAAGACTGCTTACTACTCATTTAACATGCCACACAGGATAACAGTAAAAATGCATTACACAAAATAAGCTTGGATTGGAACTTGGAATAACTGGTACCGAAAAAATCTAAAGTACTTGGGCAACTAGTATCATTAAAAAGGTGCACTGTGTAACTTTTTGGCTGGGGGTCCATCACCTGCTTGTTTCTATGGAGATGTCATTGCTCCGCCTGGAATGTTCCACAGTATGACATTAAACAGCTCTACTTTACATTTATTCAGTTACAGGTGGTTTTAAAGCTCAAAAATACCTAGAAAAATAGACACTCCAAATGTGAGCGGGGTCGCCTCTCCACAGATCTGACCTGTAACTTGTTCTGGTTCGGTCTCCATGTAGATAGGAAGGTTTAATGCCATACTGCGAAACATTCCAGACAAAACAATAACATCTCCACTGAGAAAACAATCTGACAGTGTAAAATATGCTATACAAAACTTGGAACAGAACTTGGAATAACACGTACTGAAAAAAATACAATTCAGAAACCAGAACTTAAAATACTGTTAAAATTTAAAATGTACCTACTTCGGAACTACTACTACTTTACTATTACTATTTAACATGCCACACAGTACAGCAGTTGACAACAATATAGAACATTTTTGGACATTTTCCCAATAAATCATTCTCAATATTTCTTAACTCAAAACGTCAAAAAAACATTACACAAACGTAAACATCTCACGTATTCCCGTCCTATCCCCAAACCCGGTTAAATTTATATGTGCACTTAATATTTTACGCATGCCGCCTTCTTTATCTCATGGACAGTTGGTCATTTATCACGGCATGCGCCTGGCTTTGATTGGAACACGATCTACCCTATTGCCCCTCCGTCTTTCCCCGCTTCCAATCCCTGCCTTCCCGGTGCCCACTTCTTCTCGTCTTTGGCTCTGAAATTAAAAACGTGCCCCGTCCACAACGTGCACACTGCGGCATCCACGGACGGACACGGCGCATGGCTCTATCCGTCGCTATCTATCTTGGAAAAGAAGGAAAAAAAGAAAAAACGTGAGCTGTCAATACACAATACACGCGCGTGGCAACAGCACATCACCAGTCATGGCAAATTCACGCGTTTTCACGAGTGACATTACGAACAGCGGATGCCCTTGAACGTAGAAAATTCCACGCAGGGGTCTCGCTACTGGTTTACTGCAGATTTTTTTTTTCTTTTGCGCTCTCAGTAACGATGCTTCCTTCCTCGCTGTGCTTCCTCGTGTCGCCCCACCACCTCCACCTCCTCTCTTCCCTTCTCCCCCCGTGCACGCACATCCACTCACCTGTCTTGCTCAGAACCACCGACATAGTCCACGCCACGAAGAGGACGCTGCAGACGAAGCACACCTGCGCGAAAAGCTTCTCCCTCCGCTTGCGAACTTTGAAAATCTTTCCCATGATCGTCATTTTGGACGCATTGCTCGACGTGTCCCGGACTTCCATGCTCTCTGCTGGTTCTCCCTCGGCACCTCAGCCACTTTCGCTCCCCTTGTAATATTTCTTCTCCTTTCTCGTCCTTGAAAAAAAAATTAAAATAAAATAAAATAAAATATCCCCCCGTGCGTCTTTTTCTTTCTTTCTTTTTTTTTAAATCAGAGTAGGTTGTTGCCCATTTTACGTTCCAAACGCGATGAGAAGCGAGTTGGTTCGGTCTGGCCAATAACACCTCGGTCAAATTCTTCGTACACACCGCAAATCAGTCCCCTCGGTTAATCGTAGAAGTGCCACACGACATCCCGTAACGACCGTGCATGTCGCCTTCCACCGCGAGTCCCATGCGTAAAAACGGTAAACACGGTAAATGCGATGCCCCTCTCCGGATAACCCTGCGCTGTTGATGATCGTCCTCCTCTCTTACATGTGTGTCCCCTGTCCCGGTCTCGTATCGTAGCTCCCCGGCGTCAAATGCGTCAGTGTGGTCCCGGTGTGGAGGGGGGGTGGACGGTGGACGGTGAAGTGGAGGAAAGAAACCGCGCTACAGCTGCGGCGTCGTTAAAAAAAAAGAGGCAAACTGCACGCACCTGCGCCGGTTAAGTGCGGCCAATCTGAGCCCGTGTGTGGAGGTTGGGGGCAGTGTGGCCGGAGCAGCGGTAGTGTACACGGGGAGCATGTGACCGAGAGAGAGTCGTGCCCCCTCCTCGCCAAAGCGCAGCGCAGGCATCTACCAACAAGCCCCCGCCTCCCGTAGTCCCTCTCCCGGCTCCAGTGAGTGACACCGACCAAGCTCCCGGCTGTGGAACTTTATGAGCAATACACAGTGATAAGAAGAATACTTTGAAAATGTTTTTAGTTACAGAACACCTCATTATAATGTATTTTGTAACGTATTTTGTTACATGTTACATACAGAGTACTGTATTCTGATACTTTTACACCAAGTTGCATTATATTTTAGTGAGAAAAATACTATATATTATTACAAGCAGCTTTATTTCTGAGCTGTTTGTTATGCATGAACTTATGTTTAATTGGAGAACGAAATTGCACATGGACACACTAATAAAGTGCAGTACAAAGCCAAAAAGACATGATAAAGTACTGCAACCTGTAACTATTCTGAATACCACCAAATGAAAGAGTAACTTCAGTAACTTCCCAACACTGGCAATATGCAGAGGTGGCCAAAAGTTGTAGCCTACTCAAGTAAGAGGGATATTACTTCAAAATAATACGAACACAAAGAGGTTGTCCAAGGAATTAATCAAGTAAGAGTAAAAAGTATTTGGGAAAAGTGGCCGTACCTCATCAGATCTCTGAACTTAAGCAGTCCTGGGCATGGTTAGTACTTGGATGGGAGACCGCTGGGAAAATCGGAGTCACCGAGTGTAGAATGAATGAAGAATGCACCAAATTGTAAAGCAACTTTGAGTGTCTGGAAAAGCGCAACATACGACTAATGCATTTGTCAAGTAAGAGCAACTTAATGAGTAGCCCAACTGTCTGGACATTATTATACTTATATACTATTTATTTAAACAAAAAGGGGAACAGTGCATATTAAAAACATTTAGACAAATGTAAATATACTAAATTATAGACTTGTTCTAGTCTAATTTCCACCTGCGGACCCTCGGCAGGCTGATGTTACAAAAAACAGAACATAAACACAAACTATTCGCAGAGATTATACAGATCGGAGGTGAACAAAGACAAAAACAGAGATTACAGTGTCATATTAGTGCTGATGGAGACCGAACATTTGATTTAAACCATTTTATGTGAATATAATTGGAACGACTAAACATAAAGTGCAAAATCTTGACTAATAAAATCATATGTGAAGGAGCGCTGCAAGAAGCACAAATGTTCAAATCGTTTCATGCTGTTACGTGAATAAAAAGTATTATTCGAATAGGAGTAGCTGCTAGAAAAGTACTCTGAAAAGTATAAAGTGAGTGCTGCCCACCTCTGGCAATATGTATTTGTACTGCCCACTGCAAACTGAACAGAACTACGGTAGTTTACAGCAGTGTTTCAGTCAGGGGTGCGAGATCTGCTCTTTCATAAAATCACTTATGATCGCATGTAGACCTGAGTCAATATAGGAAAAGTGTCTTGCCAAATGACACAACACCATGTCTCTCTGAAGGGGAAACTCTAACAAAAAGGTATGTCCATATTCTTTTTTTATTTTTCCACATGATTAGTGACTCTGACAAAACTGCACCCTTAGGATTCACATTAAATAATTCAGCTCAATATTTTTTTTCATAGCAGTGACTTGTATTTATAATAAAAATAGTTACTTCATGTAGCCTTATATATTATTATCTCTTTTTCAGGAGAGTCCTGGCCCCACAGGGAACCCTATTGTACAGGTTTTTAGTGCACCTGGAGGAAACCTACACTGGCACAGGGAGAACATGCAAACTCCCACGGAAAACAAACCCAGAACCTTTTTGCTGTGAGGTAAGAGCGCTAATTGCTTTGCCACCATGCTGCCCTTGCATAAACATAATATTAAAACCTTGCTATTATATTGATTGAAAAGGTGGCTTATGTCAAGAATCATTTTAAAGGTCTTTTATTACGCAAAAGAGAGAGATACTTTATTGATCCAGAGGGAAATTCAGGTTTCAAGCTTCTAAGTGGTCCTTGTGTCTCAGTCGAAGGTCTCAGTGATGTTTAACAGGACAGCTGGTCAGGGAAGGTCAGCAGATCTGTGTCAGGGCAGACTGAGGAGAGGAAGAGCCAAAAGTGTCAGCCAGAACCAGATGAACACAACAGGAAAGGCCTCACTCTTACTTTGCTCTGGTGTTTCGGTTGCTGATGAAATGGTTTATTCCCTCAACGGATTTCCTCTGGAAGGTCTTCTGCCACATTTGCTGCCACATGTGGTACAAAAAGCCTGTAACATCTCAAATGTTCATAGCTAGCTCTCCATGGATACGGGAAAAAACATACCTTGAATTGTGTTTCATTCACACATGTTTGAGTAACTCTTTATTTTTAGTCTACATCTCCAAAGCTCAAAATGCTTTTTTATGTTAACAGCAACCTTTTAACTTTAGTTCAGTAGAGATTGGCTGAAATTATCCAAATGATATAGT
This sequence comes from Taenioides sp. WSHXM2023, assembly GCA_029959045.1. Classification (NCBI taxonomy): domain Eukaryota; kingdom Metazoa; phylum Chordata; class Actinopteri; order Gobiiformes; family Gobiidae; genus Taenioides; species Taenioides sp. WSHXM2023. The sequence goes on from CM057103.1 coordinate 23,008,338, forward strand.
CTGTATGGAGTTCAAAAACACAGTAGATCCCTTCCTGTATCACCACTTGATGACATCACAAGGTGGAATAGAGTGGCTTCACGCTGAGAGAAGAACTCAGCCTAAATATGCAGGGTTTGTGTGTTAAACATGTGTGAATGAAACAAAATACGACTCCAGGTCTGTTTTTGACGAGGAAACAACATTATAACATAGATCAGAAAATAGCCGAACATCAGCCGTTTCAAAGCACCAGTCAGCACTTCCTGGAGTAAGATGGAAACAGCCATACACCTCTCCTTTAATCATCCATTCTCTCATACTAGATTAGAAGCTGAACTTTAGCTAAACTCTGGTCCTATCTCCCTCCCTGTGGTAAATCCAATATCTCCTCTTGTCTTTAATACACGCTCCTGGAGTCACCCGCTGCTCATTCTCATTCTGGGGGGATAATTGAGGTGAAGGATCTGCGGGCTCCCGGGCACCGACGCCTCCGGTTGGACCCTTCACACCCAATCTGCAACCATGAAATCAGGGCCCCCCCTGTCTTCACCCTCAGCTTTTCAGGGGCCAGATATTACCGTATTTTCCCCCCTCCGCTCAGAAGAATAGCTTGATATAGAGTGCAAAAGTGCTGTGCAGAGCGAGAATTTAATATAGTGATTGAATGGAGGGAGAAGGATGGGGCAAGTGGGTAAATAATGTGGTTTTCAGTTTTGTTTGTTTTTCTTTGTTTGTTTGTTTTTTATTTGTTTGTGAAATTGCGATTATTTTTAAAAGTCCTATATCCTTGAAATCCATTTTGTATTTTTTGTTGAGTTTTTAGACTATCTTAGAGTATCAATAAGCAGCTCTTGGTGTCAAAATGAATCTAATTATAAAGCTTTTTTTTGTCTGAGAATCACAAAGTACGCAGTTAGCATGCTAGCTGTTATTTGCATTATCGTGACAGTAACGTGACTTCGCTCTGGCCTCTGAAAATTGTGAAATGCTCTACTGCTAAACTCGTCATGGTGAGTAATTAGGATGCTCTGAATGCATAAGGTAAGTGAGGCATGATTTTGGACTGCAGACTTTTTGTTTGTTTGTTTGTTTTATTTTCAAATTTTAAGATTAGAAAAATGTTGGAAATATCTGACGTAACGTATCCTGTGGCAAAAATAGCACTCAGCACGCAAGGTACGCTCTATAGAAAAATACCATACAATATAATCCTTTATATTCCATACATACTGACCTGAGTACTCGTCTAATGCAGAGAAAGCCCTCTGGTGCATAAACACTGTGTACGCTTAGCTGTAGCGTGCAGGGGAGGAAGAGGAGGAAGAGGAGGAAGGGGAGGAAGAGGAGGAAGAGGAGGGGGAGGAGGAAGAAGAGGGGAGGAGAGACAGGGACAGATGAGGTAAGAAGAGGAAGAGCCTTCATCTTTCTCCTCTGTTCTTTTACCTCCTCTGGTCCTCCAGTGGAAGAAGCGGAGGAGGAAGAGGAGCAGAGGAGCAAGAGGAGAAGAGGAGGAAGAGGAGAAGAGGAGGAAGAGGAGCAAAAGAAAATAGAAAAGGATGAGGAAGTAGAGGAGAAAAAAGAGTAGAGCAGGAAGAGGAGCAAAGAAGCAAAAGAAACTAGAGGAGGAAGAGGAGCAGAGGAGCAAAAGAAAGTAGAGGAGGAAGAGGAAGTAGAGGATAAAGTTTTTGTGGTTCTCAGTCTTTTTTCAGTGGTGACCCCCATAATAACGATCATTTACAATCACGACCTCAAACAAAAATAGACTACATACAAAACGAGAAACTGTTCTTGTCTAATGTTTGATTTGACTTTCAGGACTTTTTAAGACTATTGCATTTCTTTTTGATTTTCCCTGTGTAATCTTAACCAGACAGATTTTTGTGATATTTCTGAGTTCACAACCACAAAAATTCATCTTGGCCCCCCACTGGTGTGATCGGGCCCAACAGGTGGTGACCAATCACGTTGCAGGATTGAGGTTTGTGCTGAAGCCAAATGAACCAAAACAAACATGGCGACAGCGACAGACGTCTTTTTAGCATCAGTACAGACTATTTAGTTTGTGAAGAACGTGCAGAAGATAAGAGCTTTGTGCGTTTGTGGACAGGGAAGATGTCTGTGCTTTTCTCTCAACTGGATGTAACTAAAGTTTGATTTAAACTGTCGTCATGGAGCTCCACATTGTCCGATTTCTTTCAGTGAGAGTCGTCCCAGATGGATAACGTGTAAAAGTCAGAGTGACACACAAAACACTTTGGCCTGAGGTTAGTGTCATTTAGGGACCACTTGAAATCATGTTGTGACCCCCAGGTTGAGAGGAAGAGGAGAGGAACAGATGAGCTACAGGATGAAGAGGAGCAGAGTTTGCAGAGGCAGTATCTGGTGCAACAGAGAGTGTGATGGAGGTAGAGGATGAAGCGGAGCAGAGGAGGTAGAGGATGAAGAAGAGCAGAGGAGAAGGAGGATGAAAATAAGCAGAGGAGGAAGAGAAGGTACAGCATGAAGAGAAACAGGAGAAATAGGAGCAAAGGAGAAAGAAGAGGAGAAGAGGTGCTAGATAAAGAGGAGCAGAGGAGGAAGAGGAACAGAGGAGGTGCAGGATGAAGAGAAGCAGTGGAGGTAGAGAAGCAAAGGAGGTAGAGGAGGAAGAGAAGCAGAGGAGAGACATGATGAAGAGGAGGAAGAGAAGCAGAGGAGATACATGATGAAGAGGAGCAGTGGAGGTAGAGAAGCAAAGGAGGTAGAGGAGGAAGAGAAGCAGAGGAGATACATGATGAAGAGGAGGAAGAGAAGCAGAGGAGATACATGAGGAAGAGGAGCAGAGAAGATACATGATGAAGAGGAGGAAGAGGAGCAGAGGAGGTACATGATGAAGAGGAGCAGAGAAGGAAGAGGAGCAGAGGAGATACATGATGAAGAGGAGGAAGAGGAGCAGAGAAGATACATGATGAAGAGGAGGAAGAGGAGCAGAGGAGGTACATGATGAAGAGGAGCAGAGAAGGAAGAGGAGCAGAGGAGGTACATGATGAAGAGGAGCAAAGGAGGTGCAGGATGAAGAGGAGCAGAGGAGATACATGATGAAGAGGAGCAGTGAAGGAAGAGGAGCAGAGGAGGAAGAGGAGCAGAGGATGAAGAGGAGCAGAGGAGGAAGGCTGACACATGTTTCATCTCCGTCAGCCTGTTCTCTGTGTGCAGATGCAGTGGGATGTGATGGCGGCTGTGGCAGTAAAGGTGACCCAGAGCTGCCCCGAAGCCCTGGGAGCTCAGCAGTCGAGAAGAAGAGAGGAAGAAAGAGACCAGTGATAGTTTTTTTTTTTTTTTTTTGTATTCTGTTCATAGACTCTGTAAAGAAAAGGACTAATGGAGTTTGACATTACCCAAAGTGTTCAGCTCCAGTCAAATGAAGCTTATGATGCTATAGAAGCGAAGTTATAGGAGCAAATTTGGAGCCGAGTTTCATATTCATATTGATTTACGGACAAAATAGTGAAATAAAAACACCAGGATCATGTAGAACGGGTTAAAATACAAATATTTTAGGACCAAAATGACAAGTCTGACAGTAGCAACAGAGAGAGGAACGAAAATGTAAAATGAACTGGATCCAGTTGAAGTCGATGGAGCAGGAAGTGCGCCCATGCTCACTTCCTGTTTGTCTATGATACCGTTGTGCAAGATTTGTGTTTTCAAACACACGAGAATCCATCGTGTACAGCTCTCGGATGATGCAAATCTTCACAACTTTTACTGTGGACCAGAAAGCATAGATGTTTGGACAAAAAAAAAAAAAAAAAAATTATGCTACACATGAATTTAGCCAAAAAAAATTTTATTGAATTTGCAGTGACATGATGGGGGTGTTTTAAACATTAGAGATACATGTAGGTTACCATGGTGACACAATGCACACATCAGTGATCGATGGCAAAAAAGTTTTAAGATCATCTGAAAAGTCAGTCAAGAAAAAAATGTAAAAAACTGATTTAAACACATTTTTAGGAGCGTGTGATCAATACGAGGTCCTGTTTAGGTGATTTTCAACAAAAAGGTGAGAGTGACTAACTGAAAAACTCAAACTAACATGTGACTGTAATGTTATTTCAGACGGACTTTAACAGCACAGATCAGATCACCTGTTGTAATTCCGTCTAAAACAGCTCTTTCTGGTCAGAAGCTCAGATTAAAGTCAAACTTGAGTAACAGAACTTGAGACAGAGCAGTGCCTACAGTTAGCATCACATCCCCAGACAATGTTGATGACATCAGCTGCAAAGTATCAATACTGAAGCATGTCAACTGGCTGCTGTGATTAAACCTGTGGTCAGATATAGGAGGACATTTTTCAAACCTTTTCTGAGCCCTCAAGCCTCAAACACAGGACAATACAAGAATACTGAAACACATAACACACAACTCTGAGTAAATAACAACGAGGAAAACTTTGAAAACATGGATAAAAACTTATAATTGGTCCATTTTGGATAATATGTCTCTTTTAAAGGTCCTGTATTACTCAAAATTGACTCTTGTGAGCTTTAAGCCTTGGTAAAATGTTGTTACCTCCTCAAAAACAAACCTGGAGTTGTGTTTTGTTTTGTTTTTTTTCATTCACACGTTTGAGTAATCCTCCGTTATTAGTCTGTCTACATCGCCAAAGCTCGAAATGCGAAATGCGATGTGATTGTGATGTCATGCGGTGGTAGTTTTCAAGTTAACAGTGACCTTTTCCTTTTGTTCAGGAGAGATCTGCAATTCCAGGCCTGAAATCATCCAAACGATTCTTCTGAAGGTGTGTGGAGTTTAAAAACACTGTGGAGCACTTCCTGTATTTGGGTGTGAATGAAACAAAACACAACATCATAACAAAGGTCAGAAAATGGCGTAACGTGGGCCATTTAAGGTGTCTGAAGGTGGCTTTAAAACACTAAAATGTACATGATATAAGACCTTTAAATTCCAGCTCGTCATGTTCCGGACATGTGGCAAGGCTCTTAATCAAACATGTGTTCTTAGCGGGGGTTTTGTGAAGTCTCTGCCAGGCCCAGTGCGGTCGCCATCTTTGAGTCTAGTCCTTATACCCACACACATGGACCACAGTGCCAACACGCAGAGATTAACGCTCCTCTGGCCCCTAGCGCACAGCGGGAGGGCAAGGGACGAGCGGAGGAGCCAGAAGAGCCAGAAGAGCCAGAGCGTGCTGATGTGGACTTACAGGACATGCCTGGACCCTCCCTGGATCTAATTTATACAAATGTAAATGAAAAATAAAAATGTAATATTATAGACCAGACCCGGGCATTTTAAGCGAAAGGTTTCTTAGAATTAAGAAAATAAAACCTACTTTCAAAATTTTACATAATGCGTGGACTAAAACCGCAGTGCTTTTACTTTGAAGACTCTGTTAAAGCTCAACCGAGGCTCGATTTCTCTCACTGAACAAGAAAAAAACTCTAAAACATGTTAACTCTGACTTTTTTCTGCACAGTTTGGCAGTTGGACAAAAACTGTGTGACATATCTTATATTATTTGGCACACAAAGACATTGTGGTGTCAAAATAGAAAGTTAAGAAAATTAAACTCAGAAAGCATTGTGGGGTTAATGTGGCTGAAAAAGACTTAGAAATGTTTCACGTTTACCAGTGTTTTGAATAATTTCACTGAATAAATTCAGTTTTTGTAAAATAACCTCACTCTCTCATTACCTGATAATAAAACAGACTCTTACCAGCTTCAGTAGCCATTTACTGATTTCAGCGTAGAAATAAAATGAATAACCACAGTAGACTTCAAACTTTTGGCCCGGCCCTCCACAATATTTTTTGCTTCTCATTTGGCCCCTGGGGAAAAATAATTGCCCACAGTGATGGGAAAAATACTTTGAAAATCTATTTAGTGACAGAATATTGAATACGCAAATTAAAATGTATTTTGGTATTTGGTAATGTATTCCGATACGTGGTCCAAGTATCAGGTCCGTGTACCGTTTGTTCTTTTGAATTTCAATTATGAACGAAAAACAATAAAATGCTGCTTAGCGCCTCGTGTAAATTCAGCGTCAACTGAACAAAGCATCGCCCAGCTGCTGCCTGTTTCTCGTCGTCATGGAGTTCAACAATTATTTTCTAAGATGCAAAAGTAAACCTGTCGCTATTAAAGAAGAGAACATGTTTCTCCACAAAATTACAACGATTTTTCAGGTAAGTCCTTCTAGCAGCATGTGACGGAGTAGCCCCGTCAAAGCCGCGCTAACCTCAGTAGCCCAAACACGCCCGCGTTAGCCACTTACCTGTTTCTTTCATTCTGCTCCATTTCCCGCTCCGTGTCCCGCTCCGTTCTCCGCTATATTTACCGTCCGTCCACCACCACAGTTGTCTCGGGTCCACACGAGTCACTGTTAAACCATCCATGTCCATAATTCTGTTTCCCGACAAACTTTAACCCAGTCTCCATCTCCTGTTCACGAGCCGCACTGTCAAACCGAGCGCCTCACGCACTTCCTGTTTCCGTCATCATGCGCGGGACGCTGGCGTCTGACGTCATAGTGACGTCATCACAAAATATAATTTGCGGCATTAAATTATCCATATTATTCTTCGTGGTTCTGCTACAGGCGCAGAGACATGGCCATGTCGCACAGTGTATTTTGGAGTATTTTTCTATATTTTTGTTATTACTGTTAATTTGGGTTTTAGTGTTGAAAACCAGTATTTTTGTGTTAATTGGCTTGGGGGAGGAGCCTTGGTGGATAAAAGAGGGCGACTCTCCCTCCCTCAGTCAGTCTGGGCCAGGAGTTGTACATGGAAGGTAACACCCTGTAGCTCTTATGAAGCATATTTCTGCTGTTGTGTACATGTTGTAAATACCTTTTTGCATATAGCACTCTTCAGACTTTTCTTTTTGGGATTAAATAATCAAAAACATCCTTCTGACTACGCCATCATCATTACGTAGGATTAGAACCCCGTCACACAGCATAATTTCCGGGGAAAATCAACCAAAGAGAATAAAACACCAAAATTGAAATAGGCACGATGACTGTTTTTTAAATAAAGTTTAAATTAAATATTGGAAATAGAGGTCGAAATCTGGTCAAAACGGAATAATAGAATAACAAACTGTTTCCCCATTTTATTGTTTTTCCTTCTTAATTGAAATTCAAAAGAATTGAATGGTACACGGACCGTATCAGAGTACTGTATTTCAATATTTGGAATATTTTACATCGAGTTGCGTTATATTATAGAATAAAAAAACATGACATATAATTACAGACAACTTCAAAATCAACTTTTTGGCGTTTTCTACCATGTTATAATGTTGTATTTTAGATTCATCCATATAAATATACATAAATATACAAAAAACATGACAAAACAACTTGACAAACCTGATGCAATGTGCAGTAGTTTCATTAGTGGGATGCGCGCCGATTGTGTTGTGATGGCGCTCTGAAGGGGGAGTGACTTAGTGCGGGGGAGCAAAGCAAAGGGAGGGGAGACTCAGAACAAAACTGAAACTACTGACACATTTTCATACATTTTTTTTTCTGGATAAATATATATTTTCAAAACAGTAAAAGATAACATGATGATCTCAGTATGTTATGTGTTAGTAATTAACACCCCATACTAGAGCATTAAACTTAGAAATCTTGAATTTATTAACTAAATTACTTGTGTTATTACAGTCGCTTATTCACTTATAACTTGGCCTCAAGGGTCACCTTTAAAGGGTCCATATTACACTATTTTCTGATCTGTTATAATGTTGTTTCTTCATCACAAACAGACCTGGAGTTGTTTTGTTTCATTCACACATGTTTAATTAACACACAAATCCTGCATTTTTAGGCTGAGTTCTTCTCTCAAACGGAAAACACTCCAATTCCAATTTGTGATGTCAGGTGATAACACAGGAAGTACTCCATTTTAGTTTTAAGATTCAAGGATTTACTGTCATTATCACAAGTAACAGCAAAATTACAGTTAACGTAAACTTTATACGCCTTCTCTAGAATCATCTGGATAATTTCAGCAGTAGAATTGCCAATCTCCACCGAACAAAAGGGAAAAATTAGCTGTTAACTTGAATTTTACAGCTTCATGACATCACAAGGTGGAACAGAGCATTTTGAGCTTTGGAAATGTAAACAGACTAATAATAAAGGATTACTCAAACATGTGAATGAAACAAACACAACTCTGAGTATGTTTTTGATGAGGTAACGACATTATAACATGGATTAAAGTTCACAAGAGTCAGTTTTGCGTAATATAAGACCTTTAACGCCACAATATTTCTTTATTTGAATTTAAAAAATAGCCAATAAAACATCTGTAAATGACGGTACATCTTCAGAAACGTGGCGTGTCAGGGGAGCAGCTATAGCCCGATGTACGTGAGGGCTTTGATAATGTCACCCATGTCAGGTCACGCGCCAACGTCAACAAGAAAAAGTGTCGCCCACCAGCGTCCTTCAGCACCCGTCTCCTCCTCCTCTTCCTCCTCCTCCTCGTCTCCTCGTCTTCTTCAGTCAGGACAGGTCACTTCCACACGGCTGCTTCACGCTGCTTCTGTACCATTCTGCACCACGCTAAAGGCTAAAGGCTGCGCAGGATTACAAAGAGCCGTGTATTCATTCATGCTATATTTGGAAGCACTTTACGCTGGCTTAGAAATACTAGAACAGTGATAACACAGCGACTCAAAGTGTAACTATGTGTGCGGTTGAGATAATTAGACGTATTTTCTGGACCATAGAATATAAGTGGACATAGCCTCACTCCCTTAGTCCACTTCTTTATACAGTCTAAGGTCTGGAATCCAATCATGAAGCGCATCAAACCCATAGACTTAGACTTTATTGATCCACAAGGGAAATTATTTGGATACAGCAGCTCAAACATCACAATATAATATAATAACAGAGAGTAACAAAAATAGATGGTGTAGCAAAAAGAGCAAGAGACACGTGTCAAATGAGACATAATTATAAAAATAAATGAATATGTACAAGTCAAAATAAAATAGAAAAATAAGTAATAAAATATAAAATCACAGCTATAAACAAGAGACAAGAACGCAACGCAAGTGCAATGATTTTCTGATTGACAGGGCATAAGGTTATCTGTTACATAAGATTAAGTTGTTGTACAGTTGTAGGGAGTATTATCTGTTACATAAGGGTGAGTTGTTGTACAGTTGTAGGGAGTATTATAGTATGAATGTAGTCCTGTATCTCTCACTGTTTGAGCGGAGCTGTAGGAGCCTGTTGGAGAATGAGCTCCTCTGTCCCTCTATGGTCTAGTGCAGTGGGTGAGTTGTTGTACAGTTGTAGGGAGTATTATCTCCTCTGTCCCTCTATAGTCTGGTGCAGTGGGTGGTCCATTACAGTCGTCCCTCCAGTCCAGCCTGTTGTTCACATGGACGCCCAGGTACCTGTAGCAGTCCACTATTTCCACATCATGGCCCTGGATGGTGACGGGCTCCACTGTCCTCTGTATATATACTGTAAATGGACAATGCTAATCTGCTGTCTGCTGTGTTCCAAATAGGAAGTGAGCTTGGGAACACTTCCAGCTCCATCGACTCTGGCTCCAGTTCACTTTGTATTGAGAAAGTGTCACTCCTCTCTCTGTAACTGCTGCTCAGACTCGTCATTTTGGTCTTAAAGTGTGTTAAACCCGCTCTACTTGATCCTGGTGTTTTTATTTCACTATTTTTTCCATAAATAAAGACATGAACATGAATAGCGGACAAACTAGTGTCAGCAGCAGGTTTGATTGACAGCACTCTCTTTAACTCACTGCTCTTTAACTTACGGTTATTCTGGTGTTTTGAGTAAATCCGTTAAGTTAAAGGCCCATATTACGCTATTTTCTGATCTCTTTTATAGTAGTAATGTTGTTTCCTCATCACAAACAGACCTGGCGTGACCACAAATAAACACACTGCAAATCACAATGCCTCTGCCATCCTCTTTTATCTCTACAAGAATTCAAGCCCCCTGGTCTGATGAGCACCTGTGTTTGTAAGTTCTGATCCAGCGCAGCACTCCAATATCGTCATTTTTTATGCCTGGAGTTGTGTTTTGTTTCATTCACACATGTTTAATACACAAACCCTGCATATTTAGGCTGAGTTCTTCTCTGAAATAGAAAACATTCTTTTTCTTGTGATGGCATGTGGCAATAATAAGAATAATACATTGGTTTTATACAGCGCTTTTCACGGTAACACAAAGACGCTTCACAATAAAGTAACACTAAAACAAGGACAGACAAAACAGTAATGAGGAGCAGCCATGTGTAGGGGCTGTAGGCTGTGAGGAAAAGGTGTGTTTTGAGCAGTTTTTTGAAGGTGTTTAGTGAGTCTGAGTTTCTGAGGTGAAGAAGGAGAGAGTTCCAGAGAGAGTAGGGGTGGCCATGGCAGAAAAACATAGTAAAAGTGCTCCACTATGTTTTTAAACTCCATACATCTTCACTAGAATCATTTGGATAACTGATTTCAGACCTGGAATAACCCTTCTCTACTGAACTAAAGGTAAAAGGAGATGTTAACTTGACAACTACCACTAAATGACATCACAGGGTGGAACAGAGCATTTTGAGCTTTGGAGATGTAGACAAACTAATAATAAAGGATTACTCAAACATGTATGAAGGAAACAAAACACAACTCCAGGTTTGTTTTTGAGGAGGTGACAACATTACAACATGTTTTAAAGCTCACAAGAGTCAATTTTGTGTAATATAGAACCTTTAATAAAATGCAGATCTTTCTAATATACGAAACAAAAACCTGTGGATGTTTTGATGAGGGAACATGATGAAAAATGTTCAGAAGCTCAAATCAAATATTTGGTTTGGTTGAGCTGGAGTTGATTGCAGAGCCCGTCACGTTTTCCACAGGCAGTTTGCTGATAAAAGAACATGACAGTTGAACAATGGGCTTCAGTGAATCGAATAATTACACAAACTAGATTATAACGGGGTTTATCAGCATACATAAAGGCCTTTGCGCATTTCACTTGCACATATTTTGCAACTGAAAAAGCAGTCAGTAACAAATAAATAGCATGAGGTAATTAGATACAGATGTACATTTAATACAGTATGATTATGGTTCAAATTAAAGGTCCTATATTACACACGCGCTTTAAGATATGTTAGAATGCTGTTACCTCCTCAAAAATATACCTGGAGTTGTGTTTTGTTTCATTCACACATGTTTGAGTAACACTTTATTGTTAGTTTGTCTATATCTCCAAACCTCAAAATGATCTTTTCCACCTTGTGATGTCATGAAGTGGTAGTTTTCAATTTATCAGCTCCTTTTACATTTAGTTCAGTAGAGATTGGAAATTTCAGGGCTGAAATTATCCAAATGATTCTAGTGAAGGTGTGTGGAATTTAAGAACACATGAGCAGAGTGTTTTCTATTTGAGAGAAGAACTCCAGGTATGTTTTTAATGAGGAAATAACAACACAACAAGTGCTCCACTGTGCTTTTAAAATACATCACTAGAATCACTTGGATAATTTCAGCCCTCGAATTTCCAATCTCTCTTGAACAAAAGGTAAAAGGTAGCTGTTAACTTGAAGACTGCCACTTTGTGACATCACAAGGTGTAACAGAGCACCAAGACTTTGCATGTAAACTGCAAAACGCGTCTCTAGGAGTAAGCGTGGTGAGAATCTGGCATCGACACGGCGCGTCTTGAGCGTTCCGGTATCGACGCTCTGGACGCGTGTTCAGGGCATCGGCGTCAGAAGTTGAAAAAGTTGAACTTTTGGCTTTAGACGGGCCATGTCAACCAAACAGGAACTACTATCCAGTGACGTAGTGATGTTATTACCCAGAAGAAGGAGAAGAAAGTGAAAGACCGAGGAGCCACAAACACTAGAACAACACAAATTTAGGCCGTGTCATTAGCGGAGTATAAATACACACAACCGCCGATCACCTCTGCAGATGTGTTTTATGTAATAAATACATTAAAGTCACTGGGAAAACAAGGCACTTGCAGACCACGGTGGACGCCCTGGACGCGCGTCAAGTATTTTTCTCCCGTTCATCCACGGCGTTCGAGATGCGCGTCGGGGGTGTCTGAATTCAAGTGTAAAGGCGTCCAACTAGAGGCGTCTAGCTCGTTTTTTGACACCGCAGTCTGAACGTAGCTGAATAATGCAGGATTATTCAAAGGTGTAAATGAAACAAAACACAACTCCAGGTATGTTTTTGGTGAGGAAACACCATTCTAACATGGCTTAAAGTTTTTTGTAATACAAGTAGAGGACCTTTAAATATTATTGTCCTATAGAATGTTGAGACGTCATCTGAAAACCAGCGATTATTTGATTTCACTGGCCATAGGACTGAGCTAGCTACAGGCTCCATTTGTGTTGATCTAAGCATGTGCGCTCCGTCCTTGATTTGATTGGTCCCGACAGCTGTCAGTCACCCGCCACTTAGAGGAAAATACTGTAGCTCCTTTATTTCACTCTGCTTTGTTCTCCTGAAGGCCTAAAGAAAGACTGAAGAGCGTCTCGGTTGGTTCTGTGTTCATCTACTGATCCAAAGGTTGCAGGTTTGAATCCCGCTTTCAATGCAAAAACATTGTCGATAGAGCGGTTACATGATCCACTGGTTCACACGTTAGCAGTTCGATCCCAGCTTCCACGGATGAATGCTGAATGCCGCTGTGTCCTTGGGCAAGACACTTACCCTTGCCCCCTGTGTGTGTACTGGTTTGTACTGGTGTGTGAATGGGTGAGTGGTTCCTTGATGTAAAGAGCTCTGAGTGCCCTGAAGGTGGAAAAGCGTTATTATACAGTATATATATAGAAAGGTCACCATTTATCCACATGAAGGGTCAATCTAAACTTAAAGGGCCCATTTTACTCTATTTTCTGATCTGTTCTAATGTTGTTTCCTCATCACAAACAGACCTGGAGTTGTGTTTTTGTTTCATTCACACACGTTTAACACACAAGTTCTTCTCCAACGGAAAACGCTCATGAGAAAGAGAGAGATACTTTATTGAACATGAGGGGAATTCAATTCAAAACTATCACTTCATGACATCACAAGGTGGAACAGAGCATTTTGAGCTTTGGAGATGTAAACAGACTAATAATAAAGTGTTACTCAAACATGTGTGAATGAAACAAAACACAACTCCAGGTTTGTTTTTGATGAGGTAACAACATTCTGACATGATTTAAAGCTCACAAGTGTATTGTATGTGTAAGGTAGTCCCTTTAAAGTGGAGCAAACGGTATAAATCTACATTCTCACAGTGTACACAGAGCCCAGAGGCGGTACAGCGTGTACAGTACAGCAGGCTCCCCAGTCTCTCCGGAGAGCCTGGTTTTACTCCTCTGTCAGCAGCAGCAGCAGAAGAGGCAGAAGAGGAGGAGGGAAGATAAAATATTCATCATGACTTGAGCATTCTCCGGACACGTTGGTTTTATTTCGATGAGTTGTCAGGTGTGCATAGCTAATGGGACGTCAAGCAACACACACTAGAATAACATGCAAATATAAGCAAGGTCAGTTTTTATTCTATTTAAATCCACAATGTAAAGGTCCTATATTAGGCAAAACTGACTCCTGTGAGCTTTTATATATGTTATAATGTCATTACTTCATCAAAGACATAGCTGGAGGTGTGTTTTGTTTCATTCACACATTGAGCAATTTGTGTAATCCTTTATTATTAGTCTGTCTACATCTCCAACGCTCAAAATGCTCTGTTCCACCTCGTGATGTCATGTAGTTGCAGTTGTAGTGGTTAACAGCTCCTTTTACCTTGTCTTCAGTAGAGATTGTCAATTCCAGGGCTGAAATTATCCAAATGATTCCTGTGAAGGTGTGTGGAGTTTAAAAACACAGTGGAGCACATCCCGTATTACCACATGACATCACAAGGTGGAGTGTTTTCTGTTTGAGTGAAAGACTAAATGACCTGGATTTGTGTGTTAAACGTGTGTGAATGAAACGAAACACAACTCTAGGTATGTTTGTGATGAGGAAACCACATTATAACATAGATTTTATTTAAATTAGTGTAATACAGGCCTTTTAAAGATGCTTTACGTAACTTTTTCTGGTAGGGGATGTCTGCCGCCTGCTTGTCTCCAGTGCCTACTGATACCTTAGGACAATCACTTTTAAATTCATTCATAAACTGGCCCCCACACTATCGCTCCCTCCACTCCTCTCCATCTCTCTATCCTCTCTGCTCTTCCTCTCTGCTCCTCCTCTTTCCAGGTCTCTGTCCCCTCTGCTCCTACTCTCTCCTCCTCTTCTCTCCAGCGCTCTGCTCCTCCTCTCTCCAGCTCTCTGTTCCCTCTGCTCCTCTCTCCTCCTCCTCTCTCCAGGTCTCTATCCCCTCAGCTCCTCCTCTCTCCTCCTCTTCTCTCCAGCGCTCTGCTCCTCCTCTTTGCTCCTCCTCTATCCAGCTCTCTGTTCCCTCTGATCCTCCTCTCCTCCTCCTTCACTCTCCAGCTCTCTGTTCCCTCTGATCCTCCTCTCCTCCTCCTCTTCTCTCCAGCTCTCTGTCCCCTCTCCTCCTCTCCTCTTCTCCTCTCTCCAGCTCTCTTTCCTTCGCTCCAAGCATTCAAATCATGACTCAAAACCCATTTATTTAAATTATACCCTCTTTAATACACTGATGATTTACACCCTGCCCTGTATTGTTGGATTGTTTTAATGCTTTTTAATTGTGTGTCTTAATTGTTGTTTGTACGGTGTCCTTGCTTGCCCAGAAAGGCGTTTTTAAATTAAACACATTATTATTATTATTATTATTATTATTATTATTATTATTATTATTATTATTATTATTGTTATTATAGCTAGCTCCTTCATTAGCTCCTTATTATTATCTCCATGGATATGGGAAAAACAATCATTTCACACAATCCAACAGTGTCTTACTTGTGTCCTTCGAACTGCACATGCTTGGTTCAAATCCCATGATATGATGTTAAAAGCTGGAGTTTTCGCCTGTTGTGCATGTTTATATTGATGATGGACACTAGCAGAATATGCAAACTCCACACAGAAAAGCCTCAGATTGTAATGAAACAGAATGTTGTGCTGAGTGGTGTTTGAAATATCTGATTGTACAGAAAGTATAAGAGGAGGAGGAGGTGTGGGCATGTGCCGTAATTGAACATGGATTTATGTCCTACATACATACAGTGTATAATAAAGTATCCTGTTCAGACGCTTCAGTGTTATAGAAAAGGTCATGTGGAGTGTGATTGCAGAGATGTGTTTGAAAAACCTGATATTTTTTGGAAAATTATGTGGAAATTGTGAAGCATTGGATAAAACATAGCGCCCTATAGTATAAAAGTATAAAAACTTGTTTCCATTAGTTAGTAACTTGTTTGCAGAATATGTTTATTTTATTATCTTAAAAAAAAGTATCATGTTCAAACACTGCATAATGGACATAGTTAACCCACTAGCCGCCGTGTTCTAAATAGGAAGTGTGCATGGGCGCACTTCCAGCTCCATCAATTCTGCCTTCACTTGCCTTTACATTGAAAAATTGTCACCGCTCGCTCTGTAACTGCTGCTGCGAGCCTCGTCATTTTGGTCTTAAAATGTTCATATTAACCTGCTCCACATGATCCTGGTGTTTTTATTTTGCTGTTTTGTCTATAAATAAATCCCTATTCCTAATATGGAACTCAGCTCCAAATTCGTGACAATATTTGCCGGCCTTGTGAGCTTCATTTGACTGGGCGACGCCACACTCCCTTAGTCCACTTCTTTATACAGTCTATGTGTTAAAAAATGCTTATGTTATTATTTTTTTAGCGTACTTGAGGCGCTCAGTTTCTTGTCTAATCAGAACCACACGCTTTGACAAAACTTTACAAAGACGAGTGGATCTGGAGCCAAATCCTGTCTCCCTGATTCCAGACGGCGTGATTGACAGGCGAATTTGAACAAACATAGCGCATAAGATAAGTGAAGTGCTAGACTCTTATGTGCCTGAGAAATGGTAAAAGATCACATTTTTATACAGCGCTTTCCCACCTTCAAGGCACTCAAAGCACTTTACATCAAGGAACAACTCACCCGTTCACGCACACATTCATACACCAGTGTACGCAGACACTGGGGATGAGATGGGTTAAGTGTCTTGCCCAAGGACACAATGACAGCACTCATCTGTGGGAGCTAGAATCACATCACTAACCCGTCGGTCACTGGATCTAACCGCGCTACCAATGATGTTTATGTCGAATGTCGAGAGCGGGATTTGAACCACCAACCTTCGAAATCAGTGGACAAACGCTCCACCAACTAAGCTGCTGTCGCCTCAGAGTGATAGATTTTGTTCTGAACGATACGAGAATTTTCGAGAGGCGATGAAATCCACATTTGAGACACGTGCTACAAATGAGCAGCTGTGGTTTAACCGTCCCAAGTTTGGATGGAGGATTTTCACGTTCTGTGGTCCGATTCTAGACTCTCCCGGATTCAAACAGAATGTAGAAAGGACTGGCCAGTCAGACAAAGGGCTCCGTAGGATAGGGGGTAGGTGAAAACTGAAATTTTCAAAGCCTTGAGACACTGTGACAGCATCACTTACAGGCGCTGTGCATATATTTTACTGTCTGAAATCATCCAAATGATTCTAGTGAAGGTGTATGGAGTTTAAAAACACTGTGGAGCACTTCCTGTATTACCACATGACATCACAAGGTGGAAGTGCCTATAAATATGCAGGATTTATGTGTTTAACTTGTGCGAATGAAACCAAACACAACTCCAGGTATATTTGTGATAAGGAAACAACATTATAACAACAAAATAGTCTAATACTGGCCCCTTAAAGGTGCATTGTGTAACTTTTCTGGTGTAGGCTTTGTCTGAAATGTTTCACAGTATGACATTAAACCTTTAAGCTTTAAGAGAAAACTATGTTAAAGCTCTGAAAAGCTGACTTTGCATGTCTCGTCTAACACCACAGAAAACTCATGAAGTCACCTGAAACCCACGAGACCAGACCTTTTTGTGAAGTGTACTTTTTCCCATGATTCTTTAGTATTCTGCTCCTGGGACTCTCCTATCTCTGCACAGTCCTATTTACTTTAGCCACACAGGTTAGCATAGCAGCCATTCATCCTTCTGAGATAGCATCAGGGCGGTGCGGACAGGCCTCTCTCCATAGACTTTCAAGGCCGTGTAGCGTTGGTGTATGGGAGGTAGTATTTCTCAGATGGACAATTTTGTGGCCTGACTATACACAAACTTATGAGGCTGAGTAGGAGTTGTAATATCTTGTTATTCATACCCACAGTGTGACTTTTGTAGCCTACTCGTCTCTTGCTATCTTTTGTGCTACTTATTATTACCATTTATATCTTTTACTCTTTGTTATTTTAATATAATGTGACATGTGAGCTACCAAGTAATTTCCAAGTGTCCAAGTAATTTCCCTTGCGGATCAGTAAAGTTTGTCTAAGTCTAAGTCTAAGTGTACTTATAAGGAAGTAAAGGTACTGTATGTTAAAGGTGCATTGTGTAACTTTTCTGTGGAGTTTGTAAAATCCCTCAGTCGTCCAGGTAGAATCCATGGTAAAAGAGAAATTCAATTTGTCAACTGGACAAAAGTTTGTTTGTTTGTTTGTTTGTTTGTTTGTTTGTTTGTTTGTTTGTACTCAAATATGTTTTGCAGCTCATCCAAGCTGCTTCTTCAGTTCTGGTCAGATGCTGGTGGACACTGCCTTATATCTGCCTGAAGGGGGCGCTAACTACAATGAAACTTCTCTGAAACTAGCACACCTACTTGTTTACAGTTTCTGTTTGTTAGCTCGGTCTATTGAACTGCACTAAGTGGGGAGTCATGTTAGCAGAATCATTCAGGCACCCATCTGAGGATGGTTTGAGGATAGAGTTATAAATGGGAGACAGATGATGTCTGAAGCCTCCATTTCTGTTCAAGGAAGGATTGTCTTTTCTAACAAAAATAGCCTCTTTAACTCCCCTCTCAAACCAGTTCTTTTCTCTGGCTCTGATCTGTACCTTAAAAAGGAGTGGCCCGTGGTTTTTAGGTGGAGATGTACGGCAGACTGAGGTCCCGTGTTGCTCTCTCGGTACATCCTTTTGTAAAGTGGCTGTTTTGTTTCTCCAGTGTAGCGCTCACTGCAGTCTTCACTACACTGAATGGAGTAGACCACATTGCTTTTCCGTCAAATGCTTTTCTCCATGGAAATGTTATTGCTTTGTCTGGAATGTTTCACAGTATGGTATTAAACTTTTCTATCTTCATGGAAACCAAAGCATAATTTTACTATTGAAGTAAAATTATGGAAGTACCTGTTTAAAAATGTACTTTAAGAGTAAAAAGTTAAAGTATCTTGCAGAGATTCTGAGCAGGATTAAAGCATCAAATGTAGTGATTTTGACAAAGAATGTAGCTGATTTTAAGTGCTCCAATATATGTTTTTATTTTTCCAGCCGTCTCCCGCTGTAAAATGTACTTAAGCAAAGTACACATACCTAAAAACTGCACTTAACTATTGTACTTTTACTTTTGTACTTTGTTATCGTCCACCACTGCTTTCTATTTATTATTATTATTCTTTAATTATATGACTTGTGAAGGAAAATATTTTGTACACTAGTCAATTTCAAGAATGGTTGTGGGTCCAAAATCATTTTATTTTCATCACATAATCACTCACCTGCATTCAAATAATAAATGTGGTTGAGGTGTCTTGCTAAAGGACACTACAGAAATAGATGAATAGACTTTGCAGCACATAATGTAATGTTTTCATTGACTTTTGACTTTCTGAATGGAGCTTAAAGCTGCTGTCACTTTTCTGGTGGAGCGTCGGCCAAGTGCTTGTCTCCATGGAGATTACAGTGCTTTGCCGGGATTATTTCACAATATGGCGCCACCCTGCACCAAGTTACAAGTCAGATCTCTGGAGAGGAGAGCCGGTTTACATATAGGATTGTTTTGCAAGTTTTCTTTTTTTTAATTGCGTACTTTTACTGTCGGTACTCTTTCCAGCGCTACTTTCTTTTACGTAACGCGCCAAATGTTGCCCCGCCCCCATGATGCTCATAAGCCCCGCCCACCGCGCGCCGTTTATTGTCCATAGCTCAGGCGTTTACTTTACACCACAAAAGAACGATCCTCTTACGCAACACACAGCCCAGAGACAGAGCGACACAAAGCACCGACATAATGGAGCCAGATTATAACATGGACTTTTAATGGAACAACTGTCTGTGTGTGTGAGAGAGACAGAGAAGGGGGTTGGGGAGGTAAAGAGAGGAAGAGGTTAGCGAAGAAGAGAGGCGGCAGAGAGAGAGATAGAGAGAAGGGAGAGAAAGGCAGAGAGAGAGTGAGAGAGCGCGTGTGAAAAAGAGAGAGAAGCGGGAGAGAAGAGAGAGAAAGTGACAGAGAGAGTGTGTGAGAGAAAGGGGATGAAGAGAGAAGGTGGGGAGACAGGGAGAGAGAAGCAGGGTGCAAACGAAAAGAGGAGAGGGGGTGTAGAGAGAGGGAACGAGAGAGGGCGAGAGACAGAGAAGGGAGAAACTAAAAGAGAGAGGGAGAGAATGGACAGAAAGAGATTGGCAGCGAGAGAGAAAGAAGGGGGTGCAAAGAGAGAGGAAGGAGAGACACAGAGGGAGAGAGTGTGTGAAAGAGCGAGGGAGAGAGATGTCGAAGAAAGAGACAGGGAAAGAGAGAGTGAGTAAGAAAGGAGAGAAATAAAGTTTGGTTTGGTTTGGTGTGATAGTACCATCATATTTTACATTACTTTATCTCCCTCCTCTCTCCCTTCTCTCCCTTCTCTCTCTTCCCTCTCCCCATCTCTCTTTCTCTCCCTTCTCTCTGTATCCCCCTCTCTCTTTCACTCTGTCCTCTCTCTCTCCTCTCCCTCTTTCGCATTCCTCTGTTTCACACTCTCCTCTCTCTCTTTCCCTCTCCTCTCTCTCCTCTCATTCAACCTCTCCTCTATCTCCTCTCTCTCTCCCGCACCCTCTTTGTCTCTCTCCTTCACCCTCTTCCCTCGCCCTCTCTCTCTTTCGCTGTGTCTCTCTCCTCTCCCTCTTTTTCACCCTCTTCCCTCTCTCGCTTTCGCATTCCTTTGTTTCGGACTCTTCTCTCTCATCGCTCTCTCTCCCTCTCTCTTCTCCTTCTCCTTTCTCTCTCTTCTTCACCCTCTCTGTCTCTCTCTCTCTCTCCTTCACCCTCTCAATATGCATCATATTTTACATTAGATAAAAAAATTTTAATTTAGAATTTAAATTTCATAAACTTGACCTCTTCATGTCCCCAGATACGAGGTAAAATTGTTCAAATCAAATCCAGCTTTTATTGATCACAAATTCTAATTCTGATTTATTCTTAATTACAAAAACAGTGGACAAGCTGTTCATGTTATAATATGGTATTTTGGTTCTTAAAACAATTATCAGATTTATTTAAAACAGCGTTAGTTGACCAAAGTGCAACACAGGCAATAAAGTACAGAAAACAACAACACAAACATTTAAAATCACAGAACATTAAAACCTGACAATGCCAAGCGCGATAAAAGAAAACTAAAGAAAGCCTTGATTATCTATCTAGATTCAGAATTCAGGAGCTGGACCACACCTCAACCTCCTCTCCAGCCAACCGCAGCTCATCTCGACCACGCCTTCGATTACCCAGAAGCCCCATTTATACAGCCTTTCCCGACAACACCATCCATATCCGCTCTCTCGACCCCGTGTCTCTCGTCCATCCTTCAGCCTGAAAACTTCATCTTTAAGGAGGAAGGGGTTCTGAATCAGCTGGGTGACCATTTTGAACTGGAGATGGAGCCCTCACCCTGAGTCTCCCCCAGCCATCACATCCACCCACCGTCAGTAAACATCTTTATCGTATTCCATTGTCGTGGCGTGGTCCTTGTGAACTTGATTTTAAACTGGTCCACAGACTGAGTAGAGCATGTTTATGGGGCCACCACTGAAAAGGCTCACGTGAAAAAGTGTAAAAGTAGTTCTAAAGTAGTTTAAATCACTTCTTAAAACTCATTTTTATGGGTTGGCCTTCCTTTAACTGGTTTTAGCTTGACTTTCTTCCTTCTTTCTTTTTATTCTATTTCTTTTTATTTATTTATGATAATTTCTTGAACTGTTTGTGTCTGTTTTTGTTTGCCTTGTGTATGATATTTGTATGCTTTTTTTTTTATTGTTCTTTGTGTTTTAAACCTTGATTTTAAAAGTGTTTTATAAATAAAGATTTATTCAAACAGAAAATCTCTATCTATGTCATTAAGCAAAAATGCAGAGAATTTGCGAGCAAGAAACACATTTTTTCAGACAGCTTAAAGGTGCATTATGTAACTTTTTGCTAGGAGGTCTGTCACTTGCTTGTTTCTATGGATACATCATTGCTCTGCCTGGAAAGTTCCACAGTATGACATTAAACATTTCTGCTTTACATTTATTCAATTACAGGAGGTTTTATGGCTCAAAAATACCTAAAAACACAGGCCTTCCAACTGTGAGCGGGGTCGCCTCTCCATAGATCTAACGTCGCCATAGTAACGTTATAATAAATGAATGAAACGTGTATTAGTCTGTGTAAAGGTTTAATATTCTCTGACGGCTCCTTTATCCTCAGAGCACCCGTGGGACCCTGCAGGCACCCATATCTGCCCCGTGTGACATGTGCCCTGTCAGCACATTACACTATGTCCTCCCTCTTCTCTTCCTTCTCTTTCTCTCTCTCTCTCTCTCTCTCTCTCTCTCTCGCTCTCTCTTCTCTTCCTTTTCTCTCTCTCCTCTCTTTCTTCTCTCTCACCCTTTCTCCCTTCTCTCTCTCTCTCTCTCCTCTCCTCTCTCTCCATCTCTCTCTCCCTCCTCTCTTCCTTCTCTCTCTTCCTTCTACCCATCTCTCTCTCTCCCTTCTCTCTGTGTCCCCTCTCTCTTTCACTCTGTCCTCGCTCTCTCCTCTCCCTCTTTTTCACCCTCTCCTCTCCCAGTTTCACATTCCTCTGTTTCACACTCTTCTCTCTCTCTTTACCTCTCCTCTCTCTCTTTTCCTTCACCCTCTCCTCTCTTACTCTTCTCTCCCTCACTTTGCATTCCTCTCTTTTGCACTCTTCTCTCTATCTTTCTCTCCCTCTCTCTCTCCTTTACCCTCTGCCTCTCTCTCGCCTTCTCTCCTTCACTCTCTTCCCTCTCTCTTCTCCTTTCTCTCCCTCACCCTCTCTGTTTCTCTCCTTCATCCTCTCCCTCGGTCTCTCTTCTTCACCCTCTCTCTTTCCTTCTCTACCCCTTCTCTGTCCTTTGCGCTCTCCTCTCCTCCCTCTCTCCTCTCCTCCCTCTCTCCTCTCCTCTCTCCTCTCCTCCCTCTCTCCTCCCTCTCTCCTCTCCTCCCTCTCTCCTCCCTCTCTCCTCTCCTCCCTCTCTCCTCTCCTCTCTCCTCTCCTCCCTCTCTCCTCCCTCTCTCCTCTCTCCTCTCCTCTCTCCTCTCCTCCCTCTCTCCTCTCTCTCTCCTCTCCTCCCTCTCTCCTCTCCTCCCTCTCTCCTCCCTCTCTCCTCTGAGCTCCTCTCACAGCTTTGCCTTATCAGTAGTGACACATTCAACAGCACCTTGAGAGAAAGAACACACACGTACACACACACATACGTACACACACGTACACATGCACACACAGACATACACACACACGCACACATGCACACACAGACATACACACACACGCACGCACACACATGCGTACACACACACGGTAAGATGCAGATGATGGACGATGAAAGCACTTTATACACAGACAGCAAACGGCAGACTTAGCAACTAGCATGCAAACCGCGCACTTCCTGACTCTCAGACGGTGGACTCGTTTTGACGTCAAGAGCTGCTAATACAATATAACTGTACAATACACAAGACAATGGGGCAACACAATTTTTTGTACAGTTTTTTTGCTTCCTCATGCCCATGTTTGTGTATAAACCAAAAGAGCACATAATGAAATGTCACCTAATGATGTCACGAGGTGAGCGTTGGGAAAACAGACAGGTATGTTTCATTGAACTGAATGAACGTATTTATGTATTTTTTTGTTTGTTTGTTTAGTGGTGGAAGGTAATGAAGTAAAGGTAGTACAGTACTGCATTTTAGGTATCTGTACTTTACTTAAGTATATTTTAAAGTAAATACTTTTTACTTTTACTTTACTACATTTGAGAGCAGGTATCTGTAGTTTCTACTCCACTACATTTTGAACAGGACTGAGAAGTAAAAGTATTTTTTATTATAATTTGAGATCCGCTGAAAAGACTGAGGGTTTATTTTTCACACATTTGTAGTTTGAGCAACACAAATATACAAAGAAAAACAGCTGGAAAAAAAAAAACTTGATTAATTTGTTTCTGTTCAACAAAATTCAACACAAATCTTTATTAAAATCACTACATTTGAAGCTTTATTAGGCCTCAAAATCTGTGCAAAATACGTTTACTTTTTATTCTTAAAGTACATTTTTAAACAGGTACTTTTATTTGAGTAGATGTTTTCATGTGATACTTTTACTTGAGTATTTCTTTGCTCTGGTATCTGTACTTTTACTTAACAAATTAAGCACTATTTATTTATTTATTCATAAGTTGTGTGCGCTTAAAACTGCAAAACCTGTCGTCATCTTCTCGACTGTAGCCATGATGCCGCTATTGATGTTTTCAAAATCAGATCAAACAGGAACTCACCATTTGAAAGGTGTCTAAAAATATTCCTGAATAAAGCATTACATTTCCCCTGTGTCAGTGTGATGTGTTTTGTAATGTGTCTGCAGAGTGTGTGAAATGAGACTAAAAACAGCTCTTGTGGTGTGAGAGGGACGGTCCTCAGGGAACTGGTCCAGTGTGACTAAGCAGGAAAACCCCGTGTGATGCCGTCAGGAGCCACGGGCGGAGTGGAGGCTCAGGCACAACACAAACATTAGTCTACAAGATAAAGATAAAGCTTTCGATCTATTTAATCTATCTAGAGTTTGTTAGCATATGTATATATTATTTATTTTATATATTTTCAGCAGATTCACAGTGAATTTTATTGTAGAACAGTCGGATAAGCAGCAGAGTCACTGATAGTGAACACATTTATCATTCAAAAGACTTTATTGTTTTTTGAGCTCAATTTTTGACATATCAGGGGATTTGAACCAAGTAAAAAAAAGGGACTCTTGGATTGCGTGAAATAAGTGGTTTGTTTTTCCCGTATCCATGGAGACCGTGCAAGAGGCTAGTTAAAGAGCTAGCTGAGGAACTAGCTGTGGACATTGGAGATGCTACAGTCTTTGTGGCAGCAAATGTGGCAAAATACCTTCTAGAAAAAAATACTCAGAGACCTTCCAGAGGAAATACTCTTTCATCGCCAAGAAACAACAGAGCTGAATAAGGGTGAGGCCTTTCCTGTTCACCTGGCGCCCCCTGGAGGCTGCTGTGATGCTCCGGGACACAGAGGAGGGACACTTTTGGCTCTTCCTCAGGATCTGCTGACCCTCCCTGACCAGTCCTCCTGTTAAACTGAGACATTTGACTGAAACACAAAGGACACTGAGACGCACAGTGGGAATGTTACTGCAGCAAAACTTGAATTTCCCTCGGGTCAGTGAAGTATCTCTCTCCAGCACTTCCACCTTGGATCTATCAGACTGACCACGCTTACTATTGTGTGGTGAACTGAGTGAACACCCCCTCGTCCATGTTGATGGTCCATGTTGATGGTCCATGTAGCCTCTCTGTAGCATCCAGTCAAATTGAGAAGGCCAGAACTGATGTTAAATGACCTTTAATGTTTCCATGCCTTGTCATAGAACCAACGTAAGAGCTAAACAAGAACAAAATAACAGAAATTACCATATGATCACCGTATTACTGGCTCATTACATTGTTTAACTGTTATCGCTAACGTTTTTTCCGTCACTTCCGCTCACACAGGAAGTCACCAAAATAAAAGCGTAACCTTACTATTAAATGCCATGGACTGTATGTTAATGTATATAAGAGCTAACTTGACCTTTACACTCTCGCAGAAGACAAATTAATTTTCTAAACAAACCTGTTGCTAAAACTGTCAGGAGCAACTTCTGTGAAAGAATCCGCCTCGTTGGTTTGTTATTAATGTTTATATTTTGATTTATGGACAAAATAGAGAAATAAATACACCAGGAACATGTAGAGTGGGTCAGAGTTACAGAGAGAGGCTCACTGTTTTTCAATAAAAGTCAATTGGAACCAGAGTCGGATGGAACCACTTCACGTCCGCGCTCACTTTCTATTCTGAACGCTGTGTCCAGGTCTACAGTCTGTGGATGTGACATAATCCCGGGCTTTATTAATTGATCCGTGTTATGGTTTTGTCGTTTGCCGATGTATTTGAGTATTTCAGTGATCCGCCTGTACGTTCAGCGCTTAAGATTAAAAACAACAGATCAACACGACGTCCATTTGGAAAGTGACGAGGAGCGGACATTTTTAGCCCCGAATGTGGGACGAGGGGCGGGGCTATGTGAGCCTCACATCGCTCCCGCTGGAACAGAGGTGGATTTTGTAGAATTTTGTCCTCTCTCTCTCCCCCTCGCTCACTCTTTACCCCTCTCTCTGTCTCTCTTCCCATCCCTCTCTCTTACCCTCTCTTCTCTAGCGCTCCCTCTCTTTCCCTTTCTCTCTCTCTCCTCTCCCTCTCTCTCTCTCATTTCTCTTGATATCCCCCCCCCTCTTTCCTCTTTCCCTGCTTGGTCTCTCCTCCCATCCCTCTCTCACACTCTCTTTCCCTTTCTCTCTCTTTCTCTCCCCCTCTCTCTCTCCTTCTCTTTCTCACATTTTCTCTCTCTCTCTCCTCTCCCTCTCTCTCTTTTCCTCTCTCTCTCTATTTCATTCGATTCCCCTCTTCCCCGCCCTCTCTCTCTCTCTCTCTCTTTCCTCTTTCCCTGCTTGGTCTCTCCTCCCATCCCTCTCTCTCACCCTCTCTCACTTTCTCTCTCTCTCATTCTCTTTCTCTCTTTCCTCCCCTTCTCTCTCTTTCTCTCTCTCTTTACTCCCCCTCTCTCTCTTTCCTCTTTCCCTGCTGGGTCTCTCCTCCCATCCCTCTCTCGCTCTCTCATCTTCTCTCACTTTCTCTCTCTCTCATTCTCTTTCTCTCTTTCCTCCCCTTCTCTCTCTTTCTCTCTCTCTTTACTCCCCCTCTTTCTCTTTCCTCTTTCCCTGCTCGGTCTCTCCTCCCACCCCCCTCTCTCTCTCCCTCTCCCTCTCTTTCTCTCCATCCCTCTCTCTTTCTCTCTCTGGTTAACACTAATGTCATTGGCATTAAGTGGTCTGCTTATGAGGAGAAAGGGGGAGACCGGAGGGATTATATTCATTCACCCTTCCCAGCGCGCACACACACACACACACACACACACACACACGCACGCACGTGCGTGCGTGTGTGTGTGGAGTGTTCACACACACACGTGTGTGGACACACACGTGTGTGAACACTCTAGTGTGGAGTGTTCACACTAGAACACTCCATGTTCTAGTGTGAGATTACAGGTCCCGTATGCATATTCTATTCTAACTTTTGGCAACCTCAGCTATAAATAACTACAAATATTGCTTGTGTGTAACCATGGAGACCAAACCAGACCAAGTTACAGGTCAGATCTGTGGACAGGTGACCCCGCTCACAGTCAGAATGCCTGTTCTTGTAGGTATTTTTGAACAACAAAACCACCTGTAATTGAAGTAAGGTAAGTAAGGTGTGAGGCAGAGCTGTTTAATGTCATACTGTGGAACATTCTAAGCAGAGCAATGACGTATCCATAGAAACAAGCAGGTGATGGACCCACAACCAGAAAAGTTACACAATGCACCTTTAGGTAAGTAAGTACAAACACCTGAGTAAAAAAACAAACAAAAAACATTAAATAAAGTAAGAGTAAAAGTATCACATGAAAAAATCTACTTAAGTAAAAAGTAAAAAATATTAAGGCACTTATTTAAAATGCACTTAAAGAGTAAAAAGTAAAAGTATTTTGCATATTTTGAGGACTTATAAAGCTTCAAATGTAGTGATTTGATTTTCTGCTGTATTTATATTTAATTGAATCAGTTGCTTTTCCTTGCTGTTTTTATCTGTATAATTTTGTTTGCCCAAACTATGAATTTGATTTAAAAAAAAATTAAAAATGAATTAAAAAAAAAAAAAAAGTATACTTCAGTGCAGGATATACTGTATAGTACTTTTACTTCATTATGTTCCACCACTGGATAGAACAGGTAAAACAAAATTCAGACTAAATTTAGTATAAGAGTAAAAAATGGCAATTGTGGTTTGAGATTATAAACTGTAATAGACACAGCAGACCTGCTAGCCGCCTCGTTCCAAATAGGAAGTGAGCATGGGCGCGCTTTGGGCTCCATCGACTCTGGTTCCAATTCACTTTCCATCAAAAAACTGTCATCCCTCTCTCTGTAACTGCTGCTGTGAGCCTCGTAATTTTGGTCTTAAAATGTTGGTATTAACCCGATCTACATGATCCTGCTGTTTTTATTTCGCTATTTTTTCCATAAATCAATTTCTATTCTTAATATGAAACTCAGCTCCAAATTTGCCCACTTCTTTACAGTCTATGGTTGAGAGTTTGCATGTTCTTCCTGTGTCCGTGTGGAGTTTTCCGGTTTCCTCCATCAAACCCAAAACATGCTCAGTAGGTCAAATCCTGATTTAGACCAAGACGAGCTCAAGATCTGGAGATGGTCCCACTGCCCCCGACAGACTGCTCCAGCTGTACTGAAGGACGGGTCAAATGCAGAGGATAAAATTCCCTACAGGGGCAATAAAGTTTACCTTAACCTCAATTTGTACGTCATCTCATACATGAAGCTCCTTCATGTTTTTAAAGTCCATCATTTCCATACACATTATGAAGATTTATGAAGATGCAGCTATTAACACATAACATACTTGGATCACCATGTTACTTTTTAATGCAATATTTAGTGAAAACAACGCATTGCCATGTTTTACATTTCACTCTCGTAGTCAAAAGTCACTCGCTATCACAACACATGCACATCACATCTGGTTTGTGAAGTTGTTGTACAGGTTTGTATCATGCTTTTGTATATTTATAGAGAATTGTCTTGTGGGAGCGTGGGTGACGTAGACTTTACCTAACCATAAGGAGGGTTTGAAGATGGCCCGGGAGAGCTCTCTAGATTATTCAAACATGCATGGATGACATTTAAAACCTCTTCAGGCATGTTTTTGATGAGGGAACAATGTTATAACATGGAAAAAAGCTCCAAAGCGTCCAATCTGAACTATCAACCCCTCTGACCACCAGTCATTCACACACACCACTTTCATACTAGGCAATGTGGGTGAAGTGTCTTGCCTAAGGACACAACAACAGAACTTGGTCGAACTTCTTGTTGGAGGATCACTGCTTTAACCACTGAGCCACTGTCTCCTGTCTTTTATCATTTTGCATAACACCAGCTCCTGAAAAGCCTCTGCCCAGCCTCCAGGGGGCGGTGTGTTTGTGTGTGGTGGTCCCCGGTGGGCTCCTCCATGTGCACAGTGCAGGCTTAGCTCCTCGTTACATTAAAACCACGGCTTCTGTCACAGAGTCTGCATTATCAGCGCGTAAGAGGATTAGAGCTGATGGACATTTCTGGCTTGGACTCTCAATTATCAAAATGAAACGCACACACACACACACACAGAGAAAACTACGCAGACACTGGCACGGGTAATGTGGAATTTAACCCCCAACCCCTCCTCTGTAGCCTTTTGTTGCTCTTTTACAGGTTACTGAAGTTCACATATGGGGAAAAGCATATACAGGTCTGTTGTGTGTGTGTGCGAGGCGGATTAAAGTGGAGCATTTAAATTTTAATGTTTCGAAAGTGCAAAATGTATGTTACGCAACTGTACAAAAGTGGAGGCACGGCAGACAGCTGTTAGCCCCTTCAAGCATATGGAATGACATCCTTTCTATATAGGCCCCAGTATACTGCATATCATCTACGATCGTTGGTATTAAACTGTACGTGGCCTGTGCTCTTACCGTTTTCAAAAAGGTTCAACAATCACGACTGGACCTGCGTTGCCTTAAAGGGCCCATATTACGCTATTTTCTGATGTTATAATCTAGTTTCCTCATCATAAACGTACCTGGAGTTGTGTTTTGTTTCATTCACATGTTTAACACACAAACCCTCTCTCTCTCGAACGGAAAACACTCTGTTGCACCTTGTGATGTCATGTTGTAATAGACTTAGACAAACTTTATTGATCCACAAGGGAAATTATTTGGATACAAACATCACAATATAATATAATAACAGAGAGTAACAAAAATAGATGGTGTAGCAAAAAAGAGCAAGAGACACGTGTCAAATGAGACATGATTAAAAATAAATGTATATGTACAAGTGCACAGTGTATGTACAACAGGAGCAAAAACTACTCAAGAAAAAGTATCACATGACAAAACCTATGGCAAAAAAGGAGAAAATTTAATTTGTCAACTGGACATAGTTTATTTGGTTGAATACGTTTCGCAGCTCATCCAAGCTGCT
Source organism: Taenioides sp. WSHXM2023 (assembly GCA_029959045.1). Taxonomy (NCBI): domain Eukaryota; kingdom Metazoa; phylum Chordata; class Actinopteri; order Gobiiformes; family Gobiidae; genus Taenioides; species Taenioides sp. WSHXM2023. The sequence goes on from CM057103.1 coordinate 23,037,937, forward strand.
TCCTCAGTTCTGGTCAGATGCTGGTGGACACTGCTTTATATCTGCCTGAAGGGAGGAGCTTAATTACAATGAAAATTACTCTGAGACAACACATATTTAAATACAGTTTCAGTTGGTCAGGTGATACAATATGGAGTTGTTAACAGTTTCTGTTAGTCATGTGAGTCTATTCAATATGGAGTGGGAGTGGGGGAGTAGTTAGCATATCCATTCAGGGCCATGATGGGTGTTTTCACACCTCTGGACCTGACCTGGCTAGTCCCATTGTTATCCCAGTTTGTTTTGATTTAGGTTTGAGGATAGAGTTATAGATGGGAGACAAATGATGTCTGAGACCCCCATTTCTGTTCAAGGAAGGATTCTCTTTCTTGACAAAAATAGCTTCTTTAACTCCCCTCTCAAACCAGTTCTTTTCTCTGGCCAAGATCTGGACCTCGCTGTCCTCAAAGGAGTGGCCTGTGGCTTTTAGGTGGAGATGCACGGCAGATTGCGGCCCACCCTGGTTTTCCCGTCTGTGTTGATACATCCTTTTGTGAAGTGGCTGTTTTGTTTCTCCAATGTAGCGCTCACTGCAGTCTTCACTACACTGAATGGAGTAGACCACATTGCTTTGTTTGTGGCTCGGAGTTTTGTCCTTAGGATGGACCAGTTTTTGTCTTAAAGTGTTTGTGGGTTTGAAATAGACTGGGATTTCATGTTGTTTGAAGATCCTCTGTAGTTTTTCGGAAACGCCAGCCAGGTAAGGAATAGTTACACCCCTTCTCCTGGGCTCTGCTTCTCTGTTGTCCTGTTTCTTTGTTCTCTTCGTTTTATTGAAAGCCCATTTAGGATATCCACAAACGGAGAGGGCTTTCTCCACGTGTTGTTCTTCTTTCTCCTTTCCCTCTGCGCTTGTAGGAACCACCTGGGCCCTGTGTTGTAATGTCCGAATGACTCCCAGTTTGTGCTGAAGTGGGTGGTGTGAATCAAAAAGCAGATATTGGTCGGTGTGTGTGGGCTTCCTGAAGACCTCTACCTGGAGTCGCCGGTCTTCTCTTATCGTTACTGCACAATCTAAGAAGGCCAGTGTGTTGTCCTTGGCATCTTCACGTGTGAATTTGATGTTCGGATCTACAGAATTGATGTGTGCAGTAAAAGGTTCCAAATCTTGAATTTTGATTTTTGAGAAATTATCATCAACATAACGATACCAGTGTGTGGGTGGAGTGCCTGGATATGAGGCCAGGGCACTCTGTTCAAATTGTTCCATGTATAAGTTTGCAATGATAGGGGAGACCGGTGAGCCCATTGCACAGCCGTGGATTTGCTTGTAAAAGTTTCCTCTGAACTGGAAATAGGTGGTACTTAAACAAATTTCCAGCAGTTGGCAGATTTGGTCGGGTGAAAGTTTGGTTCTCTCTTCTAGCTTGGTATCCTCCAGTAGTCTCCTCCTTGCTGCCTCCACCGCTACCGATGTAGGGATACAAGTGAAAAGAGAGGTCACATCAAAGGAAACCATTGTCTCATCCAGGTCAAACTGGAGATGCTTGATTTTGTTCACAAATTCGGCTGTGTTTTCAATGTGGTGCTCCGTGTTACCCACCAGCGGAGCCAAGATGGTTTTTAGGTGTTTGGCCACATTGTATGTGATGGAGTCTGTGCTGCATACAATGGGTCTGAGTGGTACTCCTTGTTTGTGGATCTTTGGGAGGCCATAGATGCCAGGGATGGCGTCACCAGGGTACAGTCTGTAATATAGCTGTCGATCAATGACTTCTTCCTTCTCCAACTTCTGCAAGCAATCAATGAGTTCAGAGGAAACTTTTACAAGCAAATCCACGGCTGTGCAATGGGCTCACCGGTCTCCCCTATCATTGCAAACTTATACATGGAACAATTTGAACAGAGTGCCCTGGCCTCATATCCAGGCACTCCACCCACACACTGGTATCGTTATGTTGATGATAATTTCTCAAAAATCAAAATTCAAGATTTGGAACCTTTTACTGCACACATCAATTCTGTAGATCCGAACATCAAATTCACACGTGAAGATGCCAAGGACAACACACTGGCCTTCTTAGATTGTGCAGTAACGATAAGAGAAGACCGGCGACTCCAGGTAGAGGTCTTCAGGAAGCCCACACACACCGACCAATATCTGCTTTTTGATTCACACCACCCACTTCAGCACAAACTGGGAGTCATTCGGACATTACATCACAGGGCCCAAGTGGTTCCTACAAGCGCAGAGGGAAAGGAGAAAGAAGAACAACACGTGGAGAAAGCCCTCTCCGTTTGTGGATATCCTAAATGGGCTTTCAATAAAACGAAGAGAACAAAGAAACAGGACAACAGAGAAGCAGAGCCCAGGAGAAGGGGTGTAACTATTCCTTACCTGGCTGGCGTTTCCGAAAAACTACAGAGGATCTTCAAACAACATGAAATCCCAGTCTATTTCAAACCCACAAACACTTTAAGACAAAAACTGGTCCATCCTAAGGACAAAACTCCGAGCCACAAACAAAGCAATGTGGTCTACTCCATTCAGTGTAGTGAAGACTGCAGTGAGCGCTACACTGGAGAAACAAAACAGCCACTTCACAAAAGGATGTATCAACACAGACGGGAAAACCAGGGTGGGCCGCAATCTGCCGTGCATCTCCACCTAAAAGCCACAGGCCACTCCTTTGAGGACAGCGAGGTCCAGATCTTGGCCAGAGAAAAGAACTGGTTTGAGAGGGGAGTTAAAGAAGCTATTTTTGTCAAGAAAGAGAATCCTTCCTTGAACAGAAATGGGGGTCTCAGACATCATTTGTCTCCCATCTATAACTCTATCCTCAAACCTAAATCAAAACAAACTGGGAAAACAATGGGACTAGCCAGGTCAGGTCCAGAGGTGTGAAAACACCCATCATGGCCCTGAATGGATATGCTAACTACTCCCCCACTCCCACTCCATATTGAATAGACTCACATGACTAACAGAAACTGTTAACAACTCCATATTGTATCACCTGACCAACTGAAACTGTATTTAAATATGTGTTGTCTCAGAGTAATTTTCATTGTAATTAAGCTCCTCCCTTCAGGCAGATATAAAGCAGTGTCCGCCAGCATCTGACCAGAACTGAGGAAGCAGCTTGGATGAGCTGCGAAACGTATTCAACCAAATAAACTATGTCCAGTTGACAAATTAAATTTTCTCCTTTTTTGCCATGGATTCTACCTGGACGACTGAGGGATTTTACATACATGACAAAACCTACTTAAATAAAAGTATTAAAGTATTAAAAATGTACTTAAAGTGTAAAAAGTATCTCACAGATCTATTTAAGCTTCAAATTAACTGTTTTTGATAAAGACTGAGCTGAATTTTGCTCAAAAAGAAACAAATGAATCAACATTTTTTTCCTAGCTGTTTTTATTTGTATATTTTGGTTTGTTATGTGTTAAAAACAAACCCTCAGCCTTTTCAGCAGGTCTCAAACTATAATAAAAAATACTTTTACTTTTCAGTCCTGTTCAAAAATGTAGTGGAGTAGGAAGTACAGATACCTGCTCTTAAATGTAATGAAGTAAAAGTAAAAAGTATCTATTTTAAAATGGGTTTAAGTAAAGTACAGATACCTAAAATGTATACTTTTGAAGTACTTTACTACTTTTACTTCATTGCGCATTTGTTTGTTTGTATACGATGTGCTTATCTTTTATTGACACTCGCCCGTGCCCCAGTGGAGTGTTACAAATCTAATAAAGTCAGTAACGGTTGGAGGGAGTGCAGGGCGCAGATGGAGGTATGGGTGGTGGGAGTACAGGGTGCAGATGGAGGTAAAGGTACTGCGGCCTGTCAGCAGAGGTGGATCCCGGTCTCGGTTCATTTGGGCTGCAGCGCGGTGTGAATCCTGCGGGGCGCATCCAGAACGGGCAGCTGTGAGCGCTTATGCATGCTCCGAAAACGCCATAACACAAGCACTTCGGTCACACTTCGCCGGACGCATGATACCACTGCAGGGCCACGTTTACGCACCGGTTGGAGCTTTTAGCCATGTCGGAATGGTGTTACCGCGTCGAAAACAGACCTGGAGTTGTGTTTTGTTTTATTTTATTTTTTATTTTGGTCGTTTATTTCATTCATAAAGTATAAAAAGACATCAACATTACAAGAAATGAATGAAAAGAATCAGAAAGAAGAGGAATCTTATGTTCTCTGCCCCTCTTCCCTTTTCCAGACAAAACATTAACACCGATAGTTACTATAAAACATTCCATTTCAATCACAATTATTAATTAATTATAAACAGAAAGCTTCACTTTTATGCGCAACAACTTTTCTTTTTCATACACACACATTGCACTGGATTTTATGTATTTTTTAAATGCCGTTATTGTACTTGATCCTTTGATTTCTTTGTCAAGATTATTCCATTGTAAAGGCCACTTGGGTCCTTACAGATTTGCTCAGCCGGGGTGAAACTTATTTGTTATGGTTAATTATGGTTTATGGTCCTTTGTATAAATGTAGACTGGGCTGTGGAAAAGAACTGTACGGACTAAAACCGTGGAAGCGCGGGTATCGTGAGCAGCGCTGAACTTGCTCACTTTACACTTGCTGCGCGGCGTATAAACAAAACTTTTGGAACCTTTCGGGTCAAGTAAAAGTGGGCGACTTTGGAAGAGTTGATTCAGTTTTTCATGGGGACTTTATATTATGTTTGTAGTTTTGGAGTGAATTGGGTGGTGCTCGAACGTGGGGTGGTGGTTACTGTGGCCGGTTTTGCGTTCATATCTGGCATTGCCAATAAAGCCAGATACAATAAGCCGAACACAACTGTCTGTGTTTTCGTTATTTCACCCCGCTGATGTGAAAGGGATCCGCCCGTGACCTGAAAATTTGCGTTGTAGCTTTTTCAACTGCGACAACAGGTGAATTGTTACACTATAAATGAACTCCTTTCACAGCGATGCTTCGTTCCATAACCTTGGTTCTGAATCTAGGTTTTTTAAACATTTAGGTTCCTTTTAAATTGCAGTGGCTTGTTCTCCTCTCAAACAGTCTTTAAATATTTACAGGTAATACATTGTTTGCTTTATACATGACTTTGAGGATACTTAATTCAACAATATCACACATTTTCAGCACTTTAAGTTGAACAAATAATGGGTTGGATGGCTCTCTATAATGACTGTTGGTGATAATAATACTACAACCATTATTTATCTGTAAAATAAATAATGGCTGTAGGTAAGTTTTATTTGTTGACCCCAAAATTTCCATTTGTTTCATTCACATGTTTGAGTAACCCTTTATTATTAGTCTGTCTACATATCCAAAGCTCAAAATGCTCTGTTCCAGCTCGTGATGTCATGAAGGGGTAGTTTTCAAGTGAACAGCAGGCCAAGAACACTCCCAAACCTGGTATATGGGGAGATAATTCTACTGCATGCAAGGCTTAACAAATATGTGCGTTCTTTTAACTTCGCTTTGAGCACGGTTTAGCATTTCCCATTTCTCCTGCTGCTGCGTCTCCGTCATGGTGTGTTTCTGTCTCCTTGATTTTAAATTCCACAAACTTGACCGATCTGTGTCCTCATATGAGGTAAACATGTTCAAATCATATATAACTTTTACTTAAAACAATTGTAATGCTGATTTATTCTTAACTACAAAAACATTGGAGATATTCGTATGATTTATTTATTCCCATTGTTTGTTTTTCCCGTTTGCAATGGATCAAGCTGAGGATCTACCAATGGAACTTTGAGATGCTACACCATATGTGGCAGCAAGTATGGCAGAAGACCTTCCAGAGGAAATACTTTGAGGGAATGGCCTGTTTTATCACCAACCAAAGTGGAGTTAAGAGTGAGGCCTTCCCTGTTGTGTTCACCTGGCGCCCCCTGGAGGCTGCTGTGATGCTGTAGGACACAGAGGAGGGACACTTTTGGACACTTCCTCTCCTCAATCTGCCCTGACACAGATCTGACCAGTCCTCCTCTTAAACTGCACTGAGACCTTTGACTGTGACACAAAGGCAACTGAGAAGCAAAACTTGAATTTCCCTTGGGATCAATAAAGTCCTGTATCTCCCACTTTCTTTTTATTTATGTTATAATTTGGTGTTTTGGTTTCAGAACGCAGAATGAGCCTCATGAGTCGAGTTGCTTTAAACTAATTTACATAATTTAAAGGTATGTAAGATTTAGATTTTAAATTTCATAAACTGTCCCCATATATGAGGCAAACACGATAAAACTATTTGGGTTGCCAGTTCCAACGCTGAAATCCAGTCATTTCAAACCTAAAAGGAACTTATTTTGATCCCTTGATATTTCACACTATCTTATCTACACATCAGCACTACACGAGCATTTGCACCACTGAACTACAAATCTCCTCCAAGTACTGTTTCCTCTTCAGTAATTTCAACATTTCTGCCCCCAACAGGTCACAGCCGGCCTAACAGTACGCTCCTGTGTGCCTGTGAAAGATAAGAAAAGAACCACCCAGGCATTTCATTTTTCAAACAAATAGATTTTCCCAGAGAGCTAAAGTACAGAGGGGTAATCCGCATAAGCAGCAGCGGTGGCATTATCCGGGCTATCACCGCAGGGACATTGTCATCACCAGAGCCACAGAACAGGAGATCCAGGCATTTAGAGCAGGGCCTGTGGAGGTCTGTCTCCATCTGCTGTCACTGCACTAAACAGCTCACATGCTCGCAGGGGTGGAAGAAGTACTCCATTTTGATAGTAAAAGTACATATACTGGAGCTAAGGAGTTAAGTAAAAGTATTAAAGTATCTGTTTATTTTGTATTTTGCGCATTTTTAGATATAATAAAGCTTGAAATGTAGTGATTTTAATACAGATTTGTGCTGATGTTTGTATTGTATACTTGTATAGATGTTAAAAATAAACCCTCAGCCTTTTCGTTATACAAACTCCACACACTTTCACTAGAATCATTTGGATAATTTCAGCCCAGGAATTTCCAATCTCTGCTAAACAAAAGGTAAAAGGAGCTGTTAGCTTGAATGTAGACAGAATGTAAACTAATAATAAAGAGTTACTCAAATGTGTGAATGAAAACACAACTTCAAATCTGTTTTTGAGGAGGAAACAACATTTTAACATGTCTTAAAGCTCACAAGAGTTAATTTTGTGTAATATAGGACCTTTAATGATTAAAAAAATGTGTCCAAAGGGTTGAGCACTTTTAATTTAATATTGCGTGTGTGTGTGTGTATGTATATATATAAAAATGTGTTCCTCACCTTCCACGGTGGTCGGTCTCTCACCCTCATCCAGCTCGGGTCCTCTACCACAGGCCTGGGAGTTTGAAAGTTCTGCGCAGTATCTTTGCTGTTCCTGTACTGCACTTTTCTGGACTGAGATGTCTGATGTTTTTCCTGGTATCTGCTTGAGCCACTCCTCCAGTTTGGGGGTTACAGCCCCGAGTGCTCCGATCACCACGGGCACCACTGATGCCTTCACCTTCCAGACCTTCTCCAGCTCTTCCTTAAGCCCCTGGTATTTCTCTAGTTTCTCGTGTTCCTTTTTCCTGATATTACCGTCGCTTGGTATTGCAGTGTCCACCACCACAGCTTTGTTCTTTTGCACTGCGTCTGGTTGGTTCGCCATCACCATTCTGTCCGTCTGTATCTGGAAGTCCCACAGATATACATATGTACACACTAGTCATGTAATTGTAGTTTAAAAAATACAAAACTGACTCTATAGAGCTAAAATACTTATTTAAACTGTGTGTTATAATCACAAACATACCTGGAGTTGTATTTTGTTTCATTAATCCACTAATCCAAAGTCGTCGTCTCTGAGCTCTCAAAAATGTTCCGTTTGCATTTTGCCCAGATTGGATTTTCACCTGTGACACAAGAGACTCCTATGCAGTTTTTAAGTCCATAAACCGTCACCGGACTCATTCTGTAGAAAACTGTGTTCAAAACAAACACATGGCTCTATTAGCACGGCATTTTCAGTGATTCATTTATTTTCGGATTGCTCATTCCCGTTGCCGACTTATAAAGTGCGTTTTCCAAATTGACATTATTTTAAGCACACAACTTTCTTAAAACATGTTTAAAAGGGAATTAAATTGATAGGAATGTATATATATATATGTTCAGGATTCCATCGGCAACCAAATCCAGATGATTACAAATGTACTGATCCAGGTTCCAGGTTCCAGTCCGACTTTGATCTGAGCTTTATTTTAACACAATCTGACCAGAAAGGGCTGATTTGGTTGCAACTACAACAGGGGAGATGATTTGCGCGTTTAAACAAGTTTCTCACACATAAAATTAGTTAGCTAGCATTATCCAACAGTTTTTCAGTTAGTCACTTTTTTTTATTGAAAATCAAACGCCTAAACTGGACCATCACAGGTTCCTGAAAATGTGCCGTTTCAATCCATTTTGTATTGTATTACGTTTTCAGACGATCTTTAAACTTTGTGTTTGCTAATGTGTGCATTGGGTCACCACGGAAACTGCCGAACATTCCACCAATAGATATGCATTACAGAACACCCCATGATGTCACTGTAAATTATAATTAAAACCCTATTATAGTTTGCGGTTTGTCCAAAAAAAAAAAAAGAAAAAAAAAAAAAGAGTCTAAACAAAAATAATAGTTTCTGTTGCAATGTGGCTGCTTTTTTAATAAGATATTTTATTGTAATAAAAATGTAATGAGCAACACTGTAATTTTGACCAACCAGAATTATTTTATATTATATTTTAAATGTGATCTGTGATTTCAATATTTGTTAGTGTAAAAAAATAAAACCACAATATTTGAAAAAGAAAATGATTTAATGACAGCAGATGAAGCTTTTGTCACACTCTGTACGACATGAGGACAAGAAACTTACGGAATTGTGTCGTCTCACACGACCGGTTCACTTAGAAATTAGAATAAAACTGTGTACTGACGTATAAAAAGGGGAAATGTACAAGGTTTGTGGGGCCGCAGGAGGGTGGGTCTGCAGGGGCTGGGTTTGGGGCCTGTACAGTTCAGTCCGATAGTTGGTTTATACGATGGCATACTGTTCGTACAACAGCTCCCGGATCTTGTAGTAGTCGTCACATAGGCAGCCCTCCAGCCCGATCCGTCCGGCCTCCGTCTGAGAAAAAAACAAAAACAATAAAAATAAAGAAAACAGCTGATAAGTGTGATTCTTATTTCAGTTTCAACGGTCACAATTAAAATCCCCAAACGTGCATTTTTTTAGGTCATAAAATGTCTTCTGCAAAACGCCAAAATATAACTTTCATTACCAGTTTTTATAGTCTGAAAGGTGCACTATGTAACTTTTTGATTGGGGGTCTTGTTTCTACGGATACGTCATTGCTCTGCCTGGAATGTTCCACAGTATGACATTAAACAGCTCTACCTACATTTATTAAATTGCCTCAATCAAAAATACCAAGAAAAACAGACATTCTGACTGTGAGCGGGGTCGCCTCTCCACAGATCTGAAGATAGAAAGGTTTAATGCCATACTGTGAAACATTCCAGACAAAGCAATAACATCTCCACGAAGAAAAGCGTTTGACAGACACTCCACCAGAAAAGTTACACAATGCACCTTTAAAAATAGTTTTTTATCGTTTATCGCAATATTTCTCTGTAGCGATATATCATGCTTCAAAATTTGTTATTGTCACAGGCCTAGTCTCCACTACCTGCTTGTCTCCATGGAAATGTTATTGCTTTGCCAGGGATCTTCCACAGTATGGCATTAAACTCATCTATCTTGGATTTATTAAATTACTTTTTCTTTTTTTTTTTTTGGCTGAAAAATAACTAGAAAAGTCTTACTGTACGAGTGGAAACAGACAAGTTTAATGCCATACTGTAGAACTTTTCAGGCAAAGCAATAACATCTCCATGGAGACACGCCGGTGGTAGAGAATGTGGTATGAACATTTTATTTGCTTTTTTGTAATGTAAGATTTTAGAGAGTGAAAATGATGCCTATGACTCTTTACTGGGACTAATAACTTACAAATTACTCATAAGGGTTTCACTGTGCCGTTTGTTTATGGGATGCTTAAGTAATATTATCTATTTGTTACCGCTAAACTGCAAATGCAAACAGATAATACTTCTTTAAGCCATTATCTATTTGCTATTGCTATACTGCAAAAACTGCTCAATACACAGGAAGTACCTTATGAATAGACCTTTTTCACAATGGCCAGAAGTGCCGCGCTTCAGGGTGGCGGAACTTCCGGTTAATGGTTTTCTGTGGCAAAACGTCTATGGAAATGTCTCACCTACTCTCCACCAGCTTCATAAATCTGCTCCAAATCTTCAACCAACAAGGTCCATAAAGGAAAAACATTCTTCATGAAGAATTTATCCACAACGATCAAGGTAAGAAAGACGAAAGCTTAAAGGCAAACGACGACGAGCTTTAGTGAACTACTGAGTAAAACTAATGTTATGGTACTGAATAAAACATAATTTGTTCAGTCAGACTCATTCTGGAATTCAAATTAAAAATTGATTTCATGATGTTGATATTAGCGTAGATGGATTTGTGCAGTTCGAATGCGAGACATAATGTGTGAACATCTCTAGCATTCGAACTGCACAAATACATCTACGCCAATATCGACATCATGAAATCAATTTTTAATATGAATTCTAGAATAAGTCTGAGTGAACAAGTGACTTTTTATGAATTACTTATTACCTCCGCCAAGGAGGTTATGTTTTCGCCTGAGTCTGTCTGTTTGTTTGTTTGTTATTTAGCAAGATAACTCAAAAAGTTATGGACGGATCTTGATGAAATTTTCAGGAAATGTTCCTAATGGTAAATCCAACAGATGATTAGATTTTGGTGATGATCCAGAAGAAATCCTGGATTCTGGATCACTTTGAAAACTGAGCTGCTTGGCGGAGGTCTGCGCTCTCTGAGTGCTTTTCTAGTTACTTATGTTATTCAGTACCATAACATTAGTTTTGTTCAGTAGTTCACTAATGCTAATCGTTGTTCTCCTTTAAGTTTTCGTTTTTCTTCCCTTGATAGTTGTGGATAAATTCTTCATGAAGAATGTTTATCCTTTGTGGACCTTGTTGGTTGAAGATTTGGTGATGGGGCAGATTTATGAAGCTGGTGGAGAGTAGGTGAGACATTTCCACAGACATTTTGCCACAGAAAACCATTAACCTGAAGTCCCGCGGCACTTCCGGACGTTGTGAAAAAGGTCTATTAAGGGGAAGAGGTAAATTTAAAACAAAAATGGTGAGAATGACCGGGAATACCATGTGTATCTGTGTGTGTGTGTCTGGGTCTGTGTGTGTGTGTGTGTGTATCTGTGTGTGTATCTGTGTGTGCGGTCTGTCTGTGGAATGAGTTTGGAGAAAACCTGAAGCAGTGTCCAAATATTCAGCTTGAAGAGAAATTATAAAGACTTTTTGCTTTTGGGGTATAAGGGTGAGTGACAGATCTTACAAATAAATAAATAAATAAATAAATACAAATAATAATAATAATAATAATAATAAATGAAAAAAAAGTATACAGATAAAATAATAACTGTAAAACATAATACAGTACAATACCAAAAAAAAGAAAGAAAATGGGTTAAAATGATATTTAGTACGCATAGTATGTAATTTATTTATTTTGCTATTTGTAATTATTTGTAAAGTGATCACTGAACATAAGCAACCACATCATTTTTTAAACTATAATGAACAGGGGTGGGTTAATATACGTTTTTTTATGTGCTTTTCTGTTGTTTACAATGTCTATGTAGTATGTATATGATTATTGTTTCTCTCTTGGCACAAACTCGAAATAAAAACAAATCAATCAATCAAGTAACCATAGAGTGACATATTGGACATCAACATTTGTTATTCTGACAGGTCTATTTACATAATGCATCTTATATGGCAGCTAATATTGTTTCTCTCAGGTGTTGCTGCTTAAAGGCGCTGCATCTGATTTTTTCTGTCTTAAAAATCGTAAAAAAAAAAAACAGAACTAGTTCCATTTAAACAGTTTGCAGTGGTCCAAAGTTCTTCCTCACTTACCTTATGCAATCTGAGCATCCTAATTATTCACCGTGATGAGTTTACGAGCACTTTTCAGAACTTTCGGAGAGCAACGCCGAGTTTTGCCGCCGTGATAAAGCAAACGACAACTAGCATACAAACGCACACTTCCTTATTTTCGGACAAGAATACACTTTATGAGTAGATGCAGACATATTCTGACCTCACGAGCTGCTTATACAATATATCTGTACTGGAGCAAGATCAGTTTTACTAAAATACATGGAAAAAAATAGGTACAGGGCCTTCAACGAGAAAATATTCCATATCTGATCAAAACGGCGACATTTATCAGAAAATTTGTTGTAGTGTAGCTGAACTCTACTCTTATTTTACTCTATATTATATTACACTACACTGAGTTTTTTTGTCATGTTATAATGTTGTTTCCTCATCAAAAAACAGACCTGAAGTTGTGTTTTGTTTCATTCACACATCTTTAACGCACAAACAAACCCTGCGTATTTAGGCTGAGTTCTTCTCTCGAACTAAAAACACTTTCACCTTGTTTCTCCACTGTGTTTTTAAACTCCACACACCTTCACTAGAATCATTTGGATAATTTCAGCCCTGGAATTGCCGATATCTACTGAACAAAAGGTAAAACGTGGCTGTTAACTTGAAAACTACCACTACATGACATCACAAGGTGGAACAGAGCATTTTGAGCTTTGGAAATATAGACAGACTAATAATATAAGATTACTCAAACGTGTGACTGAAACAAAACAACTCCAGGTCTGTTTTTGAGGAGGTAACAACATTATAACATGACAAAAAACTCACAAAAGTCAATTTTGCGTAAAACAGTCCCATTAAATAAATATGTTGTGTTTACAGACTTTTAGAAACTCAAACCTTTTCTTTTTGTTTGCACTTGCACAGTCTGCCAGCGGCTCCTCTCCCTTGATCCACTTTCCGGGTTGGTTCTATTTTAAGGTCTTCTCATTTGTGCAGTTTATTTGTTTGTAGGCACGTTGGGGAAACTTCATATTTAATAAGTGGAGTTGCACTTCCTCTGAAATGAGATGCTGAAAAAGCCACCAGGGCTCACATCGCCGTGGTTAGTCCTGCGTGCATCTGGGTTTTTGTTTAATAGACAATTTTTATATTTTAGAACCGCACCATAATCCAAAATAGGTTATGCGCAAGGTTGAGTTCCTCTGTTAGACTGAAATCATTCTTAGGAGATAAGCATTGGTGGAGGAAGTACTTGATTTTGTTACTTAAGTACAAAATATTCAAGTAAAATTAAATGTTTCACGGATTTTAAGATCTAAAAAGACTTAAAATGTAATATAAATAAAGATTTGTGTTGAATTTAGTTCAGCAGAAACAACTGAATCGACTGACTGTTTATATTTGTATATTTTTGTATTCTCTTATGAACACTGTATACAATTATGAACGTGTTAAAAATAACCGCCTCAGCCTTTCAGCAGGTCTCAAACAATCATAAAAAATACTTTTACTTTTCCAGTTCTGTTCAAAAATGCAGTGGAGTAGAAAGTGCAGATACCACTCAAGTCAAAGTAAAAAGTATCCACTTTAAAATGTACTTAAGTGAAGTACAGATACCTAAAATGTATACTTAAGTGCAGTACTTGTATTTCATTAGATTCCACCACTGGAAATTACATTATTTGTGCGTACACATTAACACACACACGATAATTGTGACTAAACCCGTAACTTTTGTGAAAACTGCTTATTATCTCATTGCTGTGAATAATTAGGATGCTATAAATTTGTTTGTTTTGCTGATTGTTTAGAACACAGAGCAACTGACGGCCGATAAGCTCTGCCGATATTTTTGGGTTAATGTGTAGCTCCAGATTAGATTATTTTCCTTAAACTACACAATTCAAATTTATTCTTAACTCTTTTGTTTTTTCTTTGTTTTTTTGCACAAACCAATAAAAGAGCTTTGAAGTCACATTTTGTGCAGTTATCGCTTCATATTAAAGTGTTAATATAAAGCTTTGTGTGTATTTTTTAGGCAGCAGATTGAGCAAAACAAAATATCGGCCTCTGGAGTTTTAAGGACGATTACTGATACGCTAAAATGTCAAAATATCGGCCGATATCGCTTAGCCTGGTTCGATCTATCGACTATGAATGCATAAAGTAACCAGCTCTTGATAAATAAATCAGTAATAAGTCTGCTGCATGCCATCTACATCTAATTAAAGTTAAAATGTTATTGTCCAATTATCGAGAAGTGGGCGTTAGCATGCTAGTTGTTGTCAAAACTCTGCTCTGTCCTTTTAAAGTTGTGAAAATCGGTGAATAAGTAAGATGTTCTGAACGCATGAGGAAAGTGAGGAATAACTTTGGACCACTGCAAACCTTTTAAAATGAACCAGTTCTGATTTTCACGTTTTTAAGGCAGTAAAACGTTGTGGCGGTGGTCAGCGCGTTAACACACTCACCCTGCGGACGGCCACCATGTTGTTGCACACCAGGACCCCTCCCACGAACTCGGCCTGGATGCCCTCCTTCAGGAGCACCTGCTTGAAGTCGGAGAGGCGGGGCTCGTTGATGAACACAGACTCGTGTCCCGGGATCTGACAAAAACACAAGATCTGTCCTGTTACGTAACCGAGAGGGAGCGGGGAGAGAAAAGACACCGCGGCGTGGCCTACTTAGTTCAGAATGGAATATTTTTACTTCAGTGACGGAGTGATCAGTGGTAGCGCCTCACAGCAAGAGGAGTATGTTTAAACGGCGACGTCAGTAAGGTCGTATGTGAGAAAAGGTTAGCTGTTGTTACTTTGATATTCTAGGATTCAGACACAACTTTAGTAATTAAAAAAAAACTACCAGAGGAAAATGTACACCTCAGGATATAAGCGTTTAATTCGGTCTGAATCCAGGTGTTTTAAAAATAAATGAATAAATAAAAACGGTTCAATTATAATAACAAAATAAGGTTCCATACAAATTCCCAGTAATATGACCGGTTTTCCAAAGTAAAATCTTTAAAGTTTAGAGTTGATTTATCTGAACTTTTTCTTGTTTTGTTTTTTTTAAGGTAACGTACAGTCTCCATACTCTCAGAACATGCACATTTAACGGAGAAAGAAACAAACAAAATAAAGAGAACAAAATAGTTAAAAACATTCAATGTTCTAAAAAGGAGTAGGAAGAAGCTTATTTTAATCCTACCCCTACAATTTACAATATTTCATGTACATAATATTCAGTAGTTAAGTACATTATGGTGTATCTTTAGACATTTAACAAACAAACAAAAACATACACATTACAAATGCACACAGGTTTATAATATATTTATAATAATAACTTTTTAATAATAATCACAAATATCTGCTTTCCTGGTGGTACATCTCTAAAAGTTACCTTTGTACATTTTTTTAAAAAGATTAATATATATTATTCTTATCGCCAAGTCCATTCCATAAATGTCCTCCACTGTTCTTACTTTTACTTTTTTAAAATTTAACTCATCTCTTAGTCCATAACCCCCTCGTCTCTCTTTGAATATATTTAAAATGTTGCTTGGTAGTAAGTTATTCCTCGCTTTATAAAGTAAACTCATTCGGATAATTTCAGCTCTGGAATTGCCAATCTCTACATTGACAACAGAACATTTTGAGCTTTGGAGAGGCAGACAGACTAATAATAAAGGGTTACTCAACGTGTGTGTGATAAAAACACAACTCCAGGTCTGTTTTCGAGGAGGTAACTGCGTCCTAACGTGACTTAAGGCTCTCAAGAGACAATTTTGCGTAATACAGGTTTCAACATTCGCTTAAAATTTTTGTGGTGGGCCATTACTGCAGTCTGGATGGTCTTTTGGACATTACCATAGTCATATTTGTATATTTATAGAGAATTTCGTGTCAGAACATGGGTGACGTAGGCTTGTGGGCGGAGCATTGGACAGAATCGTACAGCTAACTGCAAGGATGGTTTGAATAGGGCCTGGGAGAGATCTCTAAATTACTGAAACATGCATGGATAACAGGGCAGACTATTAAGTGTAGTTATAATTGTAATTAAAAATCCCTCTCACCTCATGCGTGGGCAGTGGCTCTAGCGTGGGGATGACGTCGCTCTCCTCCGAAAACTCCTTCTCCTCCTCTCCGAACAGGTTCATCTTCAGGGCGCGCTGGGCTAAGGCCGCTGTGGCGCTCAGGTCCACGTCGGGGTCGGAGGTCGCGGTGTCCATGGCTAGCTCCGGGTCCTCGGGTTGCTCCTCCCCCTGCCTCTCCTCGGCCAGCACCCCCGTGTCCACCTTGACCACCCGCATGTCCAGCACGCCGTCGATCCACGCCAGCTCCGTGTCCCTCGCCCGGCAGAAGTGCAGAGAGCTCACGAGGGAGTCCTTCAGTCGCACCTGTCGTGTGGAGAGAGACGGAGATGAGGGTGAGGGGGAAAAAAAGCAAAAAAAAAAAAATAATAAAATAAAAATAATAATAATAATAATAATAATATCAAATAAGATGAGATTAAATAAAATAAGACAAAAATAAATTAAGAAAAGATAACATAAAACATGATAAAATAAAATAAGCTAAAAAGAAATTACTATTAATAATATTATGACTTTTAAAACAGATTTGAACTTGATGTACAGAAATAGATTTGTATCTGTATTTTGTTTTTTATCCTTCATTTAGGCATGGTAAAAATAATGCAAGAATTCTGTATTATGCATTGGCTTGGATGAAAAACATTTTGGAACAATTTTACTTTTGATTTGATACTGTTCAACAACCCAAATTTCCCCGATTTTCTGAACAATATTAGTGCGTGAGAGTCTGTGCATGTGACCTGGTAGATGTGCGTCTCGCTGGTAGCGTCTATCGTCTCCTGTAGCTTGGGCGTGTAGACTTTGAGGTCCTTGCTGAAGGCCCTGCAGGATTGAGCCAGGTCCAGACTGGCCTCAGGAGAGCCGTGCACGATCACCAGCTGACGAGGCTTCATCTGGTTTATGATCTTCTTTATGGAGTCTCCATCAGAGCGGCCCTCGTAGTCTATGTACGACACTCTGGCCCTGAAGGACAGGGAGAGACGATGGTTTTTAATGAGCTGTGATTTAATATCATATGTGAGACTGAATAATGTTGCATGTCAAATACGCCGGGATCAGACTTATGCCGTGCAGCCCGATGCAGCGGCCGTGAGGATTCTGAATAATTCAAAGAGACGAGAGGAGCTCAGAGAGCACACGTGCTGTCAGGTGGTGCCGGCGGAGGTGCCACGGTGCTCTGGATTCTTTCTGATGGACTCTATTCTGACCAGAGTCGACCACGGCCTTATCTCTTAATAAATAAATAATTATAGTGTGAACACGGCCACACTGCAGTCACAGCTGGACCGGGTGACGCTCTCATATGGACATCCACCAAAGTGAACTGAGCACAGCCTCACAGCCAGGGCCACATGTTCATTTCCACAAATTCATGGTCCTCAGAAACATTTTATAAAAGAAAACAAAGCTTCTTTGAAAAGTTACTAACACAATAAATAATATCACAACAATTTCAATATTTCACAATAACGCCAAGGTTCTATATCTGACAAACATGTATATTTTTAAATGAAAAATGTATTAAGAAATGTATGTTCCTGATTATTATACATTTCCTGCAGCAAAACTTGAATTTCCCTCAGGATCAATAAAGTATCTCTCTCTCTTTAAGTCCAGAATTACCTTTGATTTAGTCTTGGTTTTGTCTCTTATGGTTTTACGGTTTGACATAATTGAAATTAGTAAATTAAAATGTACTTTATTTTAATATAACTGAAATGTGTCAAAGAGTGCATTAAAGGCCCGTACCGCTCTAGTACAGCCCCTTTTAGTTCACTGACCTGATCTCGAGGTTTTCGATGTTGGACACACACTTGGTGGGCACCACAGACAGGTCTTGGTCCATGGGCTCTTTAGCTCCGTTTGTCAGAGCGGACTCCAGTTTGATCTTCTCCTCTTCATTCGCCTGGAGCTCTGGAACCAGGAAGTCCTCTAGTCTGCAACACGACACAGTCTGAACTGGTCACCTAAATGTATTTCCATTTTATATCAGCCTAAACAATACATAATATATGTTTTATTACTGAAAAGATAAAAAATGATCTACACATTTTGAACTTTGTTTTTGTTTTATAGGGCGTGTTCAGAAATTGCATTAATATTAAATAAATGCAAATGAAATACAAAGATATTAACCATAAAGCAGGTCAAAACATTTGCAATCTGACAGCTAATTTTAACCATAGTATACTGACCTTTAACCTAGATTTAAAAATATTAAATTAAATTAGCAATTGCTACTAGTATTACTACTACTGCTGCTATTTCTACTACTCAACATTACACTCAGTTGTTCCAAAACTGTAGTATCAGAATCAGTAACCAGTATCGAGCCTTTCCCTTTATGTCATAATCGAGTTTGAAACACTCGTCATAAGTACATGTTGATCTTGTAGGGCGCATGAGGTGGGTTTTCCATGTTGTATCACATAATTATTAGAAATAAAATCATGCGGAGAACAAGAGGTAGTAGGACTTCTATGTTATATTGTTATATTGCATTCCAAGTATCTGATGATCTCCCTGTTCTCGTCCCACTGAATCCTCTCCTCATGCGTGGGGAACATAGGGTATGTTCTGTTATATTTAGTTAAAAGTACCTGATTATGTTGCAGGACACATGGGGCAGTAGAACTTGTATGTTATATTAGAAGTACCTGAAGATCACGTGTGGAACAGGAGTAGGACTTCTATATTATCTGATGTTCTAAGTACCTGATGATCTCCCCGTACTCGTCCCACTTGATCCTCTCCTCGTGCGTGGGGAACATGGGGTAGGACTTCTTGGCCTGTTTGAAGAAGCTCCCTTTGGTCCTGCCCTCACTCTTCATCATGAGGTCGTGGTGTTTGCTCTTGGCGGCGGCCGGCTGCTCCAGGTCATCGTCCATGTCACTCTCATCACTGGAGTCCATGTCCACTCTGAAAACACAACAAAACGGGTTACATGTATGTTGTTCAGACTTTCAAAATGTATTTAGTCCAATTTGAGTCAAAAACTCCTAACGGCGCTGTAGCTGATTCGAACAGCTGGTACTGGGTGACTTTGGTGATGGATTCTAGCGATATGTGTGAGTGCGCAAACTCACGAGAATCTATCTTGAGATGGTCCCACTGTAAGATTAAAATTGGCCCAGCAACGCGCAGAAAACTGACAAAAGCAAAACCCCAAGTGAACCAAAGAACAAACATGGCGACACCGACAGACTTCAGACTATTTAGCAAAAATACCAACTACTTCGTTTGTGAAAAATGTGCAGAAGTGGGAAAATGTCTGTGCTTTTCTCTCAAATGTGTGTAAAAAAAAGTTCGATTTGTGACTCTTTGATTAGATAGATTCAAACATTAGTTGCATTCCACCTTTTTTCCACGTGTTCCACCTTTACCCGATCAGCCTGACGTGAGCCTGGTACTGGGGCAAGATGAAACAGAACTGGGTACAGTCTCTTAAATTTAATTGTTAAATTGCTTTAGTCCAGGATTTTCTAAAAACTGTAAACCTATTTATTTTTCCTATTTCACTCTTTAAATGTAGCTATACTTCTACTTAATATTTTGGTACCTCAAATACACTACAGTATGAAATAGAGATTTCTTTTTTTTTTTAAATTAATTTATTTTATTTAATTGTATTTTTATTATTATTATTATTTTTGTATTATTATTAATCATAAATCAGAGAAGAAATCATTTTTGGATGAACAGACATTTACCATCTACTTGAATAATATTTCATAACCTCCACACTTCTACTTCAGTTCACATTTTTGCCCAGCTCATCTCCTTCCACAGTGGGAACACACACTGCCTTTGCTGGGGCGTAAGTTTAGAGTCGCAGCTGGATCGTGACGCAGGCCTCTTTCCCTTTTGGAATGGCCCTGGGCTGCTCTTCACTATCTGGGCCACTATTTGCATCTAGTTTCACGGTGCAACAAAAACTGATGACACCTCGAAAATACAATGTGCTGGTTCGGCTCTCAACAAACATGAGTCTGCATTTCATCAACATCAAAGAACAAAAGCAGGAGAAATAAGGGGCCTTTTTGTTTACTATTTAAGGCCTTATATTATGGAAAATTTACTTTAAACCATGTTATAATGTTGTTACCTCATCAAAAACATAGCGTTTACTGTTTAAAAGAAGAACCCAGCCTAAATATGCAGGGTTTGTGCGTTAAACATGTGTGAATGAAACAAAACACAACTCCAGGTCTGTTTGTGATGAGGAAACAACATTATAACAGATCAGAAAATAGAGTAATATGGGCCCTTTAATGTGACAAAGTTTAAAATGTATTCAGTATTCAGTCACGTTTTAATCAAAATCTTTTAAAAGTATTGTATCATCTTAAAACTTTTCAATACTAAAGAAAACACAACTCCAGGTCTGTTTGTGATGAGGAAACAACGTTATAAAATGCGGTGACTTACTCTTTCTCCTGCTCCAATTTTCTCTCCGCTTCTTTTTTGATCTTCTCTTTTTCGAGGTATTCGTCCAACTCTTTTCCTTCGAGCTTCACACGTTTCTTCACCTGAGGGACAGAGGACGAGATGAGTTACAAAATAATCCAAACCAAATACCATGAAAGTTTGTATATTCATTTCAAATTTAAGGTACACTGTCTAACTTCTGGTGGAGGCTATGCAACCTGTTTGTCTCCATGGAGAGGTTTTGGCTTTGCCAAGAATATTAAAGGGCCATTATTACACTATTTTCTGATCTATGTGACAATGTTTTTTCCTCATCACAAACAGACCAACATTAAACACGTTTAACACACTTCTTCTATCAAACTGAAAACACTCTGTTCCACCTTGTGATGTAATGTGATAATACAGGAAGTGCTCCACTGGGTTTTTAAACTCCATGCACCTTCACTAGAATTATGTTGATAATTTCAGCTCTGGAATTGCCGATCACCTATGGTCATGAGCTTTGGGTAATGAACAAAAGGACAAGATCGTGGATACAAGTGGCTGAAATGAGTTTCCTCCGCGGAGTGGCTTGGCGCTCCCTTAGAGATAGGGGGAGGAGCTCAGCCACACGGGAGGAGCTCGGATTAGAGCCGCTGCTCCTCCACGTCGAGAGGAGCAGCTGAGGCTCGGGCACCTGTTCTGGATGCCTCCTGGATGCCTCCCTTGGGAGGTGTTCCGGGCAGGTCCCACCGGGAGGAGGCCCTGGGGAAGACCCAGGACACGCTGGAGGGACTATGTCTCTCGGCTGTCCTGGGAACGCCTTGGGGTCCCCCCGGACGAGCTGGAGGAAGTGTCTGGGGTGAAGGAAGTCTGGGAGTCCCTTCTTAGACTGTTGCCCCCGCGACCCGGCCCCGGATAAGCGGAAGAAAATGGATGGATGGATGGATTTCAGCTTTGGAATTGCCAATCTCTACTGAATTTAAGATAAAAGGTAGCAGTTAACTTGCAAACTACCGCTTCATGACATCACAAGGTGGAACAGAGCATTTTGAGCTTTGGAGATGTAGACAAACTAATAATGAAGTGTTACTCAAACATGTGTGAATGAAACAAAACACAACTCCAGGTCTGTTTTTGATGCAGTAACAACATTATAAACATCAATTCTGCATAATATAGGACCTTTAAATATATTATACCACCCTAACAAAAACGCCATGAAAAGGATATAACCTTGTCAGTGGTCATAATATTCCACCCTATTGCTCCTGACTTCCACCCTTTAAGAGCTGTGCATACCTCCAGGTCGAGCATCTTCTCCTCGGGGTGGTCTATGAGGTAGCGTGCCAGCGTGCCCGGCGTGGTGCGGTAGGTGAGGATGATGGAGTTGCGTGGGTTTTGGCACCACTGGATGAAGAGCTCTCTGGAGAAGCCGGACTCCAGGTCGGGCTGGCTGCACAGGACCACCTTGGGGCTGGGCACGCGGGCCAGGTCCGACAGGCTGTGGCACAGGGTCAGGTGACGGAACTGGAAAGGGTTGTTCCTCTTGTCCTCGAAGCAGCGCATCAGTTTGTCGCTCATCCACTCCACCTGGACAGAGAGAAAGAGACGGTTAGGACGTAAGATGAACAAATGACAGATTTTATCATATTTATGCCACAATTAACTGTTTTTATAATGGAACACAGTGATCACCCGCTCCTGCTTCCAGAAGTAAATATCTCATTGATTTTTCTCATAGACTTTCCAAAAAAGAAAATTCTACTAAAAGTTTGAAAGCTCAGGGCTAATCAGTTCTGTGGCAACTAATGACCACAAGACTTTTAAAACTCTGAAACTTTATAATCTTGTGTTTTAAATGTGCTTTTTGGATTTTTTTTTTTACAATTTTACAATGGAACCAGAGAGGGCGGTCACTGTCGAGCTCCACTGAAGGTGACTGAGAAACTGCAACGGGATCCATTTTGCAAATAATAAACCAAAAATGTGTAACATTTTTTATGTCCCACATAAAGAGAATAAAAATAAATGTAAATGCATAAAAAATTCATTAATTAACACTTCATAATTGTGAGAATTTTAGAGAACCTAAATCTTTACATTTAGGTTTACTTTTTGGAGTAAACTTTTCTAAGAAACCAGAGAAATTTAAGAAATCTGATTTCATAAAGCTGGTCACATAGATTTATATAGTAATATATTTGACAGTGCGAGTGAACTATGAAGGATCTTAAACATCAAAAAGGTTTCTTCTCACAACTAGAAAAGCACTCAGAGAGCGCAGACCTCCGCCAAGCAGCTCAGTTTTCAAAGTGATCCAGAATCCAGGATTTCTTCTGGATCATCACCAAAATTTAATCATCTGTTGGATTTACCATTAGGAACATTTCCTGAAAATGTCATCAAGATCCGTCCATAACTTTTTGAGTTATCTTGCTAACAAACAAACAAACAGACAAACTCAGGCGAAAACATAACCTCCTTGGCGGAGGTAATAAGTACAATAACATTAAAATTTGGAATTGTGACATGCATAGTTTTGGTTAGTAGAACTACCTCTAGCACAACTACTCACCTAAGATTTTTAGTGGATTATTTTAGCCAATATATAAGCAAATATTTAACTATAGGGTAGTTGTAGTGTGGTATAGTTCTGGCATAGCTCTTAAGACCGAAGTTAAGAACAGAACCTGTGTTACCTGTGACTTGGAGAACTCCACCACGTTGTAGCTGACGTTGTTGAGCAGAGCCAGAGGATAGACTCCCAGCCCCGCGTCCTTCGTCCTCCAGATCTGATCCAGCAGCTGAGCCAGCTCCAGCACCCTGCCCGCAGTGTCCACAGCCAGCAAGACGTTACCATCCCCGCGAAGGGTCTCCATCACATTAGCTGTAAGGGAAAAAATAAAATGAAAATTCAGTTGTTAAAGGCCCTGTATTTGAGCAAAACGTGTAATGACCGAGTACAGCTATATTGCATGAGGTCAAAATAAGTCTGCTGTGTTTTGTCTGCATCCAATTATAAAGCATTTTAATGTCTGATAATCAGGAAGTGTACAGTTAGCATGCTAGTTGTTATTGCATTACTGTGACAGCTAGACACATCTCCGCTATGGCCTCTGAAAATTATGAAAAGCACTTATAAACTCATCCCGGTGAATAATTAGGACGCTCCGAATGCACAAGGTCAGTGCGGTAAAACTTTGAACATGTTTTTAAGTTTTTAAGACAGTAAAAATCAGGTCATTCTAGTCCAGACTTGAGGCACTGTCCAGCACCCGGGCCACATACGGCTCTTTGGTTGACTCTGACCGGCCCGTTTAAGCTCATTTGGAATTACAAAATAAACAAATTTTATAATTTTAGCTCATGCATGGACTAAACCTGCATTGCTTTTATTTTAGAGGCCTTTTTTTTTTTAAATAATTACTTTTTTTTGTAAGGCAACCTCACATTTTCATTGCTTGGTCGTAACAGACACTCTTTCCAGTCTTACCAGCGCATCAAAACAATGCTATTTACTGCTTTTTACAAAGAAATACAATCAATATTATGCAGAATTGAGTTAAGCATTTAGGCCCTGGAAAAAATAATTGCCCACCATGTTCTAGTGTTGACATTTTTCTAGCCAATGTTCAACCCAAAACATACTAAACATCCACTGGGTCACATTTGTATAATCTGGTAACGCTGTCATTGACTTAAAATAGTATCCAATTACAGTACTTTTCAATAAATGCTATCAAATACTGTCATTTTTTCAGTCCATAAGCATCCTGGTAAAATAGTAAAATAACTTACTGAGGAGCTGCTCGTCCCTCTGTTTACGTCGTGGCTGGACATATGTGGCGTTGAAGGAGTCTGTGATGAGTAAAGAAGGACGACTGATGCTTTCCAGAGTGCAGCCATTCAGGTGGCTACAAACACAAATATAAGAATTAACATCAGCCATAAAACTCTGTCTAAATAGTTTGTCGACACCTACATTTCTCTTTTATGGTTGAAATCCACAGCGTAAACTATCTCCTCCTCTCCATCCTTCACTATTTTCCATATAGTGCCTCCGATCATGTGACCAGCGGGGAGCGGAGTTATGGACAGGCCGTGTCCCTTACCTGGTGAAACAAAAGGAAGGGTGGTGATGCTTTTACGGCAGACATGTTAAATAAACCGTCGTGTCGTGTTGTAGCTCACCTTTAAGGTTGACAATCTGAGAGTATTTCAACTGCTGGATTTTATCGAAGGCACTGTCCACGTCGTCCAGGGTGAATAATGTAAAGTCCTCACAGTTGTTTCGAGACTAAGAGGAGTAAATATATGAAACGTGAATATGGTTTTGACAAAATAGAGCTCAGGATCGAATGTCAGAAAACTGTATTTTTGACAGCATATGCCAAATGTACAGAGATGCAGTAGCCAAAAATAATATAAAAATGTGAACAAAAGAAGAGTAGAATAATCCAATTAACTACTGAGTCACTACTGGTGAATCACACTGTAGTGTCAAAATACTTCTGAATGAACGTTAGCGTCTTAAAATCTCCATTGGTTTAACATTAGGCTAACTGACAATTCCCAGATTTGTGAAGGAAGGAAGGGGTGAAGGAAGTCTGGAGTCCCTGCTTAGAGTGCTGACCCCGCGACCCAGTCCTGGATAAGCGGTAGAAAATGGATGGATGGATAATTAACAGTTCTATGAGGTTTGACAAGACTATCTTGAGGTCTATAAAGGAAGATTCATTGATGTTACAGATATAAGAGATGAATTTGATTGAAATGTAATGTAATCTGCATTTAAAAGTATTTAAAAATGCCTTCATGCAGGCACTAACCAAATAATATAGCTGAGATTGGTAAAAATAACAAGAATTAAAAAAAAATGACTTTACTATTGCTCCTGGAGTCTATACTTAGCAAGTTTTTCCTTTCACGTTCATTTGTAACATGGAGTCTGCACTGTGACATCTGTTTACAGCACATACCATGAGAGGTAAGCTTACCTGATATAAATCATACATGAACATCTGTCCCATCTTGTAAACAGGAATGGTGGCATAGATTGTGCAGTTTAAGCCCAGTTTGCCCACAGCATAGGGCAGGGCACCTAAGTGTATGGGGTCTGGGTGTGAGAGGAGCACTGCATCCACCTGGTGAACATATCTGCACACAAAACAACATCAGAATTAGTGTAAATCGTGGGTTAAGCGCAGAGTAAATCTAGTCCATGTACCGTTTCATGGCATCAATGATGTCCATGGAGAAGTTCTCGTCCCAGCCACAGTCCAGGAGGAAGCGGAACTCATCCACCTGCAGAAGATAGCAGAGGGCAGACTCCTCCTGGACCCCTGAGACCGCCGTCAGCTTTATAATAGACGTCATGGTTCTCTGTTTTCACACTGCAAAACAAAATAACAAGGACAGAAGAGTTAGAAACAGGCAGAGCCACACAAATGCAGGGAGATCTACCTACATGAGTACACATACAGTTTAACTTGCTACGTTTGGATTCATAATGTAAATCAATAACTCTACCTTCTTCATGATTGACTATTGTCTCTTTTTATTAAGTCTAATTAAATACTGTACTAATAAGTCAAATAAAATAAGTGTTTTTTGTTTTTTTTAATTAACAAATAAACATAGGATCATATTTTTATTTAAAAGTTTAATATATAACCTTTTTGGTGGAGATTTTGGTTGAAGCAAATACATATCTTAAACTGGTTATTACAAAAACAATACAAATCCTACACTTAATTATGGCAAAACATGTTTTACCATTCAGTCCATTCATTCATGAAGTATAAATTATAACTCCGCACTGATCAGGTATTGCTGAAAACCTATGTGTGCATCTCATTTTAAATAATAGAACAAATGAATCTCTTTAACATAAAAGTAAACATAGAATTGCACTGGAAAACATTGAACAATTCCCCTGCAAAATAAGATTAGCGTGTTAGCCAATAAGTAGCATTTCTTTGTTTAAACATCATCATGCTCAAATGAGTGCGTCACATACCATTCAGTATAAGTCAAATTAAAAGTGCCACTTGATGATAATGGTTAGAATTAAGTAAATAAAAGAAATAACTGAAATTTAAGCATTTTTAGCGCTGTTCTAGCCACACTTGACTAGCCGACATGATTACCGCTGCAAGTGTGAGAGGGCAGCGGGACGTACTAACTATACCGGGGGGGAGTTAAAACAAAATACATTGTTAAAAATACAACTCATAATTTATCGTCAAAACTATTCATTTGGGACGTAAAAAAAACCCTGTAAATTAACTCTGAGTGGTAATATTTAATCATATCTACGGAATTAGATGATAATTTAAAAGTAGTATGACCCAAATGCCCCGCAAAGTGTTGGTGCAGTCCAGTGTCCTCTGCCTGCTGAACGAGGAGCTGGAGGCCACGTCTTTTGCGTAAATATTGGATAAAAACAAGGTATATTTTTATGTTTAATCAATTCAGAGATAGCCATTTGTTACTATGCACTGATCGTAATCATTAGTTTATGACCCAGGGAAAATCGCTATCTGTTTAACTAAAAAGATGTGACAGATGCTAACTGACAAGCTAGCCTGATTAGCGTCACAAGTAAATGTAGTTTGTATTGCACTGTAGAAAGCGTCAAAATTACATGTGAAACTGACTATTTGTAACGTACTGAGCTAAAGAATTATATAAAATTACCCACAATTGTGGCATTTACTTTATTTTGATTTTTGGTTGTGATAGCTTCTAGGATCAGAGATGGATAGTTACATTTACTCAGTTACATTTTCTGGAGTTACTTCTTTAAAAAATGTTCTTTTCAGAGTACTTTTCTTGCAGCATACTCTTACTCCTGCTTGATTTAATATTGTTATTGAAGATTTTGGTTCCCCTCCTCCTCCTTCCTTAGAGAATAATTTTTTGGACAACTACTTTTTACTTCTAATTGACTAATATTATTTTGATTTTTGAACTTTAATTTTACTTGATTACAGTTTTTAGCTACTCAACCCACCTCTGGGCAGGATGCAGTGTTGTCCAAACCATGCAAACCATATTATGTTTTGATCTAACATTATTGAGTTGTGTTTTGTTTCATTCACACATGTTTGAGTAATCCTGCATTATTAGTCTGTCTGTTCCACTTTGTGACGTCATGAAGCGGTAGTTTTCAAGTTAACAGCTACCCTTTACCTTTTGTTCATTAGAAACAGGGCTGAAATTGATTCTAATGAAGGTGTATGGAGTGTAAAAACACAGTGGAGCACTTCCTGTATTACATCACAAGGTCACAAAGTGTTATAGCAGTGTTATAGCAGAATTTCTGTGTTTAAAATGTGTGAATGAAACAAAACACAACTCTAGGTATGTTTGTGATGAGGAAACAACATTATAACAGATCAGAAAATGGCTTAATATGGGCTCTTTAAGTATTTTTTTTAATGATATTTTCCAGGAAAGATGGTGAACCTTGCAGCACTCGCTAGGAATCACTGGGTGCATGTCCTGGTGCCTATAGGCTTTGTGCTCGGCATGTACCTGGACAGAAAACAAGACGAGAAGCTCACAGCGTTCAGGAACAAAAGTCTGCTCTTCGGGAGGTGAGGGGGAAAAGGGGTTTGCAGTGGAACCTACTGTGGTCTGAAATTTAGATGAGAATAATGATTTGAGCAATTTGTCATTCATTAAAAAAAAAAAAAAAAAGGAAAACAAAAAATCAAAATAATAGGATGTTTTGATTCACTATCCTGCTGTTGTGTCCTTGAGCAAGACATGTCATTCATACTGACTCTTAAAGGAAGTATATGTAACATTTTGAATTTAAATTTAATTAAAGTTGGCCTACCTGTGTCCCCAGTTATAAGATAAACATGCTCAAATCAAATATAGTGTTTATGGATAATAATAGTTATCCTCATGTATTTTTTATTTACAAAAACATAGGAAAGGTTGGGTTGTGTTGCCAGTTTCAAAGCTGAAATCCAGTTGGTTTAAACCTAAAGTGCCTCTCTCTGATCTGAACGGTCACTACCTAAACCCCAGCTCCCGCAGCCAATCAGAATCAGTGCTAGTGCAGCCTCTGCAGCTCACGGAGGGAATTCTGGAGGTTCTGAGCTTCACATGAGGCCTGACCTGTCCATATACTGAGAAAAAAACTTGTGTGTATTAGGTTTAGACAAATGCAACCCATGTTCAGTTTAGCTTGTAGTAACTTTTATTTTTTTAACAGTAAGAGCACAGGCTACGTTTAGTTCCTATTTAAAATGGTAGCGTGAATATGTAGTGGTATTATCTTGAAAAGTAAGTACCTAAACACCAGAATACAAACCATAGACAAATGGACATAGCTAACCCACGAGCCGCCACGTTCCCAACAGGAAGTGAGTATGGGCACGCTTCCGGGTCCATCGACTTGTAAAAAAATTATTATAATAATTGTTACCCCTCTCTCTGTAACTGCCTCCCCGTTTTGGTCTTAAAATGTTCGCATAAACCCGCTCTACATGGTGTTTTTATTTCGCAATTTTGTCTGTAAATCAATTCCTAATATGGAACTGGCTCTAACTATTGCCTCAGTGAGCTTCATTTGACTGGAGCGAAACGGTATGGGTGACGTCACACTCACTTAGTCCACTTTTTGTACACAGTTTATGGTACAAGCAGACTAGAACTAAACAATCTTGGATAAAACTTGGATCTTTTTCTTTGCAGGGAACTGAAGCCTGGAGAGGAGGTGACATGGAAGTAGCCCAGCCCCAGAATACAAATCTGAATATTTATGTGTTGTAAAAATTGACAAATATGTTTAATTGTATCTGCTAATAAAAACATGATCTTTCACAGTAAAAGCCATAACTTGTTTGGAAATATTTATTTAAAAACATGTTGCAAATGTTGGTTATGAGTTGCATTTACTCAGGTACTTTACTTGGTACTTTTAGGATGTGTTCACACTATGGAGCCATTTTGAGTCCTAATTAAACTTGGTTTGGTCTTGTTTTAGTCCTGGTCTAGCCTTGGTTTAGTCCCAAGTTTGCTGTGGTGATCGTGCAAATGTGAACGCACCCGTAGAGACTTAAAGGGCCCGTATTACGCCGTTTTCAGATCTATTTATAATGTTTCCTCATCAAAAACATGCCTAGAGTTGCGTTTTGTTTTGTTCACATGTTTAAAACACAAATCCTTAAAATTTAGACTGTTCTCTCAAATTGAAAACACTGATCCACCTTGTGATGTCATGTGGTAATACAGGAAGTGCTCCACTGTGTTTTTAATCTCCACACACCTTCACTAGAATCATCTGGATAATTTCAGCACTGGAATCGCCAATCTCTGCTTAACTAAAGGTAAAAGGAGCTTGAAAACTACAGCTTCATGACATCACAAGGTGGAACGGAGCATTTTAAGCTTTGGAGATGTAGACAAACTAATTATAAAGGCTTACGCAAACGTGTGAATGAAACAAAACACAACTCCAGGTCTGTTTTTGATGAAGTAACAACATTATAACATGACTTAAAGCTCACAGAGTCCATTTTGTGTAATACAGGACATTTAATACTCTCCCCACTAAAGTAAAATGTTATCTTGTCTTTTTTTTATTTGAAATGTTTAGGAATGCCCTAATTTCCATACAATCTTGACACTTCTTGACTACTTGCAGTACTTTGAAACTTGAATACATTTTTGATCTAATTGATAATTTACCATATTAAACAATGCAAGGTAAAAAAAAGAAAGTTGGGCATCTGAGTCAAAGAGTTTATTCGTCAATTCCCTAGAAAGATGTCGTTTACAGAGGTTGTTCAGTCTGGACGATCCCCCTCTCGAAAAGTGATTCAACCAACGCGATCTATGGAGATAAAAATACATTAAATTAAAAACAGAAGGATGAAAAAATGTTAAAATAGAAATAATTAGAGGAATTGTACCTTGTCGTCTGCAGAGTCACACGGGACACTTCCAACAGTAACAAATTTAGGATATGAATGGATGAGAAATTCTATAGCTTCTGTATTCTGGGATTAAAAAATGTTAAAAAAAAAAAAGAAAAAGTTAATTTCCGTTTTAGTTGTTCACATTTGCAGGACTGTATAGTGTTACAAACCTCGACTTGTACTTCAAAACTTTTGATTTCCTCCTTGTGGTAAACTCTGGAGTTCTGTGTGGTGTAGTAAAGACTCACGACATCCCCGTCGCTGCATAACCTGAGACACAATTTAAACGAAAATGTATAAAAACAAAACGTCGTTCACAGAGGAAACATTTGGCATTAAACGGATCCATCTCCATAAAGACAAGCAGCTAACGGTAAGAATGCAGTTTTTCTGAGTATTTCCTTAGCAATAAAACGCTTGTGATTGACTAAATGCAAGATTGACAAGTTTTAATGCCATACTGTGGAACATTCCAGGCAGGTAGGGACAGTGTGCCTTTATAAAAATAATAATACTAATAAAAAAAGGCAGAATTTTGATATTAAAAGGTGTATTGTGCAACTTTTCAGGTGGAAGGTCCGTCAAATTCTTTTCTCTGTGATGTTATTGCTTTATATGGCATTACATTTTTTTATCTGCATGGAGACTGAAACAGACCAAGTTATAGGTCAGATCTGTGGAGAGGCAGCCCTTTTCACAGTCAAAATGCATGTTTTTTTTTTTTAGGTATTTTTGAGCTATGAAACCACCTGTAATTTAATAGATGTAAGGAAGAGCTGTTTATGGGCTCTATTCACGCTTACGTCAAGAAACCGGAAGACGTTTGGAAACATGCGGATGACGACTTCCTTTAGGCTCTGTTGGCAAAAGGAACTCTGACAAAATCTGGGAAAATGAGAAAATGGCCCAGTTTTCTTCATCTAGATGTGATTGTGTTCTTTCTTTTTCCTTTTATACATTGCCTATTCATTTGTGTATTATAATTTGCCAAATTTAATTAAATAAACAAACAAAAAAAAAGGATTAGTAGTAATTGCAGTGTTCCGTTATGTTCGGCAGATCAACAGCTGTCTGTAAGTGACATCGAACATCCGATTTGAGTCCCGTCCTCCGTGGAAAGCTTTGGCAGGTTGTGAAGACGCTGCTGCTGAATCCACCGTTTTATCACACGCCCAGTGTCGATAATCGATAACTACACCGGAAATCTTCATCCGCATGTTTCCAAACGTCTTCTGGTAAGCGTGAATAGAGCCTATTGTCATACTGTGGAACATTCCAGGCAGAGAAATGACCATCCATAGATCCATAGAAACAAGCAAGTGACGGACCCTCGACCAAAACGTTACACAGTGCATTTTTAAACTTCAAAAACGTGACCCATCTGTGTCCCCGCACAAGAGGTAAATATGTTAAAAATCAAATATACTGGAGCTTTTACTGATAACAAACAACAGGAATGTTGATTTATTCTTCATTACAAAAACATTGGACATGATGGACACTTTTTCTGTTATGATTTGGTATGGTTATGATTTTTTTGGTTTTGTTACTCTCTGTTATTATATTATATTGTGATGAGTGAGCGACTGTATCCAAATAATTTCCCTTGTGGATCAATAAAGTCTATAATAATAATAATAATAATAATAATAATAATAAACTAATACAAGAATCGCATCCATTTCAGAACTGTTTGTAGGATTGGTTAGGTGCTTTTAAACATAGATTAAACCATATTTTTTGTTGTTAGCATAGGACATTACAATATATTGATTAAATAACTAGTTTTTTTGAGATTAGCCTCAACAATCCATTAGCAATCTACAAGTTTTAGACATCTGCCTCTTATTACCATTCCGAACAGTCATATTACACTGGATTTCTAAACAGCTTTGGGTTCGTCTCATTTTTATGCACAACATGCTCTTAATTATCTCCAACTAAGGCACAGATGGAGCGAATTCTAATGCAGTGTCGCTAGCACAGACAGCGCAAGGACAGGCGTGAAGAGGCTAGCTAAACGACTGGAAAAATAAATAGTTTCACATCAAGGGCACGGAGAGATAAAAACTGTAGTAAAATGTTATGAGAAACAGCTTATGATAATGGTAACGGTATAAACAGAATCAATCATTTTCAGGGGTATTGTTTGACCTTGGCTAATGTTCTGGGCTAATGGTTGTAGCGCTAGCGGGCTAACGGCTTGTGAGCTAACGGCTTGTGAGCTAACGGCTTGTGAGCTAACGGCTTGTGGGCGTCCGTTAAGCCTGGGGTTATGAGCTGGACGTGAGGAGAAATGTAAATATAAAATGGCGGTTGGTTTGGACTGTAGACTGTGTAAAGAAGTGTTCGGCTCCAGTCAAATGAAACTCACCAAGGCTAGCAGTTACAGGAATGAATTTGGAGCTCCATATTAGGAACAGGAATGTGTTTACGGACAAAATAGTGGAATAAAAAACACCAGGATTATGTAGAGCGGGGTAATACGAACATTTTAAGACCAAAATGACGAGGCTCACAGCAGCAGTTACAGAGAGAGGGACAATTTTTCAGTCGGTGGAGCCAGAAGCTTGCCCATGCTCACTTCCTACTTGAAACGTGGTGGCTAGCAGGTTAGCCATGTCCATTTATATATACAGTCTATGGTCCATTATGCCTGGTGTTATGAGCTGGACATGAGGAGAAATGTAAATATAAATTGGTCACCCACAGCGTTCAGATCCACTTAAAAAAACAAAGCTCCCGTTGCTAATGGTTACAGGCTCCATATTTGGAAATCCGACAGCGAGTATCATAGCAACCACAAGAGCCAATCATGACTGAGGTTGTTAAATGTGCCTGTCCTTCTCACCGGAAAGCGGGAAGATGGCTTACTTAGCAATGAAACGCACTAGCTGTCAATCAAACCTGTTGCTAACGCTAGCGGGGGAGACCTCGGGGAATGAAGGCGTCTGATTGGTCCGTTATTTATGTTCATATCTTGATTTAGGAACAAAATAGCAAAATGAAAAACACCAGGATCATGTAGAGCAGGTTAATACGAACATTTTAAGACCAAAATGACGAGGTTCACAGCAGCAGTTACAGAGAGAGGGGCCACAATATTCCAATGGGAGTCAGTGGGAGCAGAAGGAGCCGGAAGAGTCCCTGGCGCACTTCCTATCGGGAACGCGGTGGCTAGCAGGTTAGCTATTCATTCATATATACGCTCTACGGTTTGTACCTCGCACAGCCGGCGCGGACCAGCCGGATTTTGGTCTGTGTGGTGATTGGTGAGCCCACGTCCTCGGTCTGCCCGCGGTGCCACCTTGCCGGCGCTCCTTGGACGGTGCTGGCCAGTTCATCTGTGAAATGAAAGATGCAATAGTGAAGAAAGTATGTGGTCAGTATATTCGTTATTTTTTATGTTTTTCAAATGTATTCAACAATGCATAAAACATTAACTTAATCTGACTGATTACAATTAAAATTTGATCAATGATTTATTAATAACATTTTATCTGAAAAAAGGAGATAGTTACTTGAATTTTATTTATTTCATTTATTTTTTCAGTTGTGGGTCTATATCAATTTATATATATATAGTCAAACTGTGAGAAACGAGACTTGAAGACCAACACAGACTTAAAGCAAAACTAAACTAAATGATCAAATTATAAATTATGCTTTCATATGCATCAAAACGCCACAAAATCACAAAGACACAAAATAGTTTTCATTTAAATCTGTAAGAAAAGAAACTGTCATTTTTAATTTTATAGTTTCATTTAGTCTGAAATTTGGAGTCTTTTTCATGAAAAATAGATTTATTAATAACAAATTTTATCAGAAAAAAGTTACTTGAATTTGATTTTTCTCATTTATTTATTCAGTTTCAGTAGGTCAAACGTGAAGACCCAGACTTAAAGCAAAGATAAATTAGGATTAAATTATCAAATGCATTAAAAGACCTTTTGAATGTTTTATGTCACAAATATTTTTCATTTAAATCTGTAATAAAATAAACTGTGTACTTTTGTATTTTGTGGTATTGTTTAGTCTGATGTACATATTGATGACAATTTCCAGCCCTACGTGTATGGTTTTAAGAGAATTTGCTGAATTTAGAGTCTTTTTCATGTACATTTCTGCCTTTGTTTGGGTGTGTAGGCCCATTTTAGACCTGGAATAGTCTTGTTTAAGACCTGGTTTAGACCAAGAGGAACTTGGAGGAATGTTTTTTTAGCTGGAATTTTGTTGTGGAAAGTTTGAGGAGCACTGATCACTGATACATCTTAAACGTTGCATCATTTTATTTGGATGAATCCAGTCGTTTCTCTGTTATACCTGGTGTGAGCATGGGAGGCAGGCAGTCGTGCATGAAGTCTCTGGCCTTCAGATCCACAGCGCCGTCTACAGGAGCGTACTGGGCCAACTTGTGTATTAACCCTTCAACACGGGAGAGGAATTTACCCCTGCGCGGGTCGTCCTGGACAGGGAAAACCACGGTTAACTGGTCAGTAGGTCATTTTAGCAATCTACAATTTCATCTCAAAACAGAGGGCCAAAATGATCAGATTAAATGTATACTGTTCTTTTATTTTTTTTATGAATTTGGATATTTATTAAGAAAATACCGAAAAAACAACTGGTGGTTTTCAAATCCTAGAATGTGATCATGTCCTACTCCCAGATGGGGGGCAAGAGCCAGTTTTCCCCATTTGATTCCATTGTACTTTGCCATGAAATATTCCAAAGGTAAATTCCCAAATATGGAACCTGATCATTTCGATTATTGACCAACAACTTGCACCAACTCCCACACTTTCCCTCATGGGCTAAAACGATGTCTTCTGAACAGCAGGCGCGTTTAAACATTCTGATGTACTACAGATGTGTTGTGTGGACGTAAAAGTGTTATGTTTGATTAATGACATTTGTCTAGATGGTAAAGTCGTTGATGAATTGCATTTTAGAGCATAATAATACTGATGAATTTGGTAAATGTTCATTTTAGAGGATTTTGATGACAATAAATTTGAGTATTTTTAGAAGATAATGATGAATTTGAAATCTTGTATTTATGGAAATTAGAATGAATAAATTGTGATTGTTTTAAATGTTTAATGATGAATTGGGTTGTGGTTATTTTAAGGAGACACTGTTACTGTTGTTAGAGTTGGTCTAATGTAAATAGTTTCTTTAATGTGTTTTGTACCTGCCTGAGAACTGCAGATGGAAAGGAGCTTGTAGCTTAATCTGGCACGAAGCATCTTTTCTTTCTGAGATTAATGTTTTCTGTGCACTGTCCTTGTTTTAAATAAATAAATTAAACAAAAATCTGCAATTGATCAGTATTAATTTTAGCTGCCCCCCATCTGTATTAAATAATATTGGCCCACAGTGACGTCATCTGAAATCCAGCAATACCTGATCCATCTGAAAACATGGCGGCACAATGACGAGGAAGAAAATGACCAAATGAATGAAAAAAAATGGTAAAGACGTGAACATTTACTTTGTCTGAATTCTGCACCCCCATGTAGGTGAGATAGTCGAGCGGTAAGCCCTGCCTGTACTCCACATCCTCGTCCATGGCCAACTCCAAAGCAGCCGGCACCATCTGAAATACAAAGGATTTACACATATTACATGACCGAACAATCAGCGGTGGATGAAGTACTCTTTTTTCTTACTTAAGTGAAAGTACAGATACAGGGGCACAAGATTACTCAAGTAAAAGTAAAAGTATCACATGAAAAATGTACTGAAGCACCCGTTTAAAAATGCAATTTAAGAGTAAAAAGTAAAAGTATTTTGCAGAGATTTTTTGAACAATTAAAGCATCAAATGTAGTGATTTTGAGCAAGAATTTAGCTGATTATTATTATTTAGCTGATAATTTTTCTAGCTATATTATTATTATTATTTATTTAGCTGATAATTATTATTTAGCTGATAATAATAATAATAATAATAATAATAATAATAATAATAATAATAATATAGCTAGAAAAATTATTTATTTAGCTGATAATTATTATTTAGTGGATAATTTTTCTAGCTATATTATTATTATTTATTTAGCTGTTAATTATTATTTAGCTGATAATTTTTCTACCTGTATTATTATTATTATTATTTATTTAGCTGTTAATTATTATTTGGCTGATAATTGTTCTAGCTGTATTATTATTATTATTATTATTATTATTATTTATTTAGCTGATAATTATAATTTAGCTGACAATTTTTCTAGCTGTATTATTATTATTATTATTATTATTATTATTGTTATTATTATTTATTTATTTATTTAGCTGATAATTTTTGTAGCTGTTTTTGTGTTTTTATTTATTTGGTTTGCTCAAAGTTGGGACATTAACTGAAATTAAATGAGCTAAAAATAAGTCTCAGCCATTTCAGAAGGTCTCAAACCATAAAGTAAAGTACTTTTTACTTTACAGTCCAGATCTAAAATGTAGTGGAGTAAAAAGTACAGATACCTTCTCTCAAATGTAGCAAAGTAAAAGTTAAAATTATCCACTGTAAAATTGACTTAAGTACAATTTTTAGGTATTTGTACTTTTACTTTTGTACTTCGTTACCTTCCACTACTGCTAATAATTGATACTGTGTGGATCATCTGTTGACTGAATGTAATTTATTTCTGTAAATCAGGGACTGCATATGGAAACTAGATATTTACTTATAATCTGGTGCCTTTTTATGATGTATGATCCATGGAAATGTTATCGTTTTGTCTAGAATAGATTAAACTTATCCATCATGAGGGAGACAAGCGGGTCACAGCACTACAGTACGCTACATTACAGTTCAGATCTGTGGAGAGTCGCCCCTGTTCACAGGAGGAATTATTGTATTTTTGAGCAACAGAAACACCTGTGATGAATAAATACTAAATGTCTAATGTCATACTGTGGAACATTCCAGGCAAAGCAATAACATCTCCACCAGAAAAGTTGCGCAGTGCACCTTTAACGTCTCTGTACATTGTTCCATCAAATAAAGACTAAACTAAAAACTAAACTAAATGTCTCTTTCATTTTTATCTTTGCCACATTAGTTTTAATTTTGCACAATCGTCCTCGTCAAAACCTGCACAGGAGCGAATAATGCAAACGAAATCAGATTACTCACTTACTCAGATTTAACTGTTTACAAGACATTTCAATAATCTGATAACTCCAGAAGTCAGATAATGAAGAGATTTTTGGTGATTTTTGCCCATCCCTAGACAGTATGTTGAAACTGCCGTACCTTGAGCAGCAGGTCTCCCCAGCTGTTCTTCTGGAAGGAGGAGATGGTGATGTGGATGGAGTGAGCGTCAGGCAGACAGTCCCCCTGGTGGATGAAGCCTCGGGGGAAGTAGAGCAGGTCTCCAGCCTCCAGAACCACCTCCAGGATGGGCTCTCCGATCTCTCTCTGAGAAAAGTTAGCTGGAGCAGGGACGTGAGGAACAGAAGGTGGAAAATCAGTCAAGTTGCACATTTTCAAAAGGGCTGGATCCTTTTTCATATAATAAAGTAAAAATTGTATTGCCTCAGTACAGATCTATTGTGCTTTTGTCTGCTATTTAGTTATA
This sequence comes from Taenioides sp. WSHXM2023, assembly GCA_029959045.1. Classification (NCBI taxonomy): domain Eukaryota; kingdom Metazoa; phylum Chordata; class Actinopteri; order Gobiiformes; family Gobiidae; genus Taenioides; species Taenioides sp. WSHXM2023. The sequence continues at coordinate 23,076,011 of CM057103.1, forward strand.
ATCTATGACACCCTGGATGGATTTTGGACATTTGAAAATTGCAATAATGATCTAAAATTGAATAGGTTAAAAAAAACTGTAGAGCTGATCCCCCTGATGCTCCTTCACGGGACGTCGCCCTAAACGTCATCCCAACAAAACTGATACAGACATGCATGAATTACTCTAAATACAACCTGTGTGTAAATGATAACATGTCATTCAGTGAAAGCTACATGAATTTTAAATCTTGTACATTTGGGAACTACTTACGACTTGAAACCACCGGTAACATCTCGTCTTCTGACCTGCAATGGAATGGGAAAAAATAGTTCAAATTCACAATTTTCAAGGACACAACAACAGTAAACACTAGTGGGAGAGGGTGACGACTGAAAAAAGCATTTTTAAATTACCTTGGACTGTAAACTCTCCAGTGCTTCTTCCCCTCCAGCTGAATGATGAAGGCTTCAATGTCATCGTAATGTGGAGCGAACCCCTGTGTGCCCGGAGGGGTCAGGTATCTGGACACCGGATAAGGACACATTAGAACAGACAGTTCGGAACCAAAAGGGGAAATATACAGTACATATAATAGTACAATGTACCCAGTGATGGGAGAGCACTGCATTTAGTTACAGAATACTTAATACCTGTATTAAAATGTATTTTGTATTCAGATGTTCTAATCAGAGTACTGTATTCTCAATACTTTGATTACACACACTATATATTGCATTGTATTATAGTGTTATGTGGCAGTTTCATACTTTGTTGTGCATTTATTGATCACTAATTGGAGAAAGATAAACTGCACACACACTCACCATAGTAAATGTGTCTTTTCCTTATCTTTTTTCTTACTAATGTCATACAGCTTGGACACTAGTTTGCCTTATCAAGAACCATAAAGTTTTCCTTTGATTTTAGAAAAGTGACTGTATTCTAAATGCCACCAAATTAAAGAGTAACTAGAATACTTAAAATTAGTATTCTGAATATGTATTTTCATTACGTGTATTTAGTTACTTCTCAAAAGTGTATATGCAGTAAATAAAGAAGTGCGTACACGTTGGCTCCGGCCATGCTGCCGAAGTGCTCCTGCAGGATGGACAGAACGCTCCAGACGGAGGAGGAGAAGGCCTGAGGGTTGAGCATGCGCAGAGAGCAGCCACTCTGAGGGAAAACAGGGCACTGTTACAACTCGCTCAAATGGGTGGAACGAATGTAGAAAAAGGCTCTTAAAAGGCGCATTATGTAACTTTTCTGCATGTTTCCTGGGAGATATAAAAGCTTTTCCTGAAATGTTCCATCTATCTTCCATTTATCTGATTACAGGTGTTTTTATTCTTCAGAAATGGTTTTAAAACATGAATTATTACTGTGAGTGGGGACACCTCGCCACAGATCTGACCTGTAACTTAGCCTTGTGGCATCCCCTGCTTGTCTCAGTGAAGACAGATAAGTTTAAAGCCATACTGTGGAACCTTTCAGGAAGTTTAATGCCTTTTTTTTGTTTTTTTGGCAATAACATCACCATGGTGACCAGAAAAGTTACACAGAGCACCTTTCCTTTTTTGTTTGCTTTGCTTATTTGAAACTTTTTTTTTAAATTTAAATTTCAATAATATTTGCAGTATTTTTTTTTTTTTTTTAACATAGTCTAACCCAAGATAAATTATTTAACACCATTCCCGTGTTATTTTTGCTACTTATTTTGCATTTATTAATTCCATTTATCCTGCTGTGGTCAAGTAATTTCCCTTGTGGATCAATAAAGTTTGTCTGAGAACTAAACCGGGACTAAACAGAGGTAAACTGGACCACGACAGGAAGAAAACACATGAACTCCATCCTCCTCCAAAACAAGTTATATAACATTATGAAGATCACAGTTTTCTAAAGATAGTCCACAAGCTTTAATCAACCCCACAGAGGAAAACACGCAAACGTGGATCTAATAATACACACAGTTACAGCAGAATCATTTTTAGCCTTACCTCATAAAAGTCCCACACGGTGTAGGGCAGGGCTCTCCCGGGGGGGTTATGGGTCTCCCTTTTCCCATCTGTGTAGCTGGTCACGTCCAGGTTCACCCCATACTGAACGTCCTCCTGAAATTACAATACTGTTAAAAGCTCTACTGTATATTACACAAATTTGACTCTTGTGAGATTTAAGTCATGTTTTAATGCAGTTCCCTCCTCAAAAACAGACCTGGAGTTGTGTTTTGTTTCAGTCACACGTTTGAGTAATCCTTTTTTATTAGTCCGTCTACATCTCCAAACCTTTTGTTCAGTAGATATTGGAAATTCCAGGGGTGAAATTATCCAAATAAAGTGAAGTGAAGGTTTAGGGAGTTTAAAAACACTTCCTGTATTAGAGTGTTTCCGGTTTGAGAGAAGAACTCAGCGTAAATATGCAGGTTTGTGTGTTAAACATGTGTGAATGACAAAAACAACACTCTAGGTACGTTTTTGATGAAGAAACAACATTATAACAGATCAGAAAATGGCGTAATATGGGCCTTTTAAGATCTGTGGAGTTATTTTACGATTAAAGGACCTGTATCTGATTTTTTTCATGGATTTGAGCTAAATGTGTCTTGCCCCAGTACAGATATATTGTATAAGCAGCACTTGAGGTCCTAATATGTGCTTTGTCTGCATTTAATTATAAAGCGTTTTTTGTCTGATAATCCGAAAGTGCACGTTAGCATCCTAGTTGTTGTTGTTGTTGTTGTTTTACAGCGACCGTGACAAACTCCACTCTGGCGTTTCAAAGTTGTGAAAAGCACTTATAAAGTCGTCATGGTGAATAATTAGGATGCTCAGAATGCATAAGGTAAATGAGGAAGAACTTTGGACCACTGCAAACTGTTTACTATGGGCTCTTTTCACGCTTGCATCGCAAAACCGGAAGACGTTTGGAAACGTGCGGATGACGACTTCCTCTGGGCTCTGTTGGCGATAGGAACTAGGACAAAATCTGGGAAAAACTGAGAAAATGGCCCAGTTTTCTTCATCTAGATGTCATTGTATTCCTCCTTTTTGCCCTTTATAAAATTAATTTGTGTATTATGATTTGTCTAATTTAATAAAAAGAAAAAAAAAAGATGGAATTGTATCGTTCCGTTATGTTCGGCAGATCAACAGTTACAACCAGCTGCCTGTACGTGACATCGAAAACGCGATTAGAGTCCCGTCCTCCGTGGAAAGCTTCGGCAGGTTGTGAAGACGCTGCTGCTGAATCCACGGTTTTATCACACGCCCAGTGTCGGGAACAACACCGGAAATCGTCATCCTCATGTTTCCAAAAGTCTTCCGGCCTATCAACTAGTTCTGCTTTTCACATTTTTAACAGCGCCACCTAACAGCGTGGGGGTGTTTACGTACTTCTCTCAGTATGCGGTCAAACTCTGCCGTGGAGAACAAACCCTTGTAGTAGTTTGGGTTTCTGCGTTGGACAATGATCGGCTTCTTCTCCCAGGTTTCTCTGTAAGAAAAACATGTCATTTTTGAGTTTAAATTATTATTATTCATAAATCGACCAAAAGTACTTCTTAAATCAAATACAAGATGGAACTTTATTGATATCACAGGGAAGGCATTAAGATCTAAAAGTCTATCTGGGGTTATCTAAATTTTCAGGTGGAGGGTGCGAGAATGTTCCACAATATGGCATTAAAAGCATCTCCATGAAGATAAGCATTCCACCAGGTCAGGTTACAGGTCAGATCTGTGGAGAGGAGACCCCGCTCACAGTCAGAAGTTATGTTTTTCAGGGTATTTTATTAGCCATAAAAAAACCCCCCACAAAACCTGTAATTGAATAAATGCAAGTCAAGATAAGATACACTGAATGCCATACTGTGGAATATTCTGAGCAAAGCAATAGCATCTCCATGGTGACAAACAGGTGACAAAGTATTTTTATTTTTAATGAATTATTATTTTAATTTTATTTTATTTAAGGATACATTATGTAACTTTTCTGGTGGAGGGTCCGTCAAATGCTTTTCTCCATGGAGATGCAACTGACCTGCCTAAAATGTTCCACACTATGGCATTAAACAGTTCTATTTTACATTTATTAAATTACAGATTGTTTTATATCTTAAAAATACCTACAAAAAAGGCATTCTCCACAGATCTGACCCGTAACTTGGTCTGTTTTTGGTTTACATGATGATAGAAAGGTTTAATACAGTGCTGCGAAACATTCCAGAGAAAGCAATAACATCTCCATGGAGACAAGCGTTTGACGGACCCTCCACCAGAAAAGTTACACAATGCAGCTTTAACCAGGAGGTCCCACTGAGATTCAGACCTGGCCAAGGCAGCAGCAACACAACCAAAACAAAACAGTAAAATCACAAAATGTCACATTATAAAAAACATTTGCATCTCTGAAGAAAATCATACACACGTTCAGTTTTCCCGGTTCAATTTTCTTAAACTTCTCAAGTGACACTATAGATTCTAACTGAAGATATTTCTGGAAATTATACGACTGTATTGTTATTTAGTTGGTTTTCAAATAATTGTAATACATTTTTTTATTTATTTTGGTGACAATTAGGGCTGGGTATCATTAACGATATGATACATAGACCATGATACGATACATCTCGATACAGTGAGCTTTCGATTCAATACGATACTTTTCAAATCGATTCGATACGGTTCAATACAAAATAATGTCTAAATCATGGCTGTGATACTAAAAGTCTTTGTTAAACCACTTCTTGTGCAAAGTGAATATGAACCACGCCCATTTTAATCATCAAAACAGTGAAAATGTCAAATGTGTCGCATAAACAAGTTTCCTTCCTCTAAACAAGCAACAAAACTGTAGCGCTGTAACAAAATAATTTAGTAAAATATACCAAAAAAAAAATACTCTTGGCGATATATCGATACAGCAGCCCACAATATCAATACTGTATCATCACATTAAACGAAACGATATGCCCTTCCTTATTACAAAATTAGATGTTAAATTATGCCTTTCTAGATGAAAAGTCTCAAACACTTTTGTGGATTTAAAAAGAAAGCACTGTTTTATTGTAATAGCAGAGAAAAAAAATGCAAAAACTGAGATTTTGGTTGATTTCAGGATAACATAAATAATGAGTTATTTAGAATAAAGCAGGATTTGAAAATGATGATGACAATGAAAACACTGTAATGATGTCAGTTTTGCTTCCTGGTTAAAAATGGAAAACCTCAACTCAAGCACTGCGATTTCCCCAGTTTGGGACAAATACGCCTGCTTCACATAGATATTTTTAAAGTACTTTGACCGGAGTTGAAATCTCTGTGTGCGAAAACAGCTACACTTGTACTAGAAGCCTTAAAAGCCACGTGAAAGTGAAATGTGAAGTACCTGAAGAAGGCTTTGGCTGGGACGGGGTTGATGAGCCACTGGAATAACCTGCTGGCTCTGTCTCTGCTGTTGTTCACTCCTGATAACTCCTTCAATAAAGTGTCCAAGCACTCCTCACCGCCCACAAACGGCTCCCCCTGCAGGCAAAGAGGGCAGAAGTCACACTGTAGTAACTTTAAAACAGCAAATACAACCAAACCAGGGCTGCTGAATTAAGAGGGAAAAACATAATTACAAATACTTGGGTCATAATGGAAATAATGATTTTTTAAAAATAATATAAGTAGGCAATATTGACAAAAAATGAATATCTCAACATTTTTGGGGGTGTCCTGACGATAATTTTCTGACAATATAATAAAAAGGTGCAGGTTAAAGGTGCATTGTGGGTCCATCAAACGCTTTTTTCCATGCAGATGTTATTGCTTTGTTTGGAATGTTTCACAGTATGGCATTAAACCTTTCAATCTTCACAGAGACCAAACCAGACCAAGTTACAGGTCAGATCTGTGGAAAGGTGACCCCGCTCAGTCAGAATGCCTGTTTTTATAGGTATTTTTCAACTATAAAACCACCTGTAATTGAAAAAACATATGGTACAGCTGTTTAAAGTCATACTGCGGAACATTCTAGATAGAGCAGTGATAGAAACAAGCAGGTGATGGACCTCCAATCAAAAAGTTACATAGTGCACCTTCAAAACAACTCTTTAAATCAATTTGTTTATTTATCCAAAAAAATATATATTCTGTGAATGCTACTGAAATATTTCGGTGGATAAATCCCATTCTATAAGACAATTTAATTTAACCCCAGCAGTAACATTTGAGTAATTATTGATTAAAAACTCTTCGTACCTCTGAAGTTTGCTCAGGTTTGGCTGGAGACTTGGCAGCTGTATTTTGTATTTTTCTCTTCTTTGCACTGACAGCCTGCTTCACTTGGGCATTAGTATCATTATTATGCACAATCCCGTTTGACTTTTTCCTTTTCTTCTTTGCAGACACCTTTAGAAACACACAAAATCAATATATTTGCATCTACAGGTAAAAGGTGGACTGCTGTAGCCTATTGCAGGAAGCACATGCATGATTTGGGTCAAAGTTGGTCCCGGTGTGAGATTTCGCAGAATTAAAAATAATTTATTGTTATTTGGCTTGAGAATTACCTGCAGAGAGGGCTTCTTAGCAGGAGGAGGCTGGTTTGTAGACAGACTTTTGTACAGAGCAAAAGCTGACATGTGTTTTCTCTCCATTTTGCCCTGGCACTGTTGTTGTTGTCGTCATCAAGCTGCGACAGAAATTCACTTAAGGCAACAGCGCCTCCAAGTGGACAATGTTTGCATAGCGTAAGTATAACGCATAATTTGTTTTAACTGTTAAAAATATTATTAATAACTCTAAAATAGATTAAACATATTAGTCTATATTTTTGTCATGAAAATTTGTCTTTTTTTTAATCAAACTATTATTTTGGCAATATATGGGAGGTTGAAAAGATCACTTAGACTTAAAAAAAAAAAAAAAAAAAAAAAAAAAAAAAAAAAAACTTAGAAAAACCACAAGGGAAATTATTTGGATACAGTAGCTCAAGAATCACAATATAATATAATAACAAGGAGTAAAAAAAAAAAAGGCCCTCCTAAATTAACTAATTTAGATAGATGCATTTAATACAATAGGCCTATGTGATGTTTTCCCCTTAAAATTACCTGTTAAAAACAATACATATATTTGCCTGTAGGGATGTACCGATCCGATTAGCTTTTTTTTTTTTTTTTGTGCCAATGCCGATGTTCCGCTTTAAGCAGCTGATACCCGATATTATCCGACACTAGGGCAGAGCCGCTTTAGGACAATAAATATTGCAGTATTGCATCAGTGCATCCCTACCTGTAGGCTTTATACTAATAAAAAGTATTACATTTGAACAAATTTCTTACTTAAAGTTGATTGAAAACTGGAACATCATATAGAATTCATAAATTGTCAGAAAAGACCATGAATGACCACGACACTACTGATTGTTTCATTTAGTCACTAAGCTACAAAAGAGAACATCATACTATGCATAAAAAAAAAAGTTGGTCATACTTTATGAGCTTACAACAAGGACCAGTGTGTGTCTAACAAGGACCAGTGTGTGTCTAAAAAGGCCATATACTGTAGCCAATGGGCAAGACACTTGACCCAGCTTGCCTCTGTCTGTGGTGTGATGTTGGTGGGGTCAATGCTGCTGTTGTTTGTTGTTCTTCCAGCTGTTTGTCCTCGGGCAGGATTATTGTGTCAGAATATTGGCAAGCCTATATTGGAATACTTTTTTTCCTGGTTTTGGGTGAGCACTTTGTTTCACCTTCAACAGATAATACTCCCTACAACTGTACAACATCTTAATCTTAAGTAACGGATAACCTTATGCCCTGTCAATAAGCATAGTATTGCACTGTTGTTCTTGTCTCTTGTATATAGTTGTGATTTTATAGTTTATTTTATATTTTATTACTTATTTTTCTATTTTATTTTTACTTGTACATATACATTTATTTTTATAATTATGTCTCATTTGTCTCCTGCTCTTTTTGCTACACCATCTATTTTTGTTACTCTCTGTTATTATATTATATTGTGATGTTTGAGCTACTGTGTCCAAATAATTTCCCTTGTGGATCAATAAAATTTGTCTAAGTCTAAGTTCTACGGAAACGATATGTCAACCTTGTCCAATTTACAGAACTATTTACACCTCGTTTTGGCTGTTTTCAGATTTCAGAACTATTTTCCACCAAAAGGAAATCATGTTAAAGTTAAACTATCATACACTATTTATAATAATATATATATTATTTTCCATTTTATCTGCCCATTCCTCAGTGAAGGTGATCAAATGTCTCCAGCTCTTTCCCCCCATTACCCCCTTTGAAAATGTTACAATACACATTTTCACCACCAGATGACGCCACTGCACCACTTTCCACTCACCCACCGCTCTCCTCCTCTTCTTTTCCCACAATGCCTTGCAGCGTGCAGTCGGTGCTGTTTGTCCCCCGTCCAGCCGTCTCTCCAACAATGCAGTTTTTAATGGACCCGTGAGCGCAACTGGCTCCAAACGCCGCGCCACCTCGGGCTCGCCAGGGCTCTGTCCTGCTCCACCCCGAAAATCTGCGCCTCTCCTCGGTCTGACAAACCCGCCGCGCTCCCCGGACTCGGATTTAAGCCCCGGTGCCCCTCTCCCCGTGCGGTAAGTAGCATGTAGCGCTAACCCCGATCGGTGCGCCAGCGGAGTAGAAGTGCGTTTTGTGGTGACCGTCGTTGGCTAGCCGCGGTGCTAAGTGGCCGGATGAGACATACGGCCCCGTTCGGTGTTTATCCCGGGCACAATGGCCCCGTTATGCCCTCGCCAGCCCCGGTACAGTGGCGTGTTTGCGTTCGTTCCATGCATTTTTACGCGCAGTGGCTCGGATTGTGCACAAGACCTGGAGTAGTTGGGTTTGGAGCTCGTCCGCTTGTAGTACGCAAAGAGGCACACGTCAACGTAAGCCGGTGGAGTTTGTAGAGCGCAAAAGGCGCAAAAAAACCGCAAAAAAGCACTTAATTAATAATGCCGCACGAGTGTTGCGTTTAAAGGGCTCATATTGCGTCGTTTTGTGATCTGTGTTATAATGTTGTTACCGCATCGTAAACGTGCACCGAGTTGATTTGATTTGATTCATTCTCTCATGTTTAACGCACAAACCCTGCGTATTCAGGAGTTTTTCTCTCTAACAGAAAACACTCTGTTCCACCTGGTGACGTCATGTGGTAATACAGGAAGTGCTCCATAAACTCCATACGCCTTCACTAGAGCCATTTGGATTATTTCAGACCTGGAATTGCCAGTCTCTGCTAAACTAAATGTAAAAGGTAGCTGCTATCTTTTTTTATTTTTTAGAATTTATTATTACCGTTTATATTTTTTACTCTTTATTATATTATATTGTGACGTCCAAATAATTTCCCTTGTTTATCTAAGTCTAACTTGAAAACTACCGCTTCAAGACTTGACTTAGACAAACTTTATTGAGCCACAAGGGAAATTATTTGGACACAGCAGCTCAAACATCACAATATAATATAAAAACAGAGTAACAAAAATAGATGGTGTAGCAAAGAGAGCAAAAGACATAATTATAAAAATAAATGTTTATGTACAAGTCAAAATAAAATGGAAAAATAAGTAATAAAATATAAAATCACAGCTATAAACAAAAGACAATAAAGGCAGTGCAAATACTATGCTGAGTGACAGGGCATTAGGTTATCCGTTACTTAAGATTAAGTTGTTGTACAGTTGTAGGGAGTATTATAGTATGAATGTAGCCCTGTATCTCTCACTGTCTGAGCGGAGCTGTAGGAGCCTGTTGGAGAATGACATCACAAGGTGGAACAGAGAATTTTGAGCTTTGGGAGACGGCGTAGTAATGGTGTTTTATGATAAGTATATGTGGAAAAATTTCGTAGTCATAATATTTGGTGAGCGTGTGCAATCAAGCAGATGTGGACCTTGTGTTAAAGGTCGGCTACGGTATGTACGGTAACTTTTCTATCATTGCTTTGCCTAAAATGTCGCACAGTATGGCATTAAACAAATCGATCACCATGGGAATAAGCGACACCGCGCGGAGGATGATAATAAGAACGTCTGCATTACAAGACATCTGTAACTGAATAAGCAAGTCGGATAAGTTTAATGTCGTACTATGGAACATTCCAGGCAAAGCAGTAATATCTCCATGGAGACGAGTAGGTGGCGGACAAGAACAGTCTTAACAAGAAAAGTTACATATTGCACCTTTTAAATTGGTGAGATATTTTGTTAATCAATGCTTAAAAGGCCCATCTGATCAGTTATAATGTTGTTTCCTCCTGGAGTTGTGTTTTGTTTCATTCGCACATGTTTAACACACAAACTTTGCATATTTTGGAGTTTTTCTCTCAAACTGAAAACACTCCGTTCCACCTTGTGATGTCGTGGTAATACAGGAAGTGCTCCACTGTGTTTTTAAGCTCCAACACTGATCCGAAGGAGGACGGTTCGAATCCCGCTCTCGACATTTAAAAAAAAAAAGCCATCATCAGTTGAGCGGTACGATTCCAGCTCCCACAGATGAGTGCTGTCGTTGTGTCCTTGGGCAAGACACTTAACCCACCTCGCCCCTAGTGTGTGCGTACACTGGTGTATGAATGTGTGAGTGTTTCCTTGTTGCTTTGAGTGCGTTGAAGGTGGAAAAGCGCTATATAAAAATGTGACTATTTAACATTTACCATTTCCCATACATGATTTTAGTCCTGGAATGAACAAAAGGTAAAAGGAGCTGTTAACTTAAACTACCGCAGCAGTTCCATCTGTTGTGAGGGATTACTTACACTTCTGCAGGTTTTGACAAAGGACAATTATGCAAAAAAAGGGCAAACTAATGTGGCAAAGACTAAAATGAAAGAGAAAATGTTATTGCGTTAGTGCACGTAAACCCACACCGAAATTATGGACTCACCAAACCATCTTTTTCAAGACAGATACAGATTTCAATACTGTGGCTTCTCCCGATACTTGTATTACAGAAAATAGATTTTTGTGAGATTTAAGACATGTTATAATACTGTTACCTCATCAAAAACATACCTGGAGTTGTGTTTTGTGTTTTGTTTCATTCACACTTGTTTGAGTAATCCTGCATTATTACTCAGTTTACATCTCCAAAGCTCAAAATGCTGTGTTCCACCTTGTGATGTCATGAAGCGATAGTTTTCAGGTTAGCATCTGCCTTTTACCTTTCATAGAGTTTGAAAATTCTACGGCTAAAATCATCCAAATTGTCTGCTACAGCATGGTTTTCAGGATCGGCCCTAACCAAAATCAGATTTCTGGTGATGTAATTGCCTTTAATCCACTTGGAATCGCACCTGGAACCTTCTCGTTGTAGAACTGCCCCGTGTTTAACTAAACGAAACAACGGGAAACAAAAAAACTCCCTAATTTTGTAAGCGTTTGTGCAGCCAGCCAGTAAATGTTTCATGTGTTTGTGGTTAGCTTTGGCAGCTTGTGTAGCGTCAGTGGTCTAGTCTATGGGCCCTGTGCTTATTATTAGGATTATATAACTTTAAGTGCGCACTGACGGGACCCCCCACTGTATAACGAGATCAAATATCAGGACGGTTTTCATAGCGGTTAACAACATAACAACAAAGAAAATAAGAATGGGAAACGGTCCTGAAAATGTCAAGATAACAGGAAGTTTAATAGTGTTTGTTGTTTTGTTTTAGGGTATCAGTCTCTTGCCATCTTTTTTTTTTTTTTTGCTGCTTATTTAGAATTTATTATTACTATTTATATTTTTTACTCTTTGTTATTATAATGTATTGTGATGTGTGAGCTACTACTCCAAATAATTTCCCTTGTGGAGCAATAAAGTTAAAACTAGTACTGATTTGAGCGTACGTAGACACTAAAAAAAGTCACATTTACAGGACAGAAATTAGACTTAGACAAACTTTATTGATCCACAAAGGAAATTATTTGGATACAGTAGCTCAGGAATCACAATATAATATAATAACAGAGTAACAAAAATAGATGGTATAGCAAAAAAAAAAAAATAGCAAGAGACAGGAGTCAAATGAGACATAATTATAAAAATAAATGTATATGTACAAGTCAAAATAAAATAGAAAAATAAGTAATAAAATATAAAATAAACTATAAAATCACAGCTTTATACAAGAGACAATAAAGGCAGTGCAATGATATGCTGATTGACAGGGCATAAGGTTATCTGATACTTAAGATTGAGTTGTTGGACAGTTGTAGGGAGTATTATCTGTTATTAACCTTTCCTGAATAGCTTAGAATGATCTTGAGCTGTACCAGAACGTAGACTAGTATACGCCCATGGACCACTGTGGAACCTACCTGGAAAAATCACATTCTATTGTCTAAAGAAAGAGTGTTTTTAATTATGATTGTGGTATTGGAAACGGTATCATTGTTTTCTTGTTTTTGGGTGAAAAATTGTAGCATTTTTAGTTTCACCGTCTGTGGAAACAATATGCCCACCTTTTCCACTTTACAGAACTATTCATATCTCATTTGGACATCCCATTTTTGCATGAGGGTTATTTCCCACCACAAAGAAGTCATGCACACACGGTAATATAAAAGAAAGTGCTATGATTTAATGTTGAAAATTACATTCTATTGTCTAAAAGAGTGTTTTTAATTATGATTGTCGTATTGGAAACTGTAGCGTATCCTTAGAATCGAAATAAAGTTTGACAACGCTACTCCGGACAAACTGACATTGCTCTAATAATAACTGTATGTGCTCTATTTGAATACTAGTGATTGTTTGGTAGGCCTAGTCCACAGTACAAGGCTTAGCATGTTTGTGGGAACAGGAGGTTAACGCCCCAGGGCAGGTCTGTAAAACACTTCACTCTGTAATCCTGTAAATGATCATATTGTAAATCATGCTCCTGAACTAGAACTGCAACTAACTGCTAACTAAAATGCTTGTTTCTATGGATATTTCTGCTTGGAATGTTCCACAGGGTGACTTTAAACAGCTCTACCTTACACTCGGTCAGTTACAGATGGTTTTATAGCTCGAAAATGCCTCGAAAAACAGGGATTCTCACTGTGAGCGGGGTCGCCTCTCCACAGATCTGACGTGTAACTTGTAGGGATGGGACCAGACACAATTTCTACGAGATGACACATGTTAGATAGATTAGATTAGCCTTTATTGTCTCCAGAAAGAGACGTCAAGGGCATCACAACAACACAATACGCACGAGTTTACAACCTCGAATCAACCAAAGCGACACATTGCAGGGAATAAATATTGCACATTTCATACAATAAACAACTTAAAACCAAAAACACAGGAAGAACTGCATTAGCCCTACTGGCCCTAAAGTGCACCCGCGATTGCATCTTGCCTTAAAGTGCAGTTTCTATTGCACTCTTCCCTTAAAGTGCACTTCTACATTGCACTTCTCTCTAGCTGGCCTTGAAGTGCAATTCGCAATACACTTCCTCATTTACAATTCTTTAGTCTTATTCAGAATCGAGATAAATAGAGGAATAAATGAGTTTTTATATCTATTTCTTTTATCTGTTTCTTTTACATTCAACACTGTACCGTTTTCCAGAGGGCAGGCGTGTATTGAGTCCATCCACGAGATCGAGACAAGATTTTGATATGCCATTCAGTTCTTAATTTTTGCTTCACGTTTATTTAATTTGACAGTTTTGGTGTCATTGTAGCAGTGTTTTTTGGTATTACAGCTTCTCAAGAGTTTCTCAGCAGAGTGAAGCTATTTTTAATCGAAGGCAAATGTAAAAATGTAAAGAAAAGAATCTCACAAGATCATTTTCCTCGTTTGCACAATCTTGAGGCAACAGATGAAGCAATAACATCCCCATGGTGAAAAGCATCTGACAGACCCTCCACCAGAAAAGTTACACAATGCACCTTTAATTTCTATCTCTACTGGGATCATGTAGAGCAGGTTAATACGAACATTTTAACACCAAAATGAGGAGCCTGACAGCAGCAGTTACAGAGAGAGGAGTGATTTTTTTTTTTCAATACAAAGTGAATTGGAGCCAGAGTTGATGGAGCCAGAAGCGCACCCATGCTTACTTCCTATTTGAAACGCAGCGGCTAGTGGGTTAGCTATGACCATAACTAAAATTCTAAATGCATGCAATACTTTTATTATTTTCTCAATTCATATCATCATTCAGTAATTTCTCAAAAAATCTCTAAAATGTGCACGCTAAACCCTTTTTAGATAAACAATAATAAACAGGATCTCACGATTCAATATTCAAAATTATACTCAACAATAAGGTTGTCAAAAATATTGAAAATAAAATACTAATTGATACTAAAACTAGTATTAAAGCTACATATTTGTGCAGGTATTGATACTAAAACCTTGAGCTGTATCAGAATTACTGTAAGAGCGCATAGACTAGTATAGAAAGAAAGTATAAAAAGAAAGTATTATTACTATTATTTAATATTTATTCCTTCCTTCCAAAATCGAGTTTGAAATTTTAGTAACTATGGGAATCACAGGGTGCCTCACGATTCAATATACAGTAATAGTTTTCATCTGTCAGTAATGTGATAGCTGCAGTTTTATCCTGTTTAATACATCGAATAGCAGCTTTTGGCAATGTCTCGTGATTCACCAGTTAAACAGCAAATACTAGTTATATTATTCTTAGTTTTTTAGTGAAGCATACCTTTCTAATGATTTGACTGAACTGAGACATCTGTTACGTGCCTGCCTCTCTCTCTTCCCCTTTCTCTCCAGCCGTGCACGTGTTGGAGCGGTGGACCAGGTGTTGTTAGTTCTTTTGACTTGAGTGACTCATGGCTCTCCCCTGTGAAGTGCGACTCCTGGTCAATCATGTCCAAACAAAGACCTCGTATGACACACTGTAAGGCACTCTATATGACCACTGTTTCTGTCCTGAAATAATTCCACAGCCACAGGGGGTATTTTGTGCCTATTAATATGACCTACTGTAAAATCTATCCAACAAAACTAGACTTTTTTTAATGTATCAGAACATATTCATTGTCCAGGGAAACATTTTAGAGGCTGAAACAGGTTGAAGACAAATCTATAAGAAATACTTTATATATTTTATTTTGTTATTTACCCTATTAAGGTGATTTTTTTGTAGTTTGTTGAGAGTTTAGTGGTTTATAATAGTGAAATGCCCCAGTAGTAACTGATATAATGCAAAGAGAGGAGATAAGAGGCTCATCTCACGCCGACAGCGCAGCCACGTACAAATACACAAATATATTTGGAGATGAACTTCTTTCGAGTGTTTTGTCTTATTGTCAGGATAAATCTTGTGCACGGGGGAGCACATTTAGTGAGTTAATCTGACATTAAATGGGCGTGTCTCTGCAAGGGGGCGTGTCTCTGCAAGGGGGCGTGTCTCTGCAAGGGGGCGTGTCTCTGCGTGGGGGCGTGTCTGCAAGGGGGCGTGTCTCTGCGCGCGGGGGCGTGTCTCTGCGCGCGGGGGCGTGTCTCTGCGCGGGGGCGTGTCTCTGCGCGCGGGGGCGTGTCTCTGCGCGCGGGGGCGTGTCTCTGCGAGGGGGCGTGTCTCTGCGAGGGGGCGTGTCTCTGCGTGGATACGCGTCTCTGCGCGTGGAGGCGTATTTGTTCATTATCAGGGTTATTTGTATCAGTATGACCGGGACATGGCCGTGACATACCACTCGCTGGTATTCAGTGACTCAGTTAAATTTTACACATTGAGCAAACAGAACTTTATTGGAAGTGGCCTGTGATCCTCATCAAAGCACAGCACAGAAGGCATTTGTGTTCGTCGCCTCTTTGCCCAGTCGCTCTATTCACAAAGCTTTGAACAAGTGATACAAGTGGATTTCCCCTGCTTATTTGTCCCGTGGGTATGATGAATCATGGGTCTAATCAAGTTTAGTTGTGTGTGGGGCAGTGTTCATTTTGGTCAACAGCATTGGTCGATTAATCAACTAATGGACTAAAGGCCTTAATTGTAAACTGCTGAGTGAAGTTCTTCTATGGGACAGGAAGTCCAGCAGGACCTCAGTCACAGCCCAGAGGAAACCATCGCATGAGCGAAATGTGCAGCTGCTAAAAGGACATCCGGGAGGAGACACGCACATGGACAAGATTGGTCCCACTCTGGCACTGAACCAGAGTTTCTCTGTTTTGGATATTATTCAACATTATTCTTGTTTGTCATGCTTGTCTTCAAAGCCATGCTATTGCTTTGTCTGGAATTTTCCACAGTATGGCATTTACTTTTATTTATGGTATTAATCAATATGTTTATTGCTAGTAAAGGCCCCATATTATGCAATTTTTCAATCTGTGTTACAATGTTTCCTCATCACAAATGTACCTGGTGTTGTGTTTTGTTTCATTCACACAAACCCTCTATATTTAGGCTGAGTTCTTCTCTCAAACAGAAAACACTCTGTTCCACCTTGTGATGTCACGTGGTAAAACAGTGTACAAAGTGCTCCACTGTTTTTAACCTCCATACACCTTCACTAGAGTCATTTGGATAATTTCAGCCATGAAATTGCCAGTCTTTTCAAAACAAGAGGTAAAATGTAGCTGTTAATTTGAAAACTACTGCTTGATGACATCACAAGTTGGAACAGAGCATTTTGAGCTTTGGAGATGTAGAGAGATTAATAATAAAGGATTAGTCAGACATGTGAATGAAACAAAACACAGCTCCACGTCTGTTTTTGAGTAGGTAACAGCATTTTAACAAGGCTTAAAGTTCACAAGAGTCAAGACCTTTAAGTATACCTGTTTTACTTGGTTGTCTCAAGTGAACCAGCTTGATTGTTATATTATTGCTCCAAGTTTCATCTTTGCAACGGAAACAAGACATGCTTAGCGATGGTCAGTCGGAATGCTGTTGGCGCGACTGTCTCTCTGTCACTCAGTTTGTGCTCTCGTCGCTATAAAATCAATACAAACCCCTCTGACAATGGGGTGTGGACATGTTAGATAAACTTGTCTTATGTAGTGTGGAGGGACCGATCAATGGCCCCAAAGCTCCACTCGTCCTTCCAGATGTTGACAAAGTGAACGGACACAACCAATTGGGCGGAGGTGCTGACATCGTCCAGGTGGGATGCCATTAATTGTGTAGTTTAGTGCATTAACTCGTCTGCACCGGGGTCTAATCAGGCTGGCTCTTTTCCCACAATCCATCAGTGTCTGGAGGGCAGGCCGGCAGCGTCTCGGGGCCCCGGCGCTTGGCAGGTGCAGAGGGGACGGTGAGGAAGAGCGCTCCAGGGAGAGACTGCTATAGAGAGATAACAATAAGATAATGGAAGGCTTGTGTTTTGGTTGATTTGATTTCATTTTTTTCACATTTGCAATAGTTTCAGAATGCTTCAAATCAATTTTCTAACTCATTGCTCTGAGCCTTTTCAATCATATAAAACTGAAAACAGATTTGGCACAACAGTATTAAAGAGTGGTTATTTTACTTCTGTGGGGTATTAACTGCTAACACATAACATTAGAGGTAGAGTTACTTTATTCGAACATTTAAATAAATCGCCATGTTCCCTTTTATTGTTTTGTAAATGCTACATTTGCCAAAAACAACATATTATTACAAGTTTTACACGTTTTACCTATACACTACACCATACTATACTATTGTTTAGGACTGTCACGATATATTTGTAATTGTAGTAAATATAGATGATAAATGAGAACACCGAAACCAAACCATAAAGCAGAATGTATTCCAAATGTGTAATACTGTTTAAAAAATACAAACTGCTGTAAATAAATTACAGAATTGACTGCTAATTTTAAGTATCTTTTTGCTATATTTGTTTCTATGATGCTGCTGCTGCTGGAATTTCCTTTGGGATTAATTAATTATCTGTCTAAAAATAACCAAAATGTTCCCACTAGTGCAAAGAAAAAGTCAACACGATGTCTTTTGACCCCCAAAAAGTATTGTTTCAGCTTTAATATATTGAACAATAAGTCGATATAGTATTTAACATGACAGTCCTACTATTATTGTCTGAGTCTCGGCTCGCTATGCTCTCCGCCCTGAGTCACTTCCCCTTCAGAGCGCTATTGCAACACGCTAGTGAAACCACAGCACATCGCATCAGGTTTAAGTTGTTGTGTACAGTTTTGTAGCGTGTTTTTGTATATTTACAGAGAATTGTCGTGTGAAAGCAGGAGTGACAGTATCTCACAGCTAACTGTAAGGAGGGACAGACAGGGCCTAGAGAGAGATCACTAGATTACTGAAACATGCATGGACGACATCTGAAACCTCTTCAGGAAACAATATAACATGGTAGAAAGTTCAAAATTCTGTCATACATTTAATCTGATTTGGATAATGTATCATAACTTTTGACATATTAGTTATCTGCACCGTTTCACATTTCTTATGCTAGTGCGGTGCTTGTAACTGTCTATAAAATCAGGTCAGCCCCTCTGCGAGATATGGCCCTCATAACTTGACAGGCTGCTGCTTCCCGCTAGAGTAGCAGCTATCATCCAGAGGCGCACGTTAGCATGCAAATGGATGTATAATAAAATACAACGGTCACACAGTTACTCAGCATCTGTGGTGTTACTTATACTAAACTACTTCTGTTTATGGCCAATATCTGATTTGACATGCAAAATGATAAATCTTCATTTTTACTTCCTGTTTCTTGCTGAATTATGACTTTTGTTTAGATTAGGGGTCTCAAAAGTATTGAAAATCAGATACTTATTGATAAAACTAGTATCAAAACTAGATACTCATTTGGGCAGGTATCAATACTAAAAAAAGTCACATCCACAGGACAGAAATGAATCTTTCCTGAATAGTTTTAGATTGACCTTGAGCTGTGTCAGAACAAGTATAAGAGCACATAGATTAATATACGCTCATGGACCACTATGGAATATATAAGACATGATAAGATAAGATGTGCCTTTATTAGTCCCACAGTGGGGAAATTCCAGTGTTGCAACGCTGGTAACATGCAATAAAACAAGATAATATATAATGGCTTAAAAATAATTTAAAAATAGACTTAAAATAATTTAAAAATAGACTCTAATGTAACACACTGTTACATATAGTAATATAAAATAAAGTACTATTTAATACTGAAATACAGTATTAAATACTGCTATTTAATACTGAAAATCATTTTTTTGCATCACGACAACACTGCTTTAGACTCAATTATTCCTATATTTTAAATGTCAACAGCTAGTTCTTGAGTGATAGAAGAAAGCGGGGCATCCAGATTAAAACTTCACATTGATACAGGCTGTTTTTTAATTTAAATGCTTGAAAACTACCACTACATGACACCACAAGGTGGAACGGAGCATTTTGAGCTTTGGAGATGTAAACAGACTAAAAATAAAGGATTATTCACACACGTTTGAATGAAACAAAACACAAATCCAGGTATGTTTTTGAGGAGGTAACAGGATTGTAACGCTTATGCACTTTGTATTTATAATTTTTCCCCATTGTAAATCCCAAATTCAAATTCCACACATCCGCACTTGAACTTGGAATCACCCGCAGTATTTTTAGCCATGTGGAAATTTTGTCTTATTTTGGAAACGGGGACGAGACCCCATGGACTTGCATCATTCTGAGAGGCGGCCAGTCAAGCTATTTTTATTTCACCATTAAAGTATGCTCACAGTGTAGTCACTTTTTTTTTTTTTTTACTTTTCTGGACTTTTCATGCTAGGATATTTGCTAATTTGCTGCGGCGTTTGTGATGCATCAGCGAAACACGTTCAAATCAAAATGAAAGTGGGATTAACGTTTGCGTTTTCAGGCACGTTCTGTCAGTGAGTGCGCCATCAGAGTATCCTGGATATTTATACTGGTTGCTATGGTAAAACTTTGCTAACTTAAGGTTTTTTTAACAGGTTTCTAACAACAAAAAAGAAGACGTACATTCAAGTAAGAACATGAGACTGTGCAGCTCTGTCACAACTTCAGTAAAAGTCGTTTTTAAAAGTTGAAAAATGCAACACCGTGTCACAAAGTCGGTTTAGTTCAAGAGCAGCACAAACCACCACAGAGCTGAGCCTGGTGATGAAAGGTGGCTGCTTTAAACAGTAGACTGCTTTATTTTGTTTATAAGTATAAAATATTCTTACTTAAAAAGTCCTGGTAGGAGTTTGAGTCGTTCTAGGAAAGTTGACACTCCTACTGTATCTGTTACTTGAATTCGTGCTTAGTACAGCTCCAGTTTACGTCTACAGGCCACAGGATCCTGGATACTCTCCGAAAAACCCAGTGAGAGTCTCCTGGTTTCTCATAACCGGGATACTGGCATATCCAGGAGACTGAAATCAGGATACTGCGTCTACACGGACACTCACAAAACCGGGATACTCAAAAAACCTGATCATAACCGGGATACTCCCGCGCCTGTGAACCACTCACTGTAGCTCAAATACGCTGTTTTAAAGCTATACACAAGTACCATATGTGTGCCACCTGGTTGTCTCCATGGAGATGCTACAGTTTTGCTTTGAATGTTCCACAGTATGGCATTAAATTGTCAATTAATGGATTTAAGCAGGTTACGCCTAGTTAGTGGTTCTATCCCAGTTATAACAATGCAAGTTTAGTAGCTGCAAAACGGGCTTTTCAGAGCTTTTAATCATGTCATGGCTGTGTTTTTTGAAGTTGTATTTAGATGATATATATGATTTGTGCATGTTTGACTCATCTTTTTTCCCCTGTAATCACGACGTCATTGCTGCGATCTGTCCCCGTTTTCACCGCCACCGCTCTGTGCTCCAAGGTACACTGTAACTTTTCATGGTAGAGGGTCGGTCCGCTACCTGCTTGTCTCCTTGATGACGTCAACACTTTGCCTGGATTATTTCACAGTATGGAAATAAACTCAGTTATCACAATGGAGACAGGTTAATGGTCAGATCAGTGGAGAAGCAAGCCAGTACATAGTAAGAACTCATGTTTTTCAAGGTATTTTAGAGCAGTGAAACACCTGTAATTTAATAAATGCAAGGCACAGATGTGTTTAATGTCATACTGTGGAACATTCCTTGCAAAATAATAGCATCGCCATAGAGACAAGAAAGGGGGAGACAGTAGCACAGTTGGTAGATCGATAATAGATTTGATTATCCAGTGATCCGAATGTTGGCGGTTCAGATCCAGCATTAAAAAAAAAACATCATTGGTTGAGCGGTCAGATCCATTTGACCCACAGGTTGGCGGTACCACTCCAGCTCCCACAGGTGAATGCTGTCAGTGTGTCCTTGGGCAAGACACCTCACCCCCACTGTCTGTGTCTGTATGAATATGTGTGAATGGGTGAGGCACATTAGGCCTTGTTTAATAATTGTCATTTTCTATTGTAAGTTGAGTCATTTTATAGATAGATGTTTGTGGATCTTTGTATTACATAAGTGCTTGGTGTCTTTTCATTGGAGCTACTTTTTATTTTTTCCCAATCCAAGCAGTATTCAGCTCCATTTCACCACTAATTAAACAGCAGCTCAATATCGTTACGCCCACAACCTCTGCAGTCAGGGTGGTACTCTGACCACCCTGTGACCTCAGCCTGTTGATTCCTGTAAATTAGTTTGATAAGCCGGTGTCATAATGAAATGTTTGTTGAAAGAGATGGAGCGAAAGTGCACTCTAGTTACCACGGAGATGTTACTGCTTTGCCTGGAATGTACGCAGTATATCAATAAACATACCAAGCTTATAAAAGATGCTGAAAAGTATTTGTGAGTGGGCTCGCTGTAGTGTTGTCACGATACTAAAAATTCAGTGCTAAGGAATGGATTTGATACGGTTTACGAAGCCACAATCACAATTAAAACACTTTCTTTTGACAGTTGAATGTGATTAAATTAAATTGTAGTCTTATATCTGTGTAGTCCCTCAGTGGTCCAGGTAGGTTCCATATTTATTAAGGATGTAACGATATCCAAATCCCTTGATACGATATTTTTGTGGAGGCTAACAGAATGTGCTGTTTTTCGTTTTAAGTGCCTTGACGGTCCTTTGGTTCTGTCATCATCCAAAGAACTAAGATTTAGAAGTGCTTAATAATATAACTGAAGCAAAGGATCGCGGTCTATGTAGTTCCCTCAGCTTTTTTAGCTGATGCGCCACCATAACAAAGAATTTAAGCTAAGAGACTTGTAATCGATGTATTGTGGTGGCCCATGAGACTTTTGACGATACGATATTTACGATATCACAGTATTCCGGTTATTGTTACATCCCTAATACCTCAAATCATTTTAAAGCTCTTCAGGAGAGGTTCATTTCTGTCCCGTGAAAGTGACTTATTTAAAGGCGAATTGTGTAACGTCAAATCCTTTTCTTCATTGAGACATTATTGCTTTGTCTGGAATGTTCCACAGTATGGCATTAAACCTTTCTATCTTCATGCAGACCAAACCAGACCAAGTTACAGGTCAGATCTGCGGAGAGGCGACCCCTGCTCACAGTCAGAATGAATGTTTTTCGAGGTATTTTTGAGCTATAAAACCACCTTTTTTAATTTAATAAATGCAAAGTAGAGCTGTTTAATGCCATACTGTGGAACATTCCAGGCAAAGCAATGACATACCCTTAGAAACAAGCAGGTGACGGACGCTCAACCAGAAAAGTTACACAGTGCACCTTTAAGCAGGTATCGCGGCTAAAAGAGTAGTTTTGATACTAGCTTTAGTTCTGCGTATGATTTTGTCTTCAGATATGATGTGACTAGCGTGAGATACCATGGAACATTCCAGTAAAACCAGTAACACAACCAGGTGGTGGAACTTACCAAGAAAAGCTACATAGTGCATCTTTAATCTGGAGAAGAGGAATGGACGACTGGAGCGATATTTGTAATTCAAATTTCATATAACGTTCTGTCGTTTGTTGCCTGTGGCGGCTTAAAGAATATTGAAGTTATTAAATTATTCTGATCGCTGCTACGCCGTCACTAACCGTCTTCGATAGTCTTTTTTAATAGACTTGAACCGCCCAGTATAATGACTAGAATTATGTGTAATTATGTTATTAAGAAGTCATTAGGCGTTTATCTAGTCTCAGTTCCATTCTGCCATTAGCACACATTAGCAAACACTGCCAAATAAGTTTTAAAAGTTTTATCTGAAGGGTTCATGGGTTTGTTTAGTTGTTTGATTTTTCAACAGAAAAGTGAGAGTGACTAATAGATTTTTGTTAATGCTAACTAGCTAATCTGCTTAACAAAACAACTGCGTATTTTGTCAAAATTTGTTAAGTCCAAAAACCACCTTCTTAACACCTGTTTTATTTGGTGACAAAGTGTTATGGCTCAGCTCTGTCTTGTTTTTATGAAATCTTGATGTGAAATTTGTAGTAACTAAAATTTCTTCAGCGATTCAAAGGAAAAATGCAGTAACGACTGTTGTAACTGACCAATTCAAACACATATATTATATTTTTTTGTTGTTTTACTGGAGAATTTCACACAACTCACAGACACTGCAACATGTTTTAAGGTCTAATTCTGAAATAGGACAAAATCTAGACTTTCACAACTTCTTTTTCAACACAGAAATTAAAATACTTAATGTTTTTGGCAGTAAACGAGATCTCCCCACCTCATTTTCTGTACTTTAACTGTACATTTAAAGGTCAAAGGTCAAATCATTAGTGATGGTTGTGATTGATACGACACACTTTAACACGTAAACACGTAAACACACTGTCATTATTGTTCCTCTGACAAACACAAGAGGGACGACATCAAAACTTTAAAGGCATTTTCTCAGTTCAGCTACTGCGTTTTTCCTTTTTAACAGCACAAATCTTCTCAAATGTTGTACTTCCAACCAAGTCAGTTCTTTATGGTCAGATTGTGTTAAAACTAAACTCAGATTAACACCCCCAGAGAATGTGGATGACATCAGCTGAAAAGTATCACTGAAATGAGTATTTAGTTTCGATTAGTGTCTGATTTCTGATACTTTACCTTTCAGGAATTCAATAGGACGAACAACCAACAACTGTAAAGAAACAAATCCCCTATTAAAAAAAAAAAAAAGAACTGTCATAATTGTGGTGAGACTACGGCATTTGCTTTTACAAGGCCCCAGAATATAAGTATAGTGGTAAAGTGGTATAATTACCGCAGACCATAACGAGCTGTGTTCAAGTATGAAAATAATATAGAGGTTTTCTACCTGTGACGCTAACCACAGCCTAGCCACAAATGCTATGCTCGATTTAACCTGGTGCCAGGTTCTTTATGAGCCGATTCAAGGAGACATTTTCTCCTTTAGTGTGGCTGTCCTTCATACTTTTGGACACTTTTGCTTTTATACTTCATGTTGGAGAATATAGGAGAAAAGTTTTGACACACCTTCTTATTACGTATTCTTTTAAAATGTTTATTACATCAAATAAATGAAGAAATATGGACATATATGGAGTTATGTAGCAGAATAATGTTAAAGGTTCTATATTACTCAAAATTGACCTTTTGAGAGCTTCAAGCCGTGTTAGCATGTTTGTTACCTCCTCAAAAACAGACCTCAAAATGCTCTGTTCCACCTTGTGATGTCAGCCAGTCTCCATTGTTCACTAGAGATTGACAGTTTCAGGGCTGAAATTATCCAAATGATTCTAGTGAAGGTGTATGGGGTTTAAAAACACAGTGGTGGAACAGAGTATTTTCTGTTTGAGAGAAGAACGCAGCCTAAATATGCAGAGTTTGTGTCTGTGAATGAAACAAAACACAACTCCAGGTCTGTTTATTATAATATAGATCAGAAAATAACCAACTTTTCGTCTGAGTTTGCAAACAGTTTTATTGGTGCATCTCCTCAGCCTGCAGCCTCAGACTCTCATTTGGGCACTTCCACAGATGCCTGGGTTTAAATGAGAGCCATGTGGGGCCTGTAATTAGATTGGTGGAAATGAATAGGGCCAAAAACCAAAAAAAGGGTCTGGCATTCTTTGTGAGTCTGATGTTCTTACAGCTTGAGTGTCAAAGGGCAGGGCCATGCCACTGTTCATTATACGAGAATACGGTTAAACATGTCTACTTAAAATATTATAACAGGTATTGCAGGATAGGGATTTAGTCATTTGTAAAGGTCAATGATCAGTGTGGGTCTTAAAGGTCCTCTATTAAGCAAAACTGATTCCTGTGAGCTGTAAGCCATGTTATAATGTTGTTACCTCATCACAAACATACCCGGAGTTGTGTTTTGTTTCATTCACATGTTTGAGTAACCCTTTATCATTAGTCTGTCTACATCTCCAAATCCCAAAATGCTCAGTTCCACCTCGTGATGTCATATAGTGGTAGTTTTCAAATTAACACCTACCTTTTTACTTTTAGTGCAGTAGAGATTGGCAATTCCATGGCTGAAATTATCCAAATGATTCTAGTGAAGGTGCATAGAGTTTAAAAACACAGTGGAGAGCTTCCTGTACCACATGACATCACAAGGTGGAACTGTTTGAGAGAAGAACTCAGCCTAAATATGCAGTTTTTGTGCGTTAAACATGTGTTAATGAAACGAAACACAACTCCAAGTCTGTTTGTGACGAGGAAACGACATTATAACACAGAAACAGCCAATCCTCTGTCAGTAAAAGCAAGAAAATGAACTAATAATAAAAATAGCAATGATTAAAAGTCGGTGTTGTTTATGTTAAGGGAATTTATATTAATGTTATTTGTCATATTGCCCTGCTCAAGTGCACGACTTCTATTTTAGAAGTACAGACAGAGCAAACACCACAGAGGAGTGAGACAGAAATGTGCCAAAATGAAATATGGTCCAAGTTGTGCTATGTGAACAACACTAAATACATTTTCAAGGGCCCATATTACACTATTTTTTGATCTGTTATAATGTTGTTTCCTCATCACAAACAGACCTGGAGTTGTGTTTTGTTTCATTCACACGTTTAACACACAAACCCTGTATATTTAGGCTGAGTTCTTCTCTCAAACTGAAAACACTCTGTTCCACCTTGTGATGTCATATGGTAATACAGGAAGTGCTTCACTGTGTTTTTAAACTCCATACACTTTCACTAGAATGATCTGGATCATTTCAGACCTGGAATTTCCAGTCTCTACTGAACAAAAGGTAGCTCTTGACTTGAAAACTACCATTACATGAGATTGCAAGGTGGAACAGAGCATTTTGAGCTTTGAGTAATCCTGCGTTATTGGACTGTACATCTCCAAACATGATTGAACCAAACAAAACACAACTCCAGGTATGTGTTTGAGGAGGTAACAACATTGTAACATGACTTAAAGCTCACAAGAGTCAATTTTGTGTGATATAGGGCCTTAAAAAAACAAAACAAAACATAGTGCTGCCTTAAAAGTGCAGCATGTGGTGGAGCTTCCTGTTTGTCTCCATGGAAGTTCTGCGAGGGATATTCCACTATATGGCATTAACTTCGATCTGTTTGTTTGACAGTAAGTGCTTGTTTTTCCAGTTAAGACGCCTTTAATTGGATAAATGCATGATGCGTTTAATGCCATGCTGTGCAACATTCCAGGCAAAGCAATAACATCTCCATAGAGAAGCAGGTGTTGTGCCTCCAACCAGAAAAGATCTACACCTGCACTTTTTATTCAGTATTATTGGTTTAAATTATTATTCTATTTCAAATTAGGCAAAATACATTGAATTTATGTTACAGTTTGTACTCAGAGAGATGCTCTTCCTTTGGCCTTTCACACATTTTGAAGCACTGTATATTGCTACAGACGTAATAAAACGATAATATTGAAACTACTTTATGGCACTGACACAATAACAATAAAGATGTTATTAATATCCCAATAAAACATTTAAAAAATATACAGTATCATTCAAAAAGCCTGAGCTGCAACAGATGCACAACAGAATGAACTGATAATTAGCCATAGCAGTTACTTATTCTACCCTCTACAGCTCAGATCTTATGGTATTACATGAAAATGGCTAAAATCTTCCCATTATTGCAAAGAAAAAGTACCCATGATAAATACTGAGCCCCAAAATATGTTCCAGCTTTGATATATTGAACGATAAGTCAATGTCGTAATCTCTAGTGGTTTGGTAAGCATGTTTTACTCACAAACTTTTAAAAAATGTCAGAGTAAAGGCTTCGTTGGGCATTTCTAGAGACAATAGTAGCAGATGGGTGGGTGACGTGTCTTGCTCAAGGACATGACTACTCTAAATAATGCTGGTTGCTGGGATTGCACCATTTTTGGTTGTGTTTGAAAGTCTTTACTAACTGAATCACCCAATGTTCCCTATTTTAACACTGCTTTTTCCAGACGTGTATTTCTGTTGTAACTTCATTTTTCACAGACAAATTGTGCCTTCGAACTTGATGTCTGATTCCCTCTAAACTGTTTGCTCAGGCTTCAGCACATGCGGCCATAATTACCCGAGGTGATAAAAGTCCAGTTGGCAGAGCTTTGCTGGTCCGTCCTTCACAAACTGTCTTTTACCCTGCTGCAATCCCACAAAATCTCACCCACACCAGTCGAATTTTGTCCCTGTTTTTACCAGAAGAGGAGGTGTACTGAAGTCCACATGAAAGACTCACTGGAAAAAAACTGCCTCATTTAGACCCACTCCTTCACATCAGACGAGTATGTGTGTTCAGACCACTCTTGTCAAAGTTTACATCAGGTCAAAGATGGGTGTGAACAGGAGGGCTATTATATCACATTTTTTTCCCCATATTGATTGATCTCAATGTTCAATTCGATCTTCTTCCATCTTATTGAAAACATAGACAGGTGGACTTCAGACATAAAGAGCAGAGTGTCAGGATCACTACAGTTTTTATTTCGCATTAATAGGACGGATAATTACAGAGAAACCCACATTTAAATTTTGGACTGCGTTTGTACACACCCAAAGACTCAGGCAGAGAGACCCTGGACTTTTAGTCAAATTGTGCAGATTTAAGTCAAATCTTTGTAAGCGCGAGGACATGAGGAGACCTAAAGACATGCGCTCTGACTCTGAGTTTTCACCTAAACAAGTGACTCCTTTTCAGCTCCACGCGCTCTTACTGCCACACGATTGGCTGTAGACCTGTCGATTTAAATTCGCTTGCTTTATCATCGAGATCGGCCAATGTTTAGATCTCAATCTTTCGATTTTTGGCACAGCCCTGTTCAGGGGTGTCCAGAAAATTACCATTAGCACTAAAACTTTGCAGCCATCATTGTGAATAATAAAGATTATAATACCAATAACCTCACTTCTGGCAGAAATGGATAAGCAACATCTCATTTCCGTTTATCACAAGACATGCTATGAACTGCCTTACACTCAAAGTCATGTGCTCTCCACCGCACGTACAAACAGACTGAAGCTGTGGTAAGTTTCATGTTCACTTTAACTTTAATGTAGCTCATACCAGATTGGTGTCACTCTGAAGTGAGTTCTGCACATTATCAATCTTGGACTTCTTTCACTGAAAATGTTCGGAAAAAGTGGAGTATCGTGGCGACTAGTTGAATCTGATTGGCCGAAGCGTCGCAACAGCGGAACAAGCCAAAAAATCGAACTTTTGTTAAATCCAGTTGATAGAAAAGCACAGACATCTTCCCTGTCCACAAATGCACACAGCGCTCCCCTCTGCACCATTTTTCACAAACTAAATAGTCTGCATTGATTCTAAAATAGTCTGAAGTACGTCTGTCGGCATCACAATGTTTGTTTGGGAGCTTCGCCTTTGGCTTCATCACAAACCTCAATGCTGCAGTCACACATATGACGAGAATCCATCTTGCTGTGCAGGGTTGCAGTGGAGGGGCCGTAGATATAAACAGTGAGAGTGAATATGCCACGTCCAAACACATATTACAGCTAAATATTTCCCTGGCTGTTTCTTACCCTGCGCAGTTGAACGCCTCTCCTATTCTGCGCCTCAAAATTACACAATTTTGTCTTCTCCGGATGCGTTTTGGAATATGGATGATTTGAACCACAGCACCTCAGTCATAGTTCCTGGGTTTTCATACATTTTGGTGATTCTGTTTTCCTGGCGTGCGCGTAGACTGATGTTAGCTGTAGAGAGATTCTTTGTACTGTTGCTCTAATTGGCTGCTGTCTTCCTGTTTTACCCTGTGGGCCATGGCACTTTCACAGGCAGAGCCCATGACAAGATGTCTCTGAGCTGAACACGGAGGTGTCACATATTTAGTGCATCTCTCATTAAAGACGGAGTAAACAGACTATACGGCCAAGTCGAGGCTAATGAGTCATGCTGCATGAACATGAATATATGAAAATAAGACTTCTGCTGTTGAGTCTAAGGCCAGAATATCAGATAAAATGCGCAACAATTCTAGACCCCTGAACATCACTGTATCTAATTCTGTGGGCAAAAAGCTCCCACACAGGCTATTATGTTAGGGCCACACACCTGACTGAAGAGAATCTTGTGTTATGCTTTGTTTGATCACTGAATCAAAGCCTTCGTTTCAGTTAAGGCTGCACGAATTAGGAAAAAATATACAATTTTTCTGTCAGGCATGGTGATTGTGATTAGATTTGTGATTTATGCTGTAATAATGTGATTGTGTTTAAAGTTCACATTTTAAACGCATCCAGAAGAACTGACAGTAAGACTGAAAAAGAACTGTCAAACGAATACAAGAATCAGATTTGCGAGCATTTTTGTACAGAGTTATCAGTGTTTATATGCCGAATATCGTAGGAGACTTTGTTTATGGCGAAACGTTTGTTCTAGAAAATTGCAGCCTTTGATAATTGCGATTTTGAATGTTCTTTACGCTCCATTTCCATTTTGACTGATTGGTCTGTTCAAAAATGGCACTCAGAGACCAGGACAGCGCAGAAAAATATTGGTATTGAATATTGGTATTGATAATCAGTATTGACTGATATTGATACATCACCCATCCTTAAAATTATACAAATCATTTTATGTTTTATTTTTCTTATATTTATACTAATGCATTGTATTGACAGTAAATTAGTTTATAATAGTATTTCTTTGTTTCACGACATTGAAAAAAGCCCAGATCAGTGGATCTACAGTGATGGAGTATGATCTCGTAAAGTGAAAGTTGAAACTTTGCCCAGACTTCACATTCTTGACACTTCAAACTGACATTGCCTGATTTAGTGACTGTAATAATGTGGCCGGCTGTGAGTTGAAGGGCCTCACATGCACAACAACAGAGACTGTCTATCCCTCTGACAGAAAAGCTGCTAAAATGTACTGAAACTGTGAGCCTGGATGTGTCCTGTTCTAAAATATCTGTCAGGATAGTTCTGACAGACATAAACAGTTTGGTAGTTTTGGAGATGCCTTTAGTAAGTTGTAATGTGAGTGAAGCGTTCAGTTCTCCAGTTCTGGACCACAAAACCACATTAAAGAGGCACATCCCATAAGCCAAACACTGGCCCTGGCCCTGGCCCTGGCTTTGTTTTGTGGCTTTTGTTCAAGAACGAGCATCAGAATGACCAAAAATATGTCACTTTCAACTAAGTGATAACACAGGAATTTTATCAGAACATTATTGTATTTAAAAACATTTTTTGTACCCTTTAGGATTATCAGAAGTATCGAAAATCAGATGCTAATCGATGGATGGGATAAATAACATAATGTATATATAATTGGACTTGGGTCTTACTCTGTCAGTAGTGTGAGACCACATGGTGTAATAAACACGTACTATTACTTTGTGTATCAGAATCGCTATTGAGTATCGAGATATTCCTTTAGTATCAAAATCGTGTTTGAAATCTTAGTATTGTTACAACACTAATAGGAAAACCTCAGAGTTTTCTTTTCATTTAGCTGCTTTGTGGTGATGACGTTTACGGCGATGTCGGCTCCAGTTGGACACTGCTGTTTTCACAGAACTCAGCGGACTTGTTTCTAAGTCATTTAAGATGAATATTGCGATTTTAAAATGTACAAATTGTAACATAATGATCCACTTGTGTCATAGATTATAACTATAAAGCAGACACAAGCACAATGTGTTGATTGAATTGACTGTCTTTCTTTGTACTGTTACTTTTAGAAGGCGTGGTCCCGTTGCTTCTCCAGATGGTCCTGATGGCCTCATTGTTATTTTGTCAGCACTATAGTGTAATAAAGAGAGTAGCAGCCCTGCAGATGGGTGGTTTGACAAAGTTTCAGCTCAAACTTTTTCAGACTTTTAATGACAGTGGAAAATGCGCCTAAGCAGGCCCTTATTGGAGTTAGGAGATCCTGATGTACAGAGTAGGGCTGAGGCAATAGCATTATCACTGTTTCTGTGGTTGTTGAGTGGTGCCAGAAAATGCCAATACAGCCATAATGATGCTGGGAATGGACGGAAAATTGGGAAATGCAGAATCCAACTTGAAATTGAATTTTTTTTTCTTCACCCAAACACCTATTTTTAGAGCTCCTCATGAAGTATTAGATTTGTTTGTTTTTTTCCAAGAAAACCAGAGTGTGTAGGGGGGTTGGTAAGAAATAATTGAGATTCCTCCAAAATATAATCCATCCTTTTCTTACAACTTTTAGAGAGTTGTGATATCAAAGAATTTACGAAAAAATGATATGGTTAAGGTTAGGGTTGCAACAATATTCAATATAATATCGAATCGTTTGATACAGGTGTCACGATTCGATACACATGTTATGATCGATATTCACGTGTCCCTCCATGCTCGCTGTGTTGTCATTTATTTTGGTCTAAAAGATAAACTGTTATCACGGCGTCCTCCTCAGATGCAGCAAAAAAAATTGCTCCACAGTGACTTACAGCTGAAATATTCTAACAGAGGTGGATTTAATCTTTCAGTCACTTTTTATTTTGCGTTGATAGACCCAGGAATGACAAAGATATTGACTTTTAAATACTTTAGAATCGCTTTTGGCTTTACATCGGCTTTAATCAAATGCCATGAGGTTTTTTTTGGGGGGGGGTTTCTGCTTCTTAAAACATATCGAAATTGAATCGATATTGTGACCTGGGAAAACTGCATTGTTGCATCCCTAGTTAAAGTACACTTTATTGTATTCATAGGGAAATTTGTCCTCTGCATTTGACCCATCCTTCAATGTTGCTGGGACAACATGTCAAATCTCAATCTCAAATCTTATGTTATTACGTAAAAATAGCAAAGAATAAGTCCCCACGATAAATATTGAGGCCCAAAATATATTGTTCCAGATATAGTACGAATATAGTCATTATTGTGGCAGGCCTTGTCTTGGTAGATCTTGTCGCTGGCCTTCGGATCATTATGATTTGAGTTATCAGGTTATGAAAATGTAATGTAAACAGTTAGGGTTACCTGATGTGAGTAATCTGTTCATACCTGTGCAGGTTTGGACATTTGAACAAACAATGAGCAGATAATTGAGCAAAAAGGGCAAACTAATGTGGCAAATGTGGAAGAGAAAATGTTAAAGATTGAAAGAGTTATTTTAAGATTCATTGTACTTCCAAATACAACAGTTGGTCTAAAAATCCATTGATTACCTGTTGACCAGGTGTTTTTAGTGACCAGATTCCTCTTGTGCGTGTAAACGTGTCGTGCATGTCAATTTCAAACTCGATTTAGATGCTAAAGAATCCACTCAATACTGAATACTGATTCTTATACCACGTTAA
Source organism: Taenioides sp. WSHXM2023 (assembly GCA_029959045.1). NCBI lineage: Eukaryota > Metazoa > Chordata > Actinopteri > Gobiiformes > Gobiidae > Taenioides > Taenioides sp. WSHXM2023. The sequence goes on from CM057103.1 coordinate 23,108,622, forward strand.
TAACATTATTTAGACGATAAAATGTCATTTTCAGCATTAAATCATAGTACTTTCTTTTATATTTCCATGTGGTCTTATATATGTAGGTAGGTTCCATAGTGGTCCATGGGCGTATACTCGTCTATGTGCTCTTATACTTGTTCTGATACAGCTCAAGATCATTCTAAAACTATTCAGGAAAGGTTCATTTCTGTTCATTTCAATGTGACTTTTTTAGTATCGATACCTGCTCAAATGAGTATCCACTTTCGATAATAGTTTTAGTATGAATTATCTGATTTTCAATATTTTTGACCATAGTAAACACGCACCAAAAATCAAATCTAATTATTGTGAAATCTGAATATTCTAGTTATCTGATTTTTATTGGCTCTGTAAACGTGTGCGCCCTCTGTCCCTGGCCTGACCCCTCACAGGCCGCCTGCTTGAATGAAAACAGAGAGGCATCCACACTCAGACTGATCCAGGGCTCCGACAGCTGCCGCCCCGCCCTCTCCGCACCCCTCTCACCCTCCCTCAGTCTCCGCGGGGACAGGGCCCACCTCCATCTCCTCCATCTCATCACTTTTAATCACCGTGGCGACCGTGGACTGCAAGCGCAATCAGGCTCGCTTTCATTATTCACCCCATGTATCAAGGGCACCCAGGACTCGACTAGGTTAGGAGGGTTTTGCTATGGAACCTGCTTGTCTCCATGGAGATATTGTTGGTTTGCTTGGAATGTTCCACAGTATTGACTGAACTGTGGAGTGGCGAGTGTGTTAAGCCTGGGGTATTATGCAAAATCAACTTTTTGGCGCTTTCTATTATGTTATAACGTTGTTCCTTCATCAAAAACGTGCCTGAAGAGGTTTTAGATGTCGTCAGTGCATGTTTGAGTAATTTGGTGATCTCTCCCAGGCCCTATTCAAACACTCCTCACAGTTAGCAGTAAGATTCTGTCCAAGGCTGCGTCACCCATGCTCCCACATGACAATTCTCCGTAAATATACAAAAACATGATACAAAACTGTACACTACAACTTCACAAACGACGATGTGATGTGCAGTAGTTTCATTAGTGGGATGCACGCTGATTGTTGTAAATAGTGCTCTGAAGGGGGAGTGAGTGAGTGTGGGACCCTTCAAAAGATGAGCGAAGTTCATGTTGAGTTTTAGACCGACAGAAATTGGAGTACTTAAAGGTCCTATATTAAACTAAATTGACTCTTGTGAGCTTTAAGCCATGTTAGAATGTTGTTACCGCCTGAAAAACAAACCTGAAGTTGTGTTTTGTTTGAGTAACCCTTTATTATTATAAGCTGTAGTTTTCAAGTTAATAGCTACCCATTACCTTTTGTTGAGTAAAGATTCCAGGGCTGAAATGATCTAAATGAATCTAGTGAAGGTGTGTGGAGTTTAAAAATACAGTGGAGCACTTTCTGTGTTGCCACGACATCACAAGGTGGAGCAAAGTTTTCCATTTGACATGAGAACTTAAATATGCAAAACACAACTCCAGGTCTGTTTGCGATGAGGAAACAACATTATAACATATGTAGCGTAATACAGGCACTTTACAAGATACTGACTCAGACACTGGAAGAACATGCAAAAGTTTCTTGTTCATTTCTCACTACGACAGACAGAAAACAAAGATTAATGCGTCTGGACTGTGAAAAATTCCCCCTGTGCAGTGCAAGCCCGTAAATCTATATGAAGCGTGTAGAAAAGTGGAGGAGAAGTCAGTGCTGTAATCGCCTTGTCTAATGTACAACAGGTGTGGGACAATTATTTATGGTGCTACAGTGATGTTCTATTGATCTGGACGTGCTCTGTGGAACATCAAGTTTTAAGTGTAACTATAAAAATGGATATAAACGATTATCTTCGCAAGGCTCCAACATGCTGGACTGTCTGTGGTGTTGTATACAAATGAAATACATACGGTAATTATAATAATGCCTTTATTTTACTGGTATCGGATATCGTGCCAATCCTGGAAAATTTGAAGGATCAGGTATGGATTCGTTCAAACATATCGCTTCAGCAGACAGGCATTGCAATTAGACGTAAACGGCCCGTATTAAACTATTTTTGGAGATGTCGACAGACTAATAATAAAGTATTACTCAAACGTGTGAATGAAACAAAACTTTTATTAACACTTTTAACATTGCTCAGAGCTCACAAGAGTCAGTCTTGCGTTATATAGGACTTTTAATAATAGGATTCTGTTCAAAGTTCATATTTTGAATGTGAGTTGATGAAAAGACTGAAATATGAACTGGCAAACTACAAGAATCTAATTTTTAATCCCAGAATAAGACGGGATATTTTGTTTTTTGTGAAGGAAATTATGGTACAAAAACTGACACGATTTGCTTATTATATCCATTCAAATTGCGATATTGATTTGATTGCATCCTGGATTTTATGTTCTACTAAACAAAAGGTAAAAGGAGCTGTTAACTTGAAAACTACCACTTCATGACATCACAGGGTGGAACGGACGGTTTTGATTTTGAGATGTAGGCAAACTAATAATCCAGGGTTACTCAAACATGTGTGAATGAAACAAAACACAACTCCAGGTATGTTTTTGATTAGGTAACGGCATTAGAACATGCCTTTTAAAGTAGTAAAAAGCTGTTTTGGTGCATCCCTACTTTATTTTATACAGTAATATTATGCTTAATGGTAAGGCGATAACCCTCAGATCAGAAGGTAGCCGGTTTGATACTAACTTTTGGTGTCTCTGTGTTCACCCCCTTTCCAATATCTTGAGACAGGGCATCTGGTATTAAAAAAATAAGTGATTTTACTGGTTAGCTGTGATAACCACTGGCAAAATCGACCAGCACAATGAACAATTAAACAGTGATATAGCAAAATATCTGCCTGTAGCGAAGTGCCTTGCCCATAGACACAAAGACAGCTTGATATCAGATTGGCGAACCTTCAAGATGGATGAACTAGCCCATACAGTACAGCAAAAATTTGGTTAAACAGTTATATTTGAAGATAATTTAGAGAAACAATTATTCTTCTAAATAATGTGGAGATTCTCCATCAAAAACTGAATTCCAAGTTCTCCAATGTATATTTTTGAAAACCTCGATCTTTCATAACGTTGCCTGGGAAGCTGTGAGGTGCCTGGGGCCTTATTAAAATCCAGGTCCTGCTCTGGTCCTGCTCAGGCCTGAGATTGTGGCTCTTCTGTCGCTGTGGGTAACAGAGGAAGTCACACCTCACTACAGCTCTGTTCTGGTGTTGATAATGTGCTCTAGTGCTGCACTTTCTCTGCACACTTGAGACCAAATTCTTATCTTAGGCTTATTGCAGAGGCTTATTCTGGGTACTGGTTTGCATGTTTCCACTCATAAATACGGGTGTGGGAGTGGTAGATGATATGACTGTTTTGCGATGTCATTTGCATACACACCGCAGCTTGTTTTCATGTCAAATGTGAGGGAGATCAGAAGATGCAGCTAACGCCTGGAGCAGTTTTAACGTTTGGTTCTGCAGACTGGGCTGGTGGAGTGTTGGCATGGTACAGTATTCAAATTTGGTGTCTTGATTATCATGGTTAAAGGTTGCTGACATTGAAAGTATAATTAAGCATATCCATAACATTTTTAACTATTATGAATAAGTTCCATATTTAAACAACAGATAGGGGGCAGCCAAAATTAATAATGGTAAAATTATGTTGTAATACAGTGAGTTCTAGGGTTTAGTCACTGATTGAAACTACCAGGTTCAACATTTGTGAATTTACCTTTTGAATATCTTATGGTACAGTGCAGTGTAATCAACAGGGAAATCTGGCCCTTGCCCCACATTGAGAGTACGACATGTCACATATTAGAGTCTGAAAACCACCAGTTGTACTTTGTTATGAGTGAAAACAACGATGAGCTAGAAGAGAACATCAAGGATAAGCAGCTTTTTTCTGCACATCCTGGTGATGAAATGCCGATTATCTTTGTTGGCGATCATCACGAATATATAAAATGTCCCACGAACGATTAATGTCTACTCTTTTTAATCACGATAAATGGTATTATTGTATATTGTCCCAGTGAAAGCTGAACTTTGTCTAAAGTGAGCACTATATTCTGTCTGGCTGAGGGAGCACTATTATACAGCTAGAATTAACTACGGAGTGGAGCTAACTTACAGACTGTGCTTTTATTATGCAAAGCAGCCATATGCGCTGCTGCTCTCTGCTTTTTTTTTACTAGCATCAGAATCAAAATCAACGTCTCTGGAATTGCTTCAATAATGATTGATTATTGAATATTGAATATTAAAAATATTGTATTCATAATGCAGTCTACACTGTGTAGGCATACAATGAGTGCTTTTGAAAATACAGTATAATGATTTTAGTTTACAAGTTAAATAATATGAAATTAAATAAGTTAAAGGTGCATTGTGTAACTTTCTGGTGGAGGGCCCGTCACCTGCTTCTTTCTATGGATACGTCATTGATCTGCCTGGAATGTTCCACAGTGTGACATTAAACAGCTCTACTTTACATTTATTCAATTCCAGGTAGTTTTATGGCTCCAAAATGCCTAGAAAAACAACATTCTGACTGTGAGCGGGGTCGCCTCTGCACAGATCTGACCTGTAACTTGGTTTGGTTTGATCTCCATGAAGATAGAAAGCTTTTAATACCAAACTATGAAATAACATCTCCATGGAGAAAAGCATGTGACAGACCCTCCAGCAGAAGTTACACAATGCACCTTTTAAATGCCATTTATATCGTCCAATATATCGTTACTGCAAATATTGTCATTTATACTGGGATAACAGTATCGCTTACTCATCCTCGTTTCCTCTGTCTTCTATGACACCAGTCAGCCGAGTCCACTGAGGAAAAACACCAACTCCAAACCACACGATCTCATTGAGCCGTAAAAGGTGCATAAAGTCCAACGGAAAATGATTCTTCTGGACTAAACAGAATTCAGATTCATCCTTATTTTTTGTCTTCAAGGTGGAGCTGAATGAATTTGGAGAAACGTCTATTTGTGATTTTTCTGACAAACATTACGATCATGATTAGGCTGGTGATTTCTGTTTTAAGAGATTGATTATGTTCAAAGTGCACAATTTAAACCTGCCCAAAAGCATTAACATTTGAAAGAAGACTGAGAACTTATAATACAACAATTAAAATAAAAAAATCTGAATATTTTGTCCTTGCCAAAAACTTAAAGGGCCCATATTACCCCTTTTTTCTGATCTATGTTACAATGTTGTATATTTCCACCTTGTGATGTCATGCGGTAATACAGGAAGTGCTCCACTGTGTTTTTAAACTCCATACACCTTCACTAGAATCACTTGGATCATTCCAGCCCTGGAATTTTCAATCACTACTAAACTAAAGGCAAACTAACTTGGAAAACCACCACTACATGACATCACAAGGTGGAACAGAGCATTTTGAGCTTTGGGGATGTAACAGACTAATAATAAATGGTTAGTCAATGCGTGAATGAAACAAAACACAACTTCAGGTCTGTTTTCGAGGAGGTAACAACATTTTAACATGGATTGAAGCTCAAAAGAATCAATTTTGTGTAATATAGTCCCTTTAAAGAAGCGGTGTTTGCCGTTTGCTTATTGCGTCAGTTCAAATTGCGATTAATCTCACATCCCTACTTCACCATGTCCTCATATCCTCCCCAGTGCCCCTGTTTGTATCAAGTTTGACATCGCTCACTTGTAGTACTCTGAATGCCAAATATTTTTCTAGCAGGTATTTGGGGTGAACACTTTGTGAATCATTGCAGTACATGGTTCCTCTGTCAACAGCTCCCAGGGTCCCGCGGGGCTCTGCCAGTGTGCACAGGCTGTTCAAACATTGACTTGGCCGTGCCCAGAATGCCTCACCCGTCCTCCTCTCCTCTTCCCTCTCTTCTCCCTCTCTTCCTCTCTTCACACCTGCTGCTGTCTGGGGCTCGTCTGGCTCTGTCAAATCCAGACTTTTTTTGTTCAAACCTGTGGGATTCATGTCTTCTGAACGGGCCAAAATAAACACCAGATTCCTCCAAGTTCAGCAATGTTTTATCACAATGCAATTCCAGCGAGCCCGTGCTATGACTTTTGAATATTTTAAAGTTGCACGATGTAACTTTTTGGTTGTTGTCCGTCACCTGCGTGTTTCCATGAATTCCGTGATTCCACAGTATGGCATTAAACAGCTCTATCTTACATTTATTCAATTACAGGTGGTTTTACAGCTCAAAAACACCTACAAAAACAGACGTTCTGACTGTGAGCGGGGTCGCCTCGCCACAGATCTGGCCTGTAACTTGGTCTGGTTTGGCCTTCGTGAAGATAGAAAGGTTTAATGCCGTACTGTGAAACATTCCAGACAAAGAAATAACATTTCTATGAAGAAAAGCATTCGACAGACCTTCCATGGGAAAAGTTACGCAATGCACCTTTAAGTGACAGTAATTTTTCACTTTTGGTTTGTCAGTTGGAAGATCTCTGCATTTAGCTGTGCGCAGTCGTTTTAGAGAGGCGGTATTACGCAAAATCGAGTTCTTTGAGCTTTCTACCATGTTATAACGATGTTCCCTCGTCAAAAACATGTCTGAACAGGTTTTAGATGTCATCCATGCATGTTTGACTAATCTAGTGATCTCTCCTGGGTCCTATTCGAACCCTCTTTATGGTTAGCTTTAAGATTCTGCGGAAGACTTCGTCCACAAGCCTACGTCACCCACGTTCCCACATGACAATTCTCCAGAAATATACGAAAGCATGATACAAAACTGTGCGCTGCAACTTCACAAACCTGATGCAGTAGCTTCATTAGCGAGATGCTGATTGTGTTGTGATAGCGCTCTGAAGGGGGAGTGATTTAAAGCGGGGAGCAAAGAAAAGGGGGGATTCAGGGTGTTAAAAGCTGAAGTGAAACAAATAAAAGATGTTAATATGTTGTTTTGGACGAATATAGAATTTTTAAAACAATGAAATGTAACATGGTGATCTGTGTTATTTGTTAGCAGTTAATACCACTCAGTTTAATGCCATACTGTGGAAGATTCTGGGCAAAGAACAGACTTCTTCACGGACATAAGAAAAGTTAAACAGTGCAACTTTTAACAAACCACAGATGCCCAAAGCGGGTTGTATTGAAAAGACGGTCAGGAGACGGGAAATGAGGCCAATCCTGTCTGTTTCCCAATATGTAAAGTCAATTTAATCATACATTTCTTTGCAGAACATTTTTATATCCAAACCATAATTAGGATTGGTCCTTGACTCGCTAATACGCTAATAATCTTTGTGCACCCTTGTCCTAAACATTTGTACATGATTACACAAAATGATTACAAGTCCACGTCTTCAGATATAAACCAGTACCTCGTCTTTCGTCTCAGCTGCTGTCGTCCTGAGCTGCCCTGTTAGTCATGGCCGTACAAAGTGCTGATGGTGTGTTTGGAGGTTCCTGTGTGGAGAGAGTTTATTTTATATCTGGGTCGTCAGGTTGGCATCGCTTTAGCGCGGGCCCCCTGTGAACACTGCAGACCTCGTGATGAAAAGCACTGCAGAGCCTAACCCTAAAATGTCATTATTTCGAACAGGAGAGAGCTGTAAGAGCTATAAGGCTATTTAGGTTACAGTTAAAGCGATTTCTGCCATCTTAAGAGAGACATTTTAGAATATTTAAAGGGCACGTAACTCCATTTTCTGGTCTGTTATAATGTTGTTTCCTCATCACAAACACACCTTGAGTTGTGTTTTGTTTCTTTTGCACACATTTAACGCACAAACCCTGCATATTTAGGCTGAATTCTTCGCTCAAACACTTTTTTTCCAACACTTTTCCAATTTGTGATGTCATACAGGATGTGCTCCACTTCATTTTTAAACTCCACATACCTTCCCTAGAATCATTTGGATAATTTCAGCCGTGGAATTGCCAGTCACTGCTAAACTACAGGCAAAACTAACTTGAAAATCATCACTTAATGACATCACAAGGTGGAACGGAGCATTTTGAGCTTTGGCGATGTAAACACAGTAATAATAAAGAATTGCTCAAATGTGTGAATGAAACAAAACAACTCCAGGTCTGTTTTTAATGAGGTAACAACATTAATAACGGGGCTTAAAGCTCACAAAAGTCAAATTTCTATTAATCTCACAACTCTACTTCACGATGTCCTCAGATCCTCCGCAGAGCCCCTGTTTGTACTTCGTTTTACACTTGTAGTACTCCGAATACTAAATATATTTCAAGCAGGTATTTGGCGTGAACACTTTGCGAATCATTGACATACAGGAATACACAGGATACAGGAAGTGCTCCGTGTTTTTAAACGCCACACCTTCACTAGAATCATTTGCATAATGTCAGCTCTGGAACTGCCAAACTCTGCTGTACTAAAGGTGAAAGGAACCTGTTTGGTTTATTTTACTTCATGACATCACAAGGTGGAACAAAGCAGTTTGAGCTTTGGACTAATTATCCAGGATTACCCATGTGGCCAGTTTTATCAAATCAAACTTTCTGAATGATAATTTCGCTCTTAAATGTTTTATTTTTTCTGTTATTATATATTTTTTCTAGTTTATAGAATACTGGCAAATATTGATTGAATAATGTTAGCTATAGCATCTGGATCGGGTGTTATGATTGATTTGGTGTATATACCTTTAATTAATTAACCCTGCTACTCTCTGTGCCTTTTAATTGTCCCTCTGATATAAGTAAATAAAATAAACAACTGACAACTGACATTTAGAGGCATTAGCTAAATAATTACAGCTTTCGTAGTAAGCTTATGTAACCATGTAAATAGTGGTTTGACTCGATGCGAATTACAGTTATTAAATCTTATTAAATTCTCTTTGTACTGTAACATGCTCCTGTTATTACTATATTACGTAAAACCAGTGGTGGAATGTATCAAGTAAAAGTAGAAAAGTACTGTACTTAAAGATGCATTGTGCAACTTTCCTGGTGGAAGGTCCTTCAAATGCTTTTCTCCGTGGAGATGTTATTGCTTTGTCTGGAATGTTTCGCAGTATGGCATTAAATCTTTCTATCTTCAGAGCCACTTTTTGTCCTGAAATGACCTACAGTATGGCATTTAATTTAACCATCTCCATGGAGACAAGCAGGCCAAATCACCAGGCCAAATTACAGGTCAGATCTGTGGAGAGGTGGACCTGCTCACAGTAATATTGCATGTTTTTGCGGTAGTTTTGAGAAATAAAAACACGTGTAATTGAATAAATACAAGATACTGTATATGTGTTTAATGCCATACCGTGGAACATCCCAGGCAAAGCGATAACATCACCATGGAGACAAGCAGATAGCGGACACTCCTCCAGAAAAGTTACACAGTGCACCTTGAGAACTTCTGCTAACCTTTTTGATTCTAGCATTTTCCCTTCAGCTGTAAGCAATGAGGGCATTACCATTGATTCTGTGAGTAGCGGGTCGTCGATACTGAACCACGGGGGAGTTTTTGAGCGAGCACCATTCAAAAGAAGACAGATTATGCCTTTAATTTATCATTTATATAAGCATTTTGGATACTTGGCCTGTTTTATGGTTCAGATCATGTATGGAGAACATGTTTCATTAAAGAAGGCTGGATTTTAACGCTCATTTCTGCCTAAAAAGTGCATTGTGTAACTTTTTTGGTGGAGGGTCCGTCGCTTTTCTCCTTGGAGGTGTTATTGCTTTGTCTGGAATGCTTCACAGTATGGCATTAAACCTTTCTATCTTCACGGAGACCAAACCAGACCAAGACACAGGTCAGATCTGTGGAGAGGCGACCCTGCTCACAGTCAGAACACCTGTTTTTCTAGGTATTTTTGAGCTATAAAACCACCTGTAATTTAATACATGTAAGGTAGAGCTGTTTAAAGCCATACTGTGGAACATTTCAGACAGAGCAATGACATACCCATAGAAACAAGAAGGTGACAGACTCCCAACCAAAAAGTTACACAGTGCACCTACAGGCGATTAAAAAAGTGAAAAACAGAACTAGTTCACTTTCCTTATGGACTTACCTTATGTATTTTGACTGTCCTAATTATTCACCGCGATGAGTTTATTAGCTCTTTTCCCAACAAGCTAACTACTAGCATGCTACTACACCCTTCCTGATTACCTGACAATAAAATGCTTTCTAATTAGATGCAGCAAACTTATTTTGACCTCAGGAGCTGCTTAATACAATATACCTGTATTGGGACAAGACACATTCTGCTCAAATACTTTTAACAAACCCAGAGGAGCAATTTGCATTCAGTTTCCTCAATGGATGGATGGATAGATGGATAGGTAGGTAGGTAAATTGATAGGTGGATAGATTGGTTAATGGGTAGATATGAAGGTGGATAGGTGGATGGATATTTTATTGATCCTTTATTGATGTTTGTTTACTTCTTTCACCGTCCTACCAAACAAGATTTCATAAACATGCAAGAATAAGACTGCACACTACTAACGGATGGCTCAAATGGCTCAAAAGTCGAGTTAGCGTTTCCATGACGACGAGCGCGAGACTCACTGTGGATTAAAATCTCCAGTTCAGATTCTGACTTTCCTTTTCGTGCACACAGATTATGAGCGGCATGTTTTTGGAGGGGATCAGGACTAAGCAGGAGTGACATCTGTTTGCTGTTAGCACGGACGCTAGCACAGATCAACAGTTTGGTGATTTTTATTTTCGCTAGATTCTCTTCTTAAAGGTTTTATATTACATAAAATTGCCACTTGTGAGCTTTAAATTAAACATGACTAACATGCAAGTCAGTATAGTCACATTTTCTTTGTGTTTTGGTCATTTTTAAGCCTCTTTTCTGTATTTTATTACAATTTATGCCTCTCTTTACTGTTGGCAGGTCAAAAATAGGGACACGTCGGACATTTCTTGTATAAAACTGGGACAAATCAAAGGTTTTGGAAAAATCTGCTGGGACAGGGGACACAGGGCTCAAAACTGGGACTGTCCCGGATAAATAGGGACGTCTGGTCACCCAAGTCATGTTAGAATGTTGTTACCTCATCAAAAACATACCTGGAGTTGTGTTTTGTTTCATTCACACGTTTGAATAATCGTTTCCTTTTAATTCCAGGACTGAAATGATCCAAATGATTCTAGTGAAGGTGAATGGAGTTTAAAAACACAATGGAGCACTTCCTGTATTACCACATGACATCACAAGAACTATAAAAGATGTTACAAATAAACAATAAAGGTAACATGTCGATCTAAATATGTTTTAACTGTCAAAACCCCCTCTTTAAGTGTAGTACAGTAAAATATTAAAATACCCTCAGATTTTTTCTCTTATAAATTACCAAACCACAAGATTTCCATTTTGTTTCTTGAATTATTTTCTCATTGCATAATTATGTAAATGTCTATCGCCACAATGACATGACTTTGTTTGACTTTCTGAAAATATGTGGAGTCTTCTTAAAAACGTTAAAACTTTCATTGGTTTGAATGTAATTTCAAACTACTAACAATGTGAAATTTGTTTTAGTTATTAAACTACAGGTAAAAGGAGCTGTTAACTTGAAAACTACCACTACATGACATCACAAAGTGGAACAGAACATTTTGAGCTTTGAAGCTAACAGACTAATAATTAAGAGTAACTCAAACATGTGTGAATGAAACAAAACACAACTCCAGGTCTGTTTTTGATGAGGCAGGAACATTATAACATGTCTAAAAGCTCATATTAAAGGTGCACTGTGTAACTTTTTTGGTAGCGGGTCCACCACTTGCTTGTCTCCATGGAGATATGATTGTTTTGACTCGAATGTTCAACAATATGGCATTTAAACGTGTCTATTTTGGATGTTATTTCATTATAACCACATGAAAATACCACGAAAGACAGTTATTCTTAGATACACTGAGAAGCCTCTCCGTAGATCTGACCTGTATCTACACCTAGTTTCACTTCTGCTTATCTTCATGTAGATAGATGAGTTCAATTAATGCTCGACTGTGGAACATTCCAGGCAAAGCAATAACACCTCCATGGAGACAAGCAGTTGGCGTGCACACAGTCAGTCTTGTGTAATAACTGAAAAATAATCCACTACAAATTGTTAACTAGATATTCTGTAATTGCTTTCTAGAAATACAAGTCCAGATTTGACTTGCTTCTCACCTCAACTGGCAGGCTTTTTTTTTTTATTCCTAGTGTCTTCAATCATTCCGCACCCCAGACAGGATCAACGCCGCAGGGAGGAGGTTGGAATTCACACATATAAGGAATTTCACCTTCGCTTTTCCTCATAGTACCTACAGTCTTGGGTTGAACCAGGTAGTTCCGTAATAGGATCAGACTTTTAATTGTGGCGGACGGGAGAGTGGGCAGACATAATGTTGGCCTGATCACCGTAATCAAGGCAGGCAGGTCGAGAAGGAAGTCATGTGGTTAGCCTCACGGGGGGTATGTATGGAGCTGTTAGAGTATGGCGACGGGTCAAGGACGGTAAAGTAGGCGATAATATTGTATATGATATATATGTTGATTTGAAACTGAATTTAAATTACATGGTTACAGATGGATATTTTGCTTGTTGAGGATTTTACCCAACATGACGTGCAATAAATAAATACGTGAATAAAACATTTATGTAGTAAGTTTACGTCGACATAGTGAATAATAGAAGTTATTTATAGGGCTGGGTACCAAAACTCAGTTCCAAGTTGAAACCGACCGAAAAGGTTTGGTGAATACTGGTACCGAAAAACCAACTTTCGGTTCTTTGGCTTTACATGCCCGTGTCAATGAGCCAGTAAATACCGCCACAATTTATCAGCAGCACAGGTGCTCATGTGTCACGACACGACTGAAATGTATGGCACAAACGGCACTCACCTTTAACATAGTCCTGCATGTGTCCAAACAAAGCGCGGTGTGTCATCTTACTGGCAAAACAGAAGAGCTGAAGAAACGGCGTGCAGCGTAAAACTTATATCCACCCGAAAATACCAATTTGGGGCCTTAGCAGTGTCTCAAAGTCAAAGTGTTGTGTGTGATAATAAATCCACATCCAGTCACAGTCTGTAGTGTCCGAGTGAAGTCGAAGCCAAACAGTTAATATGAACCAAACTCCGCCAAAATCCTCGTCCTCCTCATTTCGGGTAAGACCGTAATTCCCAAATGCAGTGTTTATAGCGTATGTGAAACCATGTAAAGTTCTCTGTAGTTCTCCGTGTAGTAAAAGCGTAAAGTTATTTACCAAAACAAAAAACACGTGCTCCTGTGATGTAAAGTGCCATACGCGGTGAAAGCAAAAGTGAATACAGGCGCTGAAAAAAGAACCAGTCAGGAACCGGTATCGAAAAGCAGGTATCGTTAAAGTACTGGTATCGAATTTATTCAACTCGCTATACCTCAAATCGTACTGCAGTACATAAAAGTAACAAACATCAACATAGAAAAAATACTCATGATAAAACTGACCCCCATCTTTTTTCTTTTATTCAGTCTTATAAGTCGATATAGTGATTATCGTGACAAGCTTACTGGATTTTAACAAATAAGTGATGTTTTTTTGAACATATTCCACAAAATCATATTCCAGTTGGGATAAGGGCGCTGTACGTGATTTTTACCGTCTTAAAAATGTGAAAAACAGAACTAGTTCATTTTAAAATGTTTGCATTGGTCCAAAGTTATTACTCACTTCCTAATCCTAACAGTGATCAGCGTTATACTTGGTTTATGGACAACAACAAAAATAATCATAATTATAGTCTAACTTCAAGAGCTACTTTTATAATATATGCTGTATGTAGTCCTTTTTTCCATATTTGTCACCCCTTGTGCCCTCTTGAACAATTGTGAATTCATGGAGGAGTATGAACAGATCACAAATGTCATCTTTGCTTCTTGACGGTCCCTCCTCTCTACAGCCTGTCCTTTACTCGTATCTCACCACTCCGAGATGTCCGCCTCCTCCGTGCGGACTCCAACCGCTAATCTAATCTGCATGCATCTAAACGCTGGTCCCATGGAGGAGATGGAATAAAACATGGCTTTACTCCTCTATTTGTTTTGCTGCGATGTTATCCGTCTCCAGTGCGGCGTTTCTACTGTAATGAAATGCTTTTTAAATTCAGCAGTAGGCCTGGGGGAGCCGATTCTTATCAAAGTCCATCCCTGGTATAACAAGAGGAGCGGTTATGTCAGCAAAAAACGAAAACCATACCTGCATTCATAAAGTCTGACAGTGTAGACTAGAGAACTGGCTCTGGAGCTATGGGGGTAGTGTGTTTTGATCTGGCCTGTTGGATTCAGCGACAAAAACACTTTAGGGACTTGTTTAAATCGCTGTGCTGTGTTTTTGTCCCTGTTGGCTTTGCTTATAAGAAAAGTGTAATACCTTGGGGAAAAATAATACTAAAAATCAGTGGTGGAATGTAAAGAAGTAAAAGTAATTAAGTACTGTACTTGAGTATTCGTTTTAGGTATCTGTACTTTATCTGTATACTTAAGACTTAGACTTACTTAGACAAACTTTATTGATCCACAAGGGAAAGAACATTTTAAAGTTTATATTTTTTACTTCACTACATCTGAGAGCAGATATCTGTAATTTGTAAAAAAAAAAAAAAAAAGGCTACAGGGTCATTTTTACACATTTGTAGTTTGAGCAAACAAAAATACACAAATAAAACAAATCTTTATTAAAATCACTGCATTTGAAGCTTTATTACATCTCAAAATTTGGGCAAAATACTTTTACTTTTTACTCTTTAAGTACATTTTTAAATGGGTACTTTAATACTTAATATTCAAGTGAATTTTTTATCCTATACTTTTACTTTTATCTATTTCTTTGCTCTGGTATCTGTACTTTTACTTGCGTAACATGGCTGAGTATGGGGGTAGTGTGTTTTGATTTGGCCCGTTGGATTCAGCAACAATTTTCTAACACCTTAGGGACATGTTTAAATTGCTGTGCTGTGTTTTTGTCCCTGCTGGCTTTGCTTGTAAGAAACTTTAATACCAAGGAATACACGTGGGAAAAAAAATCACAATAAAAATCCATCTTCATTGGACTAAAATGTTTAAATAGAGATGGGAGATGTATAGTAAATGGTTCTTTTGGAAGTATATAAAATAGAATACTGAATGTATAATTTATAATCTCTCAGCTCTTGAGGTCAAAACAAGTCCGTCTGTACTGTGTGCCTCTAATTATAAAGTGTTTTATTCTCCGATAATCAGGAACTGCACGCTTAGTATGCTAGTATGCAAAGAACTGCCTTTGGCGCTAAGGGGGTAATGTGTTTTCATATGGGCAGTCGGATTTAGCGACAGTTTTATAACACCTTAGGGGCTTGTTCAAATAGGTATAGACTGTATAACGAAGTGGAGTAAGGGAGGGTGACGTTAGTATTCTGCTCCAGTCAAATAAAGCTCATCGAGGCTGCAGTTATAGGGGCTAATTGGAGCAGAGTTCCATATTAGGAATAGGAATTGATTTTTGGACAAAATATAAACGCCAGGATCATGCAGAGCGGGTTAATACGAACATTTTAAGACCAAAATGACAAGGCTCACAGCAGTAGTTACAGAGAGGGGCGACCTTCTTTCAACCTGATGCACACCCATGCTCACTTCCTATTTGAAACGCGGTGGCTAGGGGGTTAGCTATGTCAGCTATAGCCATTTTTGTCCATGTAAATTTGTCTTGCCCCTGTACAGATTCAAGAGCTGCTTATACAATGTCCAATAATCAGGAAATGTGCTCTTGGCTTGCTAGTTGTCATTGGCTTTACCATGACGGCAACATTCCCTTCCATTATACTACAGATAACATTTTAGCAAATTCTCATACCTGCTTTTTTCTCACTCAGAATGTTTAGAATTCACCAGCTCGCTATGTATATGAACTTTTTACCAATCAGAAATGACTGCAGACATGAATGATGGATGATTTTCACAAAGCTTTTAGAATGTAAATAAGCTCTAAGCGACCTGTTGAGACCGCAGAGAAATCAAACATGAGTCATTTGAGTGTGAAAGACGAGCCCGGGGTGGCGCTGCTCTGATGCTGATGATTGGGTGTTCCTGGTTTGATAGAGCCGCTCTGTGATGCTGTGGGTAATCTGAGACTGTGACGAGGGCTGGATGATGCAGACGCTTGGAGGAGATTTGCTGGAGCTGTGTCTGGTGTAGTTGACTGGATTTCACCTCCTAAGCAGCCTGAAATATGAGAAAACAGAAAAATGGTACATTTTTCTGTTTTCTCATATTTCAGGCACATTGTAGCGCGCAGTTTTGGGGCCAGGTTTTGTGCCATTATAATTCACCACAATTAGAAGATGATAGGGATGAGAGAAGATAAAATCATCACAAGATTGTGAATACATAAAAAAATGATTTTGTGAGATTGTGTTTACAAAAAAACTGTTTAGTGATCAGTTAAATCTCTTATAGTTCCGAAAGTAGAACTAGAATGGCAACAGAAAATGTGAGGCCAAAATTCGCACAGTTTATGTGTTAGGAATTGTGTTAAAATCTCGTCTTGTCTCGTTCTTATGAGCCCTCTCATATTGTGGAAACTCTGTCTCATCCCACTCCTGCAAAATTATGTGTTGTATAGTGTTATAGTAGATGGGTTAGCAGAGTGGTTAGCACCATGCCCTGGACTTTGTGGGCTCTTTGAGTAGAATTGGAATAAACTCATCGTGTCTGAGAGAGATGGCTATGGAGTTTTATTGTAAATTAATAGTTTATCGCTTCTGCAGCTCAGAATAAATCAAATATTTGTCTCATGCAGAGTGTGTTCTTACTTGACTAATCCTTTTCTCCTTCTCTTACAGGGCCCTGGTGTGAGGAGCAGCCTTCATTGATCCAACCATGCCCCCCAGGAACAGACCTCCACACCGCCCTCTCTGTCACTGAGCACCATGCCCGTCTTGCTTCATCCTCTGAGGGGCACAGCTGCCCTCACGCTGCCCTCCCTCTTCACATAGGCCTCAAAGTCGTTGTATCTCCACAGACATGGCTTCATTGCTCATTTATTCCGACCCCTTGCAGAGTAATGTGAGGTGAGACTTGCCCTTTCCCCCCTTGAAGAGCTCAGTGGAGATATTGCAGCAGGAGAGCACTGCTTTTTGCTTCATATTAGCGTCGGTGCGCTGCTCCTGACAAGGTCGTATCATGGCTGCTGCTGACGCCCGCCCGTGTCTGCCTGGGCGAGGAGCGGACTGAAACATGCTGCGTACCGGCGGAGGGGGCGGCTCCACAGGGGGCCAGCCATGGGTGCTGCGCCGCGTCCGTCTCACCTGGCTCAGCTTCATGCTCTTCTTCATCCTGGTCTTCTTCCCGCTCATCGCCCACTACTACTTGACCACCATCGACGAAGCCGGGGGGCCGGACAAGCGCATCTTTGGCCCGCGGCCCGGAGGGGAGCTGTGCGAGGCCAAGCACGTGCAAGACCTCTGCCGGATCCGCGAGTCGGTTTCTGAGGAGCTACTGCAGCTGGAGGCTAAGAGGCAGGAGCTCAATGGAGAGATTGCCCGACTGAACCTGCGAATCGAGGCTTGCAAAAGGAGCATCGACAGCGCGAAACAAGACCTCCTACAGCTTAAAAACGTCATCAGCCAGACGGAACATTCGTACAAAGAGCTGATGGCGCAGAACCAGCCTAAATTATCACTTCCGGTTAGATTATTCCCAGACAAGGAGGATCCAGGAATGCCTCCACCCAAATCATCCCGCTCTTGCCGCCTTCATTCCTGCTTCGACTACGCCCGCTGCCCTATCACCTCCGGCTTCCCTGTGTACGTCTATGACCCTGCTTCTTACCCATGGGGAGAACTTGTAGATCCACTTGTGAAACAGGCTTTTTTGGCAGCAGCAAAAAGCAACATCTACATAACTGACAACCCCAGCATCGCCTGTCTTTACTTGGTACTTGTAGGCGAGCTCCAGGAATCCTCCAAGCAACCACCTCCTTCAGATCTGGAAAAGCAGCTCAAAGCTCTTCCATACTGGAGGAACGACGGACACAACCACGTCTTGGTCCATTTCTCCAGGACTTCCACCATTCAGAACTTCCTGTACAACGTGAGCACGGGGAGGGCGGCGGTGGCGCAGTCAACCTTCCTGGAGCAGCAGTTCCGCCAGGGGTTTGACTTGGTGGTTTCGCCACTAGTCCATGCGCTTTCAGAGCCCAACTTCTTAGAAATCCCTCCGCAGGTTCCCGTCAAGAGGAAGTACCTGTTCACTTTCCAAGGGGAGCGGGTGGAGTCTCTAAGGACCAGTTTGCAAGAGGCACCTCCGCAGTCGTTCGAAGAGGAGATCGAAGGGGACCCACCTGCGGACTACGACGACCGCATCATCGGCACCTTAAAAGCGGTTCAGGATAGCCACTTGGATCAGGTTTTGGTGGAGTTTACCTGCAAGAGTCCTCAACCGAGCTTGCCTACCGAGTGGTCTCTTTGCGGGACCAGGGAAGACCGCTTGGAAGTTCTTAAAGTTTCAACCTTTGCTTTGGTCATTGCACCAGGAGATGGACAAGTCATCGCTTCAGCTGGCTGTGGCATGAGGCTATTCGAAGCACTAGAAGTTGGCGCAATACCTGTAATTTTGGGCGATCATTTAAGACTCCCATACCACCACTTAATCCGTTGGAGTGAAGCGACTATTATTGTCCCCAAACCCCGAGTGACAGAGCTACATTTTCTGTTGCGTAGCTTGTCAGACAACGACCTGCTAGCAATGCGGCGGCAGGGGAGGTTCTTGTGGGAAGCTTATTTTTCAACATCAGAAAATGTCCTAAATACTATTCTAGCTAGCATCAGAACTAGCATACAAATCCCAGCAGCTCCAATCAAAGAGGAGCCCGTGCAGGAGATCCCACACAAGGCTGGTAAGATAGCCGGGACGGATGCTAACCTAGCCGACAATGCTGACCTTGATTTGGGGCCAGTGGAGACCGAGCCTCCGTACGCCTCACCACGGTTCCTCCGAAACTTCACCTACACAGCGTCAGACATCTACAGGTGAGACTGTCAAATGTTTTTTTTGTTTTTGATTATTGTTGAGATGGAACTTTGTCATTGTTAATTACACCAATCTTTAGTTTATTTTCAATTACAGTAATAGCTTTGTAGTTGGTACCCTTATTTAATTATTTAAAAAAAAAAAAAAAGTAAGATAAACGATAAAAAGGGTTGTATATTTCAGAATATATTGAGATGAAAAGTCCCGGGGCATTTTTTTTTAGATATGGGTTGTTATTATTAGGGGTAGGAAAATTGGCATGTTTTTCCTTTTAATTGTGTTAATTAATTTGACACATTATTACTTATTAAATGCTTTGTTTATCAAGGCTATGGCATGGAATATTTAATTTTCTTCATTCATAGGCCTATGTCAAGGTGAATAGACAAAATACTAGGGTATTTATAAACAACTTTGTCAGTGAAGATATGTTTAAGTGTTATTCAAAGTTTTACTCTATGTAATATGTCGAAATTGACAATTTGGTGCATGTTAATTCAAATTGCACCATAATTAAGATTAACTGCAATTAATTAGGCTGTTTTTAATCACCTTTTCATATCTGTGATTCATTAATTTCTTTGTTTTTTCGCCCGCCCCTAGTTATTATTAATCAAGATTAGTTAATTCAGCCTGTTTCAAAAGGGAATCATTTAGTTATTATAGAAACCCAGGTATCCTACAGTTTATACAGAGCTAAAACAACATATATTACATTGAAATCACCCTTTGTTCTTACGGTTATCCTTCTAAAATTATTATGGATCTAATGTTACATCCACAATCCCATTTACTTCCATTTCTGATTTCTGTACAGGACGTGGAACCGTGCGCCAGGGCCTTTCCACCTGTTCCCCCACACCCCTCTAGACCCCGCCCTGCCCTCAGAGGCTAAGTTCATGGGCTCGGGCACCGGGTTCAGGCCGATCGGAGGTGGGACGGGGGGTTCGGGGAAGGAGTTCCAGGCTGCTCTGGGTGGGAACATGCCCCGGGAACAGTTCACCGTGGTGATGCTGACCTACGAGAGGGAGGAGGTGCTCATGAACTCGCTGGAGAGACTCAACGGGCTGCCCTATCTCAACAAAGTGGTGGTGGTGTGGAACTCGCCCAAGCCCCCTTCAGAAGACCTGCTGTGGCCTGACATCGGACTGCCCATAGTGGTGAGAGACAAAACAGTGTTAAAAACAGGTGGATAACATAACGTAAGAGTAACGTTACTTCAAAATAATATTACTTGAGTAGAAGTACAGCAGTGGTCCAACAACTAAGTAGCAAGAGTAAAAACGTATTTGGGAAAAACTACTGCTCAAGAGTAACTTTAGGACTGCGTTAAAATCAGAAGTGGTTAGAGTAGCCAAAAAGCTGTAACGCTACTTCAAAATAATGTTACTCAAGCAGAAGTAAAAGGTAGTGGTCAAAGAAGTAAGTAGTAAGAGTATAACAGTATTGGGAAACTAGTACTCAAGAGTAACTTAAAGAGTAGCTTTCAGGGTGCATTAAAGTCAGAAGTGGGTAGAGTAGCCAAAAAATGTACTCAAGTAAGTGTAATGTTACTTCAAAATAATATTACTGAAGTAAAAGTACAAAGTAGTGGTCCAGAAAGGAAGTAGTAAGATTAAAAACGTATTTGGGAAACTACTACTCAAGAGTAACTTTTGAGATGTAACATGTGATTTGGAATTTGAAGTTAATGTAATTTGAAGGACAAAACATTAAATAAAGGACAAAATGTGGCACAAAAAAACAAACAAAATCATATCTGTAGGACCTCTGCAAAAAATACTGTCAACATAAAGATTTTGTCACTTGTAGACTTACTTTTACTCAAGAGTACGGTTACTTCAATAAAAAAAACAAAAAATACTCAATTAGGAGTAAAAATATGCTGCTAAAAGTGAAATTTCAGATCTCATTTTTTAAAATAACCAAATATTTTTCTCTCCAATTTGTATGCATTTTTACTTATTGACGTTGAATCTATACAGGAATCAGTAAAGAAACAGAATAGGCAACATAAGTGAGAGCTTTGTGCACAAAGAAACGTATTTGACATCTTTAATAAGTTAGTGTTTTAATTATTATTGTAGTGCAGCGGTTTATTTAGATTCGTAATTCCAAAGGGTAAACACACTCCCACTCTTGAGTTTGAACAAATTTTAAACAAATCTTAGCCTTGGTCATTTCTCTCTGTGAATAGTTTATAGAGGAAAAAATAATTCTCATATAAATAAATGTAAAAGTCTTCTAAACGGCTCTTTGATATGAATGGACCCAAAAGATTCAGATCCCATAAAGGAGCCGAAAGTCCCATTACTAACAGAAACCTGTTCTTTAACCTTCAGAAACGTCACTGTACTAACCACTAATCACGCTAATTGCACGGCACGGCAAGGCAAGTTTATTTATAGAGCGAAATTCATACAAAGTAAATCAAAGTGCTACACAAAGTAAATCAAAGTGTAGCTTAAGCACACAATGCCAGGTGGGGATTAGTCATCTGGCATCGCTACCAACTACCATCCTCTTCTGCTACTCAAATATACTGCACACGTTGATGGAGCTATTTTTTAAGTGTAAAGTCTTTGTCTTGTAGAGGTGGAATTACGCAAACTCAACTTTTTTGAGGTGTTATAACCTTGTTCCCTCGTCAAAACAGGATTTATTTGTCATCCATTCATGTTTGAGTAATCGTGCCGTCTCTCCTGGGCCTTATTCAAACCCTCGTCACGGATTCGCTGTGAGATTCTGTCCAAAACTCGGCCCACAAACCTACGTCACCCATGCTTCAGCTTGACAATTTTTCATAAATACACAAAAACATGAAGCAAAACAACTTCAGCAGCCTGATGCAAAGTGCAGTAGTTTCATCAGCGGGATGTACTGAAACTTATAAAACATATTAATATATTGTTTTTGGCAAAGATAGCATTTTCAAACAATAAAGTAACATGATGATCTAAATATGTCATGTGTTAACCCTATAGAAATGTAATATCCCCTCTTTAATTACCACATCCTGGCACTATAATCCATTTTGTCTTCTTGTAGCAACCGATAACATAATAATGGCCAATAATGCAATAACAGGCCAATAATGACTCCATTATTGGCTCCAGTTTTTACATTATCAGAGAAAATGTTCCTTGTCAGTCCTTAGATATAATAATAACGCAAAAATGTAAGTGTTCGTGTTTCTCACTGCGGTATAAACGGCACAAGGTCCTTCAGGTGGCTCTTCAGTTTGTGGGTTTGCCTAATTTACACTTCATTTTATCCACTATTTTGTCCTTCTTTGGATAATTGGTGGTTTAGAACTACAGTGGAAATGGTGTAGTCCGCTTTTCGACCTGGTTTAGCCCTAGGTTGGATTACAACCTCAGGGGCTGTGGATGCGTAGTGACCCATCTCTGTGATCTTCTTGCTAGTCTTGGTCAGCACTACCTTCGCAGGAGGGTTTGACCTATGGTGATGTTTTTTGGGTTGATGGGGGAAATCCGAGTGCCCAGAGGAAACCCACACAGCCACAGGGAGAACATGCAAACCGGGGTTAGAACCAGTTAGAACCTTCTTGCTGTGAAGCGTGAGTGTTGGGGTGAGCAACTGTGTGAAAAGATTGAGAACTGCTGACTTAGTACATTATTTGTAAGACTTGGGTTATTGGGTCACTATAATTTTTTCCATTAACCTTTTAACCTTGGCCGAAATGATTGCGTTATTGGCCATTATTGCGTCATCGTTTCTTTCTTAGTCCTCCTAGCCCCTCTTTGTAAACTGTTCCGACTGATTTGAGTTGTCTGTGGTCCTCAGGTGGTTCACACGGAGAAGAACAGCCTGAACAACCGCTTCCTGCCCTGGGACGCCGTGGAGACCGAGGCCATCCTGTCCATAGACGACGACGCTCACCTGCGGCACGACGAGATCATGTTTGGATTCAGGTACGTCTGGCAGCGTAATCGCTATATCCACTTACCGTTCAGTACATGAAAGCTGGAACGATATATTTTGGGGCTCAATATTTATCGTCGGTACATTTTCTTGGGGAGATTTTGTAGTATTTCAATTACATTTGAGTTGTGAAAGGGTGAATAACCTTTTCTGGCTTATTATTGACCAATAATAGTACATTCTTTTATTTATGTTGCAGCTCAGGCCTTTTGAATGAAACTGTCTATTTAAACACGGTTCAGTGGGATTATCTCGCTTTGTGTCAGTGGCATAAAGTAGTTTCAATATTATCGTTTATCGCAGTATATCTCTGTAGCGATTAGGGTTGTTCCGATACTGATACTTGTATCGGCAAAAGCTCAGATACCGCACATTTTTCAGTTATCTGAATCGGCGAGTACTCGGACCAAATCAAAGATCTGATACCACTCTGTATTTTCCTGAATGAGGATCTGTAGATGTTTCTCGGTGGCTAATGCTACTGCTAATGCCCTTAGCAGGTTAAACATAGACTGTGGAGGCTTTGCAGACACTTAAAACATGCTGATAATGAAAGAAAAGACGTGTGTGTGTGTTACCTCTTTGATACCTTCATTTAGCCTTTAGTGTGGACGCTGAAATCGGTAGAGAAACAGCGGCAACAGCGCTAACTCGGACTTTGTTTACTTTGCATAATTGGCCCTGTGCTCTGAGGACGAGGGTCTTTTTACAGGCCTCGCTGTAGAAAGTAACGAAGTAGAAAAGTACAAGTGCTTAAGTACTCTAAGGCCAAGTATCAGTAACGGATCGGATCCAAAAAATAGTTTCGGATCAACACTAGTAGCGATATATTGTGATTCAAATTGTGTCATCGTGACAGGCCTAGATTCAGGTCAGTAGCTCTGAGTTTTAAAATGGAATACCATTTTCACTCAGACATTTTATAAAGAAAGTGTTTTACTGACTGATTAAACCATCACTTAACAAAATGGGGTGTTTTTTTGTTTTTTATATCAATCTAACAATAACTATTATGTATTTTAGACATGTTTTGGTCCTTGTTGTCATTATGGCCGCGAGGTAACATGGAATTACCTCTACTTATGTCACATCAGCTGCCCACGTACAACCAGGAAGTCAAATCGTTAAAGAGCCTATTTTCTGATCTACGTTATAATGTTTCCTTATTATAAACATACCTGGAGTTGTGTTTTGTTTTATTCACACATGTTTAACACATGATTTCAGCCCTGGAGTTGCCCATCTCTACTGAACTAAAGGTAAAAGTAGCTGTTAACTTGAAAACTATCACTTCATGTAGAGATGTACACAGACTAATAATAAAAGGTTACTCAAACATGTGTGAATGGAACAAAACACAACTCCAGTGTGTGTGCTGTTGTTTATAACATGACTTAAAGCTCACGAGTCAGTTTTGTGTAATAAAGGATAAAGGAGGAAGATCAAAATGTTAAGAAATACAAAAAAAACGCCTTCAAATCTTAACTCTAATGATGTTCACTACGTTTTAGTGAAATGGGCAGTCTGACTTGCAACATGCCACATGGGTCAGAGCATTCCTTTTCAAGAGATGACGCAGGTCGTGCCAATTATGAGTCAGGTTAGACTTGTGCTTTACAAGCTTGACAGAAAAATGTTGTGTATTGGATATTGGTTTTCAAATATCGGTTCAGTCGATATCCTGGATAACCACATAAATTGATGTAATAAGGCTGTTTACTGGTAATAGTCGGCCCAGAAAGTCTCAAAATGTTTGAATTTTATTTACGCAAAGCTGTTCTAGAGTTACTTGAAAGATAAATAACAGTTACATAACACATTAGGATTAGTTTTGTCTTATTTTATTTTTGTTTAAAGGAAGTAAATGCTGTTTTCAGTCGCTACACGGGTATCAAGTGATTTCTGGTATCGGTAGATCCTTAAAGCCATAGTATCGAAATCGGAATTGAAAAAGCTGGATCATGCGGTTTGGAGCAGATTGAAGACTTTGGGGGAAGAAATTTGACGTTTTAAATGGCAATTATTTAAAGTCTCTCTCGTTCATGATTAGGGTTATCAAAAATATTGAAAAACAGATACTAATCGATACTAAAACCAAGTTAACAAGTATCGATACTGAAAAAATCCCATAAACAAAACACAATTTGACCTTTCTTGAACAGTTTTAGAGTAATCCTCAATTTCAGTTCAACACTAGAACCACACGCAAACACGTTGATGCTCTGAGTGTCCCCTCCCTTTGCTCCCTGCGTTTAGTCACTCCCCCTTCAGAGCGCGGTCACAACACAATCAGCATCCCGCTAATGAAACTACTGCACTTCACATCAGGTTTGTCAAGTTGCTGTGTACAGTTTTGTATCATGTTTTTGTGTATTTATGGAGAATTGTCGTGTGGGAGCGTGGGCGACATCTATTGGCTAATTGTTTTTTAAGCCTCCATATATTTTTACTACAAACTGCGTTCACATTCCTTACATTTTTAATCACAATCTGTCACCACTCTGAACGTAACTTCTTGTTTTCATTTGCTTGACTTGAGATGTTAAGTAAGCTAACTGCAGGAGTTTGGATGCCCTCCCCTCTGCGCTCTGTACCGACGCAGCGTGTCCAGGCAGGCACACACTATACACGTTTAGCCTGTGTGTGTGTGTGTGTGTGTGTGTGTGTGTAGTTTTGTGCACAGGGCAGTTGTCAGGATTTTTCCCAGAATCTGTCAGGAATGTAGCCGTGTGCAGCCCAGCCCTTGTGACGTGGACTCCAAGTGGTCTCATGTGAACTCATCCAGGTCTTTGATGGTTTCTTTTGTTTCTTGGTCTTATTCTGTAGTTTTAGAGTAAGGCAGCACTGTACTGTATATAACATATAATTGATAAAAGATAGAGGCACATGTGGCGGCCCTTTCACACTACACAGAGAAAAAAACCTCTGCACCAATAAGCCTTTAGTCATATGGACGCTCTCACTGTGGATTGATCAGCTGCAATATATTATTTGTTTTGATGACATATAAACAGTGACAGTTTAGCAAAAAAAATACTCAAGTAACAGTATAACATAAAAAGCATTAAAGCACTCATTTAAAAAGATACTTAAAGAGTAAAAAATAAAAGTATTCTGCATGTATTTTGAGGTTTAAAGCTTCAAATGTTGTGATTTTGATTTGTGCAGAATTTTGTTCAACAGAAACAAATGAATAGATCTTTTTTTTCTTTCTTTTATATTTTTTGTATATTTTTGTTTGCTCAAAGTATAAATGTGTTAAAAGCAGCGCCCTCAGGCTTTTCAGCAGGTTTCATACATTAATAAAAACAGTCCAGTTCAAAAACGAAGAAAGTACAGATACCTGCTCTCAAATGTAGTAAAGTAAAAGTAAAAAGTATCCACTTGAAAAAAAGCAAAGTACAGATACCTTACATTTTTACTTAAGCTCCACCACTGTATATAAAGAACAGGTATTTCAAGGTCATTTTAAAAACACAGATGGATTCTCGCGAGTTCAAGTAATGTCAAATTTGGATTTCTGAGCTTGTTCTACTGTTGTGACGCTTCCACCAATCTGTATGGAGTATGAACCTCCCGATAGGTCCCGACTGTTCCAGACCGATGTGTAGAACTCAATTCAGAGTGCTGCACATCAGTCTGGAGTTGCCAGGTTAACATAACATAACATAACAGTGCACCTTTAATCGCAAGTCAAATTATAATTGCAGCACTGGTTTAAAATGAATACAGCTCATGGCGTTCTATCATTTGTTTTGCCCAGCTTTATTTTGTGGTTTTGTCCTTCAACAGAACAAACACTAATAGGATTTATAACCCTGAATAGGCCCTCTACAGTATGGCTTCAGCCAGTTCTGTGCGCTGAGACAATGATAATGCGTTAGCCCAGAGCAGGGGTCTCCAACCTTTCTCCACTGGTGAGATACCTTTACGAAAATGCCAGAGAGCTGCTGATTTCACAAGGTCACAAGAAGTTGAGTAAATATAATAATAAATCGGTTTTATATAGCGTTTTCACGGTAACACAAAGACGCTTCACAATAAAGTAACACTAAAACAAGGACAGACAAAACAGTAATGAGGAGCAGTCACGTGTGGGCGCTGTAGGTTGTGAGGAAAAAGTGTGTTTTGGGCAGTTTTTTGAAGGTGTTTGGTGAGTCTGAGTTTCTGATGTGAAGCGGGAGAGAGTTCCAGAGGGTGGGAGCGTCCATGGCAAAGGCTCGGTCCACCAAGGTCCGGTGAGAAGGTTAAAGTCGGCCGATCTGAGGCAGCAGCAGGGACAGTGGGGCTGGACGAGGTCGGAGAGGTAAGGAGGAGCCTGGTTATGGAAAGCTTTGTAGGTGATCAGGAGGATCTTGAAATTGATGCGCTGTTGATGCGACTTCCAGACTGGAAGGATTCATACAACTGATTGGAGTGAAGGTAACCTTGAAGCTGGGTGGATACAGAACGCTCAAGGATTTTGGATAGGAACGGGAGGTTTGAGATGGGGCGGAAGTTTTTTGAGTATGGGGGTGACTGCAGCAAGCTTCCAGAGTTGAGTGATGAGGTTATAATGTCCATGATGAGTGATCTGAGGCAGGGGAGGCATGTTTTGATCAGGGGAGAGGGGATGGGATCTAGTGCACATGAGGACAGTTTATTCTTGCTGAGGTATTCGGCGAGATCGGAGGTTGAGATGGGTGAGAGGGAGGACAGGCAATTTTGTGAAGTGTTGGACAGGACAGGTTGAGAGTCGGGGCTGGAAAGAGTGGAGGTAGATAATTGCTGGTGGATGTTGTCAATTTTGGAGTGGAAGAAAGCGAGGAAGGTGTATAAGAGCCAGGGTCTTGGATGGGGTACAGTTAGACGTCTATAAAACAAACCATTATCCATTTTTAGTTCACAAAGTTAGGTATCAAAATTATACATTTAGAGTGGTAATAGGCATTTAATTCATCACATTTTAGTTATTCAGCACAATATATATAATTCAGAAAGGTGAGCTACTTGGAACATTTTAGACCCCTGGCCTAGAGGAGCTTTGTGCTAATGCTGTGTACCCTGTATGTTCCAGGGTGTGGAGGGAGGCCAGGGACCGCATCGTGGGCTTCCCCGGACGCTACCACGCCTGGGACGTCAACCACCAGTCCTGGCTCTACAACTCCAACTACTCCTGCGAGCTGTCCATGGTGCTGACCGGAGCCGCCTTCTTCCACAAGGTAAACACGGGACATGTCTTTATGATTTTGATGATTGTATGTACAGATGGGAATAGGGAAAATCTCAGTACATCAGAGAGCTTTGTAAGTTCAGAGGATCAGGTTATTCCCTGTTCTTTAGGCCAATTTTGCAGTTTTTGTGTTGACGTCTAAATATTTGGTCTGTTCATTGGAAATACAATACAATATGGTTATGTTTAATGCTATACTGTAGATTATTCCAAGCAATAACGTAGAGCTAAAAAGACAGACCTCCCACCAGATGATGTTAAGAGTTGTATATTATTTAAATAATTGTAGAAGTGAAAAAGTATTTGTTTCAAAGTAACAGTACTCTTACAATACACCCGTGTCCTCTGTCCTCTGCAGTACTACGCATACCTGTACTCGTACGTGATGCCCCAGGCCATCAGGGACATGGTGGACGAGTACATCAACTGTGAGGACATCGCCATGAACTTCCTGGTGTCACACATCACCCGTAAGCCCCCCATCAAGGTCAGTGACACAGCACCCAAGAGCGCACACAGCACCGAAGAGCACTGCCACGCCATGTACCCCCCAGAGGGACGCATTTCTATTTCAGCCCACACAGCTCTGCAGTTTGTGACAGCTTCAGTACTGCACAGCCATGAAACATCTATAGGCTCGAGAAAATATATGAACGTCTCACTATTTATTATTATTTATACTAGACCAGAAGAGAATCAGTTTGTACTAGTTTGAAAAGGCACTGCAGACCCTCCTGTGTCTGTAAATGAAGCTCCTGCAGTCAAAAAAAAACATAGCTGCGTGCGACAATAATTAAACATGTCTCCATAAAGATTATAAGGACAAAAGTCTGTCACTAGGCTCTATTTGGACATGATAAAGTCAGTATGGCTGAAGTCAGTCTCTTAATGCATTTCACACACCCTAAACATTGTCTTTTAACGTAAGACGACATTGACAAGTTTGGGGATTTTGATAGTTGGTATTTAGATCAGAGACGGTTCCTTTAGGTATTATGGCAAATGGTTTTAGCCCTTAGACTGTATATATAAATGGATATAGCTAAACCACCCAAATTCGCCCCTATGACTGCTAGCCTCAATGAGCTTAATTTGACTGGAGCTGAACACTATGGTTGACGTCACACTCCCATAGTCCATTTTTTTATACAGTCTGTTTTAGCCATAGGACTGAGCAACCCAACCTCCTGTTATATTTATTACAGCTAATCCCAGTGACCCAGTTGTATTACTTAGTCAGTTGTTGTCATTCTAGTAGTTACTAAACCGAATTACAAAAACATTAGACGGCCAAGTTGTTTCTTATGAGAAGAGAATCAGAAGAATCTCATTATCCAATCAGAAATCCAGTATCAGAGACATTACGTCTTACCCTCACGCCATCCTCCTCATTGCGTTCCTCTGCTGTTGGTACAAAATGGCCGACTTTTGTCCCCTGTATTTTCACTGAAAGGACATTCATTGGCTGAGTGCATTTTTACAGAGCTCCAAAATGATTCCAATCACGACCGGGACAAAAATGTCAAACGTCCAGCTCCAGTTCGTAGATTTAATAGCGCTGTAGTGGAGGTGAGGTAAGGACAGGACTGACACAGCGGGGCAATTACTCTCGGATATTAAGCTTTATGAATGATGAATCTAGGACAAATGTGTGTTTTAAAGGACACACATTATTCAGCTTTTAACCATGTCCCCTCATCCAAAACATACCTGGAGTTTCTAAAAAGTCTAAAAATGTCTTCTTTGATGCTCTGTTCAAATTTTGCCTTGATTGTTGCGTCAAAGATAAAACTCCAGACTTTTCTTGCATAGTTTTTACACTCATAAATCAACGCCAGACTCAATTCTACGGTTAAACACGTGGCTCTATTAGCTTAGCATCTTTGACCTTCTGTTTAAAGGGCCCATATGACGCTAGTCCTGATCTGTGTTCTAATGTTGTTTCCTCATCTTAAACACACCTGGAGTTGTGTTTTGTTTCATTCGCACAAACACACAAACCCATGCATATTAAGCCTGTGTTCTTCTTTCAAACAGAAAACACTCTGTTAGACCTTGTGATGTCAGGAGGTGCTCCACTGTGTTTTTTAAACTCACTCGAATCATTTAGATGATTTCAGCCCTAGAATTGCCCATCTGTACTCACTACTGAAGGTAAAAAGTAGCTGTTACTTTAAACTACCGCTTCATGACATCACAAGGTGGAACAGAGCATTTTGAGCTTTGGAGATGTAGACAGACTAATAATAAAGAGTTACTCAAACCATGTGGATGAAACAAAACACAACTTCCGGTATGTTTTTCAGTGTTTCCCATCTGTATATCGAGGAATCGAAGGGACGTAGTCAAGGCGGGGAGCAATTGTTGTCAAGGCAACCGCCCTAACTATAAAGCGCTGCAGGAAAGACTGATTTTAATAAGTTAACAACATTATAGCATGACATAAAGCTCCCAAGAATCCATTTTGTGTAATATAGGACCTTTTAAGTGGTTTGTGGACACTATTTTGTTATACCGTAGCATATCTGCACATAGGGTAATTCATTTCGGCTTGTAATGACTAGCTCTAAGTGAATTTGGTGTAGTGTTACCAGCTGTGGGGAGGTTATTAAAACTGTAAGTGAAAATCCTGACACATTGCGAGTGTGGGTGTTTACATTTCACACTCTAAGTTCCAAAGAAAGTGATGAAGCTGGCTTTGAGAAGACAGTTTTTCTCATAAATACTATAATCAGTATTTAGATAATCAGAGTAACGATAATCGCAAGAGAATTTGGCAATAAAACGGAAATGTGCAGTAACATGTCTCTAAATACATTTGTTGAGGTTTAATGGTGCACTGTGTAACTTTTCTGTTGAAGGGTGCGCCACCTTCTTGTCTCCTTGAAGATGTTATTGCTTTGTCTGAAATGTTCCACAGTAGGTCTTAAATTATTGCCTTGGGAAACATGTATTCATATTGTCAGCAGGCTTGCCTCTCCACAGATCTGGTTGTCTCTGTGGAGATGGTGTATATATGTGTTTAATCTCATGTCAGACTTCTTAAAGGCGCCACCTTCTTGTCTCCGTGGAGATGTGCTTGCCTGAAATGCTCCACATTATGGCAAGTTTATCTCCAAGGAAACGAGCATTACCACTCCAAGTTGCAGGCCAGATCTGTGTAGAGGCAAGCCCACTGCCAGTAAGAATGCATGTTTTTCAAGATGATTTTAAAGGCCCCGGTTACACTATTCTCTGATTTATAATGTTGTTTCACACACACACGATGCAGTTCTTTTCTCAAACTGAAAACACTCTTCCACCTTGTGATGTCATGTGGTAATACAGGAAGTGCTCCACTCCCTATACCTTCACTAGAAACATATGGATAATTTCAGCCCTGGAATTGTCAATCTCAGCTGAACTAAAGGTAAAACGTAGCTGTAGCTTTGGAGATGTAGACAGGCTTATTATCCCGGATTATTCCAACATGAACTCCAGGTATGTTTGTGAGGAGGAAACATTATAACATTGCGTAATATAGCGTAATATAGGCCCTTTAAGCATAATATGAATGCTATTATCTCTCACTAAACCTCCCTTCCCTCTGTTTCGTCTGCTTTCCTTCCAGGTGACCTCCCGCTGGACGTTCCGCTGCCCCGGTTGCCCCCAGGCCCTGTCCCACGACGACTCGCACTTCCACGAGAGACACAAGTGCATCAACTTCTTCGTCAAAGTGTACGGCTACATGCCCCTCCTCTACACGCAGTTCAGGGTGGACTCGGTATTGTTCAAGACCCGCCTACCACACGACAAGACCAAGTGCTTCAAGTTCATCTAGCACCCAGAAAGTTTTGTCAAACGCAGAGCCAAACGTGAGACTGAGAGGCGAGCTAGCGTCACTCTGAACTGCGAAAAGTGGCGAAGGAGCGTGACGCCATTTTGTCTGTCAGATGGAATTTTACAGTTCAAAAGTTGGGTTGCGTTGTGGTACTAGAATGAATGGAATGTTAAATGGAAGGCAGGGGCAGGTATTTTTAGTATTATTACAAATTGGTACTTTGCAGTGACATGGTCCTGTTTAGGAGTTTGATTTTCAACTAGCTCTTGTGACTAATTTTATTTCAGAGGGACTCGTTTAACTCCGCTCAGCTGTCGTAGTTCCAGCTAAGTCAGGTCCCTCTTGTGTTAAAACAAATGAAAGTAACTTGAGTAGTAGAGCGTCAGACAGAGCAGTGCCTACAGTTAGCAGCATACCCCCAGGGAATGTTGATGACATCAGCTGCAAAGTATCAATATATTTTTGAATGAAATATCCAAACAAAGTCCACGTTTCGGTCAAACGTTTGCTGACAGAAGACGTGAAAAGCAACTGGATCATTTTAAGCGGTTTGCAGTGGTCCAAAGAGACAGCAGCTAGCATTCTAACGCTGTACACGCTGACTTATTTTGACTTAAAGAGCTGCTTATACAATATATCTGTAATGAGGCAAGACACATTTTGCTCAAATAAAAAAAAATCAGGTACGGACCATTTTTCATGCAAAATATTCCCGGTAATAAATTAACCAAAAACTGTTCAAAACATCTAAATTATGACCCAAATTCTCCCATAGAACTTCCACCTGCCCTCCATTTAAACTTCCAACTTCGGAATGTTATAATACCACAAGAACACAACCTGCTCTCAACCACTACAGAAATCTCATTTGCACCTGAAGACGAACGAACAAAGTGTGTACAGAGAAATTATCCGAAACGAACTCCGATTTGGACAATGGAGCTGGAATAACACGGGCAGAAACCAGGCTACCACCAGCACCGCAGCCTGTCTAAAACTGTTAACATTTTACAAACTCAAAATCGTGTATAGGATAAGCACTGACGTGAAGAATTTTATTGAATAGTCTTGTTTTTTTATTATTATTAATTATGATGCTGTGTAAATGTACTTTTGGCGTGCCTAATGGGAGACCGTACTACGCACAGTCAGACAAATAGACAAGCCTACAGCGTTCGTTCTTTCACCTGTTAAAATGTGTTCTTATGGAAGCAGGAATTCACTACAACGTCACCACAATGCCTCATAACTGACACACAACCAGCGGCCATCTTGTCACTTCGGTTTCGGGGGTCTCAAATAGGCGGCGTGCGGGCTATTTGCGGTCCTTTTTTGTCATTTTGTGGTCCAAATCTAGGAATCTTGACGGTAAATGGTCACAATTTTATGTACCACTTTTCCACCTTAAAGGCACTCAAAGCGCTTTACATCAAGGAACCACTCGCCCATTCACACACGCATTCATACAACGCTGTACGCAGACGCTAGGGCTGAGGTGGGTCAAGTGTCTTGCCCAAGGATACAACGACAGCATGCATCTGTGGGAGCTGGAATCACACCACCAACCTGTGGGTCATTGGATCTCAACCCCTGATGTTTATTTAGTTCAATAAATTTTTTTTCCTACATTGGACAAAATTAATATCTTCTTTACATTGGTTTATAAATTTAAATAATTATAATATCTGTATTTTAGTGGTTTTATGACAAATTTTACTGATTCAAAATATTTCATGCAATTTATTAAATTACACTTTTTTTTTTTTACATTATTTGTGCAGTTATATTATTTAAATTAAATTATTACACAAAGAAACAAATTTGAACTATTCAAAATTTTTGAAAATTTAATATTGACCAAATTAATTTAAATTTTTACTGTAGATATTTCTTTTTTGTAGGTTTTTTGTTTTTTTTTTTGTAATAAGTGAAGGTTACCATGGTAAACAAGTTGTACTAAAATCAACATAATAATTTTTTACATTTAAAATATTTAATCAATTGCTTGCCCCTGCGGTAACGTGACAAAATGGCCTCTGGTGAATTTGAGACCTCTGCGCTGTAGAACTGCTAAAAACTGTCACTCGTTTTCAAATCATGAGCTGCCAAAATGTACAAATTGTTCATCGCGTAAACAAGCACGGTTTTGAAAAAGCTCCATACGTGTTAAAAATGGTAATAAGAACTGAAAAGCACAATACGACAAGATGGATCATGTCTTTTACTGTAAGCACCTCAGATAGGAAAGCCGCTTTGCATAGACGCTTTTTTCTGTTTTTTGTTTTTTTACAACCTTCATGAATGTTTCTTTGCCAAATGGTACGATGTCTTACAGGGAGTCGCACGGTACCTAGCCAGAAATTAATTTGACCACCAAAATGTAAATTCACTATCCCTTCATCTCATTGGTCAGATAGATTGTGTTTTGACGAAGCTTTAAGTCCCTTTAAAAGATTCTAAAAGGCTGTTTCTGAATGAGGTTCTAGTTGTATTATTTCTTTTTGAGCGATGTTGCAGTCCCTGTATATTTATTGAATATATTATTAAGTTTTTTTTGTT
Source organism: Taenioides sp. WSHXM2023 (assembly GCA_029959045.1). Classification (NCBI taxonomy): domain Eukaryota; kingdom Metazoa; phylum Chordata; class Actinopteri; order Gobiiformes; family Gobiidae; genus Taenioides; species Taenioides sp. WSHXM2023. Next base: position 23,143,193 of record CM057103.1, read on the forward strand.
TTTGTTTTTTTATATAAAATCATGCAATAACAGAAGGCTTGTTTATGATCGGGGCAGAGGAATCCAGCTGTGCCACTGACAGGAAAATCTCACTTAATATGCGTTTGTTACAGGCGATTACACTTGAAATAAATGGGGCAGAAGTGATTTAAGTATAAAGTACAAGTATAAAATGGTAAATTATTGGCAGTGTGAACATGGACTTGGAATATGGGAGAGAAAAACTTTAAAGATCTGCAACATTTTAACCAATTGGGAAGTTTGCAAGTTTTTGTTTGAGAATCAAATGGAAGGTCCTTCTCACTCTAGAAGTAAATTTCCCATTCATTTTTCCCATAGACTTTTAAACATTTGCTGAATTTCGCATTTTAAATTAGCTTTGTGTACTTAAAACAACCAAGTTTGGATATTTGTTACCACCTGGTTAACCTCCACGATGTCATTGAACTCTTAATATTTGGATTTTTTGTCCATGAGAAAAATAAATGGAAAATTTACTTCGACTTTGAAGTAGACTGCAATTCCGGAAGTAAATTTTCCATTTTTCCCATAGACTTTTTGAAGAATTCCAATAGTAAGAGGCATGACTGACGCTAACCTGCTACGTGCTAATTAATATCCATAAAGTGGTTGATTTCAGTCCTAAAGATACGTTTAGAATTTAAATTTTGCAAAATGTTTTATAATATAACATTTCAGAATTTTGTGATCATTAGTTGCAAGCTTTGAAACTGAACTTTTTTTATGGAAGTCTATGGGAAATGTGAATGAGAAATGTACTTTTGAACTTTTGAGCTCCATAGACGCAACATTTGACTGGGAGAAAAAGCTAAGTGGGCAGAGGAAACAGCACAGACCAAATATAAAAAAATAAAAAATAAAAAAAATCAACTAATTCTAGGTCGAAGCTTGAGCTAAACCACGTCTAAAAGTGGACCAAATCATTTGCACTGTAGTTCTAAACAAGAGACGATCCAAAGAAGGATAAAAAGTGGATAAAAAGAAAATTCACCGAAGAGCTGTCGGCGTACCCCAGTTTGAGAAACACTACTGTATAACACGACTTTGCTGTAATTTCTCCTTTGCCCCTCCGTGAAGCTGCAGTCCTGTATACCTTCTAATTGCTCATGCGTTCCTCCCTGCGGCGTAGGGACAGGTCAGAGGTCAGGGGTCACTCCTCCCTCTCCTCCGTGGCACAGCTGGTTTCCTACAGCTTAAAAACTCTGGAAAATGTTCAGTATTGTAAAACATGGGTCTGGTTTGGTTTACCATCTGCAGTGCAACGTACCACACACAGACTGACTGACTGAGACGGAGTGAAGGCCAAATGAACGGAAATAAATGTTACAATGGTTCAACTACAGATGCTCGTCTCGTTTTTTAATTACGCTACGCAAATTTGGTCTAGTGTTGGAAGAAATACTCCATATGTTTTCTGTTTTGTTTTGTTTTTTTGGCTTTTAAACATTGACAAATTTTGATTTTACAATGATAAAATCTGGCTTTTAAACACTGACTCTGTGGCTAAGTTCTACATGTGTGTCTATGGCGAAATGTTGAACAGTTACCATGGTGACAATGCGCACATTAGCAAACACAGCCAAGAGTTTTAAGTTGGCCTGAAAAGTCAAGAAAAAATACAAAATTGGCTTAAACAGCACTTGTTTAGGTTGTTGTGGCTTGACTGTTACGATGTTTGAGAGGAACTTTGAGGGTTTAACGGCACAAATCAGCTCTTTGTGGCCAGATTGTGGTGTTTACAAAAGCCTAAATTAAAGTCGAACTTGAGTAACAAAGCTTCAGACACAGCAGTGACTTCAGTTAGCGTCGTACCCCAGGGAATGTGGATGACGTCAGCTGAAACAATCATGCCCTGTTGTATTCGCGGCCTCTAAAATACCCAAAGATCCCCTGCTCTCAATAGCATTCTTACTCTGCACTTTTGTCTTTCTTTCCCTCTGGAGTGTTACGTACAAGAATTTGCAGAAAAAACGATCTGAATAGTTAGTTTGTAAGTTAAAGAAGGCATATTTGTGGTTTTCAGATTCTTGAATGTGATGTTTTCATACTCAGATGGAGTGCCAGTTTTCCCTATTAACATTGTATTTTGCCATGAAATATTCAAAATATAAACGTACAAATGTTAAACCTGATCATTTTAGTGTCCCTAAAACTCCCGCATTTCATCAAAATTTGGCATTTTAACACTTTTCATTTTACATGCCCCCATCTGATTAAATAGAGTTTGCCTATAGAATGTTGTGATGTCTGAACCCCAGCAGTGCTTGTGTCTGCTCTATAGTCATTATGTATGACGCCTGGTATTATGTTATAATTCGGATGTTTTAAATCGCAATATTCATTTAAAACAACGTATTAAAAGAAACAAGTGCGGCGACTTCCGTGTTAGAAAACTGCAGTGCCCAGTAGGGCCTGACGTTGCCGTAAACATCGTCACAACAAAGCGCCGTGCAGCTGTCGGCTCCTCCTCTGGAGAGCTGCACATCACGTTAGTGAGCAGTAGATTTGTTTTAATTTGTACCAAAATGACCACGAGACGCTGCTGAATCCTACAAGCATCACCGACTAAGAAAAGAAAATTGGAGAACAAAGTAAGACAGAATAGTGGGCCCTCTTCACGGAGCCGCCTGGCTTTTCGCTCCATTCATTGTGTATTGGGAATAGGGTGTCCAGACATCCCGAAATCTAAGCTGTTGTCCCGAATCCGGCCCTAAATGTCCCAAAAATTACACTCAAACAGAATACTGAGTAGATATTTTCTGATAAACATTCAAAACTGTTCGTAGAGACTGTTCGATTGCACACAGCCCTGGCTACAATGGATCTATTTTGTTTATTTTTTGACGTTCTACAATTAGGCACAAATTTGCACTGACGATAAGCTAATTTTCATTCCTTCGACGTGGCTGGTGAACCAGAACCCCAACACGCTGCTAAAAAGCAAAAGCGTCAGTGCAGGTACCAGGAGGAGCGTGTGGGGAAGTACCTGTGGACTGCCAAAGCCCTAAGCGATGAAATAAAATCATTCTGTAAAGTTTATAGAAAAGAGTTTGGCGTTTCTCACGGAGGGGAGGCAGATGTTCATCTTTTATTATTGTCTATGTCTCATCAGCTGGTCGCCCTAACCAGGAATTAGCCAAGTTGTGCTAAAATAAATCTATATTTAAATATCAGAGAGCAGGTTACACATGGATAATCACAGACAGAGTGTTCAGTCCTTTACGACAATGTAAATACTTCACCGGAGGAAGCTTCTGTGTGTATAAAAGTAGATGTTTGTGTCTAAAACCTAGTGCTAATGCTAACCTAATTTAAATCACAAAATAGAACACAAAACAACTATTTGGAAGATACATCTAATGACAAGTCCATTGCTTTTCGGTGCAAGATCATTCAGATTGTAGCGCTATTTTAACATCACTAATTCATTTTAATTTCAGTTGGCACTAGTTTTTAACCCCCTGGAGGAGCTGGAGGAAGTGTCTGGGGTGAAGGAAGTCTGGGCCCCGGATAAGTGGAAGAAGATGGATGGATGGACTAGTTTTTAAACACAAACACGTACTTTTGTGCACACTGAAGCTTCCTCCGGTGAAGTATTTACACTGTCGTAAAAGTCTGAACACTGTCTGTGATTATGTATCTGTATTTTTACATTTTTATTTTATTTTAGCGCGACGCAGCGAATTCCCAATACGCAAAGAATGGAGCAGGAAGTGCAGCTCCACAGTTTTTGAGAGAAGCGGAACTGTCCTCAGCTCCGTGAAAAGGGCCAACGTAAGTCATTAAGGATTACACAAACACGCACAAATCACTCCAAATACAACTTCGAGAGGGTAAATGAGAAGGAGAAACAACTATAACACGGTCAAACCTCTGAAAAGTCGATTTTGCAGAATGGGTCCGCTTTAATACACAAAAAAAGAAGAGATGGACTGGTCCAGATTGTAAATTTCCTGGTCTGAAATGGGGTCCACTCCCAGCTCGCCTCTGCCTTTACGTAAGTCCTATAACATGGATTCTGACTTTTATTTATTTTATTTTTTGGCAAGTAAATGGGCGGAGATAGGGGGTAGGTGAAAACAAACAAATGCAGGAGAATAAAGATGTACTCAGACATACAGGAAGCAATCATAACACAACTCTGAGTAAACGTATGGTGAGGAGACACTGTTACAACATAATTAAAAGCTCAAAATGTGTCTCCTTTAACCAAAACGTGGATTATTTTCGGTAGTTCCCAGCTGTTCTGACATCAACAGAGACAAGTACGTAGTCCCCCCTCACTGTAAAACACGGGCGTGGTTACAACAAATGCTTTTTATAGGATGTCAGAACATTTTAAAGTACAATAGGAAGGGTTAAAAGAAAAAAAAAAAGGGCATTCCCTCCATCCAGCAGAAAGGTTACCTAGTGCCCCTTCAAATGTACTTGCCTTTCCTATTAAAAATAAATAAATAAATAAATTAATTAAAATAAAATAAAATAAAATGTAGATTTGTGCTGAATTTTGTTCAGTAGAAACAATTTATTTATTTATTTTTTTTTTTTTTTTCCTAGCAGTTTTTATTTGTGTATTTTTGTTTGTTCAAACTACAAATGCAAACTACAAATGCAGGTCTCAGACAATAAAAAAAAAATACTTTTACCTTTCAGTTCAATTCAAAAATGTAGTGGAGTAGAAAGTACAAATACAAGTGTAGTGAAGTAAAAACAGCCACTTTAAAGGGCCCATATCACGCTGTTTTCTGATCTATGCTATAAAGGTGTTTCCCCATCACAAAAAACATACCTGGAGTTGTGTTTTGAGTTTACGGAAAACACACACAAAGACAATAAGTGCTCCACTGTGTTTTTAAACTCCACGCACCTTCACTAGAATCATTTAGATAATTAAAGCCCTGGAATTGCCGATCTCTACTGAACAAAAAGCAAATAGTGTTAACTTGAAAGCCACCGCTTCATGACATCACAAGGTGGAACAGAGCATTTGGAGCTTTGGAGATGTAGACGGACTAATAATAAAAGGTTACTCAAACACAATTCCAGGTATGTTTTAGAGGAGGTAACATTATAACATGGCTAAAAGCTCACAAGAGTCAATTTTGCGTAATACAGTATGCTCAAAACGTAAAATTACCCCCCAAAAAAAGTCTTTATAACTAGTAACTTTCCACCTGTGATGAGTCCTTCAGTACAGACCCTCCCCTTTAACCCTGGCTGCAGTGTGAAGAGCTCCTGAGGCAGTGTCAGATTTATAGGAGCAGGCTGCGGCACATTGGCCTCAGCAGGAGCTCCGTGTTTCTACATGAATGAACCTGGCTCAGCTGTAACAGAGGAGGACCACTAATCTGATCTTTAAACCCGTGAAAAGCAAGAATGGTGCCGGAAGTTGCCCTAAAAAGTTTCCTGGAATAGTATTTTTGGTGAGGTTGTCTTTTAAAAACGTCTACACATCTTCACTGGACTTAACCCAATGCAGTTAGTGTTTGTTAACGTCATGCTGACAATAATTATGGCGATATAATGCAGCAAACCCCACTTTTGCCAGCAGAGGGCGGCACACACCTTAAAATAAAACTAAAATAAGAAAAAACTGAGCCAAACGTGTGATGTAGCTGTTACTTATCTCTCAAGTCACTACTGAACAACTTCGTATAAATAAAAGTTCAAACATTTTGAGACTTTATTGACCAACTACGACCAGCAAATAGTCTCATTAAAACTAATTATATAGGCCCAACCGAAACCGATATTTGGAAGCCAGCAAATTCTTCAGTATCGGCACCAATATCCAATACCAGTATCGGATCGGTGCTCTTCAGGCGAGAGAACGTTGTAACATCGTAGACAACTCCACAGAGTACATTTTATATAATTCTCTCTCTAAATATTAACTAAAAACATTCAAATCATCTTCATAATGACCTTTTGTATTTAAACGTTTGCAAATTCTAAAATGAATGAATTCAAATACAACAAAATAAACCAGTCTGACAAACGTATAATTCTATATTTGATCGGTAGAACATTTTCTCACAGCTGATTGGTCCCATGTTAAAACACAGATATTGCATTGTTAGTCGTGTGTGTGTAAACACAGTGTACAAGCATAGGTAGTATTGCAGCATGTAGCAGTGGGCTTCTTTTTAACAGTCTGCTCAGTGTATCGTCTTTGTAAAATGGAAAAAAATGACATCGGGAGACGAGTCCGAAGTGCTGGTGGTCGGAAGCTGCGGAAGATTCGGGAAAAATGGACCGAAATTTTGATCCACAACTGACAAAAATCTGTAAACTTTTTGAGTCCATGCATTATTAGCTCAGTAGGCAAATGGTTTGGAAATACAGCTCTACTCAAAATGACTTTCAAACATACATTTTTCATTTTTATGTGTAAAATCCCCCTTCCCCCAAAAATTAAATTAAAATTTGTCCATTTGCATTTTTAAAAATTCTCCACGTTGACTTCTTTCATTCTCATCTTGGCCACTAGAGGGCGCACTGTTACTCCAGGTCTTTGGACTGTCCACTTCTTCTTCTTATTCTTGCACAGTCCGAGTGGCAGAGTGGTTAGCTGCGATATTTTCCATGCAACCCTTGGGCAAGACAGCCAGTTTTGAATGTATAGTTGAGGCAGAAACAGGAAGGGCATCCGGTTTTAAAAGCCTGCTACATCACGGTAAAAAATGAAGCGTCCAAGTTCGAAATGAAAAGTTCTTAAGTCATTGTCAGTGGCAGGTTCACATGTTAAAGGGAGTCTCATTCATGCAGCAAAAAAACATTATTTGACAATTCATTTCTTTACAGTGCAGATCTGTCTTCATTGTAGGTAAAGTTATTAAGATCGGGCGCATTTGTCCTCTGCGTTTGACCCATACTTCAGTAACGTTTGGGTCTCCAGATCTTTAGGAACAGTTTCAGTCAGGAGGAGCTGGAGAATTGTTCTACAGTGCATGTGTTAAGTGATATCCTTAAAGTATTTGTGCATCCAAAATTACTTTTCCAGTAATTTCCAGTTGTAAAGTCCATTATTGTTGATAGTTCTATTGCTTTTCCCCTCGTTTATGACAATGAATACCTACACTTTTACAAATACTGTTGCATTCTTTCACTGTCATCACCTGCAGTCAAACTAGGGCTGGGCCTTTAATCCAATTCAACTGATTCGTTTGTGTTTTTCGTAATTGACTTAGAAATATTACAAAATTGTGAAAATGAGGATTATTATGAAGCCAGTTTACTCCTGACCTTCTAACTTGCAAAGCGGGGGATATTGTGCAATTAAACTATTGGCATTGTAAAAAAAAAAAAGTTATTCTAATTGAAATTATTATTCAAACAAGATCACATATGTATTTGACGGTAGTTTACAATGTCATAAATAATAGGATATGAAGAATATGCTCTGACTTTAATTAAAATCATCCAGTCTGTGCTAAAGATTTTATTTTTTTTGGCAAAATAGCCCAGCCCTTTTTTCAAACATTCTTTTTTCTTTATATTTATTCAATTACCTTCCTATTTCACTAGTAAAATCTGTGTCTCACTAATTAATGCCCTATTAGTGTCGTCTCCCCACACTTCTCCACCAGATGGCGCTCTCTCTCCCTCCTCTATGCATCTGTAAGCCACACGTCTTCTTTATTTGTTTGTTAATCCAATTACCTTCATATTTCACTAGTAAAACAAGTGTCTCTTTCCACATATTGATGAATTATTGTAATAATCTCCTCCCTCATGTCTCCACCAGATGGCGCCCTCTCTCTCCCTACTCCTCTATGTATCTGTGGGCAAACATTCCCCATTCTTTGTATTTGTCCAGTTATCTTCACATTTCATTTGTAAAATCAGTGTCTTTTCACAAATTGTAGTGTCCTCTCGCCTCACGTCTCCACCAGATGGCGCCCTCTCCCCCTCCTCTATGTGTCTGTGAGCGTGTGCCAGTGACACACCTGCTGCCCCTCGGCCTCCCTCATCTCCGTCCAGTGGCTGAGCTGTTCGTCACTGGTGCTGTTGAGGCCCAGTGACACCCATCCCAGCCTCTCGCGGGGCTTCAGGGTGCTCCTCCGGCAGAACACCGACAGCACCAGGGAGACCTCGGACAGCTGGAACAGCGCCACCTGGAACACGAAGCTCTCCTTGTAGGTGGGGTTGGGCTGACCTCGGCACACTCCGGTCTTACACTTGGACATCTCTTTGCCTTTAGAGTCCAGCATGACCAGCTTCACATATGTGTCTGTGAAGGAGAGGACAGGGGACAGTGACATCAAGTGGTCGGATTTAGAAGTGCAGGCTTGTATTACAATACACTGAGTAATGTAATATTTACTTTAAATAAATGTATTTGATTTGAGTGACTTCAAAAGTACGAAAAAAGTATTAATCTATTTGTGCTTGAAACACATTAATATATGTATTTCAAGCAACTCAAATCAGTGTCAGATAAGCCTGAACATGCCTGAAACATTGAATTCAATTCCAATAATTTCTCTCTAACATACTGAAAAAGCAAATTGAAAAAGCAATAAAGTCCAGGGTTAACAGCAAACAAATATAGAAATGCTGTTTTTGCCCCTACAAACCATATCACTGTATGAAGTAGAATCACCTGCTTTGACTGGAATGTCCCACTGTATACCATAATTACAGGTATTTTTATTGCTCAAAAATATCTTAAAAATGCTTTCTTCGCATAGATATGTTTAATACTGTGTTGTAGAAAATTCCAGGCACAGCAAAAGTGTCCATGGAAAGTTAAAAGTTGATCTGCCTGAGTATAAAAATGATGATAATTCCATAACCATCACCTTATGGCCTTACCTCTCATGATATACAGCTGTCCACCCACAAAATGTTTGACACAACAAAACAGACCGTCTGCAACACACACACACACACACACACACAACACACAGAGGAGAAGAGGAGAGAGGTTTAGAGGTGACAACTCAACAGAAACAAATCAGATATAAAAACAGCTTTGAACATTGTCACTTGCAATTGTTTTTGGAGCATTTGAGCAGGTCGTACAAACAATTGCTGAGCAGAACAGGGCCAGACACAGAAGGTGAAATCACAAAGAGCCGTGACAGGTTGGATGAGTAACTAACCAATAGAACTCTGAAATGTTTTCAGTATTATAGACCCTTTAAACGTTTGTAAAAAAGACATTATACACACATGCACATGCACACTGTACGCAGGCCTTACAGATGCAGATCAGGCATGCCCAAACTATGGCCCGTGAGCCAAATGCGGCCCTCAGACAACTTTTTTTTGGCCCTCAGGCTTCCAGGTGAATTGGCCCAAATTACCTTGAGCAGTTTTGGCTGCAAGTTTTTTGAAAATCTACCTTGATAAGACAATATTTAATATTTATTGTGTGGTTTTGTGGATCTCAGCATGAATAAAGGACTGATCGCTCATTCTAACGTGTTAAACATGAATATTTCAATTATTCACTGTACTGAGCACCAGTCTGTGGCCCTCGATCGGCCCTCTGCTTTGTCTGTGTTTAGATATGTGGCCCTTGATGAAAAAAGTTTGGACACCCCTGTGTAGATGCTTTTATGGGAGTTCTTTCAATAAGTGGATCGGTGGATTTGTGGATCAGTAAAATGCCGCTCAGAGATACACTGTAGTTAGGGATGCACTGATATGATAGTGGTTTGGAATACCTGTGTCGAAATTGACGTTTTTGATGTATCGGATATCGGTTCCAAGATATCAGTTTAGTCGATATCCCATTTTGGTTTATAAATTAGTGCATCCACTCTTTGGCTTTTGGTGTCTACTGACCACTAATACTGATCATTTTAGGGATTAAAAAAAGTTACACAGTGCATGGGTGACTTTGTTAACACTCTGATGACATTTTAAAGGGTCCAATACCATTCTGAACAATAACTGACCCCCTGTACCACCCACGTCACACACAGAGTAAGTGAGTCTATATCCTGACCCATGGGCTTGTCTGTGGCCGAGGTCTTGAAGTGGCTGCCCTGGATCACCTCTGCAGACAGCCGTCCTGTGGTGGAGTTGTACAGGAGGCCCAGGAGGATCTCGGGCAGACACGTGTCCTCTGTGGAGCGGTACGACAGAGCTCCACCACTGCGGGACACGCTGACCACCGACCCGCAGCCCTGAGGGGGGACAGAAGAGGGGACAGGAGTTATAGGAAGGATATAACATCACCATTGAGCACTTAGTTTGACTTTAAGAACATCTTTTCCCATATCTTTTTACTGTCTGGGCCAAAACAGATTTGATTTGCATAAAATTGAATACAACCTTTTAACAGTTTAAGAACAGCTTGCTTGTTTTATTTCTGCTTTAGCAAAAAACATACAAATACAGTAGTAAATGTAATTTTTTGAGCTCTGAAATGTATCTTGTCCAAAAAGTCCAGTCAGTGATCAGCTTGGGAGTTTTGAATGCAGAGGTTTACAGCCAATCCTCTGTCAGTAAAAATGTGTGTGGTTTGGAGCAGATGCAAGCCTTTGGAGGAGGAAAATGGCAATTATTTAAAGTTTGTCTTATTTATATTCAGGGAAAGATGGAGAGCCATGTATTTATTTATAGTAGGATCAAATAAATATGAGTTGATTGACTTAAATGGAGAGTAAATTTGCTCATGTGCGTGTTGTATGTACATGTTTTTATTTATGGTTTGTGCACGAATAGAGATCTGTGAACTGAACTGCCCTCTGGGAATAATAAAGTTGTTGACTGATTGATTGAATGTGACAATAAAATATATGATTAATTTAAAGTGTAAATGAACTGTTGAGATGAAACTGACCGTAGCCTCAGACCCTGGCTCCAGCGTGACGGGCAGAGCCATCTTGCCCTGCAGGTTGAGCTTGGTCAGATGGAAGACCTTCTCGCCCAGGACCTTCTCCTTCTTCATCCTCCTGATGCTGTAGAGCCTGAACCTGACGGCGTAGTCCCCCAGCGCGTCCTGCTCCACCCGCGAGAACTTAAACGTCTCTGTGAAGACCGGGCAGGGACCTTTCTGCACCCCCGTCTTGGCGCGCTGCTTTTTGGTGGGCAGCAGGACCAGATGAACCTGCCGGTAGGATTGCACCACACATTCATTTCGACTTCTTGTTATATGCAACATTTAGACTTTTTCCCAGTCAAAATATATACGTTTTTGTTTTTATTTTTAAGCTTAAATTAATAATGTCATCAGCATTCCCTGGCCTCACCTTTTTGTTGAAAATCAAACATTAAAAGGCTCCTGACAATGTGTTATTTAAACCCATTTTGTGTTTTTTTTTTCTCAGTTTCTAATATCTAAAAACTTAAAACAGGCTTTGTTTGCAAATGTGTACATTGCGTCGCCATGGTAACTGCTGACCATTCCACCACAGACATACATGCAGTACCCCCCAGCGTCACGTCACTGTAAAGTATCAAAACTGTAAATAAAAAGGTAAAGCGCGTTCATCCCAACACATTACCTGCCAGGCGATGTTCCCGGTTTGTTTCAGGGCGGGGATGTCCGTTGCCGCGGTGACAGTGACGGCCAACCACTTCTCACCGGAGTCGTACTCAAAGGCGACGTCCAGAGTGCCATATTTGGCCATGGGCTCGGGCTCGTAGGCAGCGGGCAGGGGGGGCACAGAGCCGTCCTGGAGCAACAAGAGCAGGATTGTGATCTGATCTCTGGAGTAATCAGATTATCCAAATGTCAACAGGTACATCTGATGGGAGTAATCTGATTTGTTTCTGATTGTTCACTGTGCAGCTTTTGGCGAGAATCCCTTTTTGCAAAAAATATGGTCTTATTAGAGATTGAAAGAGTTAGAAAAGTGAGTTTAAAATCCACTCCAAATACAACTTTTCTCTAAAATCCAATGATTCACCGACACATATCACCAGGTGCTTTTGATCATCAGATTTTTGTGCTGTTAACACAAAAGCAAAAATCAGATCTAATTACTGGATTATCTGATCATTCTAGACATTTGATATTTAGGTATCCAGTGATTCAGGTGAAGACCAATAAGGAATTTTGGAATGCTGTGATCTCAGTATTTTCAGGGTTTCAGTTCAGGGTTTGAAAACATCTTTTGATTTTCTGAAAAGGCTGTGGTTCATTAACAGCGAGTGCCTCAAGACCAAAACTTCAGTATCATCATTCAATACACAACAACCACCCATGTGTTTGTTTGTTAACCTCTCCTCCGTCTTCTACGTCTACTAAAAAGGTGTACTCCCTCTACTGTTCCCTCATCACCTGTCACTCCAGCAGCATTACTTATACCTGACATGATCTGACCCTGAAACAGACCCTGTAACTTTAGCTGTGTTTTTACAGTAAACTTCTGCCAGCTGAGCTCAACCTGCACACCTCATTCATTAATAAAACTGGGCCAGTGTCATTTACCACATATCTGAAGTGTTATGATATCATTTAGCTCAAATTAGTTCTATACCTGTTGACATTTTGCATATTTCTAGATTAAAGTGGTACTAAATACTAAACGTTCTGCTACTAAACTGTGCTCGTGTTGCATTAATAGCATCTTTGGACAGATTTAAAGTGGAACTAAACAATAAATCAACTTGTTTTCGCTACTAAACTGCGCATATGGTGTTTGAATTATCTCCTGTTCCTAGTCATTTTGGCAAATTTTGTGCAAACCAGGTAAATTTTCAGCTTTGTGACCAAAAATGTATAAAAATGTGTGTGTCCTGGCTCCAGCTGGTACTGTACAGCTGATGTCGTCAACGTTCCCTGGGGATGTGATGCTCTATTGGACTTTAATCTGAGCTTCGTTTCAGCACAATCTGACCATAAAGAACTGATTTTGTGCTATGAAACAGGTCCCTCTCAAATAACATTACACAAGCCAACAGTTTTTTATCTTTCTGCTGAAAATCAAACCCCTAAACAGGACCGTGAATGCTCGTATTGGTCACATGTTCCTAAAAATGTGCTGTTTAAATCCATTTTGTGTTTTTTCTTGTGTGTTTCCCTTTAGTCCTCCAGGTCCTGCCCAGTTCATAACAACAGTGTATTCCCCAAGAATGTTTGGGGTTCATGGGGGGAAACATAAGCACCAAAAACCCAACACAGGGAGAACATGCAAACAGTTGGATGTACGACCCTCCCTTCTCTCTCACCTCTTGCCCGAGGACGGCGGTGCTGTCACTGGGTATGTCCTCGTCACAGCCCTTATTGAGGTAGCTCTCTGTGTCCGGCTCCTCCTCGTCCTCCTCTTCCTCACTGGCCTGGCTGGAGCCGTGCTGGGCGTGCGAGACTCTCCTGCGCCCCCTGTTGGAGCGTGAGGAGGTGGAGGAGGTCTTTCTCTGCTCGGGGTAGGGCGGAGGCTGCAGTTCGTTCAGGGAGGCGTCCTTGTGGATTCTCTGGATGGTCGCTGCTCTCGAGATCGGACAGAAACATGAGGAGACAGACAGGTGAGATGGACAGTGTTGGGCTACAGTGGACACAAGATGCTAGTTACACGTGCTACACACTGTGCATCAATCTGTCTTCACGCTAAACAACTAATTGACCCTTAGAATTAGCCATTCTTTTTGTCAGAGAGGAGAGTTTGTTTCCCGCTTTACTTGTTTCGCTACTTCCTGTAAACTTCTTCGGAACCGCCAGGTGATGGTGTAGTTATGTGTCTTATAAGATGCTTTAATTGGTTTTGCCAGATTCGATTCACAATACCTCGATTATAGTTTTAATAGGTTTAAACTACACTAGGCTGAATAGTTTTAGTCTGATCACAAATTAGCGGATGTAGCAAGTCTCACAACAACTACACAGACGTTCACAATATTTTTAGTTAGCTTCTGGAAATAAAGTTAATAGTTTTGTTCCAGCAGCTTAGTGAACATCAAGGAACTACAAAGACCATGATCCTTTGCTCTTTTAGGTCACCCAACTAAAAAAATGACTATTATTATACGCTTTAATCTGAATCTTTTGAAATGAAAGTCATTTCCCTAAACCAAATTCGATTAGTCTGAAACACAGTGTCTTACCGCGCTCGCTGGACGCCTCGCTGCTGTAGCCCTCCTGCTCCTGTTTGCTCCCCCAGGCAGACGCCCTCTGCCGGGCCATGGGCTCTGGGGTCCTCTCCTCACCCTCCTCACCTTCGCTGTCCGACGCTGCCCCCTCTGGATGAGACGCGCAAATGCAGGTCAATGTACAACAACATTTACAGTCAATACCTGCACACTGCACACAGGGGACAGAAGGAGAAGTTAGAAAAAGAAAAAGAATTGTTGTTTTTTTTATGACTGGACTGGAGTGGCCAAAAAGTGGAGTGACTGATCCAGGGACATAAGAGTTGTACAAACTCAACCCACCACTGTCTTGTCCAGACAAAAAATACAGTGTCAAAGTAATTTTCATTTTCATTCTGTGCAGGGGTTGTGAAGTTTACTATGTAATATTCCAGGCAAAGCAATAACATTCATGGAAATAAGTGCACCTCAATGGAAACGTCCAATCAACTCAAAACTTATGCTATATTCAAAATTTATGTACTGTATTTCATTTTTTGCTAACCACTCCACCACCATTCAAAACAACAAAGAAACCCAGAGGACAGCCCCAGATCAGCGAGAAGACTAGACACCGCACACTCCTCTAACCTTTGCCTTTCTTCTTTTTACTTTTCTTTCTCTTCTTGCCCTTCTCTCGCTCCTCCTCTTTCTCCTTCTCTTTCTTTCCCTCCTTCTTCTTCCCTGCCTTTTTCTTCTTTTTCTTCGTCTTGGACACCTCTACTTCCTCCTCCTCCTCTTCATCCTCCTCTCCTTTGGACATCTTCCTCTCGCTCTCCTCCGCGCACTCTTCCTCTTCCTCCTTCTCGCTCTCTTGCGGTTGACTTTTGGACACTTTATCGTCTCGTAGCACGCTCTCCGTCTCCTCCGCCTTTCCTTTTCTCCCTCCCTCCTCTTCTTGTATCTTCTGCTTTTGGACTTCCATCCGTTTGGCTTGCCGTTCCTTCCTCTTCTGCTCCCTCTTCTCCTCCATCTCTTGTTTTTCTTTTTTCTTCCTCTCTTCCTCCGCTAGCTCGGCTTCCGTCCGTTTCACGCGCCAACACCCGTCCCTCCACTCCCATTCTAGCTGACTGGGAGTGTAGCTGTTGTCCGCTCCCTCGCTGGCTTGGCTCTCCGGTTCAGTATTCCCGGTGATTTGCCAAATGCTTTTGCTCCGAGCTTTGCCATCAGAACCCGAAGCGCCCTCCTGTCCCGCGCTGCCCCCGGTGGCGTCTCCCTCTTCGACGTCCTGCACCTTTTTCACGATGGTGGTCACTCCCTCGGTTAGTTGGTCGCTGACGGCGTAGGTGGCGTCGCTAACGCTGTTGGCTATGTCGTCCACGCGGCTGCTGACCGAGTCCAAGATGGAGGAGATGTTGACGGTGGGGAGATTGTTCTGGAAGGTCTTGAAGAAGGCCATAGCTCTCCCTCTCTGTGTCTCTTTCTCAAGGATGTGAGTTAGTTTAGGTCATCACAGCTCGGGCATGTGGTTAACTGTGTGTAGATGAAGCTGGTTAGTGGACACAAGTTAAAGCAAGAACACTAAAAGCAATAACACTGTACCAACTACTAGAAAAGTTACATAGTGAACCTTTAAGACAAGTGAAAATATTTAGCTGTCCAAGTCTTACATAATAGATCTCACAAAAGTTCAGTTTTGGTCAAATATATTCTTGTGTTGATAAGTAATGAATATAATTTAGCATTACTTAATGAATATGATTTAGTATTTTAGAAACAGGAGCTGGACCGATCCAATTTTTTTAGTTCCGATACCAATGTCGATACGATGGCTATAAGTATCTGCCAATACCCGATATCAGCCGTTAACAGGGCAGAGACTGAAAATATTATTTATTTCCTGTAAACATAAATGTTGTATAGGAATTATAAAATTAGAATTATACAAATGTGTTTTTAAACTTATTTATCATCTAAAATCATTACAGAACAGCTTTGAATTCAATATTTAGAGGTGTTTTGGGTTAACACTGGCAAGTAAATGGGATACTGACTGAACCGATATCTGATCCATCAAAATGTTCAATATCAGCGCCGCTATCCGATACCAGTATCGTATTAGTGCATCTCTAGTTGTTTACAATGTGCACTTGGAACAGAATCCTACTTTCTAAACATATCGTAAAAGTACTGTGTATCATATATATATATATATATACAGAGTTATTACATGTCACTATAACTTAGGAGTCTTAAAACTTTTAACATTTAAGCCTGACTGTTTTCCCTCTCCTTTCAGTGGGTTATAGAGACATTATATGCGCCTCTTTTCAAACTCAAATTGTGGCTGTTTACATTCTTAAACTTCACAATCGTCATAAGTTTGGAGTGATTCATCTTTTCACAGTAGAATAAGCCCTGATTTTGTGCACAAAACAGGATCATTTCTGAAAACAAAACACAAGTGTGTGATAGTCTCTCAAAAACATCTGCAGGAGATTGTGTATTGTTTAAATAATCGAACACTACAATTAAATCAGACGCCCTCTGCTGGGAACATGAGGAAGTGAAGCTTGTTGAATTGACAAATTAGAAGCATCGCTATTGCTAACACTGCGCAAACAGATATAAGGTTTGTAATGAAGCCGATGAGTACTCAAATGAAAAGAACACTTTCTGGTTTCAATTGTAGAAAATTTAATGCATTTCCTGATATTTCCACTGGTCCCTCATCCAAAGTTCTAACCAGGTCCAGCCAAGCTTCTGAGATCTGACCAAATCCGGCTTTGACAAACAGGTATGGCCACTATTGTGATAACAGGTTGCAATGTTTCAACATAGAAGAAGTATACTGTTACTTCAGTAAAAATTAAACAAAAATGTAAACGGCTGAATTTTAGCCTCCTAGTCAAACCGTGTAAAAATAAAAACGTATACTGAGGGTATGTAGTATTTTAAATTCCAAAAACAGGAACACAAACACGAAGAAAAAACAGATCCTGCCTGTTTAAAAGCAGAAGGAAATAAATCTAAAATGCCTCTCTCTGATCTGAACAGTCACTACCTAAACCCCAGCGCCTGCAGCTGATCATGAATCAGTGCTAGTGCAGCCTCTGCAGCTCAGGGAGGGAATTCTGGCAGTTCTGAGCTTCACATGAGCCATGGCCTGTCCAATGAGAAAAACAGTTGGTGTCATTTACACAGAGGTTTATGCACTGTGAGCCAGTGAGCACAGCCAGTATTCGCTATATTTAACACAGGACTAAACCATTCTAACATGAGCCACTGTGTGTGTGTGTGTGTGTGTGTGTGTGTGTGTGTGTGTGTGTGTGTGTGTGTGTGTGTGTGTGTGTGTGTGTGTGTGTGTGTGTGCGCGTTCACATGAGCCACCGTGTGCGTTATACCTGCCGTGTGGAGGCTCTCGTCACAGTGGTGCAGTTGGGCCGTCAGACTGCCGCTCTCACTGGGGCTCTCCACACACAGTTTGTTGCTGAGGTAAAGAAAGAACAAAGCCATGAGGGCCATGAAGGCAGCGATGGAGGACAGGACGCCCAGCAGCTCGGGGGACACTGGGGACACAGAGAGGACAGAGAGAGAGAGACAGGGGACAGGACAGAGTGAGAGTGAGTGAGACACGTATGATGGACACTATGGGACAGTAATAAAACACAAAAATAGAGGACTTTGTTTTAAGAAATAGATAATAAACATCGTCTCAAGTAAACGCAGTATCAAGTTTATTATAGAACTGCTGTGGAAAAAATTATGTGTCTCTTTAATCCATTTGCACGAAGCCCGGTGAGTTTTTGGAATACAGACAAAGGTTTATTCTTGTTCCAGCAGATATGGACAGACCCACAGCCTCTCCTCAGTCTCCTCTCTCCAGTCACCACTTTTCTCCATCTCCCCCCAGAGCATCTGAGCAAATTATAGAACAATATGAGTTTTGAATTGCATCATGACAGTACAGCGCTAAGCAGGTTCAAGATCTATCCAAAAAATATTAATATTCCAGTGGATGTTTTGGAGAAATACAAAATTAGAATATAAGTACATTATCTAAAGCTCCCTTAAAAGATTTTTCAGAGTTTATAAGCGGGAGCCACAGCGGAGTTTTGCCGTCACAATAATGCTAACAAAAACTACCATGCTAAACATGCACTTCCTGATTCATGGAAGGTTAAACTGATTTAGAATCAGATGCACAAGTTATTCTTATTTTGACCCTAACAGCTGCTTTTACAATATATTTGTACTGGGGCAAATATATACTGTATGTACCCCACTGAGTCAAACAGAGACTTTTAAATCAGTTAGGTTACAGGTCAGATCTGCGGAGAGGCGAGCCCAGTCACACTACACATGCATGTTTTTACAAGATATTTTTGAGCAATAAATAAGGCAAAAAACAATAAAACTATAATTGAACAAATGCAGGATAGACTGTGGAACAATCCAGACAAACTATCTTTAGAATGATCTCGAATGCACTAGAAACGACTTTACAAAAGTAACTTTGCCAAACTTCTGCTGAATATAATTGCATCATTTCTTGGCAGGCTAATCCCTGTTTAGCGGCGGGAGTCTGAGCCATTGTACTTTCCACTTCAAAGGGCTGGAGCGTGAATGTAGGCCACCCATGCTCTAAAGAGGCTGTGCTGATACGATGCTGCTATTTTTAACTAGCTCCTCGTAGGAAAAGTGCATCTATCTTCGCTAACTGGTCACTCCGAACAGCTAAAGACACTATAGACCAGCTCACTGTATGGAACATAAATATATAAATATAAATATACATGTATAGGGAAGGGAAGAGGAGAGGGGGAGGTTGAAGGATGCCATTTTAATGAACCAGTTGGAAGGATAAATATGTGAAAGCAGGAATGTACTTTGGTATTTTAATACAAAACATAATTCTATGAGGTATCAATTGTTAACACATAACATAATGTGTTTAATGTGATGTGTTTCAGCTTCATTTTTCACACTCTCCCTTCAGTGCATCCCGCTAATGAAACTACTGCATGTCGCATCGGGTTTGTGAAGTTGTAGCGTATTGTTTTGCCTCATGTTTTTGCGTATTTATGGAGAAATGTCGTGTGTGAGCATAGGGGATGTAAGCTTCTGAGCGGAGCATTGGACAGAATCTTGCAGCTAACCGTAAGGAGGGTTGGAATAGGGCCCGGAGGGGATCGCTAGATTACTCAAACCTGCATGGATGACATCTAAAAGCTCTTCAGATGTGTTTTTAATAAGGGGAACAATGAGGAGGACGACATTACACAGTAGAAAGCTTCTTATCTGTGTAATCCCTCAGTCATCCAGGTTGGCTCCATCGCATAAGAAAATTGATTTCCGTCAACTCAACAAAAGTGTTTAAGAGTAAATACGTTTCGCTGCTCATCCAAGTAGCTTCTTCAGTTCTGACAGGTTCTGTAAGTCACTGCCTTATATCTGTGTGAAGGGAGGAACTAACTACACTGAAAGTAACACACCCTAGTTGTTTACAGTAAGCAGCACCTTTTATTGATTAACTTTATTGAACTGATAAGCCACTTCCTCATATTTCAGACTCAGACTCAGACAAACTTTCTTGATCCACAAGGGAAATCATTTGGATACAGTTGCTCACTCGTGCTATTTGTCTGAAGGAGGAACTAACTACACTGAAACTAACACACCCTAGCCGTTTACAGTGAGGAGCATCTTTTATTAGCTAAGACAACTGAATAACTAACCCTAAAGTGTGAACTGTCACCTGAATCATCTTTTGCGTAATTGTTCCTGCCCACAATGTTTGATCAGACTTGTACCTTCTTAAAAAGAACTGGTTAGTGGCTTTGAGATTGAGATGCAAAACATGTCTCAGGTGACGGTTCACACCTTAGGGTATGAAATGAACATAGCTAATAACCGTTACTCCTTACTGTAAACAACTAGGGTGTGTTATGAGTAGATTTTTTGGGCTTTTTTAAAAACCTGTACGTGTATTGTTTGTATTATTTTGTATTAAGAATTTGTAATAATCTACAAACTCACTTAACAGCGCTGCATCACCTGCTCAAAGACAATGTGGACTATTTAAACCAACTTAATTCAGCTTTAACCTGCACAATCAATCAAATTAAACTTATTACTACTAAAAGTGCGTAAAAAAGTAAAACGTACATAAGAATTCTATGGTAAAGCTATCCTATGAGATTCAAAATGCAGATATCTCGAATGGGATTATGGTAAATCTACGTGAAACGAAACTAAAATTGTAAATGCAACCTAATGACACGTTAACAGTCCTATATTACACAAAACTGACTCTTGTGAGCGCTAGGCCGTGTTAGAATGTTGTTTCCTTATCAAAAACACACCTGGAGTTATGTTTTGTTTCATTCACCACCAATTCTAGGGCTGAAATTTGGAAAAAATTTGGAGCGTTTTGAGCTTGAGAGAAGAACTCAGCCTAAATATGCAGCGTTTGTGTGAATGAAACAAAACACAACTCCAGGTCTGTTCTTGATGAGGAAAGAACATTAGAACATAGATGAGAAAATATCGTAATATGGGCCCTATAAAGTCTTCACAAAGGGAACCACAAGTCATAAACTATAGACTAGTTTCACCATGGCAAGAGCGACTAACGCAGAAAACAACTCAAATTCAAACCGATGTGAACTGGAGCATAGCCGTGGTCAATTTTGTCATATTTTGGCTGATTGAAAATACATAAAAACAAAATAAAATGCCATCATAATAACAAAATCTATGGCTAAAATTACTAAATGTACATATGTTTTTGTCCAATAATAAAAACTTAAAATCAGTCAATAAAAAGAGCAAGTGGAGATGCAAGATGCAAGTTCCACTTTTCAATCCCAGAACCCCAAACTTGACAAATAACATACAATTTGTCAGAGTTAAAATAAAATATATATAATCTGACTAAAACAATTATGGAATTAGCTTCGGGCAACTTTTCTGAGCTTGTCTCCATGGAGATGTTACAGCATTCCCGGAATTTTTCCAAAGTTTCCATAGTTTTTATTCATTACAGGTGTTTCTGTTGCTCAAAAAAACAATAATTCCTCCTGTGAACAGGGGCGACTCTCCACAGATCTGAACTGTACTGTAATGTCGCGTAGTGCTGTAACCTGCTTGTCTCCCTTGTAATAGAAAGGTTTAATCTATACTGTGGAACATTTTAGACAAAGGAATAACATTTCCATGGAGACAAGCAGGTGGCGGCTCCTCCACTGCAGATGTTACGCAGTGCCCCTTTTAATTTTCTTTTTCCATAATAGTTTTAGTCAGAATATATATATATATATTTAACTCTGTGAACTAAATTAATTTTGCAATGGAAACTACGTGGACACGCAGACATTTTCTTGACTAAAACTTGAATAAAACTAACAATTCTTACCTCCACTAAACGAATATCCAAGCGGAAGAAGTGCCTACAGACGTCAAACTAAACAGTGAACTCAATTAAGAGAAGACATAATCCACCCCATAGGTGCTGTAGTTTCTTCCTCTGAGACGATAGAGCCAAAGTGACCTGTTTGCACTAAATCCTCCTCCTGACCTACAGCGCTGAGTATGGGACAGTTCACACACAGCCCTGCCCTGTAAATGTCAACAGCACATGAATAATGGAGGGACCGTGGGGTAACCGGATCCGTCTCACCTGATCCGTCCCGTTAGCATAGCCTGTAGAGGGGTGACGATGGGCTCAGTGCAGGTAAAGGATCACCACTTCTGAGCACTGTGAACTATGAATTACAGTGGACTATAATATTCACAAACTGCTGGATTTCATACAATGTCCTGATTAGGGATGTGCAAAAATATTGAAATATCGATATATCGTATTGTTTAATGTGATGATACAGTATCGATATCGTGGGATTCTGTATCGATATATCACTAAGAGTATTTTCTGGTATATTTTACTAAATAATTTTGTTACAGTTCTACAGTTTTGTAGCTTGTTTAGAGGAAGGAAACTCATTTATGTGACACATTTGGCATATTCACTGTTTTGATGATTAAAATGAGCGTGTTTCATATTAACGTTGCACAAGAAGTGGTTTAACAAAGACTTTTAGTATCAAAGCCATGATTTAGACATTATTATTTTTTAATGAACTGTATCGAATCGATTTGAAATATATCAAACTGAATCGTATCGAATCCAAAGCTCATTGTATCGAGATAAATACCATATCGTGGCCTATGTATCGAGTTATGTATCGTATCGGCACCTTCTTAATGATTCCCAGCCTTAGTCCTGGTGTGATCTAAACTAGCCAAAAGGAAAATCCACAAATGTTAAACCTGATGATTTAAATTACAGACATAAGCCATTGACTCCTTACATTTATTTAGTTAAAAAACACATACTGTGTTTGTGTTTGTTATATAGTTATAATTTATGACCCATGGATCATTATGTTATAATTTGGACATTTGAAATCACAATATTCATATAAAATGACATCCGTAAATGTTCTTACAGCAAAGAGCTATGAAGTTGTCTGCTGGGCATTACTCTAGCAACTATTTTCTTCTCTATACTACACGATCCCCAATCAGAGATTCAGAAAATAAAATTGGAGAACGAACTAAGAACGTCACAGTGGGCGTGTACCAGCGGTGGTGAAAATGTGGATTGGAGCGAATACAAGAGAATTAAGATGACTCAAAGAAGCATGAATCACTCCAAATATAACTTTAAGAGGATGAATGAGAAGAAAACAACTACATATAGTTAAAAGTCAAATTAGGGCCCACTTTAATCAACAGTTGGTTCATTGTGAAGTCTTTGTTCGTGTTTTATTGTGCCAAACTGAGGCGTAGTTATTACAGTGATATCTAATTGTGAATAGTAATCTTGCTTTTAGCGTTTTAAGAAGTTCAATATAATGTTTAGTTTCTGCCAAATCCGTCTAAAACTGTGTCCAAATTGCGTAGTGGTGCATTTTTCAGGCACTTGCTCAAACACTGTGAGAACAATCCTGGGATGTTGCTCACACTTGGAGAGATGGAACGAAACAAAACCTGCTGGATGAATGAATCATGAGCTCACAGCTGGTTCTACTGCACCAGAGACAGAGAGAGGGAGAGATGAGAGAGAGAGATGAAAGAAAGAGAGAAGAGAGAGAGACAAAACCTGATCCTGACATACATAATGCACACACAGACAGAACGCTTTTTGACTCACTCCCGAGGCATTTGTGCACCGCAAACCCACACTGACCCACTGAAACTTCTAGAGACAAATATGAGGCTGGAGACTGGAGTCCAATACACGCAAATTACAGAATAAAAAATGGTAATGCCACTTTTCAAATCGCGTAGCATAATTTCAATGGAGCTGGCACGTCACCTCTATGATTCTTCAGAACATTCTACATGGAGATGGATGTTTTTTATGCCATACTGTGGAAGATTATCGTCAAAGGAACAACATTTCCATCAGAATATTCATGCATCATATTCATTCACCTTATTCTGGAAATTGCCGCCATCATCATTTGAGTTGCCGCTTTTGACAGCAAATAATGTATAATCTATATGTACTCCAAATCTGTTTTAAAGCCTCCCAGAGATTCTGTGCATTGAAATGAATGGGAACCCAGAAGTGCCACCACAAGGAAGCGCTGTTTAGGAGCATCTAGAGACAAAAGTGGGCAGGGTGGAATAAGTGGAATACAAGATTTGTCCACCTCTGTGTAAACTTCAGAGAGGAGCAGTGATACAGCCTTGGAAACGTCATATGTTCTGTGTTTTGTCTTTTCTTTCTAATAATGCATTGTTGATCATAGTTATTCACGAAAAGCTAGTTCACTGTGTCTGACATCTAATGTATAAAGACATAAGTTAATGGAACACAGTGTACATCACAATTCAGACAGAACTCAAATCTCCTCCTCCATTTTGTTCATGAGTGAGTATTACCTCTGCGTGCACAGATGAGCTCATGGGCACCACAGCTCCGCCCCCCTCCTGGAAACACACAAAACACAACACATTTATTTCAAAATATCTTTATCCTAACTTTTTTCTATTATTTTAAACACCTTAGAATTGTAAAACATGAGTTTTCATTCAGAGAACACCTGGATCAGGACTGTCTCCCGCCCTCTGCTGACAACAACTGGTACTGCCACATTTCTACGTGAAAAATTAGATGCACGGCTATTGTGAATGTGCACAATAACCCGAGACAAAACATTTCCAGAAATATTACTCACACATGAAAGAAAATGCTATATTTGTTGAAAACTACATATTAACATTGACATTTCACTTAATTTTTGACACTCTGAGTCTCTCCTCCCTTTGCTCCCTGCTTTAAGTCACTCCCCCTTCAGAGCGCTATTGCATTACATTTGGAGTGCAATCCGCTCATGAAACTTCTGCACACTGTATCAGCTTTGTGATGTTTTGGTGTATTGTTTAGAATATATTGAATAAGGTCCTGGAGAGATCGCTAAAATACTCAAACCTGCATGGATGACATCTAAAACCTCTCCAGGCACGTTTTTTGATGAGGGAACATGGTTAATTTCGCATAATACCCCCTCTTTAACAACAATAATGGTTAAAACTCATCAAAACAGACCATTTATCATGCTGTGTAATTTGTGCACGGTGTAATGGCATATGGCGTGTCCCCAGGTGAGACGCGATGACAGATGTTTGCAGTCTCATATTAACAAGAAGCAGCTGCTCAGAAAGAAGGAAGCGGTTAATGTGCAGAATCAAAGTGACGCGTCTTCATTAGGGACATCAGCGCCGGGACTCACACAAGCTGAAATAATGGCCAGTGAAACGATCGAGTGTGTGCTATTTTTATCTAACAACAAACTAACTCCACAATAGATCGCATTCAAACCAAAATCACTATTTGAGTTAGCGTAATGATCAAATAACAAAGCAAAATCTTGTAGTTTAGACCACTACAAACATGTTCTGAAATGCATGGGATTCTTGTATTCGTTTATCAGTTCAGATATGAGTCTTCTCTCAAATATTAACACTCCTGGAGTTGTTTACAATGTGCACTCTGAACAGAATCCTTAGGGCTGCAAGAACTGAATGGAAAGTGCAATTTTGAATGAATGCAAGTACCAAAGTTTCTTTCACAGACAAAAAACTAACTAAAACCTCTAACCCTGTAGTTTCGATCTGGACGAACATGTTCTGAAATGTGATTCTTGTATTAGTTTGTCCGTTTTACATTTGAGGTTTTTTGTCAGTTCTTCTCTAAGTGTTTAACCTCTGACCTTTGAACAGAATCTTATTTCGTCCGGGAGCTAGACTCCTCCACCGCGATTATTTTGTGATCTTTTTCTTTATTTTTCATTAGCGCACACCTCGGGACATTACGAGTTTGGGGTGTTTTGTTTGAGCTCGGCCCGTTCGGTGTCAGGATCCCCAAAACCCCTTTTGTGGAACCCACCTGGTGTGAAATGATAAAAGTGCTGCTATAGTCACATACAGTGTCACCGAGTTGTGAAATTTGGAACAAAGAATCCTGATGTGCATCTAATTATAATATATAACTGACTAACTTTCCAACAATCAGGAAGTGCACGTTAGCATGGTAGTTGTTGTTAGCTTTACTGTTACGGCAAAGCTCTTTCCTGGTCTCTGAGAGTTGTGAAAAGCTCTTACAAACTCATCCCCGTGAATAATTAGGATGCTTTGAGTGCACAAGGTAAGTGAGGAATAACTTTGGATCACTGCAAACTGTTTAAAATGAAATAGTTCTGTTTTTAAGACGGTCAGAGTCAGGTATAGTGCCTTTTAGGACTTATTAGAGCAATATTCAACTCACAATGGCCATCCCTGTAGCTCTGACACTAGTTATTCCATCACATTTGACTCAAACATGTTCTAAAACAGAGGCAGGACACAGGCCGTTATATTGAAAAAGCAATTAAAGTCTGTGTTAAGCCTGAGCGTACAGAAGGGATTAGTGTCCTGTCTGTGATTTATAAGGCTCTGCAGTGGTTCACTTTACACTCGGAGTATGTGAGTATACACACACCCAGCCCTGGTGTCACGTCAGCTCATGTGATACTCTGAGCATTTAAGGATGTTTAACGTAATACAATGTGGATAGGGATCTTCTAGTAGTCATTTAGACCTGGTTAAGAACTGGTTCAGTCCTCTGTTAGACCTTGATCCAAGTCGACTGACTAGAATGGCTTGAGTCCTGATTTAGTTTTATTCTCCCCTTAATAATAATGCCTTACATTTGTAATGGGCTTTATAGGCTGCACTGTATATTATTCACTGACTCCACACTCGGTGATGGTGAGCTGCTACTGTAACCACAGCTGCCCTGGGACAGACTGACTGAGGCGAGGCTGCCAATCCGCACTACTGCCGCTCCAATCACCAACACGCCACATTCATACTAGCAATACTATAGGTGGGTAAAGTGTCTTGCCTAAGGACACACTATAGAACTTGGTCTGAGCAGGAATCGATCCTAGGGGCCTTCGGTTCATTGAGTCACGGTCACTCCTATTTTGATTCTGATTGACGTGTACTTTGGCAATGCACTTTGGGTGTTAAGTGTGAATGGGTGTAAAAGTGAATGGTTCCTTGATGTAGTATAGCATACATACATCACAATACAATAACTGCAATAATAACTCATAATTATTTACCTACTGGTAGCTTAAATAATCATAATATACTTTAATACATGTAAAAGAGAAGAGGGCAGAATACAATCCTCACAGTCATGCAGCTAAACAGAACTGTTCTGAGTCCCGTCTCACATGTTCAGGAAGACTGCTCCAGGTTTTAGCTGCATAAAACTGAAATGTTTAGTCCTGACTCTGGGCACCAGCTGGAGTGTTGGATGGTTCATATGGTTCATTCTTGGATCCATTCTTCTATAAAAGTCAGCCCACAGTGTAATAGTAATAATGAGCACCATTACATTTACACACGTCTCAATCAAGAATAGCATTTTGATCTATTCTGATCAGATTTCTGTATCTTTCATATTCTGCCTGGTACATACAGTATCCAAATGTATCTGACGCTCTCAGCATCACGCAGGCTTTACGCACGCTCAGCACGCACGGCCGCACGTGACAGCAGAGTGCAGTGAGCGCGGGATGGGACACGCGCCTGCTCTGCTGCATCTCTGTCCCCATCTCTGTCCCCAGCACTGTCCCCGTCACTGTCCCCAGCACTGTCCCCACTGTACACAGCCTACAGCGCTAACGGTGCGTGGAAACGGCTATCGGTGCCAGGAAAAACAAACACATCCGGATAAAACGAGACTAAATAAAAGAGAAGAGGCAGAAGGATGTGGTGGATAATCTTTAAAATATTCTATAAGACACACGTGACCGCCTGAGAACATAACCTGCAAACATGTAGCTTGAAATAATCGCACTGCCTCTACACGCTGCGGTTGGCCCGGTCTTTAGCGCACCTGCCCCGGACCACAGTCCTGCACCAGTCCGAGTCCCCGCCGCTGTCCCGCGGAGGACTGCAGTGACATGTCCGCCGTGTGACCACCAAAAACAGCCCTTTACAAACTGCAGTTAAGATGTGAGCGCAAATAAAACGTCTCTCAAATAGTGTCATCATGTCCCGGTAAAGTTTGTCCCGTGTTGCGCCTGAGCTCCAGAGCCGTACTCACCGTCTATCGCCATGATGCTCCGTCCCGGACGCTACCATCCTCTGCGGGAGGGGGGTGGAGGAGGCGCGGGGAGAGAGGGGAGGTCACGGTGCTGCCAAGCCGGACGGTAAAGCGCAGTCCCGGGCTGTGGTTGTGTAAGCTCCGGGATGGAGGTGGACTGTAGTAGAAAGTGCAGGAGACAGGTGGCAGTATGAGACACTCTGCCTTCTCCAGCCCAGCGGGAATAAAGCTATTTTATTTCAGGAAAAGTATGTTCTGAGGTTTAGTTAATTGGCCAACTGTAAATAATAATAATAATAATAATGATAATAATAATAATAATAATAATAATAATAATAATAATAATAATAATAATAATAATAATAAAACACGACTATTTTCAAATACAGTCTATATTTCAGTTAATTCACATATGTAGGCCTATTCAGATGAATAATATACCATTTTGTGTTCTAGCCAACTTCTGAACCAGCTGAGAAAACAAAACAGTCATCGCCAAATACAACAAAGAACCAGACACAAAGAACCTGTGTCTGGTCTGTGTTCTGTCTGCTCTGTCTGTGTTTTGTCTGTTTTGTCTTTTTATGAATTGTCTGTTTGTCCTGTTTTTATTTTATTATATTTTGCTTTATTTTTGTCAATATGGTTCTAATTTTTTGTTGAATATCATTGTTTTTATTTGTGTTTATTGTTATGTTGATGTTCTGTATGGTTGACTAAGATTGTTGTATCACAGAAACTAACTAACTAATAAAAATAATAATAAATAAATAAATAAATAACAGACACAGGCAAAGAGACATATTTGGACATTTGTTTAGGCCTAAATCTTTTAATGGGTGATGTTTTAACTGAATCTAAAGTAAGCAAATAGCTATGAGTAAAGCATAAAGAACCCAGACTTAAAGTGCAAACACTTAAGACAAACTGATCCAGTGCGTCATTTGCATTATAGTGCAGGGAGCCTGTTCATTTTTGCATGTCCCTCAGACTAGAACAGGCCCAGTCCTGCGGGTTCTGCTCAGAGGGGCAGGTTTATGGTTCTTCTGACTCATAAGGGCGATGCTGTAGGGAAATTGCAACATTCAACCACATTTGCGCGGTGTTAACTATAGAACTGTAGAACTGTACGGACAAAACAGCACTCTAAATAATGCACAAATGTAGTATTATTACAATAGATCACACAAATCAGAGAAACTAAATCATATCTGAAGGAGCGGGGCAAGAAACACAAATGTTCAAATCATTTCACACTTGTAGAATTACGCACAGTGGTGACCAAAAGTAAGAGTAATATCAAAATATATAACTCAAGTAGAAGTAAAAACGCATGTTGGTATGGCATAAGCCTCCTTTATCCGTGCAAAAATACTCAAACAATTACAAAAAAGGTCATCTCTGGAGCCGAACCACCGCCAACCCGGACCTACATCACCAGACAAACCACGCCCATCTGCCCCGCGTCTGTCTCCCCACATTTCCGCAAAGTTTGGGAGTTGTAGGCTGCCGCTCTCCTGCAACCAATTAACTTATTTTACTTCTATTGCTTAGTGATTTTAGTTAAATTTGCCCACGATGAGCGAAATCAAGCCTGCCGAAGTCACCGCGGAAGTGGAGGAGGAGAAGGATTGGGCCGCTGCCAAAGCGTTCTTTGACAACCTCAAAACTACAAAACCCAGACCCGTGAGTAGCTGTCACGTTTAAGTTACTATTTTATAACTTTATTGGATATCAGTGGATGGTTTCCCTCGTTAAATTGGCTTATTTACGTCATATGTTATTGCGCTTTTCCATATCCGACTAAAAAAGTTGCCATATCTTGTGTGTATTACCAAGTTTCCAAGTTGCTGTAAACTTTAACAAGTTACTATTAAACTGGCATAGGTCGTGTACAATTACGCATTACGCATTTTTGCACATTTGCACCCGTAATTTGCAAATGCCCGCGTCTTTATTAGGCTACTTAAACCCACATTACCGTAGAGTTGCCCAATATGGTTCATTTTACGCATTACGCCTGAACGCATTCTCTTTTTGTTCACATTTGCAGCCCAAACCACGTAACGCAGTCACTATCGCCGTTTCTTCCCGGACACTTTTCAACCTGGTGGAAGAGCGGAAGATTTTCAAGGAGCAGGGCGTGGAGAAGTACGTCGCTCACCAGGTGGAACACGAAAATGAGCCTCTCCAGCCCGGGCCTGCGTTCCCCTTCGTAAAGGTACAGGCTCAGAACTATGGCCTTCACCTGCATGTGGAGCAGTGGGTGTGGTAGTTTATAGTTCTCACCCTACACAACATGTTCACATACAATATAGAGCCAGACTGTACAGCAGTGATTTTTAAACCTGTCACTCTAAAGCACCAAATATTTGTCTTTTCAAATACCACCAGATTTTGGACTGAACCTGGACTAAACAAGGTGTGAATCGCAGCTAATCCAAAAGTACAAACAGGTTTCAAAACTTTTCTGGTGGAGGCTGTGCAGTTTACTTGTCTCCAGCCAGATGTTCTTGCTTATAGCTTTCCTGAAATGTTAAAAAAAGGTTATATAGTGCGCAAAAATTCACTCTTGTGAGCTTTTAGCCGTGTTACGATGGTGTTACCTCCTCAAATACACAGCTTGTGTTTTGTTTCATTCACACGTTTGTTGTAACACTTTATTATTAGTCTGTCCACATCTCCAAAGCTCAAAACGCTCTGTTCCACCTTGTGATGTCATGTAGTGGTAATTTTCAAGCTAACTACCTACCGTTTATGTTTTGTTCAGTAGAGATTGGCAATTCCAGGTCTGAAATGATCCAAAAGTTTTCAGTTTGAGAGAAGAACTCAGTTTAATTTTGAAGAAGAAGAAGAAGAAGTGTAAGATGGACCCTTTAAACAATATGGCAACGTGCATTCTTACTGTCAGTTCTGGTGGTGGGTTCTTCACAGATCTGACCTGTACGCTGCTAGTTTCCATGGGGATAGATATGTTTAATGCCATTCTGTGGAACATTCCAGACACATACGTACATAAACTACCAGTCAAAAGTTTGGACACACCATCTCGGTCATTTAATTTCAGTTTTTTTTCTATATTTTCACTTCATTCTACGTTATATATACACATGGAAGACGTCAAATATATGGAATTATGGAGCAAAAAAAAACTTAAATTACTCTGCTATTTTTTTTTATTTATACTGTATATTTTATATTCAAATCCTCAAAGTGGCCACCCTTTGCTTTGTTACTTTTTTCTCTTTACTACATAATTCCATATATCTCGCTTCTCATATCTTCTGTATGCATGTATGTGGTGTTAAAAAAAAAAGAAGGAAAAAAAAAACCAAAAAACATTTAAAAACATTTAAACACTACCAGTCAAAAGTTTGGCCACACACATTTTTCTTCTCTGCTACAAAATTCCATACATCTTGCATCATATACAGTATTTGATGTCTTCCATATGTAAAATGTAGAATATATTGAACATAATGAAAAAAAAACTGAATAAGAGGGTGGGTCCAAACTCTGCGGTAGCCTGTTAGCAGCAGTAGTAGTAATAGTTGTAATAGTTTTCAGTAATACATATAAAAAGGATAAGAAAAACTATGAGAAAATCACAATACACATTACAGAACACATATAAAACCCTGTACTTTTTTGTTATAACAAAATTGTCATCATTTTATACCTACATTGTACTGATTAACAACATGTATTGTCTAACTTGTTTTGCTCATTTCAAAATAACAACGATTCCTAGTACTGAATTTTATAATGTAATTTTCACTATGACCGCGCCCTTAACACCGGGTTCAGAAGAGTGCATTAGGCTACTGCAGGCGTACATGAATGTGCCTCTAGCTGTAGGTTAAGGTGTAAGTCTGGAATTGCTCCGTTGGTGTTACACAATGCGACCAAACAACTTCCTCGCTAATATAGGAATGTCTGCTTTTTACAGTGTTGTAGCAATACTGGTCAATTTGTGGGTTAAGAAAAATAATGATGGTACAGGCCTGATCTTTCAAAACATGAACGTCACAAAAAACGCCATGTTAGAATATTGTTACCTCGTCAAAAACACATCTGGACTTGTGTTTTGTTCATTAACACATAGTTTTGTTTCATTAACACATGGTTTAGCTATGGACCCTTTTTACACCATATGAGGCAGCAAATGTAGCAGAAGACTTTTAGAGGAAATACTTTGAGGGAGTGAACACAAGGGACAGTTGGATTGTGTGAAATTCATTTTTTGTTTTTCCTGTATCTGTGGAGACTGTGCAAGAAGCTAACCAAGGACATTGGAGATGCTACAGGCTTTTTACACCATATGTGGCAGCAAATGGGGCAGATGACCTTCAGAGGAAATACTCCCAGACTTTCCACTTTGCGGGAATGAACCATTGTGGAGTAAGAACAAGGTCTTTCCTGTTGTGTTCACCTGGCGCCCCCTGGAGGCTGCTGTGACGCTGCAGGACACAGAGGAGGGACACTTTTGGCTCCCTGACACAGATCTGACCAGTCCTCCTGTTAAACTGCACTGAGACCTTTGACTGACACACAAAGGCGACTTTACGTATATATTTATGTTTGAAGCTTTTACATTTACTTTGTGATAACAGTTGTTACACTACTTTAAATTTAGTTTTATTTTACATTTAGAAATGAATTGCTTTTTCTCATTTCATGGATTAAAAAATCAGAATTGGCCTCTCAGTTTTCCCAGTTACATTTTTTCTCGATAACATCCGATCCATAGTTAATGAACTACAGTTACACAAAAGAACTTGTAATTGTGATTATATGACTTCACAAACACACACACTCATCTGTCCTGCTTGTGTTCATAGGCTCTGATGAACGTGAACGACCGCCTCAGACAGCTGTACCCAGGAGAGGAGGAGCTGTTTGACATTGTCCTCATGACGAATAACCACGCCCAGGTCGGAGTACGCCTCATCAACTCCATCAACCACTACGGTATTCACCCATGACTAATCAAAACAAAAACTAGAATCCAGACTTCTGTATAAAACTCATTTAAAATGCATCGATACACAAAGAAATATGTTAACTGGAAGAAAAAAAAGAAATATTCTGCTTTTGTCTGCGATATAATTATAATCTATTGCACACGTGGACCATTATGTTATCATTTGCACATTTTAAATCATAATATTCATATAAAACGTCCATAAAAGGTCCACTGATTGAACATTATTGTAACCGTTATTATGAGGAATTGAGCAAATGTATTTATTTAGTTATTATTTAATCAGACTGCCTGCTGAAATTGTCTTTTCTGTGTCACTAACCACCATCTTTGCATCTTCTGCTGGTGTTTTACAGACACATTTTCCACACAAATATTATTTTAAGTTAAACTAAGCAAGTAACTAAGTATTTTCAAAAGTCAGAATAACTCATAATACAATAGAACAGTAACTAAGCACAAGCACCAGTTAAATCAGATCCTATAGTCGATGTAATAAAACTATTTACATTTATATATTTACTACTTATAAATTCCTCTTTTCTCTTGTTCCAGACCTGACCATCGAGAGGTTCTGCATGACAGGCGGTATGAGCCCCATAGGTTACCTGAAAGCCTACATGACCAACCTGTACCTGTCCAAAGACGCCGAGAAGGTCACAGAGGCCATAGAAGAAGGTACGTCACAGTAATTGTTAATTGTAATTGTAATTGAATAGCCTGTCTAGCCGCGCACATCAAAATACAAAGAGATACCAGACTAGTTTAACGTGCGCATGACAGGTTTTCGTGTTTTTCTAATTCTGACTTGGTTTGATGGAATAGTACATGTTGTAAATATTTCCCATAGTTTTATGCCAATGTGTGGAAAAAAACACTGAAAAGTAAAGTACAAAAATACAGAAAGTAGCGCCGTCTATGTTGTTAACGCAGAAAACTACATCCAAAATGCAGACACAATTTATTTCATAAAACAAAATGTATGTGTTTTCATCTATTTGTATTGGTCTAATAATAACTATTATGTAATTTAGAGCGGTTTCGGGCCTTGTTAACATTATGGTTGCTGCTCAACTTTAATCATAATCAACCAGTTAATTAAACACAATTAACCTTTAGGCAAAGTATAACCCAAACATCATTCATTAGTAACATTTTGTGACGCATCTAGATTAGAAAAGTGGCTTTGTTCCAGAGCGAATTGTATGCAGAAAGTAATTTTGGTTGCATTTTGGTCATTAAAAGGTCCTATATTACGCAAAATTGACTCTTGTAAGTGTTAAGCCATGTTTTAATGTTCTTCAAAAACATGGAGTTGTGTTTTGTTTTGTTCCATTCCCACATGTTTGAGTAATCCTTTATTTTTAGTCCGTCTGCATCTCCAAAGCTCAAAATGCTCTGTTCAACCTCCACCTGATGTCACGTAGTGGTAGTTTTAAAGTTAACAGCTACTTTTTTACCTTTTGTTTAGTAAAACCAAATGATTCTAGTGAAAGCGTAGGGAGAAGAAGAAAGAAGAACCCTAAATCTGCAGAGTTTGTGTGTTAAACATGTGTGAAGGAAACAAAACACAACTCCAGGTGTGTTTGTGATGAGGAAACAACATTACAACATCAGAAAATAGCGTAATATGGACCTTTTAATTGATATCGCAATTATAAACTCAACTCATTCCACAGGCTTAGTTTTAGAGGCAAGAAAATGTCACGTTTAAATGCAAATTCAAGAGCATTTCATCAGCAGACGACAGATAGATATTGTCTCCTCCATCAATATATGTTATGCTATGTCTCGCCTATCCATCTGTATGTGATGGATTCTCGTGTGGTTGGGTTTGGAATAAGAATAAGGCCTTTGCTGCACCGGCAGAATAACAATGTGTCTATAAAACAGTACGGTTCACTTAGAGAGGATGACACGGTGACATGTTTGTTTATAACACGTTTTACCAGTAACAAAAGCTGAGAGATGCGTTTATGCAGCAAATAGTGTTTCATAGCGTTCTACATAAAGCTGTGTAAGTAGTAGTAGTAGTAGTAATATTTCAGTCCCTCAGATGTGATTGTAGTGCTGATGAGGTACTGAACATGCAAAGTTCTGATCATGTTAACAGGTTTAACGTTTCAAAGTCAAAGTGAATTTTATTTAAATTGCGTTTCCCCAAACTCCAAATGTGCAATTTATTATTAAAAACACACACACATGTACACGGACATGAATAATAAATAAAATAACACAAAATATACATGCAGATAGTTGTTGGATGTAGTGGTTATCATGTTCATAGAATTATCTTAAATTATCTTTGTGTGCTGGGTGGGTGGTGTCCTTGATGATGCAGTACTGATGGAACATTTGATGGAACATTCATGGGCTCTTTGGATGTTTCAGTCCTTTGGAAAAATGGGCTACAGCCGCAGTACACAGTAAACTGCACCTCTGCTCGTGTGGAAATATCAAACTGTACATTTCACGTGCACATGTTCACTTTTCCTACAGGGACAGCAAAGTGTAAGTGACTTTGATCTCGTGCCGCAAGATCTCGCGAGACAAAATTGCCACAAGTTCGTGCACAAATGAGAAAAATTATCTCGTGAGATTCTTTCCGCCTGAATTTAACTTTACCTTAGACTTAAAAAGAGTTAAGAGCTGGTGAGTTATACAATTTGAGAACCTCCACTTCTTATTTATTACAAATGACGTCAAAATCTCGTCTTGTCTCGTTCTCGTGGACCTAAACTCGTGGTGTGTCTCGTCTTGTGAACATTGTGTCTCGTCCCACCCCTAATGTTTCAGCAGGAGCATTAACACTGAGAAGACTGGAATATTAAAGGGGTACTGTGTAACTTTTCTGATGTAGGGTCTGCTTTACGATGATCAGGTGGTAGACACTCCACCAGAAAAGTTACATAGTGCACCTTTAAATGAAATGTCTATAAACTGTCAATTATACAAATGCATAATTCCAATTTAACACATTTTTACATTGCAACAAAAGTCCTTTGAAAACAAGCAGTCTCTCCTTAAGTGGGCTTGCCTCTCCGTATATGTTACTTGTAACTTAGCCTGGTCCCTGTTTGTCTCCATGGAGATAGACGAGTTCAATGCCATACTGTGGAACACTCTCACATAGTGCACCAAATGACGCCATCACAACATTCTGTAGGTCAATAATATTTAATACAGATGTTGGTGTTGGAGTTTTAGGGTTTAGTCAGTCATAGATGCAACATTTGTGAATTTATCTTAAAAGAAATATTTATCTTAAAAGAAAAATAAACAATAAACTGCAGGCAATTGAGCAAATTCATATTCTGATAATATAATAGTATTGACATTCTGAGGTACATTTCCTTCCCTGCTGTAATGTTTAATAATCCATCCATTGTACAACATAAACACAATTTAATACCTGATATGACATATAAACGCAGATCTGACCAGTCTGTGCGCGTGTTTCTCCTCAGGTATAGCAGCAGCCACCATGTTCATGCCGGAGAAGATGCAGTCCCAGCTGAGTGACACCCAGCTCAGGGTGGCGTTCGATGGGGACGCCGTGCTCTTCTCTGATGAGTCCGAGATCATCGTCAAACAGCAGGGCCTGGACGAGTTCTTCAAACACGAGAAGACCTTTGAGAACCTGCCTCTGGCACAGGTGAAGATACTGTTATATGTCCCTTACTCTCCTTAAACAAGAATACAATAATTTAAGATAAAACTAAAATGTTTGTTATGGTTATGTTATGTTATGTTTGTAATGTCACCTCCTCAAAACATGCCTGGAGTTGTGTTTGTTTCATTCACATATGTTTGAGTAACACTTTATTATTAGTCTGTCTACATCTCCAAAGCTCCGAATGCTCTGTTCCACCTTGTGATGTCATGTAGTGGTAGTTTTAAAGTTAACAGCTACATTTTACCTTTTGTTCATGCAGAGTTTGTGTGTTAAACGTGTGTGAATGAAACAAAACACAACTCCAGGTCTGTTTGTGTTGAAGAAACAATAATATTGGGCCTTTAAATATGCTACAAACTGATATCGCAATTATAAGTTTGACTCGTTCCACAGACTAGATCAGAGGCAAGAAAATGTCACGTTTAAATGCAAATTCAAGAGCATTTCATCAGCAGACAACAGATAGCTATTGTCTTGCCTGTCCATCTGTTTGTAATGAATGCCAGCGCGTGTGGTTTGAATACCTTTTAGCGTATTTTCTTTGATATTTCACTAAGCTCTGTATATTCTTAGGGTTCATCTTACTGTTATAGATGCCATTTGGAGGACTTTTGCCCATTCAAAGGATAAGCTAATATTTTGTTTTGAATTGTTCATTACTATGGCACCTGTGCTAGATTTTGGTCACCCTAAAACCCATGGATAGATAAAATGAAAAAAAAAGAGCTATAATGCCTGGCAAGTGGGGATGGGACAAGATCTCGCGAGACAAAATTGCCACTCATGGTGAAAATTATCTCGTGAGATTTTCCCCCAGGTTTTTACTTTTGGATTGTAAAGTACTGGTGAGATAGATTTTTTGAGAAGCTGTAGTCACAAAAAGAAGTGCTACAACAAAATGTTAAATGAAGTAAAACGGTGAGAATAAAATTGGGAACTGGATTGTACAATTTATTTATAGTAAATAATGTCAAAATCTCGCGTTGTCTCGTTCTCGTAGATCCAGTCTCGTGTCTCGTCTCGTCTTGTGGAAATTGTATCTCGTCCCACCCCTACTGGTGAGTCCAGACTGAGATCTTTGTGTATTTTTATACACAGGGATGTCAGTCTGGTCACCACGCCCTCCGTCGTACCTTGAACCAGGCTCAGACACGAGCGTCCAAGCAGATTTGTCGATTTCAGTGACGCATGTGAAAGGAAGGAGCTCACTGGTCACTCATTAGTTTGACCTCGGATGTTTTTCAGTCTTCTGTGATATTTTTTCCTTTCTTTTTTCCTCGTAAGCTGCCATATTTGTTTTGATACAGATGGACCGTGCATGTCCCTGATTGGCTCATCCACCTGTCAATCATCTCCATCTGAACTCAATGAGGTGATGGAGTTTGTTTAGGCAACAAAGTGTTTCACAATGATAATTTAAAAAGCAAAAAACAAATTTAACATTATTTAATTTAAAACAAAATGCTATCTACAGTATAGTTTGTTTTCTTGGCGTAGATCAAGACCAGTGTAAAACTAAAAACTGCAGATCGTGTGTCCATGCAGCGAGTTTACTTCTAAACACCCCAATGTCTTATGGAAATCTATTCTGGCCTTGGTTTATGTAAAGATTTTAAGCCCAGTAATACTTTAATATGAGCTCTCGACGTGTTTAAAGTGTAACTGAGCTGCGTTTTGCCTGATCAAATATTTAAGAATCGGCTGCATTCTAAAGTGAATGTGCTGAACAAAACAGAAATACATCACTACACTCAGAGTTTGAATAATGAATACAAATGCTCACATATTTACATATTTATTACTTGGTTAAAAAGTCAGTCAAATTTGTGTTTTATTTTTTACAAAAAGTTGCAAAAACTGTACAAAACTGTAGTCAGAGCTGAGTCATTTTGCAGTACCAGTTGTGCGAGAGTTTTCCCTCCTTGAATCATATCCTACTGAAATAATTCTAAGATCCTCAATTTCATTTTTGCCAAACTGCACAGTATTTCACAATATGTCCTGTTTAAGTCGTCTTTATTAGACCTGACTACAGAGGTGAAGACTTGAATAACTTGTATGAAATTGTACTCCCTTCAATTATTTGACTTCAAATTATAAATTAGACCTTATAGTTACTCTTTCAGTTTCTTGAGTAGTAGTTTCCCCAAATACTTTTTACTCTTATTTGAGTAATTTCTTGGACCACTACTCTGTACTTGGTGTACTTGAGGAATATTATTGAGTAAAATCTTTGTCTACCTCTGCTCTGCTGTCAGTCTCTGTTATATTTCAAATTTGTGTTCGATTTGCAACTGAATTTAACCCTCCCTCCTCTGTATCTCTTTTCTTAGGGCCCTCTAAAATGCTTCCTGGAGGCACTGGGCAAGCTCCAACGAAAATTCTACGCCAAGAACGAGCGACTGGAGTGCCCCATCCGCACCTTCCTCGTGACGGCCCGCAGCGCAGCCAGCTCGGGGGCCCGCGTCCTCAAGACCCTGCGCTCCTGGGGCCTGGAGATAGATGAAGCTCTGTTCTTGGCCGGGGCACCCAAGGGACCCCTCCTGCAGAAAATCAAGCCCCACATCTTCTTCGACGACCAGATGTTCCACATAGAGGGCGCCCAAGAGATGGGCACCATCTCAGCCCACGTGCCCTACGGCATCGGACAGAAGTACCACCGGGGGAAGCTGATCGAGCAGCCAAAAGAGAAGAAGTAGAGATATGGGAGTGTGTGATATGTAAGAGGGTAAGGTTTACAGGGAGGTACAGACATATGAGAGTAAGGAAATGGTGATCAAAAAGGTCAAAAACTAAAAACTATTTTAGAAAGGCCGTTTAGTAGTTTGAAAAAAAAAACAAAAACATTCTAAATTCCCAAATGGCTTTAACTTGTAAGTGCCCATACAGGTTTGTTCTCAGAGGCTAAGCAGGGCTGGGCCGGGTTAGTACCGGGTTGGGACACCGCTGAGAATTCTGGCTGTGACTGAGTGCCACAGTAAAGCGCCAGTGGCAAAAACTGTAGTTGTGTCCTCAGGCAAGGCACTTCACCCACATTTCCTAGTCTGAATCTGATGGCACAGATTGGGACATGGTGTGATTTCAATGAATTTTTTTATCATAAAGTGCTAAAAATTAAGATACTTTTGGCAAATGGGCACTACAAAACTAACCTTATGTGTTTTTTTTAATAGGAGATTATTAGACGCACTTATCATTACTCTAAATTAAATTTTTGTGAAGCGCAAATGCTGTTTAGGCTTCAACACCTTATGTCCTTTAATAATTTAAAATATGGGATCTCACTTTTGCCTCCACTTGCCACGATTTCAGCGTTTTGAACATTTTGATGACATAGAATTTTAAGTATACAGAAAAACAATAGTGCATTTCCATTGTGAGATACTGTGTTCAGGATTTCAGTAAGTGTTTTGGTAAAAAATAAGTTAAAACTAAACTATTTGTATTTGTTTGAGTTAAAGCCGGGGTCTGATTTCATTTAAAGCATGTCAAAGCAGCACTTTTTTACAACATGAAGCCACCTGTCTGTTTGCTCTGTGTGTATTTTATTGTAAAGAGTTTTAAATATCACATTAGACAGGCTCTGATAGTTCCCTTTAGAGATGAGTGCGTTGGGGGTTCACCGTGTTTCACTTCTTCCCCGAAAAAGCTGTTCTAAAGCTGTCCACTGCCAGATAAAGTCATGCACGTAATTTCTACAAGAGATGTGCCTTTATTTTACCTCACTACATGTCTAAACTAATATGTATACTTTACAGATTTTACATACAAAATGCAGTGTTCAAACTGTAGAGAAACTATGGGAACACTGCACCTACGTGAGACACAAATGAACTGTAAGTCAGAGATAGATCGCCAATACTTTTGCGTTTTATTTTGTAAAAGAACTGCAATTTCACTCCAAAAGTGTGCTGTTTGTGCCTGTAGTGTATTTAAATCTATGACTAGTGTTACTACTAGTATAAATATACAAACTTGGTGTCGTTTTTGCTCCTCAGGATTTATCTGCGTGTTTTAACCTGCACACACTGACTTGGCGTAACTCTTTCTGTACATTCAGTACGTTTGTGTTCAGCAACCAACTTGTAACTTGTTGTAGTTTTCTTTTAGACATTTGTAACGTTATTGTGATGAAATACTGAATGTTTTTATGGCAACACATTTTACATACAACTTTTTTTAACCGTTTTAACTTAACATGTAAAAAATGCAAAAAAAAAAAACCTTTAATCTGCGTATAAGAACTTCTGCAATGACCAATTAAGGGAGAACATATGAATTTATAACTATTTACGTTTAATACTATTCATTTCATCTGGTTCTATAAATCTTCTGAATCAGTTACAGTAGGACAAAATGAAACGCGTATATTCAGTTCAAAAGGGAAGGATTTCATATTTCAGGAAGTTGATGAATCGATGTATTTCCTTGCAGCCTCTACCACAATCTCAGCCATCTGATGTGATTCATAAATAATACAGACGGCCTATTTTCCTGTGCGCGGTGTTGGTGGGTGGGCTTGGGAGAATTGGATCACTGCTGTTTCGCTGTTGGACGCACACTTTATTGTCGTTCTGCGTTTTTCAAGTTTACATTTTAGACGCCAGCAAACTGTGTGTGTTGTTTTCCATGTTTGTGCTTGACAGGACAATATGTTTCCTCATAAAACGTGTGCAGTGACATCATTTGTGACTCTGTTTTCATTTGACTTTTATTTCAGTATATGGTTCGACTAAAGCTTAATTTGTCTCAGTGAAGCATGAACAAAGACTAAATTCATAATGGACAAATCGTTCATTAAAAACAATCTACTTAATTGAAGGTTAGGGCGTTAATTAAGTGAATCATTCTTAAACCCACAGTATATAACCTTTTAGATTGCCTGCTCTACAAAAAAAAACTAGATCTTATTTTCATTGCACTTGGAAACTTAGAAAAACATTCATCCTTACTATGAGCGAGCTTGCATCTCCACAAACCCAACCTATAATATTGTTCCTTTGACTATTATCTTCTACACTATGCCATAAAACGTATCTATCCCCATGGAGAATGTTCTGCAGTGCGGTTTTAACTTTATATTTCCCTGGAATCGTGCAGGTGATGTACCTCCATGAAGAGGGAGACCAGTTTTTCATAATTCTAAACTGGGACGTGCCCAGGTTGGGACGGTTTCTATAAATAAAACTGTGAAGAGAGCGTGTAAAATTAGACTTTATTGATCCACAAGGGAAATTATTTTAATTCTTAAATTAAGTTACTAAAATTGTCCATTCTCGACTCACTTGTGGGTCAGTATAAAATCTGAGGGACTGTTGTTGGTGCATTTTTTTCGCCTTATGGTCATTTTCAAACACGGTTTTCTGTATTTTAGCTAAACAAATGACAATATTTTCCTCTTTACAGTGGCTGAGTTTCAAATTGGTCAAAATTAGGGACGTCCGGGATATTTCTTGTATAAAACTGGGACAAATTAATGGTTTTGGATAAATCTGCTTGGACAGGTCTCAAAACTGGGACTGTCCCGGGTAAATAGGGACGTCTGGTCACCCTGTCCATGAAGTTACATATAAGGTACTGTACCTTTAATAAACAATTTGTTCATTAAGAATGAAGTCTTTGTTCTTTTCATATTAAGGCGAATTAAAATGTAAGCTAGTTTTGATTAGACCACAAATAGCCTGTGATATAAATGTAATAAAATGCAGAATGTGTTTTGTTATTCCAGGTCAATTCATGGGCCTAACAATAACCTACTTTTTACTTAAATATCAAATAATTATGCAGGCAATTATAATACTTTGTAGGCTAAAACATATCCCAATTGACATTCTGAAAAATTAAACAATAAATGTCATTTTGCAGATTAACTAATTCTATCTATTACATGCAACAAAATATGACAAAAATAATGACCGACAGTGTAAGTTACAGAGATAACCTGAAGAGGGCGCTCTTAATCAAGCAGAACGCACTATTGTAGCTTTGTCAATTCTACACATTCAGATAGAAATGTTTGCAGAAAAATGTTTGTAAAAATATATTTCGCTCATTTAACAGGTTTATTTAGACTGGAATAAGGAGTACTCAAATACACTTAACAGTATAACTATGCTATTATATCAGTTTAAAATAATATTGTTTTAAACTGACAGCAACAACTCACCTTTATGTAACAGATAAACCTGTTTCTGTCAATCATCGTATCGTCTTTGCACTGTTTTCTTTACGACCTCTTGCATATAACTGTGATATACTGTATTTATATTACTATATTTCTGCTTTTTACTTTCTTATAATATACATTTAGATAATTATGCCTTTTGACACCAGTTCCTTGCTATTTTTATTGCCACTTATTTACAATTTATTGACTTTTTCTTTGTTATTGTAAGTCTAAGTCTAATATTACATATATAGGCCTATATTCCTAGTTTTTTAAGAATGATTTAGTAGGCCTAAACTTGAATTAAGGGATTTGGGTTATGAGTTATGATTATGTAGTTAAGTTACTACCTGATTCAGTCTTGACAAAACACTTGTTATGAATAAAGTAGCCTGTTTATTTATTTATTTATTTATTCATGATTTGTGACTTAAACAGTTATAGGCGGCAGTAACATAAAAACCCGACAACAGCCAAAAAAAAAACCAATTAAACTTTCATGTCAGTGTCAAATTTACAGAGGTGGAAAGAGTACTGCAAATTTGTACTCAAGTAAAAGTAAAATTGGCTAAAAATGTACACAAGACGCTTTAGTATCCTACTCAGAAAACATACTCAGACTTGTTGCTAGTTACAGATTTTGAACAGCATTTTACCTCAGTGTTTTATACAAATGT
Source organism: Taenioides sp. WSHXM2023 (assembly GCA_029959045.1). Classification (NCBI taxonomy): domain Eukaryota; kingdom Metazoa; phylum Chordata; class Actinopteri; order Gobiiformes; family Gobiidae; genus Taenioides; species Taenioides sp. WSHXM2023. The sequence continues at coordinate 23,186,354 of CM057103.1, forward strand.
AAACTGGATTAAATACTTTCAACAGTTCACATATTTTACTGGCCAATCAGAGCAGGAGATGAGCTGTTCTGTGTTTGTTTACTGTACTCAATACTCATGATTTTAAATGTCACTAATTATAACAATTTCATAAATACAGTTATACTCAATTAAAAGTACAAGTGCAGGTTTCAAAATCTACTCAACCTCAGGTATTCGAAATGCTGCACAGGTAAGTTCATGTACTTAAAGTGACAGTATGTAACTTTCACCTGCATGATTCCATGGAAACAGAAAGTTAAACCCAGACTTCAGACGGTTCTCCATGGACGTAGATCCGTTTTAAGCCATACTGTGGAAAATTAAGCCAAAGGAACAACATTTCTGTGGATGGACAAGCAGGAGAAAGCCCTCCTCCAGGCAAAATATGAAAAAGTTACATACTATGGCTTTAAGTACTTCATATTTAAATCGAGTTCTCTTATATAGTTTATGTTGCATTTTGGCATTACACTGGAAGCTTAAATTTGACTTGCAAAATGTGTTTAAAAGTCATCCCGTCTTGTCTATCTGCAGGTTTCAGAACGATGAGAAGATTAACAATTTAAAACAATATTTTATCTTCTGAATGGAGAAAAGTCCACAAAATGTTGCCGAAAACAGTACGCTGAAACGCATAAATAGAGACAACTGAAGGAAGTAGGAAGGACCCTATCTCTGCAGACTTGTGAACACCCATGGGTGCTCCTCCAGCCTCCTGCATGTCTCCCTGTCTCTTTTCCATTAGCTCCAGTTAACTTACACCCGTCCCGTCAGCCTGCGTTCACGTAGCCTCCTTCTTTGCAGCATCTCGACGCGCTTTTCGTCGCTCCGCAGACACGCACACACATACTCGTACGCCGAGAGGACCAAGAGGCTGTTGCCATGGATACGCCGGGGCACTGACACCGGGAGAACTGTGTAGGCTTGTCGTGTCGGAAGATATAATTAATAACAAAGGATTAGCACAGGCATAGGTAGCAAGGGGCTAGCGCGCGAGGAAGATAATCACAGAGTTGCTATAATTGGCACCTTTTCCCATGGCGAGTGTGTGAGGGGAGGAATACATGGTGCTGTGAGGACAATACAGACAGAAATAGTTTACATGTGCGGTTCTCAAAATGTGGCACGCACACATCTGGTAGTACACGGGCTTTATGTGACTGGAGGTTTTTATTGGTTAAACAAACTGTATGGAGCTGCACTTTTACTGGGTTAAAAAAGTTATTACAATCACAACTGACCCTGCGCATCCAAGTTTCTCTTTCTACTGAGAAAGAGAAAAACTATATGAACAGGACTCATGTGAAAGATCAGAACCTCCAGAATTCCCTCCCTGAGCTGCAGAGGCTGCACTAGCACTCGTTCATTGATTGATTGGCTGCAGGTGCTGGGGTTTAGCTGGATTTCAGCATCAGAACTGGCAACACAAATGAAAGACTCGTATGAGGCTCATTCTGCTTCACCAAAACAAACCAAAACTTAGACTTAGACAAACTTTATTGATGCACAAGGGAAATTATTTGGATACAGTCGCTCAGACATCACAATATAATATAATAACAGAGAGTAAAAAATAGATGGTGTAGCAAAAAGAGCAAGAGACAGGTGTCAAATGAGACATAATTATAAAAATAAATGTATATGGACAAGTCAAATAAAATAGAAAAATAAGTAATAAAATATAAAATCACAGCTATACAAGAGACAAGAACTAGTGCAAATACTAGTAAAAGACTAAGAGTTGTACAGTTGTAGGGAGTATTATCTGTTACATAAGGGTAAGTTGCTGTACAGTTGTAGGGAGTATTATAGTATGAATGTAGTCCTGTATCTCTCACTGTTTGAGCGGAGCTGTAGGAGCCTGTTGGAGAATGAGCTCCTCTGTCCCTCTATAGTCTGGTGCAGTGGGTGAGTTGTCGTACAGTTGTAGGGAGTATTATCTCCTCTGTCCCTCTATAGTCTGGTGCAGTGGGTGAGTTGTCGTACAGTTGTAGGGAGTATTATCTCCTCTGTCCCTCTATAGTCTGGTGCAGTGGGTGAGCTGTTGTACAGTTGTAGGGAGTATTATCTCCTCTGTCCCTCTATAGTCTGGTGCAGTGGGTGAGCAGGAGTGTCCATGATGGAGAGCAGTTTGTCCAGTGTCCTTCTGTCCCTCACTGTGACAAATGTCTCCAGCTCACAGTCGATCACGTGTCCAGCTTTACGGATCAGTTTGTCAATACTGATTCAAAAACAAACCACCAAAACAAACCAAAAAATTATAACAAACATTTTGACATGGATTGATTGTCGTTGGCCAAATCAGCCCTGTTTTTTATAGTTTGTGATATTTGGCGACTAAAACCCCAAGCTAACAGTCACCTAGCTCATATTTCTTAAAGTCACGGTATGTTACTTCTTAGCCAAAAATAAACTAAAACAAAAGCCTGATTTTGATTTGTTTATTTTATTGACCCTGGAGGAGAGCCTCTTCCTGCTTGTTTCCATGGAAATGTTGTTCCTTTGGCTTAATATTCCACAGTATGACATAAAACTCATCTTTCCCCAAGGAGAATGTTCTGAAGTCTGGCTTTAACTTTCTGTTTCCACAGAATCATGCAGGTGATGTGTTTCCAGAAAGTTACGTACTGAAGCTTTAATGTAACGTTATTATGGAACTAATTGCACCAAATGAACATAAGAACAACACCCATTTATGGACAAAAAGCTAAATTAAAATTTGTAATAAATGTTGCTGCCTCATTAAAGGACAAAATAAGTTCGCCGCGTGCTGTCTGCATCTAATTACAAATTAAATTAAACATTTTACTGTCCAGTAATCAGGATGTGTGCATTAGTTATTGTTCGTGTTAGTCATGACAAAACTCTGGTCTCAGAAGCTGTGAAAAGTGCTTCTAAACTCATCTGTGAATAATTTGGATGCTCTGAATGCTTAAGGTAAGTGAGGAATAACTTTGAACCACTGCGAATCAAAGTTAGTCCTCACTCGTTCTCACTACAGGAGAATTTGCCCGATTTTGGCTGCGATTTGCTTCTTCCCGAGTCTCTGTTTGCGATTTTAAAGCCGTTGCGTTCCTTGTGTGTGGTGTCAGTGTGACTCTGAGCTGCTCCGTCAGATCGTAACCACCAAACATCAACAGCGCTACGATAACAGCCGATAAAACAGAGCGTCAGGGCAGAGGAGCGACGGACACAGAAAGATACAAACTCAGGAAATAGCTAAAATAATGAGGCGACTTCTCGAAAAGTTGTAAATTTAAACTGCAGCATCTCATCCATATTATCCATAGAATTTATCCTCTGTAAATAATGACACCCAGTCCGCAAAACAGCGTTATTAATCCAGTTTGAAGTGTTCTTTAAAAGTAAAAAGGCCAGAGTCGTTCCTCACGTGTGTCTGTTACATCCACACAGCGCGTGGATCGAGGTGAAGCTGCAGATTAGCGATAGTGACTCTACTTCCTGTGGACTTCATCACCAACTTTCTACGCATTAAAAATAGTATCTGAAGTATTTTGACTTGTGCAACGCTCTGATCTTTTGGACACTTTCTCAAAGCGAGTGGTTTTACTGTAGACAGGAAACAGCTGATGCGATCGCGCTCACAACTTTATCGTCTGTGCTCTGCAGTCATATCCTGCTGCAGTGTCTTTGCGATCGGATTTAGAATCTCATAAGATTCTCTTCATGTCTGTGGCAGGGACGGATTGGCAATCTGTGCGTTCTGGAAAAGTACAGAACGGCCGTCCGATCTATGGCTGTTGGTCGACCGGCCCTGTTCAATAACCAAAATGTAGAGTCTAACACCTAACGGCGCAAATACGATAAGCGGTCAGTTGGTGGGCCTATTTGGGAAAAAAAAAGGTCCAGGGCTGATTTTTGGTGTGCGCTTTTTGTCACATTTTTAAAAATTGTTTAAACCCGAAAAATCCTGTAGTGTGTGGCGGCCTTAAGACAGTAAAAAATCAGCTACAGAACCTTTAATAATCGTACTTCAGTGATTCTAAGCTCGTCCGTCCTGGAACAGACTATACTATTAAGATTCTCCATAGAGCTAAAAATTGCCCATAGCAGTACTTAGCTCTGGACTATGTTGCAGTACTGTCTTTCCCTCCGATGTAGCTGATTGTGCTGTCTCTGGTTTCTATAATTGGCATCTCCTCCTCCCAAGGCGATTGTGTGTATGCTCCTATAAATATATCCTGCTGAGGACAGTGTGGCTCCCGTGGCGTGTGCGTGTGCCTATAAATACACCCTGCTGAGGACCGGGAGCAGTACCTTTCCCATACACTGTACGCTAAAGCTCGCCCGCTGCATTCATCTTCCTGACAGGCTGTTTGCTCTAAACACTTGGTTGATTGCCAGGATCTGAGAAGGACGAGGTATTTTCAAAGTAATGGATTTTACCTTAGTTGTGGCCTTGGAGGTCTTATTATTTGCATAATTGGGGAGTTTTTTTTTAAGACTACAGCTGTCCAATTAGAAGGGCCTGATATAGTGATATAAGGAGTTCTGCAGAGTCTGTAAGAATGTATCTGTTCAAAGCACCATGAAGAAATCATTGCTCTCATCTGTCTCCATGGTGATGCCAGAATGCCAAGTTACAGGTCAGATCTGTGGAGAGACAACTCGCAGTAAGAATGCATGTTTTTCTAGGTAATTTTGAGCAATAAAAACAGTATAGGCAAAATAGAAATCACCATGGAGACAAGCAGGTGGCAGACACTCCTCCACAAAAGTTGCACAGTGTCCCTTTAAATATTGTTTCAAAGGGCTGACATTGTTTCATACAGATTTATAATGATTTTATATGAAAGACGACAGCAATAAAAGGTCCAATTTCTACCTCCAGTGGCTCAGACGAGGTGGTTAACTACAGGAGTCACAGCTGCCCTGGGGCTGAAAGGCAAATAAACACATGCACACAGGTCTATCCAAGACAATAGCAAAGCATGACAGGGATTGAACCATCATCCTTATTTCTGTGGGTGAACTCTTAAAACTACTTTACTGTCTCCTGTAAATTATCTAGTTCTCTAATATTACTTACTAATACTAATACTAATACTAATACTAATATTGTGCTCAAAAGAAGCAAAATGAAAGCTGTGACTGTTTGAAAGTTACACAATCCCATCAGTTCAAACACACAGTGTGAGATTGTACTCCACGTGTGAAACACCCACACAGCCCCCGCACCACCAACACACTCTGGGACCAGACTTTGGTACCAGACCTTGGAGCAGACTGAGACTACACTATGGGACCAGACTTTGGAGTGGAGTTTGCATGTTCTTTCTGTGTTTGAGTTTCTGGTTTCTCCCGTCAACCCGAAACATGCACAGTAGGTCTAAAGAAGTCCCGACCAAGACCAGCTCAAGATCTAGAGATGGGTCCCACTGCTCCTGACAGGTTTAACCCAGCGGCATTGAAGGATGGGTCAAATGCAGAGAATGAAAAATAAAAAAGTGACATTTGCAGACTTTGGGTCCAGGCTGCGGGACCAGTGCCTCCTCGTGTACAGTGTGAGAACATGAGCGGCTGCCTGATAACAGCTTTCATAATCACATGTATCAGGGTCAAATGCTCTCCGCTCTACAGGCCTTCTTAGAGCTGCTATTGTTCACACACACACACACACACGCACACACACACACACTGTCATAGAAGAGAAGCCGCATGCTCATGGATTAAGGGGCTCAGATGACATAACATTCTATAGGACAGTCACATTTAACAGATTGTGGCAGTTCAAATAAAAAAGTAACGTCTAATGTATTTAACCATCTCACCCCTGTGTCTGCGTACACTGGTGTACTGGTACTGGTGCAAAAGCAACGTATAAAGATGTGACAATTTACCATTTACTCAAGTAGAAGTACAAAGTAATGGTCCAAGAAATTACTCAAGTAAAAAAAACAAACCAAAAAACAGAAAATACTATAAACATCACACAAACTAAATCATATGTGAAGGAGCGGCACAAGAAACACAAATGTTCAAATCGTTTCACATTGTCAACATAAATATTTTGTCACTTTAGACTTACTCACAGTGGGAAGAGTCACCACAACTTTTACTCAAGTAAGAGTACTATTACTGCAAACTAAATATTCCTCAAGTTGGAGTAAAAGTATGGTGTCTGAAAACTCCTCTGAGAAGTACTTAAGTAAATGTGAGTAGCAAAGTACTACGCACCTCTGACTTGATGTCACTGTAACCTACAGGGAGAACATGCAAACTCTGCACAGAAAGGACAGTCAAAGATAAAATGTTCTTTCTGTGCCCACAAGATATTTTATAAGATATTTTTAGATATATTTATTATTATTTATTATGTTTACTCCATTTAGTAGAGATTGGCAATTTAAGGTCTGAAATTATGCAAATGATCCAAACGGTGCAGTAGTTCGGTAAAGTACAAAATGTGAAAAACTTGAAGATTAAATAATACAAGATATAAAAAGCTCAAAACGCTCTGTGCCACCTTGTGATGTCATGTAGTGGTAGTTTTCAAGTTAACACCTACCTTTTACTATTTGTTCAGTACAGACGGGCAATTCCATGGCTGAAATAATCCAACTAATGGGGTACTGTCGGCAAAACATCCGCTAGGGGCGCTGCGAGCATAGCGACTGGAAGTGAGCTTCGTGTCCCTCCATTGCCATTTACTTCAATGACAAATACTTCACGGGAAAATGGCTTCAAAATATGGGTCGTGGACGTTAGTTTTATTAGAGGAGGAGTTGAAGAGAAGGGGAAAGTCGGTGTCCGGCCGAAAATGCCAACTTATTGAAAGGCATGCTTATCTTTGTGTATATTTAATACTGTATATTTGTTTGCTTCTAGTACACGGGTACACACTTTGCAGACTCAAAGCACTGGACCAAATGGGCATTACAGAGGCCGATGATGAAACTGCAAGAGAATATTGGATGACACTACCAGATTTTACGACTTCCAAGATCCCGAAAATGCCAATGAGCCGTATTACATTATTATTAGACATATTATTAGACATATTATTAGAAATTATTAGTATATGTTGAATTTAATGAAGCGTGACTGAAATTGTCTGTACAAAATCAATGGCGCATCTGTATTGTGCAACGACACTTCCGGTCTCTACGCTCGCAGCGCCTCTAGCGGTATAAATTTCATAGCCAGAACCCCATTCTAGTGTACGTGTGTGGTGTTTAAAAACACAGTGGAGCACTTCCTGTGTATTACCGCATGACATCACAAGGTGGAACGGGGTGTTTTCAGTTTGAGAGAAGAACTCAGCCTAAATATGCAGGGTTTGTGCGTTAAACATGTGCGAATGAAACAAAACACAACTCCAGTCTGTCTGTGATGAGGAAACATTAGAACATAGATCAGAAAATAGTGTAAAATGGGCCCTTTAAATGATTACTGCATAAAGAGCATTTTCACTCACACATATGGGGATCAGATGTTTCTTATAGGCACCATTGCTGGATAGGTCCACCGCCCCGGGCGATGAGAGCGAGCCTCATGTGGATGGATGCTAAAGCAGTCCATTTACATTTCAAAAGCCTGTATACGCCTGTGTGTAAAGATCACATTGGTTCTGTAGCGTTAGCGCAGCCTACTTCAGGATCTGTCGTGGTTTTTAAGACAGCTGGAAATATGAGATTACTTTGCAGCTCATGTCATCAACATTCCCTGGGGTTGTAAAGCTAACTGAAAGCACTACTCTGTTAAAAGTTATGTTACTCAACTGAGACTTAATCTGAGTTTTGTTTTAACACAGTCTGGCCAGAAAGAGTTGACTTATTTGGAAGTACAACAGATGAGATGATTTGAGCTGTTAAACAAGTCTCTCACACATAACATTACAGACGGCGAGCTAGCATTAGCCAACAGTTTTTCAGTTAGTCACTCTCATCTTTGTACTTGAAAAAAAACAGGACCATAAACACTCGTATTGATCACAGGCTTAAAACGTTTTTGGCTGTGTTTACTAATGTGTGTATTGTGTCACCATGTTAACTTATGAACATTCCACCATAGACATACAGGCAGAACCCCCCCAGGATGATGTCACTGCAAAGTGTCAATACTCATTTTACACAAATGTAGTTTTAATTTTGTTATAAATCTTAGTAAGTATTAACCTGGCTCACGGCAGATTGATACGTGTATCACTCTGAACTGAGTTCTACACATTCTCCATCTGGAACGGCTCTTACTGAAAGCTTTTAGAAAAAGGAGCAGAATGCCTCGAGGTGATTGAGCGAATCACTCTGAAGTGCCCACCCGCCAGTTTCTGTTTTAGCCAATCACGGCAAACCTGTCAAAATGACGTTTCCAACTTGCACCAGATAAAACCAAAACAAGTGTCATGTTGGAGAGGGAAGATGTCCATAAACTAATTTAGCTGTTTTTGCAATGCAGATTTGCACATTAAGGGTGTTATAAGCCACCATCACCATGTAGGCCACAGACTGTACACTATATATAATATATATTGTCTGAAAAACTTCCCCAGTCCAATTTAAACCGTACAGCAGGAGCACGTGATTCTCGTGAGTTTGTGAACTCACAAATATTGCGAGAATCCATCTTTCTACACAAGGTTAACTAACTACTAACTAACTAACTACTTTGATAATTTGGTGAAGTTTACTTCCTGGTTGGACTTGGACAGCAGATGTGACATACACAGAGATAGTTTCATGATTCTTAACCAACCAATCATACTATAAAGAGCCAAAGCTATAGATGATTTAACAATAAAAATATATGACAGTATAGTAATAATGCAAAGTGCTATGCTGAAGACATTATTCATTCACTCCACACTCAGTAGTGGTGAGCCACAGCTGCCCTGGAGCAGACTGATGAAAGCAAGGCTGCCAGTCTGCACCATCGGCCCGTGCGACCACCACCAATCACAAGTGTCTTGCCTAAGGGCACAGTGACAGAATTTGGTCCAAGCGGGAATCAATCCTCTGACCTTCGGGTCTAACCTCTGAGCCTGTGTCACTGTTTAAACAGTCAGTAAATGTGTTCCTGGTGCTTATATTGTCCTGTATTTTGGATAGAAACTGTAATGTTTTGTTTTGATGACATATAGAAGAATGAGATTAGTGCTGTTTCGTGTAAAGTTCTGTGTCTCGTCTTGAATTTCACTCTGCACTGTGTTCATTTCATAATCACCTCTTCATCTATTCCACCTGCTCTCTGTCTCTACGCTCAGTAGAATTGAGCACAATGTCTCTAAAAGACATGACTCCTTTTGTGTTTCAGGTCAGTCATCCACCTGTGACAGCATCATTAGCTCCACATCAGTTTAGTTCAGTTTATTTGATATTTGCAGAATAAAAACTACAATGGAAAAAGTGGTGCAAGAAGCTTGGAGTGCGCAGCATTCATACACACATTCAAGCAGACAAAATAAAACATTAAAAACACAAAACACAGAATATGAACACAAGTAAAAGACACCATTAAAACTTAATTTTTCCTAAAATCAATGACCAGCTTGTATGTTTTGGAACTGTTCAGTTTCAAATTGTTTTGCTCATTCCAACAAACTATTTTTTCCACCTCTTATCTATAATGTGAGTCATCATTCTCATTAATGAGACCACTGACAGTTACATACTTTATGATCAAATCGTTAGGATCAGAAGCAACACATACAACAGTTGACTTAAGATACAACCTTGTAGAGAGCCAATGTTCACAATGAGTTCATCCGAGACCACGCCATTCATTTTGACCCTTCTTCAGGTTAAAAAGTTCAAAATCCATTTGCAAATGGCATTTCACAGACCAAGAGTTTTCAGTTTTTGTATGAAAAAGCTTCCTGGCGTGGGATTTGCCCTTGTCCAGATGCTCATATATGGAGTTTAGGGTAAGAGCGATGGCGTCCACACTTCTGTTCTGTCTGTATGCGAACTGGAGTGGGTCCACAGACACAGGGATTTGATTCTTGATGTAGTCCGGCACCAAACATTCAAAGCACTTTATTAAAACCGAAGTGAGGACCACGGGCCGATAGTCATTAAAACTAGCCACTGGTGACTTCTTGGGTACTGGTATTATGGTTGACCTTTTAAAAGAGTGGAACATTGCAGTGCCTCAGTGACATGTTAAAAAGATCTGTAATTGCTGGGGCAAGTTGCTCTGAACAAAGTTTAAGGACAGAAGGAGGAATGCCGTTCGGGCCAGGGGCTTTCCTCACTTCCTCACTCTGGATGTCTTCTTGAAGAATAGTAAGGCCACCTTGTTCACAACAAAGAGGAAAAACAAATGTCGTACTGTTTCCAGTTTCAAAGCAACAGCAAAACTGGTTAAATCATTTGGTAGTGAGGAATCAAAAGCACTGATAGTCTCTCTCTTATGTTTCCATGAGGTGATGTTGTTGAGGTCTGTCCACATGGGTTATGGTTGTCCTCTTTAAAGAATCCCTCAATCTTGTTTCTATAAGAGCGTTTTGGAGATTTGATGGACCGCTCCACAGCATATCTAGCCTGCTTATAGGCAGCAGCATCACCAGAATTAACAGCCACAACCCGCTCTTTCATTTTCATTTTAACGTCATTTTAATGTCTCATGAATGCTGATTTCACATTACATTACTTCATCTAAAATGTGTGTGCGTCTAGTCAGATGTTTTACATGCTGACAGTAGTGGGATAGGACAGTCTTTAGGTTGCTTTGTTAAAACCACCAGCATCAGGATGTGAGCTCTCATGTCTGTGCATAATGTCACTCAAGTCTGCCAGGACAGATGCGGTGTCGGCCCATTGATGGATGTAGACGAAACCATAGTAAACTCTCCGGGGGTGATTTAAGGGTTGGCACTTCACAGCCAGATATTTCAGATTAGTGCTACACGTTTTGTTTACGATCGTTACGTTCATTTATAAGAAAACACATACAACCTCCATTGGACTTCCCGGTGCGCTCTCTCACCCTGTCCGAGCGGTGAACAAAGGATCCCGATGGCTCTAAAGCTGAGTCTGGCATGTTGCTGTGGAGCCAGGTCTCTGTCAGGCAGAACACGGAGCAGTCCTGGGCCTCATGCTGGATCAGGATGTGGCTCAACAGGTCGTCCATCTTGTTTGGCAAAGATTGAACATTAGCCAAATAGACCGATGGCAGCGGGATTCTCGAGAGGCAGCTGCGGAGCTTGTCATGCAGCCCTCCTTACTTCCCCCGGTGTGGGCGTCTATGTCGTTGGTGGCCTGTAGCTTTCCTGCTATGGAGCTTAGGTGAGCGCCATGTGTGACTGTGTCTCCACCCGGTTCTTTCACTTTGCTTTCGGCCTCCAAAGCTCGACTCCTTTCCACTAAATTCCCGACTCCGAGTGGGACATTCATTAAAATCCCCGCACCTTAGTTCATAAATAATGTGCGACAATCCACAAACTTTCTCCCAAATCGTCAGGAGTGACTCACAATCATATTTAACTGTGGCAAGTGTTTCAAAGCTGCATACAAACAGCACAAAACAGACTGTACACAACAGAGCTCAGAGGCACATAAACAAACTTCTGATACACATGTCAATACTTTGGCTTTAAAGAGGCCATATTATGTCAAATCAACCTTTATGAGCTTTTCATCATGATAACAGTGTAACCCTAACCCTCATCATTCTCTTAGCAGGCCTGTCATGATAACACATTTTGAAACAGAAAAATTAAGAAGATAAACAATAATACTGAAACTAATCTATGCCACTGACACAAAAACCCAAGAGCAAATTCAAACCACAAAAACTATTATAAAGCTACTATTTCAATGTATTGTGTTTTTAAAGTCTTGTTCTTCCAAAGACATTAACTTCAAATTATAGCTTAGATGTTACGTTCAGACAGTTACACTTGCAATTACTTTTACCTGAGTATTTTCTTGGACCACTGCTTCTGCTTGAGTAGTATTATTTTGAAGTACATTAGCTACTCTACCACCTCTGGTTTAGATGCATGTATTGAGTACATTTCTGTGTTTTCTGTTCCAAAGTAGACAGCGCTAACAAGGCCCTGAGCAGCCTGCAGCCAATATGCAAAAGGACCTGTTAGTTTCCAGGAAAACATCTCGCAACATCTGAAATCAATGCTGTCTGTTCGCCTGCTGCTTTATAAGTGACAGAAACAATATAATAAAAGCCTAGTATTGGACATGATTGAATCCTGTTATTTCAACCAAGAATGAATGATGCAGACAACTGAGATGCGTTTTTAGGACTTTGGACTTGCTTGGCCATCAGCAAGAAGATCGATTAGATTCCTCCCCTGGATCTAGAAGGTGGTTTTGGTGAAGAAGGGGAGATGTTGGGAGGAGAGGATGGTGTAGCTGCTGCATCACTGCAAATTTCTCTGATCTGGCCAAGATTTTAAAACTTATATCAAGTTATTCATCTTGTTTTCAGATTTATGATCTACTTAATAGTTCTGAGACTGCTTAATTCTAGTCTAAAGGTAGTTTATTTTAATATAACTTGTCATAAAATTATCTTGCTGCATGGACAGATAATTTCACTACTTTTAAGTCATTTTCTGATAGATTTAAGTGTTTAGATCTTACATTTTGGCATCATGATTAATATTTTTGCTTTAAGGGCCCATATTACATTATTTTCCGATCTATGTTATAATGTTGTTTCCTCATCACAAACACCTGAAGTTGTGTTTTGTTTCTTTCACACATGTTTAACACACACACCCTGCATATTTAGGCTGAGTTCTTCTTTCAAACTGCAAACACTGTATTCCACCTTGTGATGTCATCTTCACTAGAATTATTTGGATATTTTCAGATCTTGAATTATCATAATCTACCGAACTAAATGTAAAAAGCAGTAGCAGAGCGTTTTGAGCTTTAAAGATGTGGACAGACTAATAATAAAGAGTTACTCAAACATGTGTGAATGAAACAAAACACAACTCCAGGTTCTAACTTAAATCTTAAAGCTCACAAAGAGTCAATTTTGCGTAATACAGGACCCTGAAGCTATATTTGACCACAACTTTAAGTGCTGTCTGTCACTATGAGAAAGTGTCATGCTCACACTAACTCCTGCGCTAAACCATGTCCACATTATGTTTAGCAGTTTGATTCCTCGTGGACAGGCAGGAGACAGGAGGGACAGTGAGATGACAACCAAAGCCCAGAGAGGAGCAGATGTGAGTGCGGCAGGGTGATCAGCCATGGCACTGAGTCCACTGTGGAGAGGGACCATCACCGCGCCAAACAATCTAGTGTCAACTATTGTACGCACTAAGGAACTCGAAGCAAGAGGCGTGTCAAGTGTTTGGTAAGAACGGGTCAAATAGAGTCTACAGAAGATTGGCAGTTAAAGAGCCCATATTACACCATTTTCTGATCTACTGTATGTTCTAATGTTGTTTCCTCATCATGAACAGACCTGGAGTTGTGTTTTGTTTCATTCGCACATGTTTAACGCACAAACCCTGCATATTTAGGCTAAACTCTTCTCTCAAACTGAAAACACTCAGTTCCACCTTGTGATGTCATGTGGTAATACGCATCACAAGGCGGAACAGAGCATTTTGTGCTTTTGAGATGTGTGAATGAAACAAAACACAACTTCAGGTATGTTTTTGAGGAGGTAACAACATTATAACAGGGCTTAAAGCTCACAAGAATCCATTTTGCGTAATATAGGACCTTTAATGGTACATACTGTATATAGGACAAACTTGTGCTAAATGTGAATTGGAGATAGGCATATGTCAAAACACAAAAATAAATAAATAAAAATGATGCTTGATGATGAATGATAAATGATTTTTCATTTAGGATATTTTAATTGCACTCAAAAACTTACTTGCAGTGAGCAGGGTTGCCTTGTATTTTCTCAATACAAAGTGAATTGGAGCTGGAGTCAATGGAGCCAGAAGCGCACCCATGCTCACTTCCTATTTGTAACACAATAGCTAGCAAATGAGCTATGTCCATTTATATACAGTCTATAGAGGAAACTCGCAAAATACAAGTATATTAAAGTGGTGAGCTTCAACCTCTGTGGGCTAACCACTCTGCCGCTGCACACACCCAGAGTTTATTGTGTGGATAAACTGGCAGAAAACATTTTGGCAGGTTTGTCCCCAGGCGTGTTGGGACTGGTGTGGGGTCCCGGCAGGCCCATAGCTCTAAATTGTCTGCCGCCCCCTGCTCCTCCTGAGATGAAGAGCAGATTATTGTGGACATATATCATGGAGCAGGGCCCGTTTGCAACAGAATGGTGAGAAACGGTGCAGATGACAGAACAGAATGAAAAGAGAAGGAGGCAAGAACATGCAGAGATGTGTCTGAATGCCCCACAGGAGAGGGGAGAGACTGGGGACTCAGGATTGAGAAAAACAGACAAAAATAGCCTAAAACATATCCATCGTAAACAAGTTATTTTATTAAAGGTCCTATATTACACAAAATGGATTCTTGTGAGCTTCAAGTCAGTTTATAATGTTGTTACCAAATCAAAAACATACCTGGAGTTGTGTTTTGTTTCATTCACACGTTTGAGTAATCCTAGTCTATTAGTCTGTCCACATCTCCAGAGCTGAAGTGGTAGTTTTCTAGTTAACAACAACCTTTTACCTTTTGTTCAGTAAAGATTGATTCTAGTGAAGGTGTGTGGAGTTTAAAAACACAGTACACTTCCTGTATTACCACATGACATCAAAAGGTGGAACAGAGTGTTTTCTGTGTGAGAAGAGAAGAACTCAGTCTAAATCTGCAGGGTTTGTGCGTTAAACATGTGCGAATGAAACAAAACACAACTCCAGGTCTGTTTGCGATGAGGAAATATTATAACAGAGATCTGAAAAGAGCGTAATATGGGTCCTTTAATTTAAAACTCCACTTCTATCTACAATCTAATCACAGAGAAATGACCCAGGCTAAGGTTCGTTTAAAATGGTTCAAACTGAGAGCGCAGTTTAACAGGAGGACTGGTCAGGGAGGGTCAGCAGATCTGTGCGAGGGCAGGAGGAGCCAGGTGCACATAATAGGAAAGGCCTCACTCATACTCTGCTCCGGTGTTTCGGTTGGTGATGAAATGGTTCATTCTTTAGCATCTCAAATATCCATAGCTAGCTCTCACTTAGCTAGCTCCTCGCACAGTCTCCATGGATACAGGAAAAAACAAACAGTTAATTTCACAGAGGAACCGTTCAAAAGAGCTGACTCATACACGAACATCACATCACTAACATTTCAGGACATCTGGACAAGGCAAGGTAAAACGGTATTCAAGGTGAGCGAAATGGCCATACCACTATCCCGTCTCTTCAGATCAAACCTTCAACCCTCTGGTCACAATGCAGCCGCTCTACCAGCTCAACCACTGTCCAATCCTCACACCAGCTCAGACTCAAGTCATGTCCAAAAGTGGTCCATACATATTTCAGATGCAGGGCTAATGATGTCCTAGGAGACCCAGAGCACGGGGCTGTCTGCAGCATGACGAGGCTGGAGAAGGGCTGTCCGAGCGGGGACACGGAGGAGGAGGAGGAGGACAGTGGGGCTCTGTCCATACTGAGACAGAATCATGAATGGAGAAGAATATTAAAGGCATGTAGTTATAGGACATGTGTACGGACGTATAAAGATGCTATGGGAATGTCCCCAGTGGACATGTTTCATATTCCGATGGTGTTCGCAGCATGTGGAGGTGGAATTAATAATAATGATAAAAGATTCATGCAAGTCTTCAAATCACAGGTGGAAGATGTATTCAAAAGGCAGAGTAACCCAATGTTAGTACTGGAGAAACATAACATACATACATTGTGTTACTAATTTTACAACAAGTATTATTGTATTACTACTAGGCTTGTCAAAATATCGAAAATCAGATTCTAATCAATACTAAAACTAGTATTGAAACTAGATACTGATTTAAGCAGGTACTGATTCGAAAGAAGTCACATTCACAGGACAGAAATGAATTTTTCCTGAATAGTTTTATAATGATCTTGAGCTGAATCAGAACAAGTATAAGAGCACATAGACGAGTATACGCCCATGGACCACTATGGAACCTACAGGACCACTGAGGATTACACAGATAAAAGACCACATGGGAATAGAAAAGGAAGTACTATCATTTACTGTTGAAAATCACATTTTATTGTCTATTTGTGGCATTGGAATCAATATCGAGTATCTAGTCTATTTCTTTTTATCAAAATTGAGAGAAATTTATGAATTTCATGAAATTTTAGTATTGTGACAACATTAATTACTACTACTGTTACTGCTTTCCATTGTGAGTGTTTTCAGTATTGTTATAGACTTATATCTGTGTGGTCACGTAGCTGTAGCATTAGTATATTATTTATTTGTAACCTCAGTGCGCAAGATTTCAGTCAAAATATAAACTGAAATACAGGCATTTCTTGCATTTCAGGTGCTTTGATTTCACTAAAAACATGCACCTTTCCTCTGAGGGGGCTTATCTCTCCACAGACCTGACGTGTAACTTTCCTGGTGAGGGGTCTGTTACCTGTTAGTCTCTATGGATATTCCAGTGTCCAAACAATTTTTGCTGGCCCTCAGGCATTCTGCTAAACTAGCTCAGTTGATCATACGCAGCACTTTACAGCAAATTTAAGTAATTCTGCCACTATATATAATAACCTCACTTTGCACTGATACAGAGCGAAAATGAAGCCTTATTAAAGGTGTGGTCACTGAATGATCCTCTGTAGTGACCACTGTCTGTGACCATCCACTTTAAATATGTTACAAGCTTTGGCCCTCTGTGAAAAAAGTTCGAAGACCCCTGGTATAAGACTATCATTTACTTTTACAACTTATTTATCCCACCAAATTAAGTGAAAAAACACATGCACTTTAAGTAGGTCTACATTTCAACTTCACTTCAACTCATAACAAACAAAATCTGTAATAATGCATGGTTTCATTCTGTGTATCTCGTGTGCGTCTGCCTCTCGTATTGACCAACTTCGATCTGCTCTCACACGTAAATGCCATGCTCCGCTCGTCTCTGCAGAGTGCCAGTCTAACAAGTCCATTAGGCCCGTGTTTGTCCAATCAATGCCTTTTCTACCACCACCACCACACCACCACGCCTGACCCACATAGAGCTGAGAGAGCCTGGCGCCTGTGCTTCAATACACGGGCTAATTAAGAACAAAACCGCCCGTGTAAGC
The DNA here is from genome assembly GCA_029959045.1 of Taenioides sp. WSHXM2023. Lineage (NCBI taxonomy): Eukaryota > Metazoa > Chordata > Actinopteri > Gobiiformes > Gobiidae > Taenioides > Taenioides sp. WSHXM2023. Next base: position 23,203,554 of record CM057103.1, read on the forward strand.
TGCTACTGCTACAGCAGAGAGGGGGATAATACAAAGAGCGGGATAATACAGACACACTCTCATTAAAACTCCACCTGAAGCTGCAGGAGTGAACAGAGACGGATACGCAGAGTCCAAAGAGCAGAGGAGATGGACAGTGATGAGTTATTCACGGAGATGGTTTAGGTGCTTTTAGTATTTAAGAAGTACCCGAGTAATAGTAAAAGTGTGGACTGTATATATAAATGGACATTGCTAATCTGCTAACCTTTTGTGTTACAAATAGGAAGTGAGCATGGGGGCGCTTCCGGCTCCACTGACTCCAACTGAGTTTAAATGTTCATATTAACCCACTCTACATGATCCTGGTGTTTTTATTTCGCTATTTTGTCCGTAGGAGCGTGAGATTGACAGGCGGATCGGTGCAGCAAAGCTCTCAATTTACCGCTCAATCTACGTTCCTACCCTCACCTATGATCACGTTCCGGGCATGTCCCACCGGGAGGAGGCCCCAGGGAAGACCCAGGACACGCTGGAGGGACAATGTCTCTCGGGTGGCCTGGGAACGCCTTTGGGTCCACCCAGAGGAGCTGGAGGAAGTCTCCGGGATGAGGGAAATCTGGGAGTCCCTACTTAGATTGTTGCCCCCGCGACCCGGACCCGGATAAGCGGAAGAAACTGGATGGATGGATGGATATTTTGTCCGTAAATCAATTCCTGTTCCTAATATTGAACTTGGCTCCAAATACACTCATAGAACGGCTGGCCTCGTGAGTTTCATTTCACTGGAGCCTAACACTATGGTTGATGTCACACTCACTTAGTCCACTTCTTTATACAGTCTATGGTAACACCTCACTCACACCAAGATTGACAGAAGCACTTTCCTGCACTCAATTCGCTCGTGTGTTGTCTCCAGACCGCTACAGGAAGTCAACCATGTGTGGGGGTAATTGGAAGCCAGTTTATCACCTCGACCAATGCCTCACGTGTGCCTGTCAAAAGGTGTTGTCTGGGTGGTTGGCTTCAGTTCAACTCTGCTACGCTCAGGTTGCTTGGAGTGCGCTGCTTTCCTCTCCACTTCTTCTAGTCTCCTCCTGCTCCAGCTGCAGAGGAAATGAATGAGCACTGGTTGCTCTTGGTGTGATCACGGTATAAGAGGATTGTGGTGTTTGCCTAACATAATCAAAACAAATTAGCATTTCAGAATAATATTTTTAAAACAAACATGGATTAAACACCTAAGCTCTGGTCAGAACTGAAGAAGCAGCTTGGATGAGCTGCAAAACGTATTCAACCAAATAAACTTTTGTCCAGTTGACACATTGAATTTCTCCTTTTCTCTTTTTGTCCGGTCACAGTCACATTTCAAGTAGAGCTGCTAAACTGGGCAGCACCTGGTGGATTAAAGTCAGGGTGAAGGAGGGGTGGGGTCTGGAGGTATAAGGAACAGTGTGATTGGTCTAACAGGTATCCACAAACTCCGCCCCTGCAGCCAGGTCTTTGTAATCAGAAACACATGGCTGTAATCAGGGCAGTCTTGCGTGATGTCACCAAGTACTTGAAATTACAGTGACCACTAGAGGCAGCATACACTTCTACTATCAAAAAAGTATAGTGTTTAGTTCCATTTTAAGGAACCTAAGATTTAAAAAGTAGATTTAAATTTTTTAAATACAGCTAAGCTACAAAAAAGTTATGATGCTGCAAAATTTAAAGGTGCACTGTGTAACTTTTCTAATGAGGATCTGTCTCTTGCTTGTCTCTGAGATGTTAACATTGTCAGGAATGTTTCATATTCTTTAAAAATCAATTGGAGGTACTTGTATTGGTAAAAAAGTATCTTGAAAAACTTGCATTTTTTTCTGTGAGGAAGGGTGCCTCTCCTCAGATCTGACCTGTAACTTGTCCCAGTGGTGCCACCTGCTTGTCTCCATGGAGATAGAGCAACTTCCTGTTTCTAGGCCCCATTTTTAGTACTTTTCGTAATTTACAAGATATAATATTTTGCTTTGTTATAGGCATCTGTGCTAATTTCCCATCACTCTTAAGCCTATGGACAGGCTTATTCTAACTAGCTATAACATTACTCAGAGTGTGTTTTGCCACGTTAGAGCCCTCATTGTCTCTCCACTCTCCTCCATTCATTTACTTTGCATTTATTTTTATTACACTAATTGAAATTCTGTTGTAGTTTTATCTCTGTTCATCTTTATACCCTAACCGTCCTTGGCTGACAAAGCGAAAAGGCCCATCTGTGCAGCCTACAGTCAAATGTATTGGATTTCTACTGGGTCAGCCTGGCACCCCAATCAGACAGAACTGAACTAAAAAAAAACACTTTAAATTGGAGCTGTCCGTTCAACCACGAATCCTCCAGCTAAAACTGCAATTAGGACAACAGCTCACGAAAGGCAAGCTAACATCGTCTTCTCGCTAATATCTCAAAATATTCCTAGATCTTGTGAAGTCATGTATTGCGACTACAACTGTTCTTCATCTCGAGCCAGCAGTGACGGCACCACTAGCAGCTGGAGTTCTGGGGTGACGACGTTTTTGAACTGTTCAATCAAAAAGCAGAGCCAAGAAGAATTCGAAAATCGGTTAAGGCGTACGGTGGAGAAATTGGAAGATTGTCCATTGGTGATGCGTTGCGTTGGTGATCCTAGCAAGAGAACGCAAAGTCCTCCCAGAGTCAGAGCTCGGTCAGTGGAAGAAGGGTTGGAAAAATGTGATAAAAATATTGACGGAAATTCGAAACAAGTGAAAGTGAGAGAAATGATCCAAGCCAAAGTTCGTTTTTCGCAGTTTTTGGATGACGTGACCACCAACGTTTTTAACCAAAATAGTCTGCAAGCGTTCGGAAAGCAGGTATCACCAACAAGCTCCATGATGACGATTCCAAAAGAGGAAGGAGGAGTAGGTGGAGAGAAGGTGAGGAAGAGAGTGAAATCGCAACAGAAGTCACCTGAGATTGCGAGAGGTCGTCCTAAAAAGGTGAAAAAGTTGTCAGAGAAGGATTTGGATTCGGAAATCTTGGATATGGATGACACATTTGTGATACCTCCGCCGCCGCAGTTTTGCCAAGGTTTCATGGATGTTAAAAAGAAGAGTGGGGCTTTTTTGGAAATAGACCAGGAATTGGTCCCGCAACCCCCACTCAGATCTGCCTCTCTGCCACGCAGCATAAACACGGTGAGTCATGAAATTCTGACCAATTACAATGAAACAGACTGACCAAACATAAGTCAAGTGAAAGTTTGCCAGAAATATAAAAAATAAATGCTATGTTATAATTTAGTTTTGATTACTTAATATATTGCTATCTAAAATTGGCTCTGTACACATTTCTGCCATAAGGTAATCCCTATGAGTTTTTCGCTGATTCGCGCTAAAATCAACAAATCCTAATAGATTAGACAGTGGACAGAGAACTGCAGCTGGATGTCACTGACCACATTTTCACTACAAATGTGAGGAAAACTTTACCAGAGGACACTTCTGTTTACAAAGGTTTACTTTGTGTGTGGTTGCTAATGCTAATGCTAACTTCAGAGTCTAATAAATATTTAAATAACGTCACAGACTGAAATAATCTAAACCTACACATAATCAGGTCGTCTTTTTACACATTTAATTTTTTTGTAATTTTTAGATTGAACGTTAGACACACATTAGACACACATAACATTGACCCACAAGGATGTACCTTTCTAAAAGCAGACGCGTAAAGTGGTTAAAATGTTAAGTAACATCCGCCTGCAGTTCTCCATCCCTCCTTCTGACCGGAAGTTGCCTGAAGAAGCCTGTTGTGTATAGAGCCAATAGGATTATAAAAATGTAGTACAAAAAAGTACAAATTTTGTTCACATTGCATATTTAGGCTGAGTTTTTCTCTCAAATGGAAAACAGTCTGTTTCACTTTGTGATGTCATGGAACGAACAGGAAGTGTTCTACTATGTTTTTAAAGACTATTCACCTTCACGACAATCGTTTGGATGATTTCAGCCGTGGACTTGACAATCTCTACTGAACTAAAGGCAAACGGTAGCTGTTAACTTGAAAACTACAAGGTGGAACAGAGCATTTTGAGTTTTGGAGATGTAGACAGACTAATAATAAATGATTACTCAAACATGTGTGAATGAAACAAAGCACAACTCCAGGTCTGTTTTTGAGGAGGTAACAAGATTATAACATGGCTTAAAGCTCACAAGAATCCATTTTGTATAATATAGGACCTTTAAGCTTTGTCTCATCAGAGCAGGCAATACGGGGCCCTTGTATGTATTTGTAGGTGTAGAACCTTAAAAATGCATGATCCACAATATTGCACCTTTTCATTTGAAGAGACTGACTCCACAATCTTATCACATTAATCTCATGGCTTGAAGTTCAGTTACATCATTGGGGTTGAATAATGGCACCACTTTCTGAAGCCATTGTGGGAAAAAAAAGTTAATTTATAATGTCAGAGAAGACATTGAACTTTGCCAGTTTTTGTTTCATGCGGATAGGCCCAGAAATTACAGAGATATGAACCATAAACCGGGTCGACAATCTTCAATTTCGCAGTGAAAGGGCCCATATTACGCTATTTTCCAATCTCTCATCGAATCTCTTCATCACAAACAGACCTTGAGTTGTGTTTTGTTTCATTCACACATGTTTAACACACAAACTCTGCATATTTAGGCTGAGTTCTTCACTCAAACTGAAAACGCTCTGTTCCACCTTGTGATGTCATCTGGTAATACAAGAAGGGCTTCACTGTGTTTCTAAACTCCACACACCTTCACTAGAATCATTTGGATGATTCCAGCCATGAAATTGACAATCTCTGAACTAAAGGTAAAAAGTAGCTGTTAACAGAGCATTTTGAGCTTTGGAGATGTAGACAGACTAATAATGCAGGATTAATCAAACATGTGTGATTAAAACAAAACTCCAGGTATGTTTTTGAGGAGGTAACACCATCATAACACGTCTTTTAAGGTCCCATATTACACAAACTTGACTCTTGTGAGCTTTAAGTCATGTTAGAATGCTGTTACCTCCTGCAAAACATAGCTGGGGTTGTGTTTTGTTTCATTCACACATGTTTGAGTAATCCTGCATTACTACAGTCTACATCTCCAAAGCTCAAAATGCTCTGTTCCACCTTGTGATGTCATATAGTGGTAGTTTTCAAGTTAACAGCTGCATTTTACCCTAAATTCAGAAGCGATTGGCAATTCCAAGGCTGAAATTATCCAAATGATTCTAGTGAAGGTGTAAGGAGTTTAAAGAACACAATAGAACAGTTCCATCACAAGGTGGAGCAGAGTGTTTGCTGTTTGAGAACTCATCCTAAATATGTAGAGTTTGTGTGTTCAGCATGTGTAAATTCAACAAAATACAACTCCAGGTCTGTTTGTGATGAGGAAACATTATAACATATATCAGAAAATTGCGTAATAGGAGCCGTTTAAAGCTCACAAGAACCCACTTGGTGTAATATAGGACCTTTAAACAGCAATTTCCACCATAGAATTCTAACCTGTCCTCCAGCTCAGGTTTAATAGGGATTTTAGAAAGTTGTGCTGCCAAACGGGTTTAAAAGATCTCCTCAATTACCGTAACATGAGTATTTATAATTAGCTTACTTTCCACCCCTGAATACACTCCCTTAGTAAAGTGGACGATGTCTTCAAATCGCCTGGAAATAGCCCTGTCTCTCTCGTTAGTTACACCAACATCCCTCTGTACACTGCTCCTCACTTTTAATTGAACATGTTTGGGGACTTGTAAACTGGCTATCTGCATTCATCCTGCGCTCCTCCCCTGAAATCCTATAACCACACCTGACAGGAAGCCTCCACTGGCACTACAGCTGCCATTTAAAGATCCTATATTACGCCAAACTGACTCCTGTGAGCTATAAGACAGGTTCGAAAGCTATTACCTTTTCAAAAACATACCTAATAGCCACTACCACAACTACTACTACTACAAAAGCAACTGAAAGAAACTACTACTACTACCACTTCTGCTACTACTATTGATTTAGGTTAACAAGGGAAACCAAAGCAAATGAGCAGTAGTTTTCATGTTGACAGCTCCTTTTACCTTTTGTTTTGTAGAGATGGACTGAAATTATCTAATTCTAGTGAAGGGGTATGGAGTTTAAAAACATAGTGGAGCACTTTCTGCATTGCGGCATGACATCACAAGGAACAGAGTTTGCTGTTTGAGAAAAGAACTCGGTCTAAATACTTAGAGTTTGTGTGTTAAACGTGTGAATGAAACAAAACACAACTCCAGCTATGTTTGTGATGAGGAAACAGTATTTTAACATAAATCAGAAAATAGCGTAACGTGGGCTGTTTAATAAAACAAGAGCCCATCGTATTGCCTTAATTTATTGTCGGATTAAAATTCAGCCTTTGCCGTCACCTTAGCAACTGCTTGAAAAAAGGTGGGTGGCAGTGGCATGGGGGCTCTATGCGTGTCTGGCAGTGAAGTTTCTGCTAGCACAAATCCTTGAGTGAGAAGAAGAAAAAAAAAACAAAAAACATGAAAACTTCGGCCTTCTGTGGTGAAAAATCTTGGATGAAAAGTGCTTCGGCGTTCGCTCGGTACTCAAGGGACAGCATTTGGACGAATAACTACATAATTGATTATTCTTGTTAGAAAATGGAAAGTGAAAGTTGAATGCTGTCAATTACTTGCCGTACAACGATAAGGATAGTAGTAGTAGTAGTAGTAGTAGTAGTAGTTGTTGTTGTTTCCTTCTATTACTTTCATTGCATTTTAACCTAAAACATGACAAGTTCTAGTAGTAGTGGCAGTAGTAGTAGTAGTAGTAGCAGTCACAGTCATAGTAGTAGTAGTTTCTTTCAGTTGCTTCAGTCGCCCTTTAATCTAAAACAGTATTAGTACTAGTAGTAGTGGTAGTAGAAGTAGTAGTAGTAGCGCAGTAGTAATGTTCTGGGATCTCTCTAAATAGCTTGTTATTGCAACATGTTCCAGCCACTTTGAAGATGAAGAATATTCTGTATGTTCTATTCTCATCATTCTTAATAATTAATTGCATTAATGAATCTTATTCAAGTATAACAATAATGTTCCATGGACCATAATAGCTGACTGCACACCAGCACAACCACATTCTTCCTTTATTAAATCGTAGCTAAATTTGACAATTAATTTATATTTAGTTTTAGTCTTCAAGTTCAAAAATATCACACTGAAGACAAAATATATGCGCAGTGTCAGAATCTACATGTTTGATCTATTGGTTTGGTACTTGAACTTGAAATACGAAGAACCACTTTTAAATGTTCTATTATTACTAAAAAATATCATTACAGCTCATTGGGAAATGTTTTGACAACTTGCTTTTTTGTTTGACCTAAATATGAAGAACTGGTTTTGTTATCAAACCCACTTTTGTTGAAGATTCTGATGTAATTATTTAGCTGCTATTGGAAAGTAGAAATAAAATTATATTCTGAATTGTATTATGTATTTAAAATGAATCTACAGACTATTTAATGCAACAGAGCAAAAATTATCTTTGAGGTGTGCGGTAAATTTGCCATGCATTTGACCCATCCCTCAAGGCTGCATGGGTAACCTGTCAGGAGCAGATTTTGAGCCTGAATGTTGGTCAGGAGTGCACTTGTTCTATAAGTTGATGGGAAGATCCTAGAAAAAAAGGGAAAACAGGCATGTCTGGGAATTGAACCTGGAACCTTTTGGATTCTTGCCTACTTTTATTGCCCTTCTTAAACAACATTAAACTTGTATTATGTAACTTTTCTTGTGGAGGGTGCGCTGTTTACTTGTCTTTATGAATATGTTGTTGCTTTGCCTGAAATGTTCCACAGTATGGCATTAAATGTATTTATTTTGCATTAATATTTTATGGCACAAAAATACCTTGAAAAACATGCATTCTTACTGTCAGCAAAATCACCCTTATTTTATCACGTAATGCTTTCATATAAAAAATAAAGCATTTTATGTGTAAAAACTGCCAAGATTTAAACAAGAAACATGAGAGCCTGGTTAAAATTTCATGCTTCTTTTTGTTGACATATTAGATACTAAAAATATATATAGAGGGGATTTTGGATGCTTTATTTAGTATTTGAGTAAACTAGATCTGACTGAAAATTTGCCTAAAAATTTAGCCTTTTTTTTTTTTTTTGTTAAAACGTTAATAAATCAGACATTAAATTAGATATCAAAAAGTCCTTCTGTATGTTTTGTCAAAATCTTGTTAAGTACAAGATTGTAAAGTTTCGTGTCTATGTAGGTGTTACTTTAAGGGGTGATCCTTAGCTTTTGAAATTACAATGTCCCATATAATTCCATGGAGGCAAGTTGATTAAACATCATCATATCGTCCTGGACACGAGCAGATGGCAGAAAGATTCCATAGTACACCATTTAAAACTATCCTTTGTGTTTTCTCTCCTGGCTAGCTCGCCACATTTCCCCCTCTAATTAGAACGTATGTATTATTCCTTAGAGTTTTTTTACACTAAGTTTTTTACATTCTGGCACACTGAGTAAACACTCTGGCTGGATCTAGTTTCCCGTTTTCCATTGGCGCTGTAAAAACACATTAAAAACCCATTATCAAATCCATTGACTAAATGATGGAACATGGAAACAGAGCAGCTTGCGTGTCACAGCCGATAAGCCTCAGCACTAACGACCCACAAACCAAACCTTAGGAATATGTCAGCATTATGTATTTTCCCTAACAAATTCATATACATAAATCCATATTTTAACAGTCTACACTGGAGCATTCAACAGATCCCGCCACCTGTTCACTTCTCCTGTATTTTAAGTCTTTATATTTCTATCTTCTGTCTCCCTTGCTCCTCTCCCTTGCATGCTTTTTGAGTTGCTGCCAGTTATTCCTCATGGGGGGGCTCTGCTGCAGTCTGAACTAGAGAATTCACTATCCCTCCACCCACCTCTTCCTATACCTCCTTCCTTGTTCTATCCATCTTTCTTTCAATCCTAGTCACTTACTTCTAATGTAACCTTAGCTCAGTCCATTACACTTCCGATCTTTAAAAATGTGGCGAGCTACAAATTGCAACTTCAACATCCTTTCGTCTATTTTGTTTTGTTTCTTCTAGGTTCCCGACTTTAACCAATCCGTCGCCATCTGGTAAGCCTTCATTTCTCAATTGCACCTATGAAATCTTTTTTTTTTTTTTTTTTGCAGAAATCTTCACGCCCCCTCGCGCTTTTTTTTTCTTGCTTTCCTTCCCTTCCCTATAAGCCGCTTCCACCCACTCGTCCTCTCCTCTCCTCCGCGTCTCTCGCTTTCCCCTCGCTTGCACACACTCTCTCTCTCTCTCATCTCCTCCTTTTCTTCCGCGCTGGTTGTTTCCGTACTGGCTGTGTGTTAGCGGCAGGAGCGGCAGAGATAGCAGGGCTGCTGGTGGATGGGGCTAGTGTGCGGTGCGTGCTAATGTTATGGGGTATTTCCTCGCGACATAGACAGAGGTGGGTAAGCCTGTTTGGAGATCAGATAGAGGGGGTTGTCTCTCCTCTCTTACCCCGATTTTGGGCTTTGAATCTTCAGGATGCAGCGCTGCGTGATCGGAAGGTATGGACACACTTGTATTTGAATCATAATACTAGCTTTTTTTTTCTTTTTTTTTTTCAATATTTGATGCTGCAGTTGTCAGGCTAGTTCTGTATAGCTTGAAATGGTTTTTGAATAGAAAATTGCTAAATGTTTCTTACTGTAAAACATGTTACAGTGGTTGGATTATAATGTAGTTTTATGCTTGATGACAATTTGTTTTTCTTGTGGTGAGTGCTTTTTAATAGGAGTCAGATGGTCACCTGTCGGAATGCATCCTACAGTATTAGGTTACACTGAAATGCTTGCCGAAATGTTTTTCTGAAATTATAATTTAAAAATATATATTAATTTTACCTATATTTTTATTTGTTTCATTTTATTGCAGTGGATATATAGCATTTTTAGACTAGCCTGTGGGATTGCATTTCTGATTGATTACCCTGCAATGCATTGTTGCTATGGCTAGATCCTTATAGCACCAGTTAACAACATGTGCTTGCTTTGAATGCTAAAGCAAACTGTTAAGCATTGTTCGATAAAGAAATTTGCTTTGGAAATAATACGAATACACTGCAATATATATGCATTATTTTGGCTGGTTTTAAAAAAAAATTACAAATTGAATGTTATTGGTGCAAAATTATCTGCTAGTAAGGTAATATTTGTCTCGTTTCAATTACAGTTTTCTGCAAAAAGGCTCAATAAAGTTATACACGTTATACATATTTATTAAGAATTACAGAAAAGAAAAATCTGTCTAACTTTTCTAAATAACTAAGTCATAGTCAATTCAACTGTACCCAGAATTGTAGTCATTTTAACTAGAATCCATTTGACTTTTTTGCAGTGTGCACCTGTTGGAATGCACCACTACATCTGATTCATTACTCTGCAATGCAAAAGTGCTCCTCTGAATGGTCTGTGGTCTATGAAAATGACCAAATTGATTCCAAATCCCAAATATATTAGTCTTCCCTTCTTCCTTTCTTCTTCCACAGATGTATTAGGTGTACCTCAATTACCCAAAATGCACTCTGCGTAAAGCCCATAGCTGTCAGGAAAGGCTCTACAGTCACATGAAGAAATTAATTTTTGCATAATTACTTTTGTAAGAAAAAGGGCAAAGGCAGAACTTGTACTCTCTCGGGAAATTAAAATCACTACTGTCAGTAATGATGCTTGGCAGATTGAAAACGGTGTCTTTCATCTGGCTTCCTTGTGACTTCACAATATAGATAATTATTTCTTTTCATAAGATTTACACTAAAGGTCCTATATTATGGAAAATTTACTCTTGTGAGCTTTAAGTCACGTTACCTCAAATGCATATGGAGTTGCAGGATTTGTGTGTTAAACATGTGTGAATGAAACAACACAAATCCAGGTTGTGTGTAGATCAGAAAATCGCATAATACAAACCATTTAACATAACATTACATTGAGACAGACCTGTAGTCTTTTTAAAAAATGTTCTCTGCATTTGACCCATCCTCCAAAGCCACTGGGGCAACCTGTCAGGAGCAGTGGCCTACCAGGGTAGCTATATGCTCTCACCTCACAGCAAGAAGGTCCCAAGTTTGATTCCCGTGCTGCTCGGACTTTTCTGTGTGGAGTTTAAACTTGTGGAGTGGGTTTCATTGAAATACTCTGGACTCTATATGAACCAAAGATGGGCACAGTTAACTAAATCTCCAGCCTCCAAGGGCCTTGCGGTCACCCACTGCTCCTGACTGTTGCCCCAGCAGCTTTAAAGGACAAATATTATACTATTTTGTATTGTTGTTGTCTTTTAAACATGCTCTTTGGCATCTCATAATTTAGAGCTTAAAATAATGGCTACATACAAACAATAGGAGTTATGTTCCTGGATGTGTTCCCTATACTGGGGACTGGGGTTAGATGCCTTCTACCGGCAGCAGAGGAAATCCACAAAGAATAAAAAAAATAGCAACTTTTTATGACATGCACATGGACGCAGTTGTAATGAACGCAATTTGACGACAGAAAAGCTTAGAACAACTGAACTTTTCCTGTGATGTAACAATCCTGGGAAATTTGAAAGTTTTATGAGCGCTCAGAAGGACAGAACTTGGATAAAAAGATTCACAAAAGAAGTGTGAATTATGTAAAATATGTTTTTGATCAGGGAACAATGTTTAAAAGCTCAAAAATATGTGTCATTCAAAGGGGTTGGGTCAGTGGTGGATGAAGCACTCTCAAATAAAACCTTCAAGTTCAAGCAAAAGTGTCACATAAAAAAATCTACTTACATAAAAGTATTAAAGTAAATGTTTAAAAATGTACTTTAAGAGTAAAATAAAACAATTTCATACAGATTTTGATAAAAAAAAAATGTAGTGATATTGACTGAAAATGATAAGGATTTTAGTCAACAGTGTCAAAACAAATCATTTTCGTCTTTTCTCTTATGAATTTTGTGTATTTGTTTTTGTTACTTTAGTGAAGTACAGATACCTAGAAAATGTATTTAAGTACAGTACTTTACTCCTTATACACAGCACTGAAACATTATAAAGTAGATCAGAAAAAAGCGTCCTATGGGCCCTTTATGTAAACCTGCCTAGCCACAGGGAGAACATGCAAACTCTGCACAAAACGCCCCAATAACATCTGTTTCTCATACGTTACATTATCGCCATGGGGAAACAAACACTTCCATTATGTTTATTAATCTGAGGCAGATTCTCCCATTGTTCTGGTTTAGTCTTGGTGTGGTCCTGGATTAGACCTAGTACTGGTTTAGATCCTTTGCTGTCCTGGTGTAGTCCTGGTTTAGTCCGTCCTAGTGTAGTCCTGGTGTAGTTCTGGTTTAGTCCTGGTTTAGTCCTGGTGTAAACCTGATGTAGTCCTGGTGTAGTCATACTGTTGTCCTGATGTAGTCCTGGTTTAGTCCTGGTGTAGTCATACTGTTGTCCTGATGTAGTCCTGGTTTAGTCCTGGTGTAGTCCTGGTTTACTCCTAGTGTAATCCTGATGTAATCCTGATGTAGACCTGGTTTAGTCCTGGTGTAGTCATACTGTTGTCCTGATGTAGTCCTGGTGTAGTCCTGGTGTAGTTCTGGTGTAGTCCTGGTTTACTCCTGGTGTAATCCTGATGTAATCCTGATGTAGACCTGGTTTTGTCCTGGTGTAGTCCTGGTGTAATCCTGATGTAGACCTGGTTTAGTCCTGGTGTTGTCCTGGTTTACTCCTGGTGTAGTCCTGGTTTACTCCTGGTGTAATCCTGATGTAGTTCTGGTTTAGTCCAGGTGTTGTCCTGATGTTGCCCTGGTGTTGTCCTGGTGTAGTCCTGATTTACTCCTGGTGTAATCCTGATGTAGACCTGGTTTAGTCCTGGTGTAATCCTGGTTTAGTCCTGGTGTTTGTGTTTATGCACATTTTAGGTCGGCCAGAAACGCCAAAACACCTTAAATAAACCCGTCTAGCCACAGGGAGAACATGCAAACCCCAATAACATCTGTTTCTCATACGTTACATTATCACCATGGGGAAACAAACACTTCCATTATGTTTATTAATCCGAGGCAGATTCTCCCATTGTTGGCGATTACTGATGGTGTTATTACGATTTGAGTCTGATTATGCAGTGAAAGCCCCGTAAGCTGGAGATGAGGCTAATTAAGATAGCGCGGGGTGGCTGTTCCCTCCAGCACCTCCGTGTCACTGTGGCTTTATTGAATTAGAGGAGAGACAGTGGTGGAGATAAAAGCAGGGGAGTCCCGGTCCTCTCCCCCAGGCCAGAGTCACCTGTGCTGGGAAGAAGAGGAGGCAGGTAGGGGTGGGTGCTTTGGTGATCTAATGAATGTGCAGATTTTTTTTGTGCAGTTCTTTTTAAACACGTTGTAGTCCTGGTATAGTCCTGGTTTAGACTTGGTGTAGTCCTAGTTTAGTTCTGGTGTAGTCCTGGTGTAGTTCTGGTGTAGTCCTGGTTAAGACCTGGTGTAGTCCTGGTTTAGTTCTGGTTTAGTCCTGGTGTAGTTCTTGTTTAGTCCTGGTGTAGTCTTGGTTTACTTCTGGTTTAGTCCTGGTGTAGCTCTGATTTAGTCCTGGTGTAGTTCTGGTGTAGTCCTTGTTTAGTCCTGGTTAAGACCTGGTGTAGTCCTGGTTTAGTTCCGGTTTAGTCCTGTTGTAGTTCTGGTTTAGTCCTATTTTGGTCCTGTTGTAGTTCTGGTTTAGTCCTGTTTTGGTCCTAGTGTAGTTGTGGTTTAGACCTGGTATAGTTCTGATTTAGACCCGGTGCTGTCCTGGTTTAGTCCTGTTGTAGTCCTGGGTTAGAACTGGTGAACCTGTTGTGATGTCATGTGGTAATACAGGAAGTGCTCCATACACCACACATCTTCACTAGAATTACTTGTATTTCAGCCCTGGAATTACCAATCTCTACTGAACTAAAGGTAAAAAAGTAGCAGTTAAATTGACTACTACCACTACATGACATCACAAGGTGGAACAGAACATTTTGAGCTTTGGAGATGCAGACAGACAAATAATAAAGGATTACACAAATTTGTGTGAATGAAACAAAACACAATTTCAGGTCTGTTTTTGAGGAGGTAACAACATTATAACATGGTTTAAAGCTCACAAGAGTGGTAATACATGGGTGTCTCTGTCTGGGTAGTTCTGGTTTAGTCCTGGTTTAGTCCTGGTTTGGTACTGGTGTAGTCCTGGTCTAGTCCTGGTTTATTCCTGGTTTAGTCCCAGTTCTGATATTATGTACAAATATAACCCTAACTCAGCACTTAGTTAAAATTGCTGTCAAACCGTTCACAAAGCTACACACACACACGCACGCACACACACACACGCACACACACACACACACACACACACACACACGCACGCACACACACACACACAGCCCCTGGACAGCAGTGGTAGTAAAACAGCTCTGAGCTCAGACTAGCATTAATTACACTGACCGAAACCACAGCACGCTCAGCTTCATTATTTAGAATTTGACTTAGCACACAAAATGATGAAACAAGCTGAAACCCAGACTCATCTTCTGTCTCCATCACCTTTAACTGCCCCAGCATCAGCAGGCCCCGTCATGAGAAGTTCGTGGAGTACGCGAGAAGTTACTTTATCTGCAACATGACAATTTGGTAATCATAAAGAGCCAATATTAATGTTCTAACGTCGTTTCCTCGTCACAAACAGACCTGGAGTTGTGTTTTGTTTCATTCACACATGTTTAACGCACAAACCCTGCGTATCTACTGTGTTTTTAAACTCCACACACCTTCACTGGAATCATTTGGATCATTTCAGACCTGGAATTGCCAATCTCTACTGCACAAAAGGTAAAAGGTAGCTGTAAACTTAAAAAAAAACAAAACAAAAAAAAACTACCTCTTTATGACATCACAAGGCGGAACAGAGTATTTTAGACTTTAGACAGACTAATAATAAAGGATTACTCAAACGTGTGAATGAAACAAAACACAACTCCAGGTCTGTTTTTGTAACATTATAACACAGCTTAAAGGTACATTGTGTAACTTTTCTGGTGGAGGGTCCGTCACCTGCTTGTTGCTATGGAGATGTCATTGCTCTGCCTGGAATGTTCCACAGTGTGACATTAAACAGCTCTACTTTACATTTATTCAATTACAGGTGGTTTTATAGCTCAAAAATACCCCAAAAAAACAGGCATTTTTTCTGGAAAGGCAGCAGGGTCACCTCGCCGCAGATCTGACCTGTAACTTGGTCTGGTTTAGTCTCCATGAAGATAGAAAGGTTTAATGCCATACTGTGAAACTTTCCAGACAAAGCAATAACATCTCCATGGAGAAAAGGCATTTTAGGTTTATTTTCAACTGGTACCTGACCCCTGTTTGTTTCCATGACGATAGATATGTTTAATGCTATACTTTGGAACATTCCAGGCAAATCTATAAAGTCTCCAAGAAGATTTAGTGAGGGGGTATGTTACATTTAAGGGATATTAACTGCTACACGTGACATATTTAGATCACCATGTTACCTTTTATTGTCTTGAATCTCCCCTCTCTTTGCTCTTTGTGCTAAGTCACTCCCACTTCAGAGCGCTATCACAACACAGACCTGGTTTAGACCTGGTTTAGACCTGGTTTAGTCATGTTGTACAATATTGTCAGCATATATGAGAGACTTTAAGATACTGATATGTTTAATCTTAATGCATGGGGTGTTTAAAGTCATACCATGGAACATTCCAGGCAAAGCAATAACCTCCATGGAGACAAGCAAAGTGTATATAGCATTTTCAAAACAATAAAGGGAACATGGTGATGTAAATATAGCCCCTCTTTAAAAATAATTGTTACCTGTGTTTTATTGAAATGAGAATTCTAATCTGTTTTGCACTTTAAGCCAAAAAGGTCCACTTAAAAAGGCGCTACATTAGAGTCTAGGTCCCATATTGCCCACAGACAGGCCTGGCCATATTGTGTTATGCTTCCTCCCATGTAAGTGTTTATCTCCCGGGAATTTCCATCGCCGTATATGAAGCCCGGACTCTGCTCCTGCCCTCAGACGGACACGGACAGAGGAGGTGGAGAAATCCCAGAGGCAAAACTGTGAAATAAACATGTTCTCAGGGTCATGGGCGCTTTGTGGGACCGCTAATACTAGACTTAAGTAGTCCTGGTTTAGAGCTGGTGTAGTCCGGGTTTAGAGCTGGTTAAGACCTGGTGTAGTCCTGGTTTAGACCTGGTTTAGACCTGGTTTAGTCGTGTTGTACAATCTTGTCAGCATATGTGACAGACTTTAAGATACTGATGTGTTTAATCTTAATGCATGTGGAGCTCTGTTAAAGCTTTAATGCTTTTACCTCATCAAAAACATACCTGGACTTGTGTGCTGTAAAATAATATGTTCCACCTTGTGATGTCACAATGTGGTAGTTTTCAAGTTAACAGCTCAGATCTGAAACTATTCAAAAGACACTTCAGAACATAACTCACAGTCACATGGTTGAGACAGAACATAAGCATCTACTGTAAATACAAAAATAAAATAAAAACCATCTTATTTTAACATATAATTGTGTTCTATATGTTACACACCAAACGTTTTAAATATTATAGTAATTAGTGGTGTGAATTGATTCTCTGTACATCACAATATTGATTTAGAGAGACTTTGATTACACAGTGCTGAAGCAGGAGTTCTGAGGTTAGAATCAGCTGGACACACTGTGAAACACACTGTGGTTTAGTCCTGGTTTAGATCTGCTGTAATCCTGGTTTTGTCCTGGTTTAGTCCTGGTGTAGTCCTGGTTTACATCTGCTATAGTCCCTGTATCATCCTGGTTTAGACCTGGTGTAATCATGGTTTAGACCTGGCATAGTCCTGGTTTAGTCCTGGTGTAGTCCTGGTTTACATCTGCTGAAGTCCCTGTATAGTCCTGGTTTAGACCTGGTGTAGTCCTGCAAAGGTCTCACATCCGGAAATCGAACCAGGGACCTTCTAGCAGAGGCTCTGTGTACCTTATCAGTATGCCGCGCAGAGTCCTGGTATAGACCTGGCGTAGTCTTGGGTTAGGCCTGGCGTAGTCCTGGTTTAGACCTCTGGTGTAGTCCTGGTTTAGACCTGGTGTGGTCCTGGTTCAGACCTGGTTTAGACCTGGTGTAGTCCTGGTTTAGACCTGGCGTAGTCCTGGTTTAGACCTGGCATAGTCCTGGTTTAGACCTGATTTAGACCTGACGTAGGACACATTTGGACCGTCCTCGTTGGATTTTAGCATCTCCACTACAAATACAAACAAGCTCTTCTCTACGATTTTACTTACGATTTCACAATTGTCATATTTAAAAGTCATTTATTTTATTTTATTTTTTTAAGGGCCTTATTGCACTATTTTCTGATCTGTTCTAATGTTGTTTCCTCATGACAAACCCTCCTGGAGTTGTGTTTGTTTCATTCACACATGTTTAACACACAAATCCTGCATATTTAGGCTGAGTTCTTCTCTCAAACAGAAAACACTCTGTTCAGTAGAGATTGTCAATTAATCCAAATGATTCTAATGATGGAGTTTAAAAACACACTGGAGCACTTCCTGTATTACCACGTGACGTAATAAGGTGGATAATAAAGTTTTTTCTGTTTGAGAGAAGAACTCAGCCTAAATCTGCAGGGTTTGTGTGTTAAATGTGTGAATGAAACGAAACACAACTCCAGGTCTGTTTGTGATGAGGACACAATATTATAACATAGATAAAAAAGCGTAATAAGAGCCCTTTAATCTTATCTCCTGTTTTTTACAATATGGCTCTAACGTCTCATTTTAGTGCGTAAATGTGACGCTTGAATAGTCAGATCCCGTTATAATGAGCTGTGTAAAGCAGTTATGGAATAGACTGTGGAAAATAAACATATAAGAGTTAAAAGGGGCAGTACTGGAGCTGAGGCGCGTGGATCTATTTTTAGAAATCATAATGCAGGTCACGCGTGCTCTTTATACGGCTCACTTTGAACAAGGGTCCATTAAAAACATGGGCTCCTGTACTCACTGTATTTGTACACTACTAATACTGTACAAGTACTACTACTACCAGTACTGCTACTGCTTCAGTGTACCTGTGAATTCTTCAGTTTGGACCTGGTGTGGTCCTGGTTTAGACCTGGTGTGGTCCTGGTTCAGACCTGGTTTAGACCTGGTGTAGTCCTGGTTTAGACCTGGTTTAGACCTGGTGTAATCCTGGTTTAGACCTGGTTTAGACCTGGTGTAATCCTGGTTCAGACCTGGTTTAGACCTGGTGTAATCCTGGTTTAGACCTGGTGTGGTCCTGGTTCAGACCTGGTTTAGACCTGGTGTCCTGGTTCAGACCTGGTGAAGTCCTGGTTTAGACCTGGCGTGGTCCTGGTTCAGGCTTGGTTTAGACCTGGTGTAGTCCTGGTTTAGACCTGGTATGGTCCTGGTTCAGACCTGGTTTAGACCTGGAGTAGTCCTGGTTCAGACCTGGTGAAGTCCTGGTTTAGACCTGGCGTGGTCCTGGTTCAGGCTTGGTTTAGACCTGGTGTAGTCCTGGTTTAGACCTGGTGAAGTCCTGGTTTAGACTTGGCATAGTCCTGGTTTAGACCTGGTGTAGTCCTGGTTCAGACCTGGTTTAGACCTGGTGTAGTCCTGGTTTAGACCTGGCATAGTCCTGGTTTAGACCTGGTTTAGACCTGGTGTAGACCTGGTGTAGTCCTGGTTTAGACCTGGCATAGTCCTGGTTCAGACCTGATTTAGACCTGACGTAGGACACATTTGGACCGTCCTCGTTGGATTTTAGCATCTCCACTACAAAGTACAAACAAGCTCTTTTCAACGATTTTATTTACAGTTTCACAATCATCATATTTAAAAGTCATTTATTTTCTTTTTTCTGTCTTGGTTCAGTCATGCCCGGTCATTGTTCAGTCCCGATTTAGTTCCTACGTGGATCAGTCCTGGTTTAGTCTTTGTTTAACTCCAATATTGGTTCAGTCTTGGTTTAGTCCAGTCATGGTCCACATTTGGTTTAGTTTTTGCAGTTCCAATACCAGTTTCGATGGTAGAGCTTTAAATATTTGCTCGATATCAGCCAACACCAGTGCATAGGTTGAAAAGAGCATTTATTTCCTTAAAAAATAAAATAAAATGAGACAAACTGATCCAAATGTGTTTTCTAACTGTTATTTATGTTTATTGAATCACCACAGAACAACTTTGTGTAAATAAAAAATCAAACATTGAACCTGCTTGTTTCCATGGATACGTCATTGCTCTGGCTGGAATGTTCCACAGTGTGACATTAAACAGCTCTACCTTTACAATTACAGGTGATTTTATAGCTCAAAAATACCTTATTATAGGTTAAAAATACCTTATCTCCGTGAAGATAGAAAGGTTTAATGCCATACTAGGAAACATTCCAGACAAAGCAATGACATCTCCATGGAGAAAAGCATTTGACGGACCCTCCACTAGAAAAGTTACACAATGTACCTTTAAGAGACTTATTATTTGTTTTATTACATCAATTTCAGAATGGAATGGATATTTGGAAGCCCATGTTCTATCCAGCTAATTTTTCAGTGTCTGCGCCGATACCAATATCAACAGTTTGAGCCCATTTTAGTCCTGATGTAGATTTGGTTTGGTCCTGGTCTAGTCTTGGTTTAGTCCTAGTCTTGTCCATGATTAGTACTGGGTTTTGTTATCTTTGTTTGGTCCTGGTTGAGTTTAGAGAGAAAGAATGGTGTGAAATGGACGAAATGGTCCATTCCCTCAAAGTATTTCCTCTGGAAGGTCTGAGTAGTTCCTCTAGATCAGGCATGACCAAACTATGGCCCGTGGGCCAGATGCGGCCCTCAGACAAATTTTTCATGGCCCTCAGGCTTCCAGGTGAATTGGTCCAAATTACCTTGAACAGTTTTGGCTGCAAGTTTTTTGAAAATCTACCTTGATAAGACAATATTTAATATTTATTGTGTGGTTTTGTGGATCTTAGCGTGAATAAAGGACTGATCGCTCATTCTAACGTGTTAAACATGAATATTTCAATTATTCACTGTACTGAGCACCAGTCTGTGGCCCTCGATCGGCCCTCTGCTTCGTCTGTGTTTAGATATGTGGCCCTTGATGAAAAAAGTTTGGACACCCCCCTGCTCTAGATGGTCTTCTGCCACATTTGGTGTAAAAAGCTTCTCAATCCTTAGCTAACTCCTTAACTAGCCTCTTGCACTGCTGACATGGATAAAGGGAAAAACAAACCGCTCATTTCACAAAATCGTTTAAGTTTAGTCTTGACTCAGTTCTAGTTTTGGTTTGGTTCATTCCTGTTTTGGTCCAGTGTTTTGCCCTTTCCTGGTTCTTCTGATCTTCTGGTTTGGCTCCATATATTAATCTGATTGCTAAGTCCATGTTCTGAATGATCACTCCCCATTATTCATCCATATCTCCAACAGTCAAACGTACATTTCATTGTCAGACCCAGTGTGCCGCAGGTCTTTTGCAGAGGAGGAGATGAGTCCTGTCCCCATCAGCACACAACGCTCCGTGGGCGGTGTGTGTCTGTCTGAACGTGTGCTTTAGACCTGTTTTTGTGCACCTGCGGGGACCCTACACCCACACACCCAGATTCACAGGATAATGGACAATATGGTGTAGTGAATCGTTTTTGTGTGATGGTTTGCTAGTTTTGTTGTCTATTTCACTGTAGTACTTATTGGGTTTGTTAAAAGTATCGAAAATCAGATACTAATTGATACTAAAACTAGTATCGAAACCATATACTAATTTGAACAAGCTTCGGTACTAAAAAAAGGACAAAAATGAACCCTTCCTGATTAGATTTAGAAAGGTCTGGAGCTGTAACAGAACCACAGACTGTAAAAAGAAGTGGACTAATGGAGTGTGACGTCACCCGCAGCGTCCGGCTCCAGTCATTAAAGGTTTATCGTTGAATTTGGAGCAGAGTTCTATATTAGGAATAGGAATTTATGGACAAAATAGCGAAATAAAAACCCCAGGATCAGGTAGAGCAGGTTAATGCGAACATTTTAACCAAAATGACAAGGCTCACTGCAGCAGTTACAAGAGAGAGGCAATCTATTGTCTAAAGAAAGAGTGTTTTTTATTATCACCATGGTATTTGGTATTTAGTATTGTGTCTTTTCCTTAGTATTGAAACAAATTTTGACATTTTAGTATCGTGACAGCACTAGTCATTATTCATTCAGTTCATTCAGTCGGTGGTGCTAAGCTTCAGTGGTGGAACGTAGTAAGTACATAAGTAAAAGTATTTTTTATTTTAGATTGAGACCTGTTGAAAAGGCTGAGGGTTTATTTGTAACATGTTCATAGCAAAAATATGCAAATAAAAGCAGCTTTAAGAAGATTCAGCATAAAATCACTGCATTTGAAGCTTTATTAGGCCTCAAAATCTGCGCAAAATACTTACTTTTTACTCTTAAAGTGCATTTTTAAACAGGTACTTTAATACTTTTACTTAAGTCGATTGTTTGCTGTGGTACTTTTACTTTTACTTGAGTATTTTTTGCTCCGGTATCTGTACTTTTACTAACAAAACGGAGTGCTTCTTCCACTACTGGTAAGCCACTGACATAACATGTGAGTGAAATGTCTTGCACGACAACAGTACGCGCTTGGATGAGGTTTGAACTAGGAACCTTCTGATGGGAGGGTGACCACGCTGGGGTCTCCATGCTGTGCGTACATGACTGTGACTCTGCCCCCGCTGGTTTGTGCAGCGCCTCCAGAGTGAGGGTCTGTCTGTAGCTGTGCCCTGTGAGACTTTTTCTATTTTTAATGAGCTCAAACCTGCTGAACTGCACCAGCTCATTTTTACTGTGGCCTACAACAACAAAACTCTGGAAACGTCTGTTTTCAATCATTTCTGTAGGCGAATATCAGACTGTTTTGTTATCGTGGTAATAAAGGGCACGTTTTACGCTATTTTCTGATCTATGTTGCAACGTTTCCTCATCACAAACAGACCTGGAGTTGTGTTTTGTTTTGTTTCATTCACGCATTTAATTAACACACAAATCCTGCATATTTTGGCGTTTTTCTATCAAACTGACACTCTGTTTTGTCTTTTTTTTTTTGTTTTTTTTGTGTGCATGGAGACCAGTAGGTGCACGCTCCATTCGAAGTTTCAAGGCCGTACCAAAAATGTGTAAAACAGACAATTTAACTGCACTGTACACTTTCAAAAAAAAAAGTGTATTCATTATATATTTTCATGCATTCTTTGGTCATTGGTTCGGATGCCAGTGATAATAGTGGCTCTCTGATTTGAATTCTAAAACTCGCCAAATCACATACTGCCATTGTGTCCATGGGCAAGACACTTCACTCACCTTATTACCTTTTTCCTTAGTCCAATGTCGTTATTTCTTAGTGTGATTGGGGCTTTTAAGGGCATACATTGTTTTAATCATTGGAAAAATGTGAAACATTTGAATCTATCTAATAGATTAAAAGATTTTACCCAAAAAAGTCAAATTCTAACGACGATTTAATGCTGAAATCACATTCTAAAGAAAGAGTGTTTTTAATTATGACTCGGACTTTTAAGAAAACGGCATTAATTTCCTTAAAACAAAAATAAAAACTGATCCAAATATGTTATGTGGCTGGTATTTATCTCTCACGTAACTACAGGACAACAACCAGGAAATAGTCTTGTTACATTTACATCGATTTATATGTCCGGACACTAAATTTTTCAGTATCTGCACTGATATTCGATACCTGCAACAGATCCTAGGATTTAGTATTGAAATTTTAGTATAATGTATGTTTTGTTTTGGGTGTATCTGTGAAAATGTTACCATAAATTCATATTCTAACTAAACTGCATGACCTCCATGAGAGCAGAATCCGAGCACAGAGGACTTAAATGCGGACGTGGCTCTCATCTCGGCACTGGACATACCTTCTGATGGTTTCTATAAGAAGTGAAATGTAAAAAGCAATTTGGGTTCATCCATTTGGAACGCTCTGTAATACCACCACGAGCAGGTCTGCAGCTCCGAGTCCATGTGCAGTGTGGAGCCGGACTTTAAATATCAACTTTTCTCCTCCGCAAATGTAACACCGTGGAATCTGTTTGTATGTTTGTCTGTGGAGGTCAGTTTGAGTTATGGTACAGTGATTAACGTGAATTCACAAAGGTCCTATATTGCACAAAATGGACTCTTATGAGCTTTAAGTCATGTCACAATGTTGTTACCTTATCAAAAACATATCTGGAGTTGTGTTTTGTTAATCTGTCTACACCTCCAAAGCTTATTTTTTGCTTTGTTTCAAGTTAGCAGCTACACTTTTACCGTTTGTTCAGTAGAGATGGGCAATTCTAGCGCTGAAATTATCCAAATGACCCTCAAATATGGCTGCTTATGAGGAAAAAAGAAAGAAAAAGAAACAGGGGACTAAAAAACTGTGGATTTCTACAGAATCAATGATAAACTAAACGAAATTTGACGGGCGACCAATCAGCTCCTTCGTTTCACATGCGTCACTGAAATAAACAAATCTGATTGGACGATCGTGTTTGGTTCTGGCTCGAAATGCGACAGAGGGAGTAGGGACCAGACTGATTCCTATAAAAAGTACAGAGAGACACCATTCTGGGTTTACCAGGCAAATATTTGTTGCATACTGCCATTGTGTCCATGTGCAAGACACTTCACTCACCTTACAACCTTTTCAGTATACTATTTATTCATGCATAGTTACTGCGTAGTGTGATTTGTAGTCTGTAGCTATAGACTGTATATATAAATAGACATAGCTAACCTGCTAACTGCCACATTCCAAATAGGAAGTGAGCATGGGTGCGCTTCCGGCTCCACCGACTCCAGCTCCAGTTCACATTGTGTTGAAAAACTATCGTCCCTCTCTCCGTAACTGTCATTTTGGTCTTAAAATGTTCATATTAACCCGCGCTAAATGATCGCCTGATGTTTTTATTTTACTTTTTTGTCCTATTCCTAATACGGAACTTTCTCCAAATTCACCCCCATAACTGCCGGCCTCGGTGAGCTTCATTTGACTGAACTGAACGCAGTGGGTGACGTCACACTCCCTTAGTCCACTTCTTTATACAGTGTGCAGCCCAACGTTCCAATAATACGCCCAAGGAAAGAATGAACAGATACCAGTCCATTTTTGAAATTGTGTTCAAAAATATCTATATTATGTTATTTTTATACGAATAGTTGTGTTCGAGACATTTTTCACAAACTCTCCGTGCTGTTTGGTTGTACTTTATTCATCGCATCCGGCTCTTATCTTTCCATTCTGTGCTGGAGAAGCTGTTGAGTTAGCATTAGCGGGAGTGCGAGGTGAGACGGTGAATAGGTGATTGTCAGAGCGGGGAGTGCAGAGTCGGCAGTATTTTTTAAGTATAAAGTCTGAGGGGGACCGGAGGACAGGGGACTCATGGGGATACAGACAGCAGGAAGTGCATTTCGGAGCAGTGAAGAAGAATGAGGGGGAAAAATGTAAATAAATACAGGAATTATTACAAAAAACCCACGTTACGCTATTTTCTGATCTGTGTTCTAATGTTGTTTCCTGGTCAAAAACAGACCTGGAGTTGTGTTTTGTTTCATTCACAAATTTTAACACGCAAATCCTGCATATTTAGGCTCAAACGGGAAACACTTTCAGCCCCAGAACTGCCCATTTCTACTAAACAAAAGGTAAAAAATAGCTGTTAACTTGAACACTACCCCTTCATGACATCACAAGGTGGAGCGTAACTATCAGTGTTAATGTACTTTTCTTTCTGCTCCTTTTCATTCATTTCTTGTATGTTTAATATTAGGACACTGTTAATGTCTTTTTACAATTTACGAATGAAATAAACAAATGCATAAAAATAAAAAAAATAAAAACTCCAGATATGTTTTTGAGGAGATAAAAACATTACGTCTTAAAGCTCACAAGAGTCAATTTTGTGTAATTTAGGACTTTTAAGTGAAAAGTGGGTTTATAAACCAGAACTAAAACAGGAATAAATAAATGTAAAGGACTATCGGTGCCTGGAAAGTTTGTATTTTCTTTATACAATGGATGTGAGTCTAGTCCTCCTCCAGTCTCTTCCCTCGCTCCTCTCCTCCCTCAATCCCTCCTCTCTGTCTCTCCTCTCCTCTGCTCCCCTCTCTCTCTCCTCCTCTTGTCCTGTCTTCTCCCTCTCTCCTCCTTTCCTTTCCTCTACTCCCTCTCTCTCCCATCTCTCCTCTCTCTTCCCTGTCCTATTCTCCCTCTCTTTCATTCTCTCCTCCCTTGTTCCCCTCTCTCTTCCCTCTTCTACCTTTCTCCCTTCTCTCCTCTCTCCCGTCTCCTCCCTGTCATATTCTCCCTCTCTCTCCTCCTCGCCTCTCCTCCCTCTTTCCCCTCTCATCCTCTCTCTCTCTCCTCTTCTACCTTTCTCCCCTCTCCCCCTCTCTCTCCCATCTCTCCTCTCCTCTCTCCCCTCTCTTCCCTTTACTCTGACCCTCTCCTCTCTCTCCTCTTTCCCCTCTCCTTTTCCCTCTCTCCTCCTCTCCTCTCTCTCTTCTCTCTCCCTCTCTCCACATGTGTAAAACCATGACTGAGGATGTATCTTTTCAGTTCTTTCACTCGCCTGTTTCCTCACATCACCGCTGCTTTCACTACACCATCAATACTTTATTTCTTCTCTCTTCCTCTCCTCCTCCTCCTCTTTTATCTTTTGACGCCTCCTTTTCCTCATCTCTCATTCCTTTCCTTTCCCTTTTCAGTCTCCCCTTTCCCTACCGACTACTATTCTCCTCCCTCTTTTCCTCTCCTCTCTCCTCTCCCCCCTCTCCTCCCACCACCCTCTCTCCTCCCTCTCTCCTCCCTCTCTCCCCTCCTCTCGCACCTTCTCTCCTCCCTTTCTCCTCTCGCCCCCTCTTTCCTCCCTCTCTCCTCCCTCTCTCTTCCTTCTCTCCTCTCTCCCCCCTCTCTCTTCCCCCCTCCTCCCTCTCTCCTCCCTCTCCCCTCTCTCTCTCCTCTCTCCTCCCTCTCTCCTCCCCTCTCCCCTTCTCTCCCGTCTCTCCTCCCTCTCTCCTCTCCTCTCACCTCCCTCTCTCCTCTTCCCCCCCTCCCTCTCTCCTCTCCTCCTTCTCTCCTCCCTCTCTCTCTCCTCTCCCCTCCTCTCCTCCCTCTCTCTCTCTCCTCTCTCTCCTCTCCCCTCCTCTCTCTTCTCTCCTCTCCTCCCTCTCTCTCTCCTCTCACCTCCCTCTCTCCTCTCTCTCTCTCCTCTCCCCTCCTCTCCTCCCTCTCTCTCTCCTCCCCTCCTCTCTCTCCTCTCCTCCCTCTCTCCCCTCTCCCCTCCTCTCTCCTCTCACCTCCCTCTCTCCTCTTCCCCCCTCCCTCTCTCCTCTCTCTCTCCCCTCCTCTCCTCCCTCTCTCTCTCCTCTCCTCTCTCCTCTCCTCCCTCTCTCCTCTCCTCCCTCTCTCCTCTCTCTCCCCTCCTCCCTCTCTCCCCCCCTCTCCCCTCCTCTCTCTCCTCTCCTCCCTCTCTCCCCCCTCTCTCCCCTCCTCCCTCTCCTCTCCTCCCTCTCCCCTCCTCTCTCTTCTCTCCTCTCTCTCTCCTCTCCTCCCTCTCCCCTCCTCTCTCTCCTCTCCCCCCTCTCTCCTCTCCTCCCTCTCCCCTCCTCCCTCTCCTCTCCTCCCTCTCTCTCCTCCCTCTCTCCCCTCCTCCCTCTCTCCTCCCTCTCTCTTCTCCTCTCTCTCCCCTCTCCTCCCTCTCCCCTCCTCTCTCTCCTCCCTCTCTCTCTCCTCTCCTCCCTCTCCCCTCCTCTCTCTTCTCTCCTCCCTCTCCTCCCTCTCTCCTCCCTCTCTCTCCTCTCCCCCCTCTCTCCTCCCTCCCTCTCTCCTCCCTCTCTCTCTCCTCTCCTCTCTCTCCTCCCTCTCCCCTCCTCTCTCTTCTCTCCTCCCTCTCCTCCCTCTCTCCTCCCTCTCTCTCCTCTCCCCCCTCTCTCTCCTCCCTCCCTCTCTCCTCCCTCTCTCTCTCCTCTCCCCTCTCTCCTCCCTCTCTCCTCCTCTCTCTCCTCTCCTCCCTCTCTCCCCTCCTCTCTCTCTCCTCTCCTCCCTCTCTCCTCTCTTCCGTTGCAGTAAATGCCAGTGTTCTTGGGTG
This sequence comes from Taenioides sp. WSHXM2023, assembly GCA_029959045.1. NCBI lineage: Eukaryota > Metazoa > Chordata > Actinopteri > Gobiiformes > Gobiidae > Taenioides > Taenioides sp. WSHXM2023. The sequence goes on from CM057103.1 coordinate 23,230,788, forward strand.
AGTGGGTGGCAGCAGCAGCAGCAGCAGCAGCAGCAGCAGCAGCAGCAGCAGTCTCAGGCTCAGTCTCAGTCTCAGTTTCAGTCTCAGTCTCAGTCTCAGTCGCAGTCTCAGGCTCAGTCTCAGTCTCAGGCTCAGTCTCAGTCTCAGGCTCAGTCTCAGGCTCAGGCTCAGTCTCAGTCTCAGGCTCAGGCTCAGTCTCAGTCTCAGTGTCAGTCTCAGTCTCAGTCTCAGTCTCAGGCTCAGTCTCAGTCTCAGTCTCAGTGTCAGTCTCAGTCTCAGTCTCAGTCGCAGTCTCAGTCTCAGGCTCAGTCTCAGTCTCAGTCTCAGTCTGTCTCAGTCTCAGTCTCAGTCTCAGTCTCAGTCTCAGTCTCAGTCCATGAGCTGATTCTGCAGTGGGAGTGAAGGGGACCAATGGAGAGACGCTGTTGTGGCATCTGCTCATATTTACACACAGAATACAGAATACAGTTTGAGTCAAATATACGAACAATAACGGACTGTACCCCAACCTGACATGCCCAGACTCATCCAGAATTTATTTTCAAGACTCTTTCTTGCAAATATATTGGTGGCGTTTCTATTATTAAAGGGCCTATATTACACAAAATGGACTCTCGGGAGCTTTAAACCATGAAATAAAACAAAACACATCTGGAGCTGTGTTTTGTTTCATTCACATATTTGAGGAATCATTTATTATTAGTCTGTCTACATCTCATAAACTCAAAACGCTCTGTTCTAGTGAAGGTGTGTGGAGTTTAAAAACACAGTGGAGCACTTCCTGTATTACCACATGACGTCACAAGGTGGAACAGAGTGTTTTCCGTTTGAGAGAAAAACAAAACACAACTCCAGGTCTGTTTATGATGAGGAAACATTATAACATAGGTCAGAAATTATTGCATTTTATATTTTTTATTTTGCCTATATACCCCCTCAAAATTATGTTCAGAAATTTTTATTAAAAATAATGAATTTCAAATTAATAATACAAAACTGCTAAGTTAATACGATAACAAAAAAAAATAGTATGGTCATGTTAAAAAATGAAATTTAAACCAATAAGATTAAATAAGTTAAATGAATATGATAATAAAAAAGAAGGAAAGATGTAAGAATTATATATATGAATATATGAAAACATGTTTGGATAAATTTAAAAGTTATTATTATTTGTAATTATGTTTTACACCGGGTCACCTTAAGAAAATAAAAATGGAAAAAATAAAATAAATAAATAAATAAATAAATAAATAAAGTTTAAAATTATTATTATATGTTTTACACTGGGTCACCTTAAGAAAATAAAAATGGAAAAAAAAAAAAAAGGTAAAAATTATTATTATTTGTAATTATGTTTTACACTGGGTCACCTTAAAAAAAAAAACAAAAAAAAACAGAAAATAGAGTAATATGGGCCCTTTAATATATTCGTTTTCATATTTCTAGAAATAAAAAAAAAAACTGCACAAGTAGCACCAAAGCCTATCTCTCTCTTTCTCCTGTCTTTCTTTCCCTCCCTCCCTATCTCAACTCTCATCCTCCTCTCTTTTGAGCCCTCCCTCTTCACGCCTTGCCCCTCCCCCTTTCCTCCCACTCCTCTTTATTTTTCCTTTCCTTTCCTGTCACCCTCATCTCCTTACTTCGACTCTTCTCTCCTTTCTCTCTTTCCTGTTTTTCCCTATCCCCCCATCTTCTCATTTTCTCTCCGCCTCTCTAACCTTCTCTCTCTGCCCACCTCCGATCTCCCTCCTTATCCCTCCCTTTCTCTCTCTCTTTTCCCCTCTCTTTCTCCCTCCTTCCCTCGCACACACACACGCACACACACGCACACGCACACACACACACACACACACACACACACACACACACACTCTGGTGATGAGTCAGAGGGGAGCAGCTGGGAGCGTCTCTAGTGTGAGCTGTCACCAAACACCAGCCTCCACAGCAGCGCCACAGCAGCACCACCGAAGTAACAGTACTGCAGTAATAGTACTCCGAATACTCCGAATACTCCGAATACTGCATGTCACCCAGTCCATGCTACAGCCATACGTGCGACTAAAAATGAGTCATAAGTGAATGAAGAGATTGAATGAAACTCTGTGAGGTGAAGTGGAAGAGAGGGAGAGGCTGAGGAGGCTGGTAGAGGAGGATGAAGAGGAGCAGAGGAGGGGAAGGGGTGAAGATGAAGTGATAGAAAAATGGAGGACAGAGGGACTATTGTCAGAATCTTTAAAGGTCCTATATTATGCAAAATTGACTCGTGTGAACTTTAAGCCATGTTAGAATGTTGTTACCTCCTCAAAAACAGACCTGGAGTTGTGTTTTGTTTCATTCACATGTTTGAGTAACTTTATTATTAGTCTGTCTACATCTCCAAAGCTCCAAATGCTCTGTTCCACCTTGTGATGTCATCTAGAGGTAGTTTTCAAGTTAACAGCTGCGTTTTACCTTTAGTTCAGTAGAGATTGGTAATTCCAGGGTTGAAATGATTCAAATGATTCCAGTGAAGGTGTGTGGAGTTTAAAAACACAGTGGAGCACATGACATCACAAGGTGGAACAGAGTGGAACTCAAGCCTGAATCTGCAGGGTTTGTGTGTTAAACATGTGTGAATGAAACAAAACACAACTCCAGGTCTGTTTGCGATGAGGAAACGACACTATTCGCACGGGATTAGTTTTACCTGTGGACCTTTGGCGATTTGTAATAATTGCGGAGGATTCCTGAGATCTTAATCCCGTGCGAATACTCCACGTCTGTAAAAATTCCGCTGCAAATTACCTACTATATTTCGGCAAACCCAGACGTCCGGTGATAATACTAGTCCCGAATCTGCATCTCAGTGTTTGTTGTTGTAATTGCGCGCCTTTTCTATCGCTTTCTCTTTCTTTTCTCTTTCAATCTCAGTCAGTGTCGGTGAAATAGAGTCATTTACGGACTTCGCTTATCCCGTGTGAATGCGCTGCGAGTAACACAGAGGTGAGGCGGTAATTTGCAAATTACCAGACGTCCCCAGGTTGTACTTATCCCGTGCGAATAGGGCTATAGATACACAAACAGATACATAAATCCTGCATATTTAGGTTTGTCCAATCTCTGCTGAACTGAAGGTAAAAGGTAGCTCTTAACTTGAAAACTACCAATTCATGACATCACAAGGTGGAACGGGGCATTCTGAGGTTTGGAGATGTGGACAGACTAATAATAGAGTTACTCAAACGTGTGTGAATGAAACAAAACACAACTCCAGGTTTGTTTTTGAGGATTAGAACAAGACTTAAAGCTCACAAGAGTCAATTTAGAGTAATATAGGACCTTTAGCATTTTATATCTGTATTATTTAATCTTCAAGTTTTCACATTTTGTACTTTACTGAACTACTGGACCTTTTTTTCTGGTAAATACTTTAAGTTGAATAGATATACCCAGTAATTGTATCATGTTTTATAGAGGGTTGGACTAAAACTGTTGCTTGTGGAGCTTTTAGCCTAAAACTCTCCACTGTTGAATATTTGGAAATGGTCCTTTTAAAAGCAGCTCTTTATTTTCAAAGCTCCATCTGTGAACTAACACTGTTTTGTGTGCTCAGAGTTTTCACCACCTCTTCATGTGAGTTTTACTCTCACAGTGTTAAAACTGAGGCCCTTCATTGTGCAGGATTGAGGCTTTTTATATGACTGCTTTTCATTGACTTCATATTGTTATTGTTAAAACTTTTTACTTTTACTAGTACTGCTACTACCATTACTACTACTACTACTACTACTACTACTACTACTACTACTACTACTACTACTACTACTACTACTGCTTCTATACTATTACACAATCAATATCTAGTTTCATAATGATGCACCATATAGGCCTTAATCTGTGGGTTTTGCATCACGATTCCACAAAATGTCCCGTCTTTCCTCTCCTTCCTTCTGCCTCTTTGGCCTTGAGCAGGGGCCCAGCTGGTCCCTGCAGTCTGCCCCAGAATGGAGTGTCCTGGGCGGGATCAGAGGAGCTTTGATCAGCCTCTGACAGGTGCTCCAGTCCCCCCTGACAGGTGCTCCAGCCCCATAAAGACCCTGCTCCTCTGGGCTTACAGATGCAAACATGGCCAACCACCACACGAAATGTCAGCCGTGTTTGGATCAGTGGTGCAATGAAACAAAGTAAAAGTAGTAAAGTACTGTGCTTAAGTTAAAAAATAAAGGTATCTGTACTTTGCTTAAATACATTTTAAAGCAGAAACATTTTTGAACAGGACTGAAAGGTAAAAGTATGTTTTATTATTGTGTGAAACCTGCTGAAAAGGCTGAGCGTAGTGCTTGTCTCCCTCGTAATAGACGAGTTTGATCTATACTGTGGAGCATTATAGACAAAGCGGACCCTCCACTAGAAATGTTACGCGGTGCACCTTTAAAACATTCCGCCATACACAGAGGCCTACATGTAGAACACCCCCAGCGTGATGTCAAAGCAAAGTATGAACAGCTCTGTGTTTATTTCAAAACTTCCGATCTCCTCCTGTGTGTTTTGTACCATGACGTTTGCGTTGAATCCTTGGCATTTGGTTCAGGAGTTTCCGGTTCTCCATACAGACTGCTGAACTTTGGAGCAGAACATTGGACCACTTGACATTTATCATGGCGGGCGCCGTCTAACAAGCTACAGAAGGTAGAGCAGATACACCTGGAGCTCCTGGGGTTTGAGTTAACCTTTGGAAAAATGTTCTCCACCTCCTCAGTCACTCTTCGTCTCCTCGTCTCGCTGTTTACACTACAAGGGCCAAACAACGGGGAATTTGTGACATTAAATAGTGTTTTAAATATGGGGAGAATCAGTCCACGATATTATTTTTGTATTAAGCCAGATGCCCACTGCAATGAAACTGAAAATGATGTGTTGTTTATGTAAAGAAGTGGACTAACGAAGAGAATGTGACACCATAGACTGTATATAAATGGACATAGCTAACCCGCTATCCGCCGCATTCCAAATAGGAAGTGAACATGGGCGCGCTTCAGGCTCCATCGACTCTATAGCTCCAATTACTTTGTATTGAAAAAATGTCTTTGTAACTGCTGCTTTCAGGCTCCTCATTTTGCTCTTAAGATGTTCGTATGTCATGGTCCTGGGGTTTTTATTTTGCCATTTTGTCCGTAAATCTTGGACTTGAACTTGACTCCAAATTCGCCCCTGTAACTGCTAGCCTCAGTGGACTTCATTTGACTGGAGATGAACACTACGGCAGGGTTAATGGGTGTAATTTGCCAAAAAATATAATACTGCGGACTGGACCAGGCTTTAATCTACCAAAATTGCCACATTTTCGAAGACAGAATTCATTTATCACATCATTGTTTTCAACTTTTACCGCTTTGAATGGCAGTCGACCAATGGACCAGAAGGTTGGTGGTGCAAATCCAGCTGCGGTCTGTCATTTTGTCCTTGGGCAAGACACTTCACCCACCTCGGTTATGAAATGCGTCTTTGTTACGCAAGTTTGATGTGATTTTAGTAAGAGATTATTTCATTCTACATTGTACTGACGTTTAATATCTTTAACAGCTATTCTGTTTGAAAGTATTACAGTGTTCTTTTTTATTTCCTTACAGTTCACACAAGATATTATTGATATTTTGCAGCTGATGTCATCAATGTTCTCTCCTTTTTGTTGAAAACCAAACACCTAAACAGGACCATGACCAGGAACGCTCGTATCGATCACAGGCTCCTGAAAATGTTCTGTTTAAATCCATTTTGTGTGTTTTTTCTTGAGTTTTCAGACGATCTTAACACTTTTTGGCAGTGTTTACTAATTGTATCGCTATGGTAACGCTAATATTCCAGCATTAGAAATCCATGTAGAACAGCCCCAGTGTGATGTATCTAAGATAAGATAAGATATGCCTTTATTAGTCCCACAGTGGGGAAATTCCAGTAATCTACTAGTTTCTATTAACACTGGTGGAATATTTTGTCTTTCTTGTGTTTGCTCAGGCTCCGCTCTGGGACTAGCCGTGTGAGTTTTGGGCGTGGCCGCTGTTAGCCTGCCCCCTGCTGGACATTTACGCACATGCACGCCCCCCTCACCTTTAACACATGAGAGGCAAGCAACACAGGCCAACCATGAAAAAGATTTACATTGGCAAAACGGCCTTAAAAGTGTCCCGCAATGGTGGCAAGCATCCCAAGAAGAGGTAAGGAAATCGAACCGTCGTCCACCACATCATCACGGCCATTTGTGCGTCTGCCATTATACTGCTGCCTCCGTCTCTAAACTGTATTTGACGTGTCTCAGTTTCCTCATCCAACATACCTGGAGTTGTGTTTTGTTTCATTCACACAAACTCTGCATGTTTAGGCTTTTTTATGTTCTTCTCTCAATCAGAAAACACTCTATTCCACCTTGTGATGTCATGTGCTAATACAGGAAGCGTGTATTACATATTTTTAAACTTAAACTATTCAACATTTCAGTCCTGGAATAGTCAGTCTTTATTGATCTAAACGTAGCTGCTAACTCAAAAACTCAAACGTGTGTGAATGAAACAAAACACTGTCATTTTTTTCTTCAAATGCTTAAAAGACACATATTAAGACATGTTTTAAGCTTTTAATCCTCATCATGTTTAAATTTTTCCTGGATTGTGACGTCAGAAGTAGAAATCTGGAGGCCTCCTGCACAGTTTTAAAATCATCGAGTCATGTTTGTTGTGAACATTGCTGTCTTTAAATTGTGTTCATTACAGCATGTTTGAGTCTTTTTCAATTATTCATTTCCACTGCTGTCTGTAGGGGACCTTTTCTGTGTTTCTGTTGGCTATAATGTTCCACAGCATGAATAAATTAAAATGTGTCTGTCTCCGTGGAGAATATTCCAGTGAAATCACGCAGGTAACATGACACCTCTCAGTATTGCTTTTAAAGATCCAATACTACACCAAATTGAGCTTTAAGTCACGTTATAATGTTGTTTCCTCCTCAAAAACATACTCAGAGTTGTGTTTTGTTTCATTCACACATGTTTGAGTAACCCTTTATTATTAGTCTGTCCACATCTCCAAACCTCAAAATGCTCTGGTCCACCTTGTGATGTCATGAAGTGGTAAACAGTAACAGTAGAAATGGGCAATTTTAGGGCTGAATTCATCCAGTGATTCTAGTGAAGCTGTATGGAGTCTAAAAATAGAGTGGAGCACTTCCTGTATTACCACATCACACACAAGATGGAACAGAGTGTTTTCTGTTTGAGAGAAGAAGCCTGAATCTGCAGGGTTTGTGTGTTAAACATGTGTGAATGAAACAAAACACAACTCCAAGTATGTTGGATGAGGAAACAACATTATAACAGATCAGAAAATAGATTAATATGGTTTCTTTAAAGTTTAGCGTAGTCTGGTTATACGATCATTTAGTTCAGTTATCCATTGTAGCTTTTTATTATTTCGTACCAAACAACCTTTGAAATTATACATCCAATAATACGTTACAGTGCATAAAAGGTGCCAGCTGCTCTAAGAAAAAACAAATATGAGAAGAGAGAGCGTCTACTGTAAAAGCCACACTTCAGGACAAAAGAACTAATACAGAAAACTCTGCAGACAAGGCGTACTTTTCATGCTTTTATGCAGGACTCTTGCAGTTATATTTTTGTAACTGCAACATACAAAACAAAGAAGGCATACAAGTAGCTCATACACATGTAATAAGGCAGTAGTTAGCGCTGTGAAGTTCACGTTTTACATGTTCAAAATAAAATACATTTGTGACCTCCATCAAAGTGCTTATGAACAGATAAATGCGTACAAAAATGAAAGTTTTCCAAAGGCTCAAATGTTTAGAACACATTCGGCTTCATCATTTTTAATTAAGTTAGACATATAATACACAAATGAATAGGCAATTTATAAAAATACAATGACATTTAGATGAAGAAAACTGAGCCATTTTCTCAGTTTTCTTTTGTGACGTAAGCGCGACTGGAGAGCATTATTACCAAGAGCGGAAAAAACAGCTTGCAAATATGAAATGAACGTATTAATTTACTTATATAACTTATCATTATTATTTTAACTTATTAACCTCATGAAGTGTTAATGTGTTTGAACCCAAAGACACAAAAATGGGGCTGTTCTGTCTGCGTCTATCGATAAATTATCTCCATCATAAACCTGGAAACAAGAGCCCCAAGCAGCACTAAGACTGTCTGTGCTTTATCGATCTGTCGCTGTTTCACTTCTCTGTCTGAAAAAGCTGTTCTAAAGCCATGCACGTGAATGAAAATGAATGCATGTGAATAGGTCGATGAACAATGTGCTAAAGGGTTTGTGCGAAATATATTTACAGGTCCAATACGATGTCAGATTGACTCTTGTGAGATTTAAGTCATGTTATAATGTTGTTTCCTGCTCAAAAACATCCACAGATTTGTGTTTTGTTTCATTCACACATGTTTGAGCAACTTTTTATGATTAGTCTGTCTACATCTCCAAAGCTCAAAACGCTCTGTTCCACCCTGTGATGTCATCTAGTGGTAGTTTTCAAGTTAACATCTACATTTTACCTTTAGTTCAGTGGAGATGGGCAGTTTTAAGGCTGAAATCCTCCAAATGATTCTAGTGAAGGTGTTTGGAATGTAAAAATAGAGTGGAGCACTTCCTGTATGACCACATGACCTCACAGGCGTTTTCTGTTTGACAAAAGAACGTATGTTTGTGATGAGGAACCAACATTATAACATACCGTAGATCAGGAAATAGCGTCGTTTGAGACCTTTGATGCATTGGGTTTGGCTCATGTTAAAAGCCGTGCTTCAATAAACAGCTAAACACTGATTTTGCTAACGTATTTTCTCAATATATAATTGAAAATCCATTATGCCGGCTTGTTTTCGCCCGACTCTGCGTTAAACCACATCTGAAGCTGTACCGTACCGGCTCCAGACCCTGCTGGGAGGTACTAGCTCACACGGGGGCAGTGGGATTCACTTTACACAGCGGAGACGACTGTTTGTCTTCTACATTCTGTTTGAATCCAGAAAAGTCCAAACTTGAGACGATCCAAACAGCGGCTCATTTGTAGCACACGTCGCTAAAATGCAGACGACATCTCCGCTCCAAAATTCACGTAACATTCAGAAGAAAATATATCACTTTTACCAGAGTTAAGTAATAGTTTGGTGCTTCGATTGTTGATTCTGATTCCACGCTGTTTCTCAGTTTAAAATATCCAAATTATTTAGATACAGTCGCTCACTCATCACAATATAATATAATAACAGAGAGTAACAAAAATAGATGGTATAGCAAAAAAGAGCAAGAGACAGGAGTCAAATGAGACATAATTATAAATAATAAATGTTTATGTACAAGTCGAAATAAAATAGAAAAATAATTAATAAAAATATAAAATAAGATATAAAATCACAGCTATAAACAAGAGACAATAAAGGCACTGCAATGATATGCTGAGTGACAGGGTGTAAGGTTATCCGTTACTTAAGACTGAGTTGTTGTACAGTTGTAGGGAGTATTATCTAATACATAAGGGTGAGTTGTTGTACAGTTGTAGGGAGTATTATCTCCTCTGTCCCTCTATAGTCTGGTGCAGTGGGTGAGTTGTTGTACAGTTGTAGGGAGTATTATCTCCTCTGTCCCTCTATAGTCTGGTGCAGTGGGTAAGTTGTTGTACAGTTGTAGGGAGTATTATCTCCTCTGTCCCTCTATAGTCTGGTGCAGTGGGTGAGTTGTTGTACAGTTGTAGGGAGTATTATCTCCTCTGTCCCTCTATAGTCTGGTGCAGTGGGTGAGCAGGAGTGTCCATGATGGAGAGCAGTTTGTCCAGAGTCCTTCTGTCCCTCACTGTGACAAATGTCTCAGTCGATCACGTGTCCAGCTTTACGTAAACCACCATGTTTGTTTGTTTTTCTCTCTGATTGGTTAATCCACCTGTCAATCACTCCCTCTGAAATCAGGGAGACAGGAAATGGCTCCAAATTCACTCGTCTTTGTTAAGTTTTATCAAAGTGTGTGGTTCTGGCTGGACGTGAAGTGAAGCAGCGGAAGCGAGGCTATACTTTCTCCCTTTAGCGATTTGAAAATAGAGTAACGCAGCTTTAATACACAAATGTACCATCATAATCTTACCATTCATCTCTCTTTTCCACATCACTCATCCCATTGTGTCCTTGTATCCTTCCGGGACCCCCCTCCTCTCCTCCTCTCTTCCTCCTCTCCTCTCCTCCTCCACCGGGACCTCTCCTCTCACCTGCCATAAAAGCTTTCCGAATGTGACTCAGCCTATTCACACTCCAGGGACCCAGCGCTAATGTACTACTTTATTTTAGCTATTTTTTTTAATCCCTCGAAACACTTTGCAGCGAACAGTCAACAGCAAACACCTGTATTCCCGAGCTGGTACCTGCCACGGATGGACAGGTAGGGGTGAGAGGACCGGGGCAGCTGGGTAATGTAGTGTGGTAATGGTGTCCGGTCAGCAGAGACACTGAGTCATTGTGCAGACAGGGAGAGAGCTGCTTATTGTTGTGGGTGTTAACAAAAAGAATGGAACAGACTAGATGAGAGCTTTGAAATAGCTGCAATCAGAAGATGGAAGAGTTGCCAAAATTTGTACTTAAAAATCTGGTGGAAGAGGATTTGGTTTTGGTGTTAATGCTGCTTAAAGTCTGGTTTATCCCTGCTTAAATCCAGGTTTAATCTTGGTTTAGTCCTGGTTAAATCTTGATTAAAATCGATATTGATGATATGTTACCAAGCTATAACAGTGACTCATTGTCTTCACTTGTAAATAATTCATATGGTCTAATGTAAAAATGTCTGAAGAATGCAAAAGAAAACTCATTATGTTAAATTAGAAGAGGAGTGGGAAGTTTTCTTCTTCCCACTCCTTTTTGGGCAAATGGTTTTGGTTTTTTTTTTTGTTTGTTTTTTGTTTGTTTGTTTTTTTTGTTATTTCTGTTTTTCTGTTATGATTGCACTTTTGTCATTTGTATATGTAAAAGAATGTAAATTGTTTACATACCAAAAAAAATTTTTTTTTAAATTACTATTACAAAAAATTTACTCTGATTAGCTTTAAACCATGTTATAATGTTGTTTCCTCGTCACAAACCGACCTGGAGTTGTGTTTTCTTTCATTCGCACACGTTTAACGCACAAACCCTGCAGATTCAAACAGAAAACAATGCAGCTGTTCACTTGAAAACTACCACTTTATGACATCACAAGGTGGAACAGAGCATTTTGAGCTTTGGAGAAGTCGAAAGAATAATAATAAAGGGTTACTCAATGTGTAAATGAAACAAAACACAACTCCAGGTCTGTTTTTGATGAGGTCACAACATTTAAAGGTGCGTTGTGTAACTTTTCTGGAAGAAGGTCTGTCAAATGAGATGTTATTGCTTTGTCTGGAATGTTTCACAGTATGGCATTAAACCAGACCAAGTTACAGCTCAGATCTTTGGAGAGGCGACCCCGCTCACAGTCAGAATGTCTGTTTTTATAGGCATTTTTGAGCTTTAAAAACACTTGTAAATGAATAAATGTAAAGTAAAGGTGTTTAATGTCATATTGCGGAACATTTCAGGCAGCGCAATGACATATCCATAGAAACAAGCAGGTGACGGACCCCCAACCAAAATGTTACACCTTTGATTAAAGTACAGATACCTCAAATGTATAATTAACTACAGTATTTTACTTCTTTTACTTCGTTACGTTCCACCACTGCATTACCGCGACTGAAAAACTCCATTCTAGTTTTTGAGATTTAACCTTGGTGAATAATTAGATTAATAATTGTTCGGCACACATAACGTAAGTGAGGAATAACTTCGACCCAAGCAAACTGTTTAAATTAATTAGTTCTGTTTTTCATGTTATTAAGACCTTTAATTTTGTTGTTTTTGTTGTTTGGCCCATTGGAATAATTGACTGCGCCAGTGTTTTATTAACACGGGAAATGTTTCATCCAAAGTGTGAACAAACCCACCAGAAGCTTCCCACACTCTTTATTTTTTGCATATTAATTAGCCTAACATTTCATAACATTTTAAAAACCAATCCATAACCGCCCCGCTTTTTCTGTCAGATCGGTTCATGGTTCATATCTCTGTAATTACGGGGCCTGTCCACATGAAACAAAAACTCTCACAAAGTTCAGCGTCTTCACTGTCAGTATAAAGAAACAAAAGCGAAATGTAGATGTTTTTATTCTTTACAACAGTTTCAGAAAGTGGTGCCATTATTCAACCCCAAAGACGTGACAGTTCTCAGGTTCAACGTCTGTGAACTTACTGATACTTTGCAGGATGTTTGTAAAATCCCTCAGTCGTCCTGGTAGAATCCAAGGCAAAAGAAGAAATTCAATTTGTCAGCTGGACAACTAGGGGGTGAAGCTAACTAGAGGCACTCTTCAGTCTGAAGCTCTATTAGACTGATCTGTTATAATGTTTCCTCATCACAAATATGCCTGGAGTTGTGCTTTGTTTCATTCACACGTTTAAAACACAAACTTTACTTTGCTTACATATTTAGGCATATATTACTTATTTACTGACATAATAATTTTCTCTGGAACGGAAAACACTCTGTTCCACCTTGTGAGGTCATGTAGCAATACAGGAAGTGCTCCACTGTGTTTTGAAATTCCATACACCTTCACTAGAATCATTTGGATGATTTTCAGCCCTGGAATCTCTATTGAACTAAATGCAAATGTAGCTGTTAACTTGAACACTACCACTTCATGACATCACAAGGTGGAACAGAGCATTTTGAGCTATAGAGATATAGAAAGACTAATAATGAAGTGTTACTCAAACATGTGAATGAAACAAAACACAGCTCCAGGTCTGTTTTTGAGGAGGTAACAACATTATAACATGACTTAAAGTTTGTATGGAGGATTTTTTTTTTTGTTTCAAATTGTCAGTGATTCTCGGAGATTCCTTCCAGCGATGGCCTGCAGTGAAGCAGACGAAGGGTCTAAAGTCTGACGCGCTGGTCGCTAAATTACTTCTGGACAGGAAACTTCTGCTTATCATTTGAAAACGTACAGTATAGTTACAGCAGCAACAGCGATTCTGAACATGCACCGGCTTTAAACAAGCGTAAGGAGGAGGCGGAAGGAGGCGTTTCTACCTTGGGAGCTGTGGAGGAGTGGTGGTTTTACGCATACGCAACATTTGAAAAAGGACAAACAGTCGCTTTATTTCTCGTTCCTTGGAAAATCCTGTATTCAACCTTTAAAGCTCACAAGAGTCAGTTTTGCGTAGTATAAAACCCTTAAATCTCACGCATGGATCTATGGTTAAAGTGAACGAGGCTGACTGAAAACCACTAACCCATGGGCTTCAAATTTATTAAAAAAACAAAAAAAAAATCGAACCGTTGCCATGGTGATTAACAATTTGAAACCATATATTCCATCATTTGAATGGGTCCTCAAAATGTCGCTATAACAGGACGCTGAAAATACTGGCTACATAAACTCTTGAAATTTATGACATGTCTCCGTCAGTGCACTGAGACTTGATTGAAGGCCAGCTAACGCATTTACAGTACGGTAGCTAAAAATAGTGTCGAAGGCGCGTTCATATATAGAGGGAGGGAGGTGAAAGAGTAAACGTGAGCTCTCAGAGTCCATTCACGTGATGGATTAGAGTTCATTGGCTAACGGTGCAGACTAGCGCACAGGCGGAGTGCGTGGGGCCCAAGCAATTTACTAAAGGTGGGATTAAAGTTTGTACTGCAGGAAAAAAAAAAATATGATTACGTTTTATGGCAGGACCTAATCGTTTGTAGGGTTTGTGCGTATGTGTGTGTATGTGCGGGCGTTTATCATACTGCTTGGACTACAAACTGTACACACACTTAAAGGGCCCGTGTTACGCAAAACGGACTGTCGTGACCTTTAAGCCGTGTTATAAAGTCGTTACCTCTTCATAAACATAGCTGTTTTGTTTCAAGTAAATCGTCTCATAACACAAATATATAGACCAAAGTGTGATCTCGACTGAACCGATATCTTGGAGCCGATATCAGCGCCGATGCCCGATACCAGCATCGTATCGTACTCACCACTTTCACACCAGGCAAGGTGGAGTGCCTAAGGAGGAGGGTCTGTCCAATGAGATGCATTGTTTTGTCTGGAATGTTTCACAGTGTGGCATTAAACTTTTCTATCTTCACGGAGCCCAAACCAGACCAAGTTACAGGTCAGATCTGTGGATACGCAGCCCCGCTCACAGTCAGAATGCCTGTTTTTCAAGGTATTTTTGAGCTTTAAAACCAACTGTAATTGAATAAATGTAAGGTAGACCCGTTTAAAGTCATACTGTGGAGCATTCCAGGTAGACATCTCCATAGAAACAAGCAGGTGACAGACCCCCCCAACCAAGAGTAAAGTACAAATACCTAAAATGTACATGTAACAAGAGTATTTGACTTCTTTTACTTTATGTTCCACCACTGCATTACCGTGACTGAAAAACTCTCTAGTTTCTGAGATTTAGCTTTACAACAAGGTGGGTGAAGTGTCTTGCCTAAGGACACAACAGTAGGACTTGAGCTGAGTGGGAATCAATCCTGTGACCTTCGAGTTGCGTCGCTGTCAGCATGTTTGTGATTTTAATGTGCAGTCATGTAGGCGACAGTTGTTCCATCAGCTTTATGCGCATTTAATGTCTCTCTCTTTTTAATTTTATGATTATTTATGTTTTGATTTGTTTGTGTTGTGATTTTAATGTATTTCTTATTCTGTAAAGCACTTTGAATTGTGCTCTACAAATAAACTTGCCTTGCCTTGCCTTTTATGCTGGTTTTACATGAAGTGCCGATGACAGGTTGCACTACTCATTTTAATTTTTAGGATTTACTAAAGAAATGTTTTCAAAAATTACCGGTTTTAGCCATTTTTACTTACTTCCTGGTTGGAAATCAAGACATCAAGCTAGGGAATTCTATAACTTTTAACCTAATTTTTCCATTTGACAAATAAAAATGTTAGACAACACTAATAGTAAAAAATAGTTTATTGTGTGTAAATTGTGCTGAACTTTTGGATAGAATTCTTTATTTCCTGTAGTTTTCAACACATTTTTCAACTTTTCTTTGCAAAACGATCATTTATATTTACTACAGGTATTTTCCCTCCAAATTAAATCAAAATTACAGAATCATCAAAACCTAAACCAGAAAGATATGTTAAATATCTGCGATGTAGACAGTATTGACCTTATTTGTGACTCTTGGCAGTTCGTTGCTGGAGCAGAAGGAGGATCTGAGGAAGCGTCTGTCCTACACGACTCACAAACTGGAGCTGCTGCAGAATGAGTTTGACTCCACAAAGGTCTACCTGGAGACGGAGCTGCGGAGAGCCCAGGAGGAGCTGGACAAGTTCACCGACAAACTGCGCAGGTGGGTGGGATATGTATCTTATATGTGTTTACAGTGACCAGTAAAAATAAAACCATTACTACGTTAATCAGATAAACCGATGATTAGGTCTGATTTTTGGTGTGTTTTTACAATCACAACAGAAATCTGATCCTCAAAAACACCTGGCGACGTGTCAGTTGTCCTTGTTTGGTCTTAAAGTGGGACTAAAACATCTAAACTCTGCCCATAACCACGTTTCAAATAGAGCTGCTACACTGGGCAGTACCTGGAGGACTAAAGGGGAGAGGTAATCTCATGAAGGAACGAGACAGAGCTTTAAAAATAGCCACAAAATCGAAATTGTCTCATGACAGGTTTAAATTTGCGATGTTGAGAAATCGAGTGACCAATGCATTGAGAAAAGCAAAGGCAAATTATTTCATTACTATTATGGAAAACACCTCAGGTAACTCAAAACTAATTTGGACTCAAATCAAGAAACTGACTATGCATGAAAATAAGATTACTAAACCAACTGAGTTAAAGATTAATGGTTCATTGTTACAGGATCCAGCTGAAGTAGCACAAACATTAAACCATTACTTTGTTGATTCAGTTGCCGCCATCGCTCAGAGTTTCTCTGTTGAACAAAGTAATGAGAACATTATTAATTCTGTTAATATTACTGAGCCTGTACTGAAGCTCTGTACTGAGAAGAAGGGGCCGGATCTGGGGCTATAAGGAACAGTGTGATTGGTCTAACAGGCGTCCACACTTCAAACTCTTCCCCTGCAGCCAAGTGTTTGTATCAGAAACACCCGTCTGTAATCAGGGCAGTTCTGTGTGATGTCACTTTGTACCTGAAATTGCAGAGGCCACTGAAGGCAACACACTCAGCTTTTGCACTAAAGTTACCAAAAAAAAAGACTACAAATAGTACACAAATGCTATTAAAACACCATATACACTTAATAATAGTGTAATAAAGGCCCTTTAAGAAAAAAAATAATGTATCTAGTCTTACTTGTCTTCGGTTGTAGGCTACAGTCTCTTCTAGTTTTTTTTGTCCACTCTGGGCTGCTATAGAAAACGTCCATACACTTCAAGCTCACTCTCTCCATAGCGATTCATAATTATGTTCTTACACGTCTGCAGAGAATTCATAAAGACATCCTCCAAACTCATTAAATTTCCCATACGCTTCCTCCAATTGAAACTATTGAACCGCCGTCTAAGCCTTGACATTTTGCATACAGCCCTATAGGAAATCCTCATGGCGATTTAACACAGAGCCTATGTAATCTTTTGTTGCTAACGGCGACCGAGTGAGTCCTCCCAACAGTGGATTCTGACAAGCTTGACATTCAGCACCTCTAATGAAAAGACGTCTGGTATCTCCAACATGTCCGCCACGGTACAAAGCTATAGAACCGCGTAATTAGCGCAGCGTGGAAAAATACCATCACGAGTCTTTCTATAATTATAATCTCACTTTAAAGGGCCTGTATATTAGTTTTTTCCCATGTATTTGAGCAAAACGTGTCTTGGAATCCAGTACAGATGTGTTGTATAAGCAGCTCTTGAGGTCAAAGTAAGTCCACTGTGCACTAATCACAGGGAAACACTTTTATGATCTGTTATAATGTTGTTTCCTCATCACAAACTGACCTGGAGTTGTGTTTTGTTTCATTCACACATGTTTAACACACAAACACAAAATATTTAGGCTGAAACACTGTGTTCCACCTTGTGATGTCATGTGGTAATGCACTTCACTAGAATAATTTGGATGATTTCAGCCCTGGAGTTGCCTAAACTAAAGGTAAAAGGAGCTGTTAACTTGAAAACTTCATGACATCACAAGATGGAACGGAGCATTTTGAGCTTTAGAGATGTAGACAGACTAATAACAAAGAGTTACTCAAACGTGTGAATGAAACAAAACACAACTCAAGAGTTTTTAAAGGGGGAACAGCATTATAACATGGCTAAAAAGCTGCGCAATATAGGACCTTTAAACTTTCAATTGTCTGATAATCAAGAAGTGCGTGTTAGAATGCTAGTTGTTCTTAGCATTACCATGACCTCAAAACTCCATGCTGGTCTCCGAAAGTTGTGAAAAGTCCTTATAAACTCCTTGTAATAATCAGAATCCATAAGTGCGGAATAACTTTGGACCACTGCAAACTATTTAAAATGAACTCGCTCTGTTTTTCACGTTTTTCCTATTTTACACAAAATTGACTTGCGTTATAATGTCGTGACCTCCACAAAAACATACCTGGAGTTGTGTTTTGTTTCATTCACACATGTTTGAGTAATCCTGTATTATTACTCACCTTATGATGTCATGTCGTGGTAGTTTTCAAGTTAACAGCTCCATTTTACCTTTTGTTCAGTGGAGATTGGCAATTCCAGGGCTGAAATTATCCAAATGATTCTAGTGAACGTGTATGGAGTTTAAAAACACAGTGGAGCACCTTCTACCACATGACATCACAAGCTGTAAGTGAATATTTTCAGTCTGAGAGAAGAACTCAGCGTAAATATCCAGGGTTTGTGCGTCAAACATGTGAATGAAGCAGATCTGGGCCCTTTAAATGACATACTCTGTTATCTGAAGCTCAGCTCTCCCCATTACGGCGCAGTGAGTGTCCGATTTGTGTTATTGATCGCGCGGTCGGAGAGCTCATCTGCGCCTGTCAATGTTTTTGTGTGAAATGTCAGGCGCTGGCAGGGACAGTCAGGGCCGATTCAGATGTGACCCGGACAAAACTGTTGCCCCTGAAAAGATATAAAGACGAGTCAGTGCGGCGTTTGGAGAGTGAGATTAATTGATGCCAAAAGATAAAGATAGTCTGAAAAATCAAGGAAAATGCAAATAGCACATTTTCAGGAGCCTGTGATCAATACGAGCGTCCCTGGTCCTGTTTAGAAGTTTGATTTTCAACAAAAAGGTGAGAGTGACTGAAAAACTGTTGGTTAATGCTGGCTAGATTGTGCCTGTAATGTTATATGTGTTTAACAGCACAAATCAGCTCATCTGTTGTAGTTCCGGTCAGATTAAAACTCAAATTAAAGTCTATAACCTGAGTGACAGAGCTTCAGACGGCGCAGTGTCTACAGTTAGCATCATTTTTGTTGAAAATCAAACTCCTAAACAGGACCATGAACGCTCTTATTGATCACAGGCTCCTGAAAATGTGCTGTTTAAATCAATTTAAAGAGTTTTCAGACTATCTTAAAACTTATTTGGCAGTGTTTGCTAACGTGTGCATTGTGTCTCCTTGGTAACTGCTGAACATTCCACAAAATGAATGCATGTAGAACACCCCCAGCGTGATGTTACTGCAAAGTATCAATAGGCCACAATATCAATAAGTACACTGTATAAATGTCAACGCTTTGTCTAGAATATCCCGCAGTATGACCTTAAACAGCTGCCCTGCACAGATCTGACTTGTATCTTGGCCTGGTGATGTCGCTTGCTTGTCTCTATGGCGACTGATATGTTCCGCAGTATGGACTCAAACTCTAGAGCATCATCGTATTGATAAACAGAATGCAGACTCTTCCCTAGAAAAGTGACATAATGCTCCTTTAAAGTTGAGTTTATTGGTTTATTTTAACAGGGACCATGTGCGATCACTTTAAGCTCGTAAAATAAGGGATGCTTCACACCAGATTTAGCTAAAGCTAGTTTCCATCTGCAGGCCCCGGGCAAAGTAACTCTTCCTCTAATGCTTGTGGGCTGAGCTCTGCACTGAATCTTACGCTAACCAAGAGGCGGGTTCGAATACAGCCTGGGAGAGATCACTAAATTACTCAAACATGCATGAATGAATGACATCTAAAACCTCTTCAGGCAGGTTTTTGAGGAAGTTAAGTAAAAGTACAGCTACAGCAGCACAAAGTTACTCAAGTAAAAGTAAAAGTATCACATGGAAAAATCTACTTAAGTAAAAGTATTAAAGTACCTGTTTAAAAATGTACTTAAAGAGTAAAAAGTAACGTGTTTTGATGTGATTTTGATGTTTAGAACAATTAAATGATGAAATGTAGTGATTTTGAGAAAGAATTTAGCTGATTTTAAGTGATTCAATTGATTTCTTAATTTTTCTAGCTATTTTTCTGTTTTGGGTTTGCTCAAAGTTGGGACGGAACTCAAATTAAATGTGCTAAAAAGTCTCAAATATTTCAAAGTACTTTTTACTTTTCAATCCAAATCTAAAATGTAGTAGAGTAGAAAGCAAAATGTGAAGTAAAAGTAAAAAGTATCCACTGTAAAATTAACTTAAATAAAGTACAGATACCTAAAATTTTTGCTTAAGTATTGTACTTTTAATTTAATACTTCATTACTTTCTACCACTGATGAGGGAACAACATTATTACATGGTTTTACATAATATTCCCCTCTAGACAGATAAAATAAATAGATAAATACTTATTCTGCAGCAGCAACAATGAAACCAATAAAATAACATAACAGTCCATCCTCTTGCATTCATCATTTATAACGTTCTTTAAAAAGAAGAAACAATACGTACTTTCTGATTTGACTACGCTCAGTAAATAGTTAAATCACACTAAATTCAGAAGTTCTGTATCCCGTGTTGTGTCCTGAGTGTGACCCAGCAGATTAGAGAGTGGGGCAGATGGAGCCTCGGGCGACTGGAGCCCACTCACAGCCTCCATATGGTCCTGTCTCCTTCACACAGCACAGGGACTAAACACGGACTAAAGAGACTCTGAGCACCAGGCAGGACTATACCAGGACTAAAGCAGGACTAAAGCAGGACTATACCAGGACTAAAGCAGAACCATACCAGGACTATACCAGGACTAAAACAGGACTATACCAGGACTAAAGCAGAACCATACCAGGACTAAAGCAGGACTAGAACAGGGACTAAAGCAAGACTAGAACAGGAACTAAAGCAGGACTATGTCAGGTGACAGGTCTAAACCAGGACTTAACCAGGTCTATGTTAGGTCTAACTCAGGATTTAATCATCATTAATCTATATATATATATATATATATATATATATATATATATATATATATATATATATATATATATATATATATATATATATATATATATATATATATATATATATATATATATATATATATGTGTGTGTGTGTGTCAGGTCTAACCAGGATTATGTCAGGTCTAACTCTGGACTTAACCAGGACTAAACTAGGTCTAACCTAGGCCAGGATTTCCCCAGGACTAGAAATACCCCATGATACAGCATATGCATAACCAAGACTATATCAGTTATCTTGGTTTCATCATCAGAGGTATAATACTCCCTACAGCAGCAGCATAGACTGGGCTCGATTCAAATAGGTATAACACAGGATTTAACCAGGCCTAAACTAGATCTAATGGGACTTCACCTTGTATTTTGCTCAGTATAAGAAATGTTAGATTGAGTATAGTGACCCGTACACTCCCTCCTGCTCCAGCTGCTGCTCTAGTGCTGAGCGGGCATCTGCGTACAGATTCACACAGCTCTGAATGCAGCCTGTATACCACTGTGTCTCATTACTCTGTGTGTGTGTGTGTTTTGTGTTGTTGTGTGTGTGTGTGTGTGTGTGTGTGTGTGCGTGTGTGTGCAGAATACAGAGCAGCTACTCAGCCCTGCAGAGGATCAACCAGGACCTGGAGGAGAAGATCCACAGAGATGTAAGTCAATAAAACGTATCAGCTGTTGTAATCTATGTTTCAGTCGGATTGGTGTTCGTTACATTGAGTTTTGCTTTTAGAATTGAAGGACTGAACACTTTTCTTCATACACTGTCAGTCAAAAGTTTGGACACGCCTTCTCATTCACTGTTTTTCTTTATGTTTATCATCTATACACCATTCTTAAAGTGATAAGACAATAAGGCTGCGTCCCATTCCTCTGTTTTACCCCTTCGTCTTACCCCTACCCCTTGGTTTTGCGCGTTCATGTGAGGGCAAGGGGCGTCCAGATTCTAATTTTGATCACGGGCTAGGGCCACGACCTACATATCCCTTGAAACGAAGTAAGCTCTCGACCAGACTTGAAACGAAGGGGTCGGCCTACAAGCTCAGGCAGGTGTTGGGATCAGGATGGAGCGTCACATCGACCAGCCAAGGAGTCTCATAAATGTATTTTCAGCAGTTGTAAATATCAATTAACAGTTTAGCAGGTTTACAATTATGACGCTTATGTTCTACGTTACTTTTAGTGAACTGTTGTTGCGGTTTTAATTGCAGTAATGTCTGTTTAGCCGACGTTATCGTTTTCATCGAACTTTCATGTATAAACAAGCTCGTTTTTTGTCGAGCTGAGGTACCCGATAATCCTTGACGTGGCACTTTTTAGGTGAAATCAGTGTGAAGTCAATTTGCTAAACAGAAGCAAACGGTAAGCGAGTGGTGTCCCATTTCTTAGGGGAACATTCGTACCCCCAGCCCTCACAGCTCGGTATCGAGGGGCAAGACAAACGTAGATAAAGGGGAAGGGGAAGGGGTAAGACAGAGTAATGGGACGCAGCCTAAGTAAAGTAATAAGTAAACATGTCCACATATATACATGTTTTACCTGTTACACCTATTTGCCTCATTCTTATGTTATTGCTTTGCCCGGAATGTTCCACAGTATTGTATTAACCCGTCAATCTTCAATCAGTTTTGGTGGCCAGAAAATCGTTGGTTTGGTGGAATCACCAGCTCGGTCTCCATGGAGATTGCTTAGTTTTGTGCCATTTGCAGAACATTCCAGGGCAAAACTGTCAGCAGAAATAAACGAAAGGAAAGTTCTTAACGTCAGAAAGTGGCACCATTATTCAACCACAGTCAAAATCACTTAGAGCCTTAAAGAGGGGCTATTATACTTCTATGGGGGATTAACTGTACAATGTTTAGATCAAAATGTTACCTTTATTGTGCTGAAAATTCTAAAATCGCCGAAAACAATATATTAACATGATTAATAAGATTCAGTTGCATGCATGGATGAAATCTAAAACCTCTTCAGGGATGTTTTTGATGAGGGAACAACGTTATAACCCGTGGTGGAAGAAGTACTCAGTTTTGTTACTTAAGTAAAAGTACAGATACTGGAGCAAAAAAGATACTCAAGTAAAAGTATCACATGAAAAAATATACTAAGATCCTGCTATGCTACTTCGACCTGTTAATTTAATATGTAGCCCATGGAACGTAACAGTAAATGTAGTAAAATATTGTACTTCACTATATATTTTAGGTACTTTACTTAAGTACATTTTGCAGCACATCTGAGAGCAAGTATCTGTACTTTCTGCTCCACTACATTTTTGAACAGGACTGAAAAGTTAAAGTATTTTCCTTTTTATTCTTTAAGTACAAACTTTAATACTTTAACTTAACACACACTTTTCACATGATACTTTTCCTTGAGAATTTCTTTGCAATGTACCTATCTGTACTTTTTCTTAAAGGGCCCATATTACGCTATTTTCTGATTTATGTTATAATGTTGTTTCCTCATCACACCTGGATCCACTGTGTTTTTAAACTCCACACACCTTCACTAGAATAATTTGGATGATTTCAGACCTGGAATTGCCGATCTCTACTGAACAAAAGGTAAAAGGAGCTGTTAACTTGAAAAATACCACTACATGACATCACAAGGTGGAACAGATACGGTGCAACGCTAATAATAAAGGATTACTCAAACATGTGAACGAAACAAAACACAACTCAGGTTTTTGAGGAGTGAACAACATCATAACATGACTTAAACGTGCACTATGTAACTTTTTTATATATATACTTTATTTTTTAAGGTTTAAGAAACATTTTCTATGCAATTCCCAATCACAAAATAAACCGTATATGCACAATAAAATAAAATACAATAATAATAATAATAATAATAATAATAATAATAATAATAATAATAATAATAATAAATTAAAAAACAAAGAATACAAAAAATAATGATAGCAATAACAACAACAACAATAATAATATTAATATGTAACTTTTTGGTTGGAGGTCCATCACCTGCTTGTTTCTATGGATACGCCATTGCTCTGCCTGGAATGTTCCACAGTATGACATTAAACAGCTCTACCTTAAATTTATTCAATTACAGGTGGTTTTATAGCTCAAAAATACCTAGAAAAACAGGAATTCTGACTGTGAGCGGGGTCGCCTCTCCACAGATCTCACTGTAACTTGGTCTGGTTTGGTCTCCGTGAAGATAGAAAGGTTTAATGCCATACTGTGAAACATTCCAGACAAAGAAATAACATCTGCATGGAGAAAAGCGTTTGACAGACCCTCCACCAGAAAGGTTGCACAATGCATCTTTAAATAACAAAAACGTGTACTTCTTCCACCACTCATGTAGCCTAAACCTAGCCTAGCCTTAAAGAGACAAGGTTTGGCAGTAAACAAGAGCAGTCTGGAGCTCATTTGAATATGAAAGGCTCGCTGGTGGTGCCACTGACGCTAATTACAGCCTATTCCGCCCCACTGTCCTCCTCCTAGCACGCAGTGGTAGCCCGAGCTTTGTTCTCCAGTCCAGCGCACCTTGCTTCATTTGTGTCACGCCGGATAACACACAATTAGCTGTCTTGTCTGCTAACACATCAGGCGACGCGGATCTTGAATAGAGCGCTAAAGCTAATGATAGTCGTTGTTGGCGCGGTTGTTTTGCTGGCGATGCTAAAGGGGGATTTGAGGTACAGGTGATGAAAGGATGCATGAGGTCAGCTGGGAGAATTGTACTTTATGGAATTGAAAAAATATGTTTGTGTTTTAGTTTATTTGCGGAAATATTAAAGGGTTCATATTACGCTATGTTATAATGTTGTTTCTCCATCACAAACAGACCTGGAGTTGTGTTTTGTTTCATTCACACATGCATGTTTAGGCTGAGTTCTCCTCTCAAACGGAAAACACCCTGTTCCAATTTGTGATGTCATGAGGTAATACGTCCACTGTGTTTTTTAAAGGTCTTATATTACACAAAACTGACTCTTGTGCGCTTTAAACCATGTTGAATGTTGTTTCCTGCTCAAAAACAGACCTGGAGTTGTGTTTTGTTTCATTCACACATGTTTGAGTAACTCTTTATTATTAGTCTGTTTACATCTCCAAAGCTCAAAATGCTCTGTTCCAACTTGTGATGTCATGAAGTGATATTTTTCAAGTTAACAGCTCCTTTTTACCTTTTGCTCAGTAGAGATTGGCAGTTCTAGGTCTGAAATGTTCCAAATGATTCTAGTGAAGGTGTATGGAGTTTAAAAACACAGTGGAACTTTTCCTGTATTACCAGAGAGAAGAGCACAGTCTAAACATGCAGAGTTTGTGTGTTAAAAATGTGTGAGTGAAACAAAACACAACTCCAGGTCTGTTTGTGATGAGGAAACGACATAGATCAGAAAATAGCGTCATATGGGCTCTTTAATTTCTATACACTTTCATTAAAATTTCAAGTTTCAGCGCTGGACTTGCCAATCTCTAGTGAACTAAAAGGTAAAACTTACTTGAAAACTACCGCTTCATGACATCACAAGGTGGAACAGAGCATTTTGAGCTTTGGAGATGTAGACAGACTAATAATAAAGGATTACTCAAACATGTGTGAATGAAACAAAACACAAATCCAGGTATATTTTTGAAGATGACATTATAACACATCTTAAAGCTCACAGAAGTCCATTCTGTGTAATACAGGACCTTGAATCCCATACTGCAGAACATGCCAAAGCAATAATGTCTCCATGGAGATACAGTTACTACCCTTCACCAGAAAAGTTATATACTACACGGACCCTTGTTATCCCTTGTGAATGTATAGTCGTACTGTGAATTAAATTGCAAGACAAATCTTCATACTTAAGCTCCTCTGCGGTGGAAATATAACTGTGTTGAGAGCGGTTCGCTACACGAGGGAAATATGGCAGTTTAATATAGTGGAGATCTTGTCAAAACATTTGTGTGCCAAGTTCTGAGCACAAAGAAGTGCGGTGCAGAGCGAAGCGCAGACACAGGCAAACTGGGGCCTGGTAACCAATAGTAACGAGGGAAATGCATCCTTTCTCTCTGCTGCTTCTTCAACTCTTCAACGGGCTTTGAGAGAGAAGTTGTGTTTTTACAACTAGAAAGCGACCAAGATTTTAATGTGAAGCACTTTGGTCACCTTGAGGCTCTATAAATAAAGTTAGATTTCACAGTTGCACTTATATATTTATACTATAGAGGGATTATCAGACGACGTCACTTCTCGCTCTACTGCACGTCTCCTGCAGAAAGAGTCGCTGTCCTGTCTGGGATCATGTCAGTGTCTTGAAGGATTTCAGCAGATTTCAGGCTCTCCTGGGGGGCGGGGCTAGGTGTATCGATCAGGTAGGAATGGATGTCCTGGGGGGCAGGGCTAGGTGTGTCCATCAGGTATGAGTGGATGTCCTGGGGGGCGGGGCTAGGTGTATCGATCAGGTAGGAATGGATGTCCTGGGGGGCAGGGCTAGGTGTGTCCATCAGGTAGGAGTGGATGTCCTGGGGGGCGGGGCTAGGTGTATCGATCAGGTATGAGTGGATGTCCGGCTACTGAAGTTTGAGACATTTCTTCTCTTCATTTACGCCTCACCTGCATTTAACACATATGGGCCATTAAGTCGTATCCCACTCACTAATGTTCATTTTGCATCATAACTTATTTTATCACACGGCGATAAATTGTTTTAGTGCACAACTTCATGTTAACAGCACAGTTAACAAATAATCTGTCCATATTGACCTTATATTGAAAGTATATAGTTATATTGCATGCAGCATGTAAATAAACTGCACAGACTCTATATATAAATGGACATAGCTAACCTGTTAGCCGCCGCGTTCCAAATAGGAAGTGAGCGTGGGGGTGCTTGTGGCTCCATCGACAGTGAAAAATCTATCAATAGTTTTGAGACGTGATTAGTTGAGATGACGGCCTAAAGGAGCTGGCTGTGATTGTTATGGTTATGGAGGAATAAATAGGAGCTGTCGTTTTCACATTACAGAACCCATTTTACGCTATTTTCTTTGTTCTAATGTTGTTTCGTCATCACAAACAGACCTGGAGTTGTGTTTTGTTTCATTCACACATGTTTAACACACAAACCCTGCAGATTTAGGCTGAATTCTTCTCTCACACTGAAAAAACTCTCCTTGTGATGTCATGTGGTAATACGGGAAATGCTCTACTGTGTATTTAAAACTTTATACACATACACTTCACTAGAATCATTTAGATAATTTTGGCCTTAGAATGTGCTCTACTTTACTGAGCTAAAGGTAAAGGTTAGCTGTTAACCTGAAAACGACCACTACATGACATCACAAGGTGGAACAGAGCATTTTGAGCTTTGGAGATTTAGACAAACAATAAAGGGTTATTCAGACATGTGTAAATGAAACAAAACACAACTCCAGGTACGTTTTTGATGAGGTAGCAACATACTTACATGGCTTAAAGTGTATAAGAGTCAATTTTCTATAACATTTTAAGTTGTATGTGTCGTGCCTTAAAGATTATGATCATTACTTCAGTTTGTCAAATGTCTCCTGTTTGTTTTTTATTTCCTTCAGACGCAGCACCATGACGACGAGAAGAGAGCCCTGAGCCGAGAGATCATTGTCCTCAACAACCGTCTGGTGGAGGCCAAGCTCACCATCGAGAAGCTCCAAGAGGACAATGTAAGCACGTACATTCTGATGTTTTCGATTCTTTTGAATAGATGGTTTAAAATAGGGAGTTGTTTGTGAAGTAAGACAAGTAAGAAAAAAGTATTTTATGTGCCTTGGGCCCAGGGGGAGAGGACGGGCACCAACTCATGAATGTTCTGAGCTCCCGAGAAGGAAAGATGCAGGAGATACACTACCACTCAAAAGTTTGAACACACTTTTTTATTTGGTTTTCTTCTTTATCACCAGGATTATCCACAGTGTAGATTTTCTCTGCTTTATATACTATAAATGACACATGAATGCAGCAAACAGAAATGAACTCAAAATAATTCAAAACTTGTTAGATTAAAACTTTTAAAAATGTCCACCCTTTTCACCTTTTGGCCATAGTTTGGACATCCCTGGTCTAAGTAATAATACAAAGCCACAGTATGTAGCCTTTTCTTTTCCTTACGCTGAGCGGATGTGCATTTCTACAAACATGAGCGTGTCCTCCTGCTTGTTTCTGTGGAAATGTTGCTCCTTTAGCTATAATCTTCCACAGTATGACATAAAAATTATCTATTTCAATGGGCAATGTTCCAAAATATGGTTGACTGTGTACTGAAGGAAAAAAATTTGTGCAATTAGTTTTGAAGTTTCTCATTAGAGACCAATTTTCTGTATAGCCTCAACAGTGTAATAAACCCAGTGATTTGAACATTTTATCCTCTTAAATTTCATTTTCAGGATGATTGTCGTTTTGTTATAACTCTGGATAGGCTATCACCAGTTCTGTTGTCATGGCTACTGTGCCTCTAAGCAGCCTCCATTGCGCTACAAACCAGAAATTGGACATTGTTTTTGGGGAAGTGGACTTGTGAGTGTTAAAGCTTTCTTTCAACAAATCTTCTGGCAGCAGCACAGATGGTGGAAAGACTGCTACAAAAGTCAGAAGAACAAAGAACAAGAAAGTAAGAAAACCAACGGAAAAAGCAGCAACGGCAGGAGATAGCGTTCGGTTGGAGTTGCTGCGTGATGGAAGTGAACGTCTGCTTTGGAGAAGTTCACCGGTCCGACGTCAACAAATTTTCAACACTGAGAAAACAGTGATCCAAAAGACCTAAGTGGACCTTCTAGAACTGGTCTGAGTTGGATCGGGTTGCAGTTTGATTCAGCAGAAATTGAAATCAACTTCTTGGAGGTGTGGATTGGTCCATCGTCCAACACAAACCAGGTCTCAACACAAGTCAGGAGAATGGGTTTAAAGAAAAAAAAAAAAAAAAAAGATGAGACGTAAAAAAGAAGTTGAGAAATCATTCTTTAAGCGGTGTTCAGTCTTTAGTCGAGACGTGTTCTGATGTCAAGAGAGAAGACACAACTCCTGAGTGCATCTTTAATAAAACAGTATTACTTATATGGGTTTTATAATTATTAGAAAGAACTGATGTCTGTCATAACATTCTATTATATTTTCTCTCTGTATCGTAGGACATGTACCGTAAGGACTGCAGTCTGGCTGCTCAGCTCCTGCAGTGCCAGGCCCAGTTGGATGAGGTAACACACTATCACTCTTATTTACACAACCATGCATTATTTTAAAAGTAAGATTCAAAGATGTTTTAAGAGAATTATGACAAAACCATGACTACTGTTAGTACTCGTTGGACTTCTAGTACTGATACATTTACTAAGCTAATTCACTAACTGTGCTGAGTAAGTGCCTTGGAAACTCCTAACACTGTATCGATATAGATACTTTGCGGTTACATCATGCTGGAGGTGTTCTACATGTATTTCTAAAGGTGGAATATTTAGGAGTTCCCATGGAGACACAATGCACACATTAGCAAACACTGCCAAAAAGTTTTGAAAACTCAAGACGAAATACAAAATGGATTTACACAGCACATTTTCAGGAGGTTGTGATCAATACGAGCGTTCACGGTCCTGTTTAGGAGTTTGATTTTCAGCAAAGAGTTAGAGTGACTAAATGTTAGCTTGTGACTGTAATTTTATGTGTGAGAGACTCAGCACAAATCAGCTCACCTGTTATAGTTACAGCTAAGTCAGTTCTTTATGTCAGATTGTGTTCAAATAAATCAGATTAGTCTAATAAACCCTTAGACAGAGCAGAGCCTACAGTTAGCATCATACCCCCAGGGAATGTTGATGACTTCAGCTGCAGTGTCAACAGCTTCTACTGCTCACTGACTGACCAAGAGGGTCTAGCTGCTGCCAGTGTACAGAGTGGAGGTCTGGCATCCAATGGCTGTGAAGTAGAGCTCCAGTTTGTCACATTTGGTGATGTGAAAAGAACAATTTATAAAAAGCTGGTAACACTTGAATAACTGGCATTAGCTGTGTGCTTAAGTTGGTTACGGTTAGGGTTTGGGGTCCATCATCAGGAATTAAACCCAACCGGATGGCACTTCCCAATGGCCTGCAGCCAGACCCTTCTCCTGACTAATATACCTGCAGATAGTCGGTGTGGTTGGTAGTTGGTATAAGAGCAGGGGTGTCTAAACTATCCGGGCCTCTGTCCAATTTTTGTTGGCCCCCAGGGATCCTGCTGAATTGGCCCAATTGATCACAGAGCCATTAAGCAGTACTTTTTACTTCAAATTCCAGTATTTGTATGACTGCAACCTCAATAACAACTCACTGCATTATGATACAGACCTAAAATGTGCGTTCTACGACTTTTAAAGGTGTTGTGGCTCCGTCAAACTCGTATAAAATGCATCTGTCTGAAAGTCTCGCTGTTCTCACCAGCTGTTTACGACCCTCCACTATGAATATGTTTGTATATGCGGCCCTGGGTGGAAAAAGTTTGGACGCTCCTGGTATAGAGCTATTCCCTCCGATGCTAAATGGTAAAATGTTAAATGGTTCAGTGTCTTGCCCACAGACATAAAGGCAGAATTCATCTGTTCTACCTTTGGACCAGTGGATCTGATCGCTCTTCCAGCAGTGTTTTGATGTTCAGAGCGGAATCCAAAGCGTCAACCTTTGGAACAGGGGAGAAGCACTCGACTAAATGAGCTACTGCTGCTCACTTGCCGTTGTGTCGTAGGGCAAGACTTTTCACTTTCTTTGCCTGCAGTGTGTACACTTGTGTATAATGTGTACGTCTGGCAATGGAGCTATAAATGTAGACAGTCTTCTTCAAAGAAAGTCTAAAATAATGGAATATAATCACTAGCAAGAGCACAACCTCAGAACACAGTGTAAAATAACTAGGGTTTTTCAGTTCCAATAACTATTCCGATACTACAGCGGATCTGCCGATACCGTTATCAACCGATACCAGAGCAGAGACTGAAAACAGCATTTAAGACAAAACTGGCCCACATTTGTTAAGTTATTTATCTCTCAAAGAACTCAAGAACAAGACTTTCTGGGCCGACTACGACCATTTACTCTTATTACATCAGTTTATAGTTCCAACCAGGATATGGACTGAACCGATATTTGGAAGCTGATATTCAATCCAGCAAAAAATGTATGCAATACCAGTTTCAGATCGGAGATGATGATCATGATGGCGAGATATGGGAAATTCGAAATCTGGTTTGGGGCTTCTGAGGAGGCTTTGGATCCCCTCATACCTGAATGAAAGAACAAATGAGAAGAAGAGAAGAGGGGAGGACGAGAAGAAAAGAGAATCACCTGAACCTAAGATAACTAAATGTATCTTCATATGGTATTGACGTTGCACACTTCTGTATCCAGGTCACCCGAGTGGGCTCAGGTGGACAATAGGAGCCTCTCATTATTGTACTTTTGCACTTCAAATATCGCACCGTGTTTGCTTTGTGTATTCAGACCTGACCCATTTCCTCTCACTATTCAACTCTTCTTCACTAAATCACACAAAGAATATTTTACTCACTCATAAGCCTTTTCCGGAGTTGCTTCGCCTTGAATGTTCCTCATTATGGCATTAAATGTAGCTTTCTCCATGAAAACCTACCAAACTACTACCAAATATTGTAACTTTACTTTTATCTATGGATTCATGTAAAAACGTGGCTTGGTTCAGTTTGTGTAAGAATAGAACAGCCTCGAAGACGATGAACACTGAGTGGTGGTTTGCAGTGGACAGCAGGTTTGCCATTGATGAGACGTTACCATGGCAACCGGAGCGTATCCCTCCAGGCGCAGCGAAGCCTCACACCTCCATGCACCCTGTTATATGGACCCTTTAGTGTTTGGTGTAAATAATACGGGCCTGTTAGCGAAGACGGTGTCACAGAAGCTAACAAGTCACAATGCATTTTCTATGGAGGAATTAGCATTAGCGCCGCGATGTCAACAACAGCTGACCGAGAACAAACACAGCACGATTTCAGTTTTGTTTCATTCACGTACGTTTAACTCATACCTTCTGCATTATTTAGGCTGAGTTCTTCTCTCAGAAAACACTCAGTTCCACCTTGTGATGTCATGTGGTAATACAGGATGTGCTCCACTTTGTTTTTAAACTCCATCCACCTTCACTAGAATCATTTTGGTAATCTCAGTCCTGAAATTGACAATCTCTGCTGAACAAAAGGTAAAAAATATATTGCTGTTAACTTGAAAACTACCGCTGCATGACATCACGAGGTTGAACAGAGCGTTTTAAGCTTTGGAGATGTAATAATGCAGGATTTAATAATGCAGGATTACTCAAAAAATGAAACAAAACACAAGTCCAGGTTTGTTGGTGTGAGGTAACAGCATTATAACACGGCTTAGAGCGCACAAGAATCAATTTTGCGCAATATTGACTTTTAAACAAATAAATATGATGTCACCCTTCTCTATTTAATTATAATTTTGAATTTATTTGAATTTATTTATGGAAAGCCCCTTGAGATGCTGCATCTCATTTTCAAGGGGGACCAAGAACATAAAATATACAGTTTACAAACACATAGTTTCACAACAACACGATAATACAACACATACATACACATACACATACAAACATAGATACAAACAATACAAGGAACAGGACAATTTTTGCTCACCCCCATAGGTTCATCTCATATAGTCATTAACCTAAACACAGTGGCAGTCAGTTTTTAGGTAAATTAGGAGTTTAGGATAGAAAAAAATAATAATATCAAACTTTTTTTGTGTGTGTCGATAGAATTAAAAAAGTAAAATACTGTATATAACCATACGCCATAGCAATACCATTAACCACAGCCAAAAATGCATATTACTTATTCTTAATATTCTTAACTTAATATAAGGAAGAGTCTGTTGTTACTTTAAATCTAAACTACACTGGGTGAATCGTCTTAATCCTGGTTGAGTCTTAGTTTAGACCTGGTTTGGCCATGGTTTAATATATTGGTTTCATCGGTACCATAGACTGAATAAACGGACTTAGCTAACCCGCGAGCCAGCACATTCCAAACAGGAAGTGAACACGGGCGCACTTCCGGCTCCATTGACTCTTGTTGACTTTACACTAAGAAATTATCACCTCTCTCTGTAACTGCGGCAGCGAGAATCGTCATTTTGGGCTTAAAATGTTCGTATTAACCAGTTCTACGTGATCCTGGTGTTTTTATTTTGCTGTTTTGACCGTAAATAAAATTCTATTCCTACATCGTGCATGCGTTTACGGTATGTTTACGTGTTTGTGGACGTCTCCTGGGTCAGCTGCTCCAAAACATATTGACAAATGTAGCCTATAGTTTATGGAGGCGTGAGGAAGGTGAGAAGTAGATTTACTGCAACAGAGGATAGATACTACTACTACTACTACTACTACTACTACTACTACTACTACTACTACTACTACTACACCAGATGTTAATCCTAACCCTAAACCATGTGAGCGAAGTGTATTGCTCAGTGGTAATACGTGCAAGAATATCCTCCAGTCGATTTGGACTCTTTTGAAAATAAAGATGTAAATATAAATATAAATGATGCAAATATAAAGAGATCTGAATACTCTTTATGCTACAAATTCTTTTATTATTCGTTTATTACTTATTTTTCTATATACATTTATTTTTAGAATTATGTCTCATTTGACTCCTGTCTCTTGCTATTTTTTTTTTTTTTTTTGCTACAGCATCTATTTTTGTTACTCTCTGTTATTATATTATATTGTGATGTCTGAGCTGCTGTATCCAAATAATTTCCCTTGTGGATCAATAAACTTTGTCTAAGTCTAAGTCTAAATTCGCTCCTATAACTGCTAGCATCGGTAAGCTTCATTTGACTGGAGCTGCTCTCTGTGTACGACGTCACAGTCTAACAATCCCACTTCCATTTCGTCTCCTATTCGGCAACCACTCGTATTAATAAATGTATTAAATGAAACTCAAAACAGTCTTTTCCCTGTGCGCCTCTCCAGCTCCTGTTATTTCATTACGTCCGTTGTGTTCTCCGTCACATGAGCCTTGGTGAGGTTTTGTGAAGAACCAATTTGGGCCTGACTCATGTACCTCTGATCAAACATGACGCGTGGATGAAACGACCTGGGGTGGACTGACTGCAGAGAGAGGCAGAGTCGATGTGAAGTGAAAAGCGTCAGAAATGAAAAGCGAAATTGTGATTTGTCATTTAATTTTATCATTTCAACCTGGATTATTATTATGGGGGCATTAACTTCTAACACGTAACATGTTTAGATCACTGTATTACCTTTTATTGTTTTGAAAATGCTCTATTCACAGTTAAAAAACGTATAAATGTGTTTTATTAGCTGACACTCCCTTTGCTCTCCATCCTAAGTCACTCCCCCTCCTGCACCTCGTATCAGTTTTGTGAAGTTGCAGTGCACAGTTTTGTATCCTGTTTTTGTAAATTTATGGAGAATTGTCACGTGGGAGCATGGCTGACGTGACGTAGGCTCGTGGGCGGAGCTTTGTACAGAATCTTACAGTTAACCGTAAGGAGGGTTTGAACAGGGCGCTGGAGAGATCGCTAGATTACTCAAACGTGTGGATGTCATCTAAAACCTCTTCAGGCCTGTTTTTAAGAAGGAACGACGTTACAACATGGTAGAACGCTCCAAAAAGTAGATTTTCACGTCATAACCCTCTAAAGCGGTGGTGAAGAGGAGATGGAGAGGCTGAGGAGGCTGGTGGTTCTGCTGCTGCGGGGGAGATAAACAGCTTAAGAGGCGATTGGTTGAGAGGTAGAGGTGCTGGGCTGTGATTGGCTGATAGTGACAAAAAGGGAGGGAGTAACATAAACGAAATACATACTGTTTTACTACTACTTTTGTAATAGTACTGTGCTGTGAATACTATCGACTAACAACCATATCTACTTTTGTTGCTAGGTAACATTTTGGTTTGGGGTCCGTCACCTGCTTGTTTCTGTGGATATGTCATTGCTCTGCCTGGAATGTTCCACAGTATGACATTAAACAGCTCTACTTTACATTTATTCAATTACAGGTGGTTTTATAGCTCAAAAATACCTAGAAAAACAGACATTCTCCACAGATCTGACCTGTAACTTGGTCTGGTTTGGTCTGAACATAGAAAGGTTTAATGCCATACTGTGAAACATTCCAGACAAAGCAATAACATCTCCACGGAGAAAAGCATTTGACGGACCCTCCACCAGAAAAGTTACACAATGCACCTTTAATTATCGCCTATTACTGTTACTGTGTAAAGTCACTTCTACTACAAGAACTAACATTTACTTGTAATACTTTATTAACCTGCTACGATGAGACTATGACCATTACTACAAATAAATACTACAATACTACAATGGGTCATTTTACTATTGGCACAATGTTTTATTTATTTCCAAATTATATAAAATTAAATTAAAATCGCTGTAAAGTTGACCTGCCTGATATTCCTCACTTTAAAGATCCTATAGTACACGAAATTAGCCGTGTTAGAATGTTTCCTCCTCAAAAACAGACCTGGAGTTGTGTTTGTTTCATTCACACGTTTGAGTAACTCTTTATTATTAATCTGTCTACATCTCCAAAGCTCAAAACGCTCTGTTCCACCTTGTGATGTCATGAAGTGGTGGTTTTCAAGTTAAGAGACACCTTTAAGAGACTGGTGGGGCTGAAATCATTGAAATTACTCCAATGAACATGTTTGGAGTTTGAAAACACAGTGGAGCACTTCCTAGAGAAGTACTCAGCCTAAATATTTGTGCAGGGTTTGTGCGTTAAACATGTGTGAATGAAACAAAACACAACTCCAGGTCTGTTTGTCATGAGGAAACAACATTAGAACAAATCAGAAAATAATGTAATATAGGCCCTTTAAACTATAGTATTCTAATTATTAAGTACTAGCCTATACTCGATACTACATGATAATACTTTTCTCTTTACTTTTCTATTGTCATAACGGTAGCAAATTGGTCCAAAACTAACATGTTTTCAAAATAATTACATAAATAATGGCTATTTATGTAGCCATTTTAAGTGTCCACAATACACAATATGTTGGTATATACAAAAAATAGAAAAAATACAAAATCATGATACCCATGGGACAGTAACGCTTGGCTAAAAGTAAGGATAATAAATAAATAAAAGTAAATAGCACATGAATAAAATCATTAAACAAAACAACGAGCTGATTTCCATAAGGTTAGAATGATGTTTGTTTACGCTGCGCTCGTACGTCCCAGTGGAAATGTTAGAACAGCTCAATCATTACGTGAGCGTACATTAGCTGTGGACGTGCGCGTTATCGACGTGTTTCATTTACGGTACATTAGGGTCAAAGGTCGTGCATGCGTTTACGGTATGTTTACGTGTTTGTGGACGTCTCCTGGGTCAGCTGCTCCAAAACATATTGACAAATGTAGCCTATAGTTTATGGAGGCGTGAGGAAGGTGAGAAGTAGATTTACTGCAACAGAAGATGGATACTTATACTACTACTACTACTACTACTACTACTACTACTACTACTACAACGATGACAAGAACTACTACTAATAGGCCTATTACTACCATGAAACAACACCACTATTTTATGAAAAAAGGAGATATTAATCCTACTCCTAAACCATCTGAGTGTCTTGCTCATGGAAACAGTGGCATTATGTGCAAGGACTGATCCAGCTGTGGCCTCCAGTCGATTTGGAAAATACACTTTATGCTACTTTATGCTATGACTGCTACTGTTAGAAAAGTATGAAATGAATCCAAAATGCTACAAATGCCAATTGTTTTTAAATCATCTTAAAAGAGCAAATACTGTGCAAAATGTACTTTTTGGACTTTTAACCATGTTACATCAAAAACACACCTGGGGTCGTATTTTTGCTTCATTCACTATTGTTTTATTTACCCTGTTAATAAACTCCTCTTGCTCCTCGTCTCAGAAGCCACTCTCAATTTTCCCTGGATTGTCACATCATAGGTAGACGTATACAGCAGATCTATTCTGCGAAGTTGACTTTTCAGAGCTTTTATGAAAAGCTTCATGTTATAGTTGTTTCCTTCTCATTTACCTGCACGAAAAAAAACAAATCGTTAGTGTGATGTGCAGAGATGCCGACAACTTCAAACTCTTTGTTGTGATGACGTTTACGGCAACGAACACTGAAGTCAGGGGATTTGTTTCTTTTATTAAGTCGTTTTAGATGAATATTGCGATTTAAAATGTCAAAATTATAACATACTGATCCACGGGTGTCATAGATTCTAACTTTATTGCAGACACAAGCACAGTAGGTCTTCTTTAAGTCCATGAATCATCGTCAGCATTTTTGCTTAAAACGCGAGTGCTTATATCAGCATGTCGGTCATGCTGCTTGAGCTTTTGTTTTATTTTTTTTTCATAGTTACTTCCCACTGCTGCCAGTAGATGGTGTGCTAGCACCAAATCCAGAGGAGGGAGACTGATGTAAAGTAACCGATGTTTTCACTTTATAACATTGTTTTAAGTTCTAAAATATGAAATGCCAAAGCAAAGGAACTCATCATTTTAAACATCGATAAAAAAAAAAAAAAAAATCATATGGTGCATAATATTTGTTCCTTAAGCACTGGTTCATCTCTTTTCGTATCTTTTCTTTCAGATCGTCAACATTAACTGGGGGATAAACGCTAACTGAAAGCACTGCTCTGTCTGAAGCTCTGTTCCTCAAATTAGACTTTAATCTGAGCTTTATTTTAACACAATCTGACCAGAAAGAGTTGATTTTGTCCGAACTACAACAAGTGAGATGATTTGTGCTGTGAAACAAGTCTCTCACACATAGCATCAGCCAACAGTTTTTCAGTTAGTCACTCTCACCTTTTTGTTGAAAATTAAACCGCTAAACAGGACCATGAACGGCTCCTGAAAATATGTTGTTTAAATCCATTTTGTACAATCTTAACATTTTAATCTCTGTTTGGTAATATGTGTATTGTGTCACCAAGGGAAACTGCTGAACATTCCACCATAGAGATACATGTAGAACACCCCCCAGCATGACGTCAACCCAATGTCCCTCTGTCTCCCCCCAGCTCCCGGCGGACTTCCAGGAGCGCATGACTCTCCACATGGAGGAAGAGGAGGAGGAGCCCGCCCTGTACGCCGACCCGGTCCCCGCCTCCCACCTGAGCCCCAGCCTGGACAAGCCCGACGACGGGGGGAGCAGCAGCCAGGGGTCCCGCTCGCCCAGCCCCCCCGGCCCCCTGCCCCACCCCCAGGAGCACACCTTCATCCTGGAGAGCCTGGGGGGTCCCGGGGGGCGGCTGGGGCTCCGAGCGGCCTACAAGTCGGACCTGTACAGCAGCGACACGGCCCTGTACTGCCCTGACGATCGGCACAGGGAGAGGCGCCCCAGCATGGACCTGCACGGGCACAGGGCCATGGTGTACGGGCCCCAGAACTCCACCGACAGCCAAAGGTGAGGGTGGGGACAGGACGGGGACTCATAGTCTTAGTCAGTCACCAAATAAGTTCATGGCAACAACACTGGAATACAAATAAAAAAACAGAACTAGTGTTAAGAGTACGCAAAATCAACTCCTTAAGTACCAGGAGTTGTGTTTTGTTTCATTCACACATTTAAGTAATCCTTTATTATTAGTCAGTCTACATCTCCAAAGCTCAAAATGCTCTGTTCCACCTTGTGATGTCATGTAGTGGTTGTATTCAGGCTGACAGCTGCTAGCTTTTACTTTTTGTTAGCAGAAATTGGCAGATCCAAGGCTGAAATTATCCAAATGATTCTTGTGAAGATGTATGGAGTTTTAAAACACGGTGCAGTACTACCACATGACATCACAGAGTGGTTTCAGTTTGAGAGAAGAACTCAGCCTAAATATGCAGGGTTTGTGTGTTAAACATGTGAATGAAACAAAACTCCAGGTATGTTTTTGATGAGTCAGTCCAGTCCAGTCTAGTACAGACCACTCTGGCTATGCTTCTGTCGTAGGGAGTATTATACCTCTGATGATGCAGGCCAAGATAACAAGGACTGAGCTGGCAGTCCAGTGAGAGCCCTCAGCACAGCACAGAAACAGAGTCCCAATGAAAAAGAGTGTCCGGCGCTCTCATTGGGTCTGCCCTGTAAAAATAACGATAAAGTGTTTCTAGTCATGATTGGGACAAAAACTGTTCTATTTTAGTAAATGTAACGTGATCTAAACTTTTCACCTCTGTCCACAGTAACCCAGAGGAGGGCTCTGTGGGCCTGACCCAGAGCTTCTCTCAGGAGCACTTCTCTAAGTTCCCCCCTCTGCTGGGCACGGGCTCCAGCTCCTACTCCAGCTTCAGCGCCGCCGGCTCCGAAGACAAGCCCCACGGCCCTCCCAGCTCCAACGCCTCCTCCCCCCACCACCACACTCTCTACATGGAGTGGAGGGACGCGGGCGGGTACGACGATCGCAAGAGTGAGTCATCCTGGGAGGGCGACGCAGACAGCCCCGGGGTCTTCAGCAACGCCCCCTCCTTCCAGCAGGGGGAGATGACGCACCACCAGAACAACGGCAGCTCGCCCGTGTACAGCCGCACTATGTCGTCCTGCTTCAGCGAGCCCTACGAGCCCCTCCCGCCCTCCTCCTCCCCGAGCGTCGCCTATGGAGACAGTCGCCGTGGCAGCACGTTAGCGCCCGAGGAGGAGGAGCTGATCTGCCGCTGGCGACAGCTCAGTGTGGAGGATTTGCATTCGTATCGCAGTCCCGGCCGCGCGTCACCGTACAGCTTCTCCGAGCAGCACTTCTCCGTCAGACCCGCCAAAATCCGATTGGGTCCCATGTACAGCAGCTTCCAGGAGGGCGCCGATTACTACCACCTGCACCACCAGGGCGGCGCCATCATGGACCAGGGGTGGGTGGGAGCGGGCGCGGCAGGAAGCCAGGAATGCGGGATTAGGCAAGCGCACAGCCAAGCCCACCTGTACCGGGCGGAGGGCAGCCAGGGGTCTGAGCAGAGCCTGTACCACTCGGGAAGCTCCAAGGACCGGGAAGGGGCGGGGCCAGGGCCGGGGCCTGGGCTGGCGGGGCAGGGCCAGGAGTACGGGGAGGACCAGAGTCCTAACAGCTCCACCGAGTCTCTCCACCAGAGGTCGCTGGAGATGGCGGCGGAGTTGCAGCACTACCAGGTGGAGATGCACAGCCTGCCCCCTCAGGTGAGTCAGGTGAGCCAGTCCCCGCCCCCGGCCCCGCCCCCTCCTTACGGCCACGCCCCCCTGACCAAATTTGGGTCTCTGGGGTTGACCCGGAAGGACAGTCTGACCAAGGCCCAGCTTTACGGGACACTACTGAACTGAACCACTTTTGTATTACCTGTTTACAAAGATCAGGCAAAACACTACGACCATTACACCTGATGCCACGCCACATACACCATCATACTATACTGAGAAGGTTTACATGGGGTTGGTCCATAGAGATTTGATTTCCTCCAGTGCATTCTCGACAGAACAATCACAAACAGGGGCGGGATTTTATTTGTGTTAAAGTTTACAAAGAGGACGAGAGCCAAAGCTGGGCAATGAGATGATTTTAAGAGTTCAACAAAAAAATAATGTCACTGTTTTAATATATTTTAAATCTAAAAACTGTATTCTTCTCAAAACTGATTTTTAAAAATGGCTAAACTTCACTAAATATGACGTTGAGTAACAGTTCTGTCTGAGTGTCTCTCCTGTGCTTGGGTTGCCATGGTTTCTTCCGTGGACCATTTTTGAATCTGATGACCAAAAATATCTCTGCTTTAATTCAGGCCTAAACCAGGTCTAGTACCTCTGATAGATACTGACCTGTGTACTGCAGATTACATTAAAACCAGGTCTAAACCAGGTCTACACCAGGACTAAATCAGATCTTAACCAGGTCTGGTAGATACTGAACACAGCAGATCGGTAACACCCCATAAGAGCTGTAGCAAATCAGAACTAAACCAGGTCTAACCCAGGACTAAACCAGGTCTAAGCCTGAACTAAACCAGGTCTAACCCAGGCCAGGACTAAACCAGGTCTTAACCACCTCTGATACTATCGAAACGGAAACTCCCCACAAGAGATATCGAAGCCAGGATTTAAACAGGACTTAACGTGGACTAAACCAGGTCTAAACTAGGTCTAACCCAGAACTAAACTAGGTCTAACCCAGGACTAAACCAGGTCTAACCCAGGACTAAACCAGGTCTAAGCCTGAAATGAACCAGGTCTAACCCAGGACTAAACCAGGTCTAACCCAGGACTAAACCAGATCTAAGCCTGAACTGAACCGGGTCTAAGCCTGAACTAAACCAGGTCTAACCCAGGACTAAACCAGGTCTAACCCAGAACTAAACCAGGTCTAACCCAGGCCAGGACTAAACCAGGTCATAACCACCTCTGATACTGTCAAAAGCAGAGCGAGAACTCCCCACAAGAGATATAGAAGCCAGAACTTAACCAGGACTTAACGTGGTCTAAACCAGGTCTAAACTAGGTCTAACCCAGAACTTAACCAGATCTAACCCAAAACTAACCCAGGTCTAACTCAGAACTAGACCAGGTCTAGCCAGGACTAAACCAAGTTTTAAACACCACTGATACTGTCCACTGCAGAGCAAGAACTCCACAAGAGATACAGAAGCCAGGACTTACCCAGAACTAAACCAGGTCTAACCCAGAACTAAACCAGGTCTAACCCAG
Organism: Taenioides sp. WSHXM2023; assembly: GCA_029959045.1. Taxonomy (NCBI): domain Eukaryota; kingdom Metazoa; phylum Chordata; class Actinopteri; order Gobiiformes; family Gobiidae; genus Taenioides; species Taenioides sp. WSHXM2023. The sequence continues at coordinate 23,271,964 of CM057103.1, forward strand.
AACTAAACCAGGTCTAACCCAGGTCTAAACCCTTGTCTCATCCTTTTGCCATACTGCAGCGGTCATAATGTTTTGCCTGACAGCTTGTGGAGAGAGGCATGTCCACTTCGACCAGAGGATTTTCATATATGTAATTATAACTGTTTACTATTATTCAAAAGGCTTGGAGAGTTTTTATGCTGCAGGTGCCACTTCTATACGGCGCACTGAAGCCTTTACTACTGGTCTGAATGTAATGTATGTATTTAACATATGTAAAACTAAGTGATATATTCTATTTTGTATGTAGACATTCATAGGAACCCCGTTTAAATTAGAATGTGTAAATAAAATGCGAAATATACGCTACTTATATTGATACTTTATTCAAGTCATGCACATTACAAGGTAGTCTTTTTACGAATCGGAAACTTGAAGTATCATAATATACCTAAAAATACTGAGTACATTGAAATCAAGTTATGGATTAAAAATGATTGTAACACTTTGTTTTTAAATTAGATGGTTTTGATGGCTGTTCTGTTGTTTCTTGACGGTTTTCAGGTATCTGTCCTATAGCAGTGCATATGATTATTAATGGTCATTATATTATATTTACATTATTCTTGGTATACTTTCTGCTTTTGGATATCCTGAGGTTTTTCCCGCCCCGTTTCTACCTCACGTTCAGTCAGATGCCCTACCTGCCCAGCCGCTGTGCTCCTGTTCTTTTTGGTGCATGTTTGGATATTTGGGTTGTTTTGTTTCTATAATAAAGCACAATTCTACATAAACATGGCAATCTGGTATCGTGTGTCTGTTGGATTAATTAAAGTTGCACTGTCAAACTTTTTGAGGGGAGGCTCCACCATCTGTCGCTATGGAGATGTTATTACTTTGCCTGGAATGTTTTTCAGCAGTTTGTGTACTCACTGGTAGTAAAGCTTAAAGATCTATATGTTATATACTGGAGGAGCTTTGTTCTATGTCTCATTGGTTCATGAAACTTCCTTTTTCCATCACAACCTGTAACTTGGCCTGCTGGTGTCACCTGCCTGTCGCCAAGTCCTTAAAACGCCATGACTTTTAAAGTATTAACATAATCAATGAAGGACCCATCTTCATTTCTTACCGAGCTGGAGGATTAGGTGATGGTGGAACCCTGAGTACCCTGAAACCCACTCGGACACAGAGAGAACATGCAACATGCAACAAAACAGGACACTGACGGTGAACCTTGTTATGTGCTAACCACTTTGCCACTGAGCCATTATGGGCTTGGTGGGGGTGAGCTGCTGTTATAGCCACAACCGCCCTGGGGCAGACTGATGGAAGTGAGGCTGCTAATCTGCACCATTTGCGTCCTCCCACCACCACCACCACCAAACACGCAACCACACACCACTTTCACACTAGGAAATGTGGGTGAAGTGTTTTGCCTAAGTACACAACAAATCCCCACTGTGCACCTCCCATCCAAGTACTAACCCGACCCAAGTACTAACCCGACCCAAGTACTAACCCGACCCAAGTACTAACCCGGCCCAAGTACTAACCAGACCCAAGTACTAACCAGACCCAAGTACTAACCCGACCCAAGTACTAACCCGACCCAAGTACTAACCAGACCCAAGTACTAACCAGGCCCAAGTACTAACCAGACCCAAGTACTAACCAGGCCCAGCCCAAAGATCAGGCTTTGACAAGGAGGTTTGTCCACACATATAGATACTGTTTTAAACCCACAACTAAAATATCACTTTTTCCTATTACACATCATTTGGCTCTAAATAATGGTTTCATTATGTGAGTTTTGGATTGGCAGTTCACTGGATGAATCACGCTTTGTGAAGGAGCATTCATCCAGTGACAAGAAGCTGGTGGGAGGAAGCCATCTTTCATTTGTGTTTCATTTTACTCACAGAAACACTTAAAGTCATTACTCATCCTTTTCCTTTAATTAATCTGACAGTTCATGGTAGTTTGAGTCACTATTCACTCTCCCCTTTAGTCCTCCAGACCGCCCTCTCACTCTTCCCTTTAGTCCTCCAGATCGCCCCCTCACTCTCCCCTTTAGTCCTCCAGACCTCCCCCTTCACTCTCCCCTTTAGTCCTCCAGACCTCCCCTCTCACTCTCCCCTTTAGTCCTCCAGACCTCCCCCCTCACTCTCCCCTTTAGTCCTCCCTTTTTAGAGCTCATCCTCAACCCTCAATCTCCTCTTCAATCTTCCAGGCCCAACCCCTCCTTCCCCCTGACTCACTCTCCCCTTTAGTCCTCAAGACCCCCTCCCTCGCTCTCCCCTTTAGTCCTCCAGACCTCCCCCCTCACTCTCCCCTTTAGTCCTCCCTTTTTAGAGCTCATCCTCAACCCTCAATCTCCTCTTCAATCTTCCAGGCCCAACCCCTCCTTCCCCCTGACTCACTCTCCCCTTTAGTCCTCCAGACCTCCTCCCTCACTCTCCCCTTTAGTCCTCCAGACTCTGCTCATCCCTAAAAAAGTCACAATTTGAAACCTTAGTCAGAAAATCGCTCAAACTTTAATAGGTCATTTCATCAACACTGCAAATTACATTCCTCCCTCAGCTCCTCCACGGATTCCCTCCAGTGTCTCAAAACTAGTCCATCTTTTTTAGTCCAAGAAGCCCCCAGGCAACAGTCCCAAAACGCCCCCCAAAAAGTTCTTCACTCCTCCACAATCCCCACCATCTGACAGCTAACCTCCCATAACCTTTTCGCCACTTGTTCGTCCGTAGCCGCCGGCGTTAGCTCCTCCTCTTTACAGTTAGCGAAGCACTTCCCGGACACGCCCTCCACCTCCGGCGAGCTAGCCAGGTACAATGGCGTCTGCGCTCCCTCTAGCGGACTCTTGAAGAACGCCATGGACGCCAGGTTGAAAAGCGGTTTCGCCAAAAACGGTATTGCGACGTGCCTGCCCAGGTTTGTCCTCACTATCCCGGGAGTGAGAGCGCTGACAGTCACGCCACTTCCTTCCAGTTTTTTCGACAGCTCCAGCGTGAAAAGCAAGTTGGCGAGCTTGCTTTGGCTGTAGCAGAAGGCCTTGTCGTACTTGGTCTCACTGTTGAGATCGTCGAAATTGATGGAGCCGTATTTGTAGAGCTTGGAGGAGACCACGACGATGCGGCTGGGGGCGGACTTCTTGAGCAGGTCCAGGAGGAGGTGGGTGAGGAGGAAGTGGCCCAGGTGGTTGACGCCGAACTGCATCTCGAAGCCGTCCTCGGTCTTGGTGTAAGGGCACTGGTACAGGCCCGCGTTGTTCACAAGAACGTCGATTCTGGGTTCCTCCTGAGTGGAAAGAGATGGAAATATGGTTATTGCTGTGAGAGAAAATGTTTTGAATCCATACACTCATGCACTCAAAATATATTTAAAGCCCTAGTGTGTAACTTTTAAGCTAAAATCTGTTTTTGATTTTGGAAAAACACGTGTTCTTACTCTTAGCAGGCTTGCATCTCCACAAACCTCACTTGTATTGTTGTATGTCGCTCCTTTGACAATAATCTATGGAGAATGTTCCAAAGTATGGTTTTAAAGAGCCCATAATCTGCTTTTTATCTATGTTATAATGTTGTTTCCTCATCACAATACCTGGAAGTGTGTTCTGTTTCAGTTTAACACACAAATCCTGCATATTTAGGCTGAGTTCTTCGCTCAAACAGAAAACACTTTTAAAGCTCACAATTTTGTGTAATACAGGACCTTTAACTTTCTATTTCGATAGAATCATCCCAGTGATATGCCACCTCCAGAAAGTTACACGGTGACATTTTTATGCAAAACCAGCTTTTAAACATATTGTTTTTCTGCCTCATCATGCGCTTACTCAGAGCTGTATTTGAGTGATTCATGTTTGAGTAATCCTCTATTGTCCTGAGGTCTGAGCGTTCTGGGAATTTCCGTTTGTACCTATCACAACCCACAGCTCTGTCATATCAACTATACAAAACACTAAATATATACACAAATATGTATAAATAAAACCACTGTAAACGAAAATACGACAATATGAAGAGGTGGAGGCGGGAGTAGAAAATCTGCAGTTTTCAACAGGAAGTCAATTAAATGTTTTCACGATACTAAATTTCAAACTGAGGAAAAGTATTCACAAGTCAAACTGTCGTAATTGGACCAAGATGCTAAAAAGGTCAATAGACAGAGATACACACACATTCATACAGAAAATCACCAGAGTTGGTGAAATGTCTTGCCCCAGGACACAGCAGCATGCAGAGGTTGGAGGTAGAGCTGGAGATTGAACCCCAAAAAGTCCTTCACTCCTCCACATCTGACAGCTAACCTCCCACAACCTTTTTGCCACTTGTTCGTCCGTAGCCGCCGGCGTTAGCTCCTCCTCTTTACAGTTAGCGAAGCACTTCCCAGACACGCCCTCCACCTCCGGCGAGCTAGCCAGGTACAACGGCGTCTGCGCTCCCTCTAGCGGACTCTTGAAGAACGCCATGGACGCCAGGTTGAAAAGCGGTTTTGCCAAAAACGGTATTGCGACGTGCCTGCCCAGGTTTGTCCTCACTATCCCGGGAGTGAGAGCGTTGACAGCAGCATGCAGAGGTTGGAGCTGAGAATGAACCATCAGCCTCTGGGGTTGTGGGTGAATTCTCCACCACTGAGCCCCATACAATTTGAATATACGAATAATTCTGGGCATTAATGCATTTGCTGAGTGATGTCACATAGTACATGGACAGGATTTTTAATAGAAATGGATGAACTGAAATCTCAAATGGAAATTGAGAGTCTTTAGGAGAAACACTGAACCATCTGTGACAGAAACTGAGCTGTGGATGTGTCGCTGAACAGGTAGTGTGGTCCTACACTGACACCTAGTGGTTGGACATGAGTTTACACAACACTGAGAATAAAGTGGACTTTTAATCACAGTTTTAACCCAGTATACTTTTTAGCTGTACCTCAGTTATACTGAAGATAAGACGGGATGAGTTCAAATTTTGCATTTTTTTTGAGCTATTATTATGCTTTTAATCTTATTGTTTATAGTTGGGAAACAGGCTGGTACAGGTTTGCACAAGTTATGTTTGTCTGACAAATAATAAAACAAAATCATTATTATTGTTAGTGTTATTTTTTCACACATTCTTGCCTGGACTTCAGTTAGTACTTTTAGACCAGGGGTGTCCAAACGTCCTCAGAGTAATTTTTGTTGGCCCTCAGACCTCCTGCTGTATGAGCCCAACTGAACATAAGCAGAACCTTTTACAGCAAATGTAAATGTAAATTACACTGCATTTTAGACACAAATCTAAAATGAATGTTCCAAGCCTTATTAAAGTTACAGTGGCTCTGTTATCACCGTGTAAACTACACACACCTGAATAACTCACATATTATTCACCACTTGTCTGTGGCCATTGGTGAAAGTTTGGACATCCCTGTTTTAGACTCATTACCTCTCCTTGTAGCAGAACAGGGAAAACAGATTTTTTTTTGCATAGTTGCATATTTCAGAGTCAGAAAACAGGTCCAAGTGCATGTGCCATATTAGTTTTGGTTCCCCCTTTGCTCCTCTTTATTGTGGCGGTGCTTTTTAGCTGAGTTCAGCATTTGGACAGAGCTTATGTCAGGGGCCCGGAGCAGGACACATTTACTGAAATCTGCACTTGAACTAAATAAGGTCAGATGGGCCTGGGCCTAAGCCAAAGCAGCAAACCGCAGGTCTAAACCAGGACTAAAGTCTAGTTCCAGTTTTGGACCTCACATGAGAAGAACAGACACTGAACCCTCTCACCTTCCTGATCTCCTCACAGAAGCTCCGCACAGACCGGAGCGAGGCCAGGTCCAGGAGCTTGATGACCAGCTCCCCCTGCTCCTGCCCGGCCTGGCTCCTCAGCTCCCGGGCCGCCTCCTCCGCTCTGGCCCGGTCCCGACACGCCATGATGACCCGCGCCTGCAGCTTGAGCAGCTCCCCGGCCAGGGCCTTCCCGATGCCGCTGTTGGCCCCCGTGATGATGACCGTCTTCCCCCGCATGGCTCCGGCGGGGTAGTGGAGCAGCTCTGCGGGCTTCTGCTGAGGAAAGAGCCGGCGGAGGAGGACCAGAACCGCACCGCCCACGACAGCGGCCACGAGCACCGCAGAGAGCATGGACCTGCGCGGGGACAAGAGTTCCACAGGCGTGGGACAGTGAAGGACAGCGCAGTGCAGCAGGGACTCGGTAGGACTGTTGTTTTCTGTTTGTTTTTGTGGCTCTTTCTCTGTTATAATGTGCAGACTTTATGTGAATGATGGTGGAGTGCGCCCTCTGCTGGACTGGATGACCAAATACAATGTGGATAAATAATAATAATAATAATAATGATAATAATAATAATAATAATAATAATAATAATAATAATATTATTATTATTGCAAACAAATTACATAAAACACAATTAAAAATATGCAAAAAGGAAAAACACTACATATACATAAAATGGTTATCATATCATAAAAGAGTGTTAATATCCCCCGGAGGAGCTGGAGGAAGTGTCCGGGATGAAGGAGGTCTGGGAGTCCCTGCTTAGCGAAAGAAAATGGATGGATGGAAAAGTGTGTTAATATCTTACACAGCATCACAAGGATGTGTTTAACAAAAATAAGCAAGAGCTCATAAACTATAGGTCGTAGCATAAGTTAAAGGAGGTATTTATCAAATTATTTATAAGCGCACCACCTGTTTAACTGGATTGTTCCACAGTATGGCATTATTGTGCATTCATACTGTGAAAGGGATCACCTGTCATTTTGCCTGCCTGTCGTTTGATTGAAATAAAGAGACCTGCAAATCACTTTCAAATATTTCTTTTATTTATCTCTCAAAATCTTCAGAACAAATTAGAAACAGGTATTGCACACATTTATAAAGAAACATCTTGGAAAAAACAGGCAAAGTTTTTAGTGCAACCTCTGTAAACTGGTGACAACGCACAAAACACAACGCATAGGACGCAAAACGACAACAAAACCTACAGCTCGAGCTCAGGCAAAAACAAAGAGAGAAGAGAGAGAAGAAAGGACTGAAAAGTTAATTGGAAATAAATAAATAAGCAACTGTACTCTTACATAATTGCATGCATTTTTTATTAAAATATGCATATATTATATATCATTATTTTCTTTATTTTAATCTCAATTTACATCAATTTTTGTGCATTCATTATTATTTTTTTCTGTCAATATATAATTTCTATTGAATTTTTAAATGTCAATATATTTTAACACAAGCTTTAAAATGTATGCAATTACGTTTGAAATCTATTTATTTACACATTTTTACATATTTCTACATCTTATATTTAGTTATTTCCAATCAAGTCATTTTAGTCCTCCATAAATGGCCACAAAGAAGTAAACAGGAAGTAGGTGTGGCCAATCAGGAGACACAAGTGCACTTTAGAATTGTTTCCCATTGGACAGCAGTGAGGGTGGAACTGGAGTCATGCCAACGCACACTTTTCACGATGACGCATGCATATTGATGTTTTAGACCAATTTTGTACTTAGCAACAGTTTAATGGAATTTACAAGGTTTGAAAACAAAACTGGACAGGAAACGTATCTTAAATCAGTGGTTTTCAAACATTTGGGGCGTATTCATTTTCCACGTTTCTTATCTCTAATGACATGGGTGTTCCACAAGGCTCAGTGCTGGGGCCGCTATTATTTACAATGTATGTAAATGCTGATAAACTCATTGCGGTGAATCATTAGGATGCTCAAAATGCATGAGGTAAGCAATAAATGCAAACTGTTTAAAGGTCCTATATTAAGCAAAAATGACTCTTTTGAGCTTTAACTTGTCTTATAATGTTGTAACCTCATCCAAAACATCAGAACTCAGCCTAAATACGCAGGGTTTGTGTGTTAAACGTGTGTGAATGGAACAAAACACAACTTCAGGTCCGTTTGTGATGAGGAAACATTATAACAGACCAGAAAATAACGTAATATGGGCCCTTTTTGCTTGAACATTCCGATCATTGGTCTGATCACTTTCAATACTACAAATATCAATCAAAACAAAAAAAAAAAAACAGAACCAAACCAGGACAAAATGCCATCATTCCCCACCAGGAGGCACCAGCACCCCAGTTTGAGAACCACTGTTTAAAAAAAAAAAAAGAGGAGAGTCACATGTAGGTTAGCAAACAGTTTTTCTAATTAGCCATCTTTGGTCCAATTTATCAATTCTGTAAACATAAAAATCATTTTATAATATTCATGTTCACTTCATGGTCCCTGATTTCCGGACGACGCAAGTCCACTGAAAAACTAGGTCCAAACCAGATCTAAGCTACATCAAAAAGTCAAAACAAAACAGAAATTAATATAGTAAAAATTAAGTTTCATATTTTTTATTTTATCATATTTTTTTAGACTATTTGTGAATTGTGATTAGGAAAAAACACTTCAAAAGCACATTTAACAACTTTAAAACCAACTTCCACATCATCTTACGTCTTTATCAAAATAGTCTTCACACTAGAATTACATTATTACTCTTCAGATGTGCAAAAATGCAAAATATTGTTCAATTGTTCCCCTCAAATCCATGTTTTAAATACAGCAAATTCTTAAATCTTCTCTTCTGACCACTGCAACCCTTATGAAAAAATTATAGTAAATACTCAGGTCCAACAGATTTTGTGGGTTTAATATTTTACCAGCGTGTAAATATTATTATTATTGCAATAGTCTTGAATTAAAAATACATATTAAACCCCATACACACATGCATCTAACCCAGGAATTTACCTGCATTTTGCCAGAACAGGGTCATGTGTGAACGAAGCCAGAACTGATTCCAAAAGAGAGACTGACCAATGTGGAATTTTTCAAGAGCAATTGTGTAGAATCTTGAGCAACCAATGGCCAATAAGGTATGCAGATATTTTTGTGTTGATACGTAAGGCCGATATTGGTTATTTTCCCCAAATTATGCAAGATAAATTCACTAAAAAGTCATCCAGAACTCTTTTTTAACCACAAACCAATAAGACAGCAGTGTGGTCACGTTTTGGTTTTGCTACTTTCCATTTTCATTCAGTTCAAATGATGAGTGCGGAGAACAAAATGCAGGTTGTGTGTGAACAAAGTGGACCCGGTAATGTTCTGGGACTGGTACATGTGTGAATGGGGGTCATTGTTGAGTGACATTTTGTACGTGGCAGTTTTCTGGTAACCATGTGTGAATGGGGCTTTAGAGTTAATTCCAAACTCATAAATTCAGTCCCATTAAAGAAAATACTCAAGTTTAGTTGAGCTTTCGGGAGCATTCACACTTCACGTTATTTGGTCTTAATTAATTAGATAATTAGATCCAAGCTGGAACTAAACCACACCAGGCGATGTACTGGTCTGAAATAAGTCTGAACCAGTCCGAAACCAGAGCTAAATGAGGTGTAAAGTCAACAGCTGATCTAAACCAAGGCTAACCAGGTCTAAATCCAGTCTCAAATTTAATAAACCAGGACCAAAACTGGTCTAAATCCAGTCTAAACCAGGTCTAAATATAGACTAAACCAGGACTAAAGCCAGTTCAAACCCAGCCCAAACCAAGACTAAACTAGGTCCAAACCAAGCCCCAGTCAGGTCTAAACCAGGCCAATTGTAGATCTAAACAAAGATTAAAATCAAATCAAAACCAGGACTAAGCTAGAATGAAATCCGTACTAAACCCGGCCTAAATCTGGGACCAAAGCGGTTGTAGACCAGGTGTAAACAGGATGCCCTCCTCCCCTCCTCAGGCCCCCAGGAGCTTCTTGACCAGGTATCCGGGCATGCTGTAGAGGAAGAGCCCCAGCATGACGAGCAGGAGCAGGGCCAGTACCACCTTGATGATGAGCCACTTGTATCGGGTACAGATCAGGTAGCGCACGGCCTTCAGGGGGCTCAGGAACCACAGGAAGGTCGTGTCCGGGCGGCTGCAGGGGTCATCCGGGGGTCGTCCGGGGGTCAGGCGGGGGAGGAGGAGGGGGAGGGGTTGGGCGTGGGTTAGTGAAATGGTGAGGGGGAAACAAGAGAGATACGGCTTGTATTAGCAGATGTACATTTATAGGATGGAGGTAATCGAACCCAATCCGCTCTTGGACATGTGTTTTAAGCCGTGTTCACAAATGTGTTATTGCTTTACTTTTTGAGCTTTTAACCATGTTGCAAAGTTCTCCTCTGATCAAAAACATGCATGGAGTTAGCTTTTGTTTCATTCAGGTACAAAGATTATGGTTAATATCTAATATCTAGTGCACTGGTGGAGGGTCTGATTGTCTCCATGGAGATATTATAGCTTTGTCTGGAATGTTTCACAGTATGGCTAGCTAAGGAGCTAACTATGGACATTTGAGATGCTACAGGCTTTTTACACCTTCCAGAGGAAATACTCCGAGTCCCTGCAGAGGAAATACTTTGAGGGAATGGCCCGTTTCATCACCAGCCGAAACACCAGAGCGAACTAAGAACGAGGTCTTTCCTGTTGTGTTCATCTGGCGCCCCCTGGAGGCTGCTGTGATGCTGCAGGACACAGAGGAGGGACACTTTCAGCTCTTCCTCTCCTCAAACTGCCCTGACACAGATCTGACCAGTCCTCCTGTTAAACTGCACTGAGACCTTCGACTGAGACACAAAGGACACTGAGAAGAGCAGTGGAAATTTTACTGCAGCAAAAACGTGAATTTCCCTTAAGATCAATAAAGCTGTTTTATGCCCTACTGTAGAATATTTGAGGCAAAGCAGTAACATCTCCATGGAGACAATCAGGTGGACAACTTACCAGAAAAGTTACATAGTGTATCTTTAAGTTGTGGTATTTTTCAGTTGTCGTTTTTGTAATACTTTGAGGACACAATCACAAAAATGATCAGGTCAAATATAAAAAAAAAAATATCTCCTGAATTTTTATGACATTTAAATTCTAGAATGTGAAATAAATTTTCTATTGTGTGTTTAATGAATCCTCCAAAATGCTATTAATGTACATTGCCCCTGACACAGTGAAGGCTTCACAATGAGCAGCAGTGACTGGAAACACCCCTAGACAATGACACCAGATTTTGAACTGCTTTTCAACATTTAAATGTACAGAAATGAACAGGTGTAGGAAACTCACTGATTATTTTAATTATACATATTAATAAGGTTTTGGCTCTTGATTTGAAATAGATGGGAGGTTAAGATAATGTCCCAATTTCTACCGTCTCTGTGGAGCATGAATATTGAGGTGTATTTCCATAATTTGTTGTTGAAAAGCAATATTTTCTTAAGTGTTATTGACACACATCGTAAACAAAAGACACAGGATGACAAAGGACTCCACAGCTGTTCCATAGAGAATTTAAAGTAGAACATACAGTAAGTGCATCTGTGACAGACAGAGGGCGACAGAGAGCCCACAAACAGTAGCAGAAACAGTAGTACTAGGATTTGGGCAAAGGCTACCGGCTCCTCAGGCCCCCACCTCCTCGGGGCCCAGGCTCCTCAGGCCCCCAGCATCTTCTTGACCAGGTACCCGGGCAGAGAGTAGAGGAAGAGCCCCAGCATGAGCAGCAGCAGCACCACGCCCAGCACCTTCAGGATCAGCCAGTGGTAGTTGTGCCAGATGAAGTAACCAATGGACTTGAGAGGGCCCAAGAACCACATGAGACTGGTGTCCGGGCGACTTCAGGAGGAAGGAGGGAGGAGAGGAGGAGAGGAGGAGAGGAGGAGAGGAGGAGAGGAGGAGGGAGGAGAGGAGGAGGGAGGGGTTAGGGTGTGAGGAGGGAATGTAGGATGGAGGTCATAGGTCAGAGTGGGATCAGGAGACACAGCAGAGGGAGGGGCAGACAGAGGGAGAGACAGGTGAAGAGGAGCAACAGTGCAAACAGCAGTGGGTCTATATGCAAATAAGTAATAGTTGTTTCATTCATTTGTTGTACTATTTTAAATGATGTAACTAGAGAAACTGCTCTTTGCACTGTGTGTCTGGTCCATACTGATAGTTACTGTGGTCAGATGTATCTGCAGATCTGTAGTAACAGACTCTAGAGTGAGCGCGCTCAGTAGTGCAGGTATGACAGGGCCTTACTTTGGTTTCTCCAGAGGATCCGGCTCATTCCGGCCCAGGCCCACAGGACTCTTCTCTGCCTCCTCTGCTGTCACCAGGTGCAGCTCTGCCTCTACTTTACCCTGTAACACACAACGCTCCAGTCTCATATACTAGTACACACTTATATACATCATTCAGAGCACTGGACAACCTGGTAACGGCTGCCCTGGGGCAGACTGATGAAGACATGGCAGACAGTCTGTGCATCTCCCATCACAAGCAGTGGTTTGTATGTTTGTATGTATGGTCAGTGACATATATTTAATTTATATTCAGGTGGAAAGAATAAACCAAAACAAGGCAGACTGGGGGATTAACATGGGAATTATAGCCTGGTGTGCCAGTCCTTCGATTCTGAAATGGAGAAGACAGTCCCTCTTGAACGTCCACACATCATTCAGATCATTCTTTTCTAGGGATACACTGATCCAGTGGTTTCACTGATAAGCCAAACAAAGCCAAAGCCCTGTCCTCACCGTGAGCTCCATGTCATCGTTCTCATCGCGGGCCACAAAGGGCCACCAGCCTTTGACCCTCTTCTGTTTGAAGATGGAGATGGTGGGCAGCTCCTGCTCCTTCCTGATCATGTCTAGCGTGCACTGTTTGGCTGTCTTTGCCCCACGAGGGAAACGGTTCAGGTCCAGCTCTATGGCACCTGGAAAGACAGACCTCACTGTTTAGCCAAGGAGAAACTTACAGACACAAACACAAACAAACTTTTCCACATTTATTAGTTGTTTTGAGTGAGAAAGTGTAATGCGCTCTCACCCAGGAAGTCATCAGCAGAGAAGTGGTCCGCGTCCCACACCTGCAGGGTCAGTCTGGGGGGGATCTTGTACTCCGTCTCATCCCAGGAGAACATGGACTCCTTCTTGGAGATGACGATCTTCTCTTCAGCCATGAGGTATTCGAAGGGATACACGAAGCGCCAGTTAAAGTTGCCCTCTCCTGTCAGGGAGTGGTAGTGGACATCTGTGTCCTGCTTGTCCTCCTGCTGACCCTTCAGCCACCTGCATGAAAACATCACAACATTATACTTACAATAACCGCAACATATACAGAGGAGTTAGTTGGTAAAAGTCATGCACTTTGCCAAATGTGTTTTTTAGTTATTTGTAAATTTGATTATTTGATTTGATTTTAAAGTCAACAAGAGAGATGATGCTAAAAGGTCCAGTACAGTGTGTGACTCTCCAATATCAAATCTAAATACACATACACATACACATACACATACGCATACATACCTGCATGTATTAAGAGGTTCAGCAAACGCTTTTAAAATACTTTTTTCCCCACCCACTCCCCCTATTGGTCAGCCTTGGCATTGCACTATGTCAGTGACAGGTGGATTTATTCAATTGCAATAAAGTGCTAACTATTTTGGCTTATGGCTCACCCCTAACTGACCACCATCTCAAATCCAGACTATATTTTCAAAATGAACTACTGATGTCAGTGTATATATGAATTAGATTTGGTTTTGGAGCATCACAAAATAAAGCCATGCAGGTCTGGCACAATGCAGACTGTAGAAACCAAACCACAGAGTCCATCATGTTCTGTTATACATCTGCATAAAGTGGGAAACAGAGTTTTGTGTAGTAAAACTGCTGCTGTGGAGATCAAACTGTCACCAGACAGCAGAAGACTTCATATACTACATGTAGAAAGTACATGGAGTTACTATGAGGAGATCTTTGCTTTGTTTTTGTGACTTCATATGTTTGTACACATGCTAGGTGTTTAAAGGTGCACTGTGTCACTTTTCTGGGGAGTGTATACCACCTGCCGTTTCTATGAAGATGACATTGCTTGGAATGTTCCACAGTGTAGTTATTTAACTTATCTCCTTGGTGACATACAGCTGACTGCACCAGGCCAAGTGACAAAGTTTTGCTCTAAGTGTATTTTTAGTATTTTTATTTTTTGCGATAACATTCCAGAATGACATCTCCATGGCGATGAGCAGGAGGAGGACCCTACACCAGAAAAGTTTCATAGTGCATCTTTTTTGATCATCAGTCATTTTAATACAAAACCATACCACAAACACTTCATTGACGTTTTACAGAGAATATTTACAACATGAACTACTGAAAACGCCACACTGGGCTTGTAACATCTGAATAATAATTGTGTTTTAACAGAAGTGCGTATAAGTGCAAAAAGAGCAGACTTTGAAACGTCATTATGCTAAACGAAAGCCACACAGGAGCTACTTTGTACAGGTGTTAGTGTGGTATGGTTTTGACTGGCGATTATCACATATTGCATTATCACATATTGCATTGCGTGCTAAAGTCAAAAGGCAAGCAAGTTGTGCGTGCTGAATGAAAACTGGAGTCAAAGAGGTAAAGTTGGGGCTTTGGGGAGTGGGAGAGGAGATCAGGAGAGAGAAGAGACAACAGGAGGAGGGAGAGACAAGACTGGAGCATGAAGAGAAGACAAGATCCTGGTTTAGTGTATGATTGAGGACACAGGAGACAAATTAAGGACTTAGATGGTGGACAGGAAACAAGGAGACAAGATGAAGGATTTATGAAGTACTGCAGGAGACAAGATAAGGGCTGAATATGGGAGGAGATAATACAGGGAGACTTGGCAAGAGTTATAAGAGAGGAAAGAAGAAGAAGACAACGTCATCGCTTGAGAATGTTAAAGAGGAGACAAGGAGAGAAGTCTTGGGTTTGAGGAGGTAGGAGAGGAGGAGACAAGTTTTAGGAGGTAGGAGAGGAGGAGACAAGTTTTAGGAGGTAGGAGAGGAGGAGACAAGCTTTAGGAGGTAAGAGAGGAGGAGACAAGGTAAGGTCTTTAGGAGTTAGGAGAGGAGAAAACAAGGTAAGATCTTTAGGAGTTAGGAGAGGAAAAGACAAGATAAGGTCTTTAGAAAGTAGGAGAGGAAACTGTGTTCTAGGAGGTAGAGGAGTAAACCAGAAGATGAAGTGTTTACATGAAAGGACACAGGAATCATGGAGATGGCTGTAGGATGTAGGAGACTGTACGAGCCATGCGATGGGTGGTGTGTTTACCCCCTGACATAGATGTCAGACATCTTCTCTCCTGTCATGAAAGCATCGTCCTCTAGAATAACGTCATCAGTGTTCCAAATAATTACACGCAGCTCAAAGCTGGACAGAGCACGAGCGGAGAGAAGAGAGGACAGACACACAGACACCACAGACACACACCCACACAAATGGACAAGACAAAACAAAAGCATGGTTAAATAAAGAGAAAAACTGCACGCACAGCGCACACACGGGAGCAGCCTGCACACACCGCTGGCCCGCCCGTACCTACCCCCGCACAAATATGTCACTGGACTTTTCCCCAGTGAAGAAATCATCGTCCTCCAGAATTACTTCGTCTGTATTCCAAATAATCACCCTGAGCTCATATCTGGTGAGGGATGAGGAACACAAGCGCACTTCAATATGGACAGACAAGAGCGACGGCTACACTCACCATGTTAGCTTAGCTACTACCTGGGAATATTGAATATTACATAATGAATACAACTGTACTCCCATTACTGGTATCATCAATATTTACATTATGATCAAACTATTGCATATTTCATTACATGCATAATTCAGCTGCAATTAACAACATAATTAACACATAATTTGTGAAAAATGAAAAACCAAGGGTTGATTTCCCCCGTCTGCTTCCTTGTCTGTCTTGGCTGTACCTTTTTGGTTTCCGTGGCGATATGTCCAGAGCAGGTCCTGGGGCGGGCGAGTCCATGGGGAACATGTCCACCCACATTTCAATCCGGCCCTGCACAAACACAAGTAAAACTGTAACACACATTTTAACAAGTCTGCCCTCCGGATTAATGTTTACCTTTTTAAAGGGGCACTATGTCACTTTTCTGACAACTGCTTGTCTCCATGGAGATGGATTGATTTGCTCAGGATCCATCTCCAAGGAGACAAGCAGATGAGCCACCAGGCCAACTTACAGAACAGATCTGTGAAGACTTCCAGTGAAGTTTCAGTGTATTAATGCAGAGTGTGTGTTTGTCTCTGACCTGTTCTATGCCGGGCTTGTCTGGGTTGAGCAGAGCTCTGGTCTCCACGTGCTCAGGCACCAGTTTACAGCCCACTCTGGGGATCTCCTCCCAGTGGTTCAACACAGTCAGGGCCAAGTGCTCCTCTGTCTGCTTCTTCAAACCTGCACAAACATCCACACACAGGGACCCATAACCTGAGGCCTTCACGATGCCTTCAACTATTTTGGACTTCCTAAGTTTTGTATCTTAAAAAGGGGTGGGCGATATGGTCAAAAATAAATATCTCAATATAATGTTAACTCCACAACTGTGGCAATTCAGTAGAAATGTGCCATAACACGCCCGTACATGTGGTCCAAGTATAGTTTAAAGAGTCCACTTTAAACGGAAAACTAAAATACAACTTTACTTTACAGCATCTTTTTGTAAGAAACCAGTATAACTTGTAGGTAGATAAATAGATACTTTATTGATCCTGAAGGTAACTGAGTGTACGTAAACAGAGTGAGTACCGTTCTCGTCCTCAATCTCGGTGGGTGCCTGAAACACTCGCCCTCCCACCTGCACCGTGCCCCCCGGGCCGTACTGAGGAGGCTCCATCTTCCCCTCTTTACACAGCCGCGCCAGGATCTGACTCGGCTTCATCGGGTCCCGCCAGATGTTGTAACCATGGCTACAGTGTTGGACAGGAGACAGAGATTAGCACATGATAGAATTAAAAAAGAATTTAGCTGTTAATAGTTTTGGATTGCATTTTGGTTTTTGTTTAAAATACATCATTCCATCATGAAATCTGAAAGGGCTGCCACTAAACATTATTTTAGAAATTCACTAGTCAGCAATTATTTTTTCAATTAATCAACTACTAGATCAGCAAGATTTTAAAAGTAAAATTTAACCATTTTAAGTGAAATATGCCAAACGGAGGCTTCTAGAGAAAACCAAGAAGAACAAGGAGAGTAGAAGGGAGAGAGAGAGAGCGAGTAGAGAGAGAAGAGACAAAAGAGAAAGAGAGTGAGAGAAGAGAGAGAGAAGAGAGAGATAATGAGTAGAGAGAAGGGAGAGAGAGAGAAAACAGACAGAAGAGAGAGAGAGAGAAGGGAGAGAGAGAGAGAGAGAGAGAGAATAGACAGAAGATAAAGATAAGAGTAGAGAACGGAGCAAGAGAGAGAGAGAGAGAGAGTAGAGAGAAAAGAGACAGAAGAGAGAGAGAGAAGAGACAAGAGAGAGAATATAAAGAGAGTGAGAGAAGCGAGCGAGAAGACTCAGAAGAGAGAGAGAGAGAGAGAAAGAGAGAGAGAGGAGACAGAAGAGAGAGAGATTAGAGAGAGAAGAGACAGGACAGAGAAAAGAGAGAGAAGAGATAGATAGAGAGAGATAGAGACAGATAGATAGTGAGAGAGAGAGAGAGAGAGAGAGAGAGAAAGAAAGAGAGAGAGACTTTAATGGAAATTCAAGTTAACTGCATTTATATTGTACATTTAGAATAGTTTTTGAGGATAATTCTGCTTTTGGGTTTTTGTGTCAGTGGCATAAATTTGTTTCAATATTATCGTTTATCGTCCATATTTTGTTCCACAGTACATCATTCTTTAAAAAGTTATCGTGACTGCAGAGGGCTGTGTGTGTTCCTCTCACAGTGAGTAGTGTGAGGAGATGCCGCAGGTGGCTCTGTATTTGCTGTAGAATCGGTTCTCCAGGTCGATCTTCGTCTCTCCGATGAGGTCGTCTGTGCCCACCAGGTCCCAGTCGTACACGGACACGGTCAGCATGGACTCCATCGGGAACGTGGCCTCGATGTCGAAGGACCTGACACCAGATATGGGGGAGGATTAAAGCACTGGTGTAATAAGGGGTTGATAATATTTCAGGCAAATAGTTTATAATAAAATACTATGAAAAGAATATTTAAAGCAGCAGAACCATCTGAAAAATTGACTTTTCGGAGCTTTTGAATATTTGAGCAATCTCTAATCACCTATTTTCAGGAGAACATTTTGCCAATCAACCTCCATTTTCACCACCTCCAGTACACGCCCACGCTCTGTACTTCGTTCTTTTCTTAATCGGTGATATGAGTAGGAATGGCAGTAGTCATTTTGGTACAAATGAAAGAAAATCTGCGACGTCAGCCCCTATTGGGCACCACGGTTTTGTAGCATGAAAGTCACCGGACTTGTTTCTTTTATTCGTTTGTTTTAAATTAATATTGCAACTTTGAGCATCTGGAAAAGCGCTACATAAAACTAATACATGAATATTATTTTTACTACAATGACAATCTCCCTGATCACTTAGTTAGCATGCTACCACTTGAAACTCATAAAGTATGTATTAGTATATATATATTTTTTGTTTATTTCTTTCTGTTGGTTACAAATGCTTCTTTTGCCAGTATGTCCACCATCTCTCGCTCATGTTTCTGATGATTTGGGCTTTACTCCACTAAAATATTTCTCTACTCACTTGCCAAAAACAGGATTGAGTTGTTTGGAGATGTAGTTCTCCTTGTCTTTGATTTCGGACTTGCCCAGTTTGATCACAACATATGGATCGGCCTTCCCATTGATGTCAGCGGGATGGAGGTCTGTCGCCTGAGGGAACAAAACACGACAGTAAACAAATGTGTGTATTAAAGTACTGAATACTTACGGACTTCTGACCCACCCGGACCACGTAGACTCTAACCAGCACTTTGATTGGGTCGTTGTGGGGGATGCTCTGGAACATGCCCATGTTTGGGTCGTATCCTGCCTCTCTGGTGATCTCTTCTGACAGAGGGAGCTTGTACATGCACAAAGAACCCTGGAACACAACAGTATTTGGTGGTCAAACTGTGAAAACAACTTCAAATCAAAGCGTATTTAAGAAAGGACAAATTACATGTGTGAAGTCTCAAATTTTTGACCAAACGGTGCGAACGGTTATTATATACGTGCACATTTAAATGAGAGGCATTATAGAAAGTAAAAGGTACTACAGAAACAAATGGTGGTAATAAACCTTCATGTAAAACTGAAATATTACAGATATTTCAGAATAACTGTACAGAACGTAAAACCTCAGCTTAATATAATATAAACGCTTTAAATGATATAAACTCGCTTATATTATTAAATTCCTGGATGTCTCACCTTGAACCTGCCGACGATCCTGTCTTCGTCCTGTGCGTGCTCGTCATCGTCACCGGCCTTTCCTCTGTACAAGTTAAACGTGTGCAGCCAGTCCTCGAAGTCTCCGTACTCTGACTCCAGCTCTTTGTTATACACCTGTAATAAACAGCACATGTTTAAAAAAAAACTCTGTATTACATGTCCAAAATCAAAAACATACGTTGTTGAAAATCAAACTCCTAAACAGGACAATGAACACTCCTATTGACCACAGGCTTCTGAAAATGTGTTGTTTGAATCCAAGAGAGAAGAGAAAAAAGAGAAGAGACAGAAGAGAGAAGAGAGAGAGAGAGAGAGAGAGAGAGAGAGAGAGAGAGAGAGAGAGAGAGAGAGAGAGAGAGAGAGAGAGAGAGAGAAGAGAGGGAGGGAGAGAGAGAGAGAGAGAGAGAGAGAGAGAAGAGACAGAAGAGAGAAGAGAAAGAAGAGAGAGAGAGAGAGAGAGAGAGAGAGAAGAGAGGGAGGGAGAGAGAGAGAGAGAAGAGACAGAAGAGAGAGAGAAGAGACAGAAGAGAGAGAGAAGAGACAGAAGAGAGAGAGAAGAGACAGAAGAGAGTAGAAAGAAGAGACAAAAGAGAGAAAGAAGAGACAAAACAGAGTGAGCAGAAAGAGTGAGAAGAGAGAGAGAGTAGAGAGAAGGGAGGGAGAGAGTAGAGAGAGAAGAGACAGAAGAGAGAGAGAGAAGAGACAGAAGAGAGAGAGGAGACAAAAGAGAGAGAGCAGAGAGAAGAGATAAAAGAGAGAGAGCAGAGAGTGAGAAGGGAGAGAGAGTAGAGAGAGAGAGAGCAAGAGAGAGAGAGAGAGCAAGAGAGAGAGAGAGAGAGAGAGAGAGAGAGAGAGAGAGAGAGAGAGAGAGAGAGAGTCATATGTAGTACTTTTTATACATATCTGTACCATGAGCTCGTCCACTCTGAGTTTGACCGGTCTCTTCTCTGCTCCGTCCGCCCCCTCTTTGCCTTTCTTCTTGTCCTTGGTGAGTCTTCTGTCTCTGCTCTTGTCCTTGAGCTTGGGCCCTTTGAGGAGAGGGTCGTCTGGTTTGAGCTCTGATGTGCAGTGAGTGGACGTGGACGTGGACGTGGACGTGGACGTGGACATGGACATGGACATGGACATGTGAGAGACAGCTTGGACACAGCACCACACGGCTACATGAAAGATGGCTAACATTTAATGATCTTATGCATTGTAAATTATACTAGTATAATCGTGATTCATTGCGTGTTGTGTCAGTTTTTCTGGCTCCTAAATCGCTCTTTATTTGACCACTTAAACCTAAATATGCTGCAGTGTTGATCCAGTGCTGTGCTGTTATGACTGAAACATGTGATGCATTAATGCACAACTAAATAATTAATCATGACTAATGACTTTTTGAGTTAATGCAAGTTAACGCGTTAACATGTCCAACCCTGATTAAAGAAAAACAAATGAGTGTACACAGATACAGAACAGCTCAGAACATCTCCACAAATCATCTTTCATGGGACTTTATGATGTCATGGTAACAACAGAACATGGTGCAAGTGAGTGACGAGTGACAGACTTCTCATATGTTTCTGATGATGCACTGATGGAGAAACATCAAGAATGCACAACAACAGCCCATGCCACTTTCATTTTAAAACCAAACTCTTAGAACTGCTTAGTTTGGGAAAACAAGAAACACCAATAATACTGACTGAACTAAAGTAAGTAGTGCAGCAAACTATGAACGTGCAAAAGCTGTGAGAACACTCATTCTCCACGAGAATCTGAGGCTCCTTCAGCTACAGTAACAAGCTAAAACAATGGGCCCTCTCCTGCAGAACAATGGCAGATGGCCATTGACACTTTGATTCTTTATAAGAAGTCAGTAGTCTTGGTGGTCCCTGTGTGTGTGGTTCTACCTCCAGTCTCCACCAAAATCTCCAGATCCTCTCTCTCCTCCGCCTCGGCCTGGGCTGCCTCCTGAGCCTTCAGTTTCTGCGAGGAGACCAAGAACATACTGTTGTTCTAATAGAGCAGTTTTTAGTCCAGTGAACACATGAGCCCTGTCCTCCAGAACCTCCACTGGTTCCTCATCCCTCAGCATCTCCACTGACACCAGCCCCTCCCCAGCAGGACCAAGGTCTGAACCTGTGGAGACAGAGCGTTCACCACCCCCCCACCCTCTGGAACTCACCTACTCAGCAACTGCGTGACTGCACCGACCTCACCACCTTCACGAAAAATCTCAAGACTCATCTATTTAGAGTAGCTTTTAATGTTGAACTGTTTTTCTCTATATGATTCACTGTTTTTATCCTGTATTATATAACTCGATGAGCTCTAATTGTGAGGGAAGGTCCAGAAAAAAAAAAAAAAAAAAAAAAAAAATGGAAGACAACTCAGTAACAGCCTCCAGACTTTGATTTTCATGGGGCCTGCAGGAGCTTGACCCAGAAAAAAAATTATCAGTTACTATTATTATACTCCCACAAACTACCCCAATTTTGACCCCTGAACATTAACAAAAAGTCCATTTTATTTGACAAAACATTCAAGTCTGGTGAAAAATTTGGTTTTTTTTTTTTTTGTTTTTGTTTTTTTGCAGCAAAAAATATCAGTATCAAATATCGATATTGGCCAATACCGATACTGGGACCTGGGACTCATTTTTTCCCCTTCTTTTAGACTGAGGGGTTTATTTTGAACACAGTCATACTCTGAGCAAACTAAAACATACAAATTAAAACAGTGATTGAAAAAAAACGACTGTTTCAGTGTTTCTGCTGAACAAAATTCAGCCAAAATCTACGCAAAATACTTAACTTACTACTACTCGTTAAGTACATTTTTAAACTGGTACTTTAATAGAGTTTTCATTTGATACTGTTACTTTTACTTGAGTATCTCTTTGCTCCAGTATCTGTACTTTTACTTAAGTAGAGTACTTCTTCCACCGCTGGTAGAGGGACAGCAGTATACAGTAACACTATTGTACAAACCTCCTTGAGCGTCTCTATGGAGGCGAAGTACTTTGACCACCAGTCCAACACACTCTCGTCTGGCTCCTCCTCCTCCTCGGCCACGCCCTTCTTTTTCTTCTTCTTCTTCTTTTTGTCTTTGCTCTCCTCTTCATTCTGTTTACGTCAATGAAAAAACAATAATTCCTTCTTTTTTTCCCTTGGTTGTAGCACACGAGCTAGTTTCTATCGACTTACCATGTCCACTTTGACTACAGCGTCAGACGTCTACATCACGGCGTCACACAGAACACAAGGGGTTAATAGCCACAGAGCAACACAATCAGATACAAGGATACAAACACTACAGGGCGCACAACAATATAGGCCCAATATGCCTATATCGAAAAGGCAGTGGGCAAAGACGGCTGCTGCTTTTAACACACTGGCCACTATTTTGCCATTTTCTGAAGCAAATTGATGGGGGAGTGTGGCCAGGAAAAAACTGCAGGGAAACAGCACAGGTCTTGAAAGGGCTGGAAATAGAATCAGAGCTGCTTGTTCTAATTAAACCTCATTTTGCACCTGGATTCCAAAATAACTTTTTACTTTAACAATATAATTTAAAGTTCTAATTAAAGTGTCTGCACCCAGTTTTTGTCTGTGTCGGTGAGGTGAATTAGTTCTGCCTGAGCACAGCTATATTGTACCGTATAAGCAGCCTTTAAAGTAGAACTAAGACCACTGTGTGTGTGTTGTCTCTAGAGATTGTTCCAATATCAACCTAAAATTTCATGCACAGGCCAATATTTTGTTTTGGGTGAGCCTAAAAATACCCATAATGCTTTATTGCAATTATTTACCCACTTTATTGCAAATAGGTAAGTGCTGAAAACATGACTACGCGGCTCTCTAATGGGTTTGGGGTGATAAAAGCCTGTGAATGAGGTTTTAGTAAATATAAATCAGCCCTACGTATTGGCCCAAAAATATCGGCAGAGCTTATCGGCCATCGGTTGCTCTGGACTCTAAACATTTGGCATCGGCCATGAAAAAACCATATGTGTTGATTTCTAGTTGTCTGCATCTATTTATAAAGCGTTTTAGTTGATGTTAACAATCTGGCCTCTGAAAGTTGTGAAAACACTTATAAACTTATTGCTGTGAATAATTAGGATGATTGGAATGTATAAAATAAGTGAGGAATAACCCCAGACCCCATCCAGTTTAGCAGCTCTATTTGAAATGTGGTTGTGGGCGGAGTTTAGGTGTTTAGTCCAAGACCAAGACCACAGTGAGTCTCTGCAGCGGTCTTCACCCACGCCTCTTTCTTTCCACAGTCACATTCTTTGCCTTACAGCGTCCAGTCTGACTATGGTGTCCATCTTGCGCACGCTGCCGTCGTCCATGTTGAGGATGACGTCACCTGCGGGGCGAGAGAAAGTGCGCGAGGAGACGCTGGGTGAGGCACGAGGCTGGGAGCCGCCGTTAGCTAGCACCAGGTAGCCGTTCATTAGTTTAGCTGATGCGTGAGTGACCACCAGGGGGCAGTGAGAAGCAGGTGAGAGCAGGTGGTAAGACAGGATGAGCGAAGTTAGATATGAAAGAGAAGAAACAAGAAACAAAAGGCAGATGGTGAAGCAAAGCAAGCAGAGACACAGTTATATTTTTCAGACACAGTAAGACTGGAGGTTTACGCGTTTAAAGGGACAATATTACACTGTTTTTTTCTATATAATGTTGTTTCCTCATCACAAACAGACCTGGAGTTGTGTTTTGTTTCATTCACACATGTTTAACACACAAACCCTGCAAATTTAGGCTGTGCTCTGTTTCACCTTGTGATGTTTTTTTTTTTACATTTGGCAGAAGGGCAGAGCATTTGGAGGGGTTGTTTTGGCCCTGGAGGCGGAAGTTGAATAGGTCTGAATTAGAATATAAATGAACAAAACAGACCTACACAGACTAAAAACAAGAATCAACACTACTTAAAACAAATAGTTACGAACAAAACAGGAATATAAAGAGAAACAGAAAACAGAAAGGAGAGATTGTACTGCCTTACTATTTCTAAATATTCCAATTGAATACCATATAAAACTGGTAAACCTCTGAACCGTAAATATAGACTGTGTTGTACCTGCGGTGGCCCAGTGGTTGGAGCTCTTGTCTGGGGCGCTGTAGATGAAGCGTCTGAGGCTGGTGACGGCGTGAGAGCCCACCAGGATGTACCTCCCAAACGCCCTGCAGTCCACCACACGGATGTTCAGAGGAGGGTGGAGCAGCTCGTTCTCCGGGAGGTCCTGGAGTATTATCACATCAGATTATGTCAGGCTTTCTTTCTGAATTCTTATTTGTATTCTTTAAAATGTGAGTCTGTAGTTCATTTTTACTGTCTTAAACGTCAAACACAGCGGTCTAAAGGACAGTTTGCAGTGGTTTAAAGTTATTCCTCACTTACTTAGTTAATTTTAGACGGTTTGAAAAGATCCAAACCTTTTCCTAAAGCATTTTAAGCATTTTAACTATTCACCACAATGAGTTTGACGTTTTTTGTCATCCACTATCCAGAGAGTGCACCGTTAGCACGCTAGTTGACGTTGTAGGCATTACTGCGATGGCGTAACTCTCGAAAAGTTGTAAAAGTGCTTATATACTGTACTAATTGCATTGAATAATTAGGATGCTCAGAATGCGTTTGGGAAATAGTTTGGACCACAGCAAACCATCTAAAATGATCTAATCTTGTTTACTTTTTTAAGGTATAAGGTCTCTATGTCCATTAGAATTCTTAATTTGCACTTACCACCTCGAACCATTTGACCAGAGTGCTGAAGTTTGGGTTTTTCTTATAGTTTTGAATGAGCGCTGACTGAACCCCTCGTCCCGCACACTCTATGTCCACACGGGGGCGATCAACCTGGGCCAGATTTATCCTCTTTAAGTCCCTCAGGCCCCAGAACAAGACCTGCAGGAAACAAGGGAACTCTAGTAGGAACTGCCTTTATTTCTGGACCAGTGAGTGTCATAACAAATAAAGTCAATGTAATAGAAAAGCTCTTTCGTAACAGTGGTACCTCTATGCGGTAGCGGCTGAGCACAGGTCTGATCCCCAGAGGCACAGGGACTATGGGCCCACGCTCAGAGTCTGTGCTGGTTTCAATCGGAGGAAGCTCTGCTCGCCCGCCCTGACCGATCTGAAGAAAAAACATCAACATTTTCTCATATTGTGCACTAGCAGTAAGTCATTAGACAGGATTAAAGGATTGTTTTATGGTTTCTTCATAGGTTTCAGTTTATACGCAACATTTTTGGAACTTTTCACCATTCAAAAGATAGAATATGTTGTTTTTAAATCGTTATTTGGTAGCACTATGATGCAAAGTGCAACAGAAATCAAATGTACTACTAATTCTTATAATTAGGGTAATTTATTATTTATTAGGGACGCACAAATATGATACTGGTATGCAATATCGGTGCCGATCCAGGACTATTTGCAGTATCGGGTATCAGATCCATGATATCGGTTCAGTCTCTTTACTGACTGATGTAGGCCCAGGACATATCATGATGTTTGAACTTTAATTCATACAGACTGTTCAGTTACTTGCAGGATAAATAACAATTACATAACACAATCCAATCAATTTTGTATTAACTTTGTTTAAAAATAAAAAATAAAAATCAATCTCTACACTTGTATTGGTTAATATCAGATATTGACAGACACTTAAAGACACAGTATTGGTATCAGTATTGGAACGATCAGTGCATCCTTATTGTTTATAGAAAATGATCCTTTTTAAGTAGCTTGAGTTTCATGAACCTAGAAATATTCATCTTTTGAACCAGCGCAGGTGGAAAAGGCAACGAGACAAACCTTCTGATCAGACAGATGGAGAATTACCCCTCTGAGGTAGTTTTTAACTAATATGCTGCTATAAAGCGGGGGAACTAACCAAGTACAACATAAATAAACTCTTTCTCAAAGCGTTGTCATCATTTGTGGTCTACATCTTCTCTGTTTTATCTAAACTGCTGTATTTCCAGTCAGTTATTACACCTTTGATCAACTCTTCTTTTCAGTGACACAGACACAGTCCAAACACAGTGAGATGAAGGAGAGAATGAGAAGAGAAAGAGCACCTTGATTTGAGGGACAGCAAAGTTATGGACAGCGATCAAAGCTCTCCTGATCTCCTCTGAGTCAAAAGGAACCTGCCACAGCACACAGATGAACAGCAGGACAAGACGGGAAGATGTAGTTTAGAGAAAGACGCCAAACAAACGGAAATGTGGAAATGCACGCCACATTTTCTGATGGGATTTAAAGGGCCCATTTTACTCTACATTTTCTGATCTACTGTACGTTATAATGTTGTTTCCTCATCACAAACAGACCTGGAGTTTTGTTTCATTCACACATGTTTAACACACAAACCCTCCACACAACTCCAGGTCTGTTTTTGAGGAGGTAACAACATTATAACATGGTTTAAAGTTCACAAGAGTAAATTTAGCGTAATATAGGACCTTCAAAATATTTTATGACAGTGGAAATAAGAGGAAACGAAACACAAACTTGATGATAACAGCTGAAAGTGAAATAGTAGTGTATAATTGTCAGAAATTGTTCCATAAACAAAATATTCAAAATACTACAGCACAATCAGTGTCACTACTTTGTATTCTATTGTGTACATAACTAGTAGTTTTATTTCTATAACTCCAACTACTACCATTACAAATACTATTGCTATTATATACAATTACTATAATGTTCAAGCTTATAAGAGAAGGTACTACTTGTACTACTATTAAAAATTCTGTTATTTCTACTATTTCTACTTCTGTTACTACGATAGTCTCATTACGACCTTACTTATACTCTACTGCTTTTATTAAAAACATTATATATATAAATAATATATAACTAGAATTAGAAATACTTCAGCAACGTATTCATTAGTTACAAACAACGAGCTCAAATTTAACAACTTTAACACTACTTTTACACCATTACTACTACTACTTCAAAAGTTATCTGGGCATATCTGTTTTTTATGTTTTAAGTTTTATACTTTTAATATTATACTATTATCACTTCTACATTGATAACAACAATATAATTTTTTTTTACCTGTAGCAGCTCAAAGGCAGCCAGCAGCTCCCCGGCCGTGCAGTGGCCCCTGTAGATCTGGTAGTACTCCAGCTGAGGGGGGAACCTCGGGGGCCCGTAGTGCTCGTCACACATCTTTATGGTGGGCTTGGCGAAGGTGCGACCTATGAACTCTGCCTTGCCCTGAACACCACGGAGAGGGGACAGCCCAAACAGGTGAGGGAGAGGGACATGTGCCAGGGGTCAGAGGGGGCGCACTTTCACACCACCGCCACTCGGGGTCAGTATTGTACAACACAGAGTGATTAAAGGGGCGTTAGTAGTAGTGCTGGGAACACATGCAGTTTTCTATCAAACTTAGTGAGACTGTAATTTCATGCTACGTTAGATATAATTATCTTAAATTAAAAAAACAGTGGTATTAAAACTCTATTTGGGGAAATATAAATGCAAGAGGGTAAGAGACAAAGACAGGAGTGTCCCCGGGGCAGGCAGGAGACAGAGACACAACATGTTAAGAGAAATACACAGATTAAAGGAGACGTTTTACCAGCAAAGGTTCAAAAGCAATCCAAATCTAGGAAGTAACATCTGTATATCTCATGATTTGACTCTTGATACTTTGCAGCTTATGTCATCAACATTCCCTGGGGGTGTGATGCTAGCTGTAAGCACTGCTCTGTCTGAGGCTTGTTAGACTTTAAAGAGCAAATATTACACTATTTACTGAGCTACGTTATAATTTTGTTTTTAGCATGTGTGAAAATCAATGGCTCAGAGTAAGATGTTGCTTATCTATGTTTTACAAGTGTGACTCTGCAAGTTCCAGTAGTTGGTGACATCACGAAAGACTGCCCTGATTACAGCCAGGGGTTTGTAATCATGGATCTATAATAAAAACTGGATAAGGCATTCCCCCTCTGTCCCGGCTCGAGACCAACTAGTGGCCGCTCCAGGTACTGCAGCGTCCAGGAGCTTGGGCCCAGAAAGAAATCTATTTTCACAACATAAACTTTTTAATATTTTTAAGTACTCAAAGCTCCTAAAAGTTAGCTTAGTAAGACTTAGCCTAGCTCCGCTCTAGCAGCTCTCGCTCTGATTGATCCAAACGCTCCACACCGTGCACGTTACAGACTTCATACGGGTGGGAGGCGCTCGCCCGGATTGAGGAAGTAATGAGGAAGAGAAAATTATTATTGGGCCCATGTGCCAATGAAAACAATACAACGCCATCTTGGGTTCACCTTCAGATTTGATTATAGTTCTATGTTTGTAATCAGAAACACTGGGCTGCAAGGGCGGAGTTTGAAGTGTGGATACTTGTTAGACCAATCAGAGAGCTCCGTATCCCCCAGGTAGTCCTCCGGGTAATGCCCAGTTTAATATTTATGTCTGAAATGTGATTGTGGGCAGAGTTTAGCCCAGCGCCCGGCAACCTATTACTACTTTTATTTCTACAGCTACTTCCTGCCCACATTTATCTCTGTGAGGTTTTTGCCGAGTCGTGGGAAAACGGGTGAATGTCACTGACCACATGTTAAAAAGTACACAAATACAGTGAGTACTTGAGCGGAGGACGCTTCTGTGTTTAGAAAGAGAAATGTGTGTGTCTCAATGCTAACGCTAAAGCAAATTTTTTGTCATAATAAATTAGGGAGACCAGACGTCCCTATTTACCCGGGATAATCCCAGTTTTGAGCCTTGTGTCCCCTGTCCCAGCAGATTTATTCAGAACCATTGATTTGTCCCAGTTTTATACAAGAAATGTTAGATTTAGTGTGTGCGCGTACCACCGTGTCCTGGTCGTAGAATTCAATGACGATGATCGGCGGGTCGTCTCTGAGCTCGCTGGCCTCTCCGAACAGCTCCACATCGTCAAACACCAACAGCTGGTCCCAAGTGGGGCACAGCGTCTCATTCAGGATCTGACACAAGCAAAGACGACATTATTCCTCTAGCTGGTGTCTGTTATTATGCTGATGAAGTATTGTATACATGGATTTGAGTATGGGCTCTTTTCACGCTTACGCCACAAAACCGGCAGACGTTTGGAAACATGTGGATGACGACTTCCTTTGGGCTCTGTTGGCGATAGGAACTCTGACAAAATCTGGCAAAACTGAGAAAATGGCCCTGTTTTCTTCATTTAGATGTCATTGTGCTCTTTATTTTTTCCTTTTATAAATTGCCTATTCATTTGTGAATTTGTGTATTTGTTTGTTAGTCCCGTCCCCCATGTAAAGCTTTGGCAGGTTGTGAAGATGCTGCTGCTGAATCCACCGTTTTATCACATGCCCAGTGTCGGGAACAACACCAGAAATCGTCATCCTCATGTTTCCAAACGTCTTTTGGTAAGCGTGAATAGAGGCAATAGTGTAAAATAATTGCATTGTGTAATCCATTATAGTTTGCTGTTGGAGAACACACTTCAAATCCAAACTCAAAACTCATCTGTTTTGACTGATCTATTCCCTGCACCATATCACCAAAACACTGACTGAATGTTTTTAACTGTTTTAATGTTTTTACTGTATATTTGAACTTTTGGTATATATATTAATGCTTTTATACTTGTTTATTATTGTAAAGAAGTACAAAAGTGACAGTAGCTCAGTTGGTAGAGTTTGTCCACTGATACGAAGGTTGGTGGTTCGAATCCCGCTCTCGACATAAACATCATTAGTTGAACGGTCATACCCACAGGTTGGCGGTGTGATTCCACCTCCCATACATGAATGCTGTCATTGTGTCCTTGGGCAAGACACTTAACCCATCTCACCCCCAGTGTCTGCGCACACTGGTGAATAAATGTGTGTGTGAATGTGTGAATGGTTCCTTGATGTAAAGTGCTTTGAAGGTGGAAAAGCTCTGTATAAAATAAAAATATGTCAGCATTTACCATTTAAGTTTATTATTGTATTATACATTATACAATATTTTGGGCTGTATGGACTTATCGTTCAACAAATGAGAAAGAATATGTACCTTAACTTAGTGGAATACTTCTAGTACAGGGAGTATATGAAACCATGTTTAATTTAGATAAGGCTCGGGTTTATCATGATATGATCTTACACTGTATGTGACATAAAGCGGTCCTCAGTATTTTTGTTTAAGGTGATTTTCAAGCGATATAATACATGTTGAAATGTTTTATTGAAAAAAGTAGTTTCTTATACATTACAGTAGGGTTGTCAAAAGGGTTGTATCGAAAATCAGATACTAATCAATACTAAAATTACAGGACAGGATAGAAATTGACCTTTACTGAATGGTTTTAGAATGATCTTGAGCTGTATCAGAACAAGTATAAGTGGACATAGTTTGAAATTTTACTATCAAACTAGCAGTAAGATTACAGTACAAAGTAGTGTCTTAATTTTGGCTTTCACTGAACCATCTGTTGTTCCCTTCCTCTCCGGTTAAATTGGCTGTTTTCAAACTTTAAGCCATACTTTAGTGTTTGTCCTCTGCATTTGGCCCTCCTTCAATACAGCAGACTGTGAGGAGCAGCGCCCGGGGACCCAGCTCCAGATATTGAGCCAGACCTTGGACAGAATTTGACCAGTGGTGCGTAATTTTACTTATGGTGCATGTTTTTGGGTTGATGTGGAAAACTGAAGTGACTGACCGATGTTTTTTTTTTTCATAGCTAAGGTAGGTAATATCAGCAGAGCTTATCCAGAGATAAGCTCTGCTGATATTTAGTACAAACTCATCCACAGCCTGTTTTACTACAAACTGGATTCACACTAAAGCGCTCAAATAAAGCTGTATTCTCATTTTTTAGGTAACTGGTTGGCCTAAATAAAATGTCGGCCTCTTCTGAAGACTCAAGGCTGATAACTGATACGCTAAAAAGTGCAAATATCGTCCTGATATTTTGGCCAAATGATGCATGTCTAGTACCCACGCAGACACTGGGAGAAACATGCAAAACCTGCACGGAAAGGCCTGAGAGAGTTAAACCTGGAACCTTCTGGCTGTAATGCAAGAGTACTAGCCACTCAGCCACCATACCACCACACACCACATCAAGACTGGGATTAAACCCAGGACAAAACCCAACCCAAAACTAACCCAGGACCAAACCAGTACAATGTGAATGCACAGACCCTTACCTCTGTGACTTGGCTGTGCGTGGAGAAGAAGACTCTGGCGAAGGGGTCGGACAGCCCACTGTTGTCTGCTGCAAAGAGGCTGCGGGCCTGGTACATGTGGGCCCTGAGCTGGAACACCTGCTTCACTGTGGAGCAAACACAGGAGTCAGAACAGACAAAAGCACTCACTCCTCTAAAGAAAATATACAGAGCTCAATACTCCCCCAAGACGAATCCAGACTTTATTTAACTTTGGTTTAGAACTTAACTGAGAGGAAAGCTATTACAACGACTATTTCACCGAGAATCATTCGATTTTCTTTCTCATTTAAAAGTACAGTTCAGGAACTTTTAGTGGTACAAACTCTTCTTTAAACAGAACTCCTGTCCTGGTTTAAACTAGTTAAACTAACAGGCTTAGGCCTAGTTTAGTCTGGTATTAAGTCATATACTTTTTGTCCTGTTTTAGTTCTTAGCCTGTTCTTCATTCATTTGGCCATTCTCATGATGATAACTGTGTAGTCAAATATTGTACTAAAAACCAACCATTCAACTTTAACATAATAAAAAAGTACAATATAAAACAATATTATACTTGGTGTGGGGGTATGAATCTCTATAATGCAGCTTTATATTGTACGTCTTTAATTCCCTTATTATAATACAAATATTTACTGTAGTATTTGCTTTAATATTCTTCTAACAGACCAGTGTGAAGGCATCTGAAACATGTCAAGGTATGTAAACAACACACTGGTCTGTTAAAAAGAACTTTTATCTGGAAATAATACTGTAAGACTGAGATGAACCTGTTTGAAGTAATATTCCGTATAGTTCCTTGTGTCTGTGCACTCACTGTTGTAGACGAGGGTGACAGGCGGAACAGATTGCAGGCTGCTCTTAGAAGCCTTGACCTCCTCAAAGCCGTTGGGCAGCCCGCTCAGGAAGTCCTTCTTCTGCTTGTTCAGACCCAGCCACAGGTACAGCTCCAGCTTGGCCTGCACCGTCCACCCGGCGGGACCAAAGCCCTTCTTACCGGGCAGCTACGGAGAAAAAAATCAACTTATCAAAACATACTATTATCAAGAGGTTCTATGTCTAATTCATTAGTTTGTTAAACATAAATGAGCGTCAAACTGCAACTGCAAACTGAACCTTTCCTGAATAGATTTAGAATGATCTTGAGCTGCATCAGAACAAGTATAAGAGCACATAGACTAGAATACGCCCATGGACCACTGTGGAACCTACAGGACCACTGAAGGATTACACAAATATAAGATCACATGAGATTTTCTTTAGTATCATTGTGGTATAATATTCTATAATATAATATGAGAAGTTATTAGAATGTAGTATCTGCTTTACCTTTTGAACCTTGAGAACCATACAGCCCCTTTAGGTGAGTTATGGGGACCTCTGCATTCTAACCTGTCATGATGGCCCGAGAGACCCCTCACTCTAATAAACATCTGGAAATGCTTAAATTTGTATCTCGGACATATAGAAGTAGTCAGATTACGGTGGGAATGTCCCATAGAAAGCTTTATATATGTGGGGAAATCTTTCGTTCGAGGTGCTCTCCTTTGAATGGCTTCGAGGCGCCCGGACCCTCTGTCTGTAATTGTCTTATAATAATTGTAATAAAAAGTATTCACACGAGCAGAGCCTGGTTTTTGGATTCTTCCCATAACATCCCACCGGTGAGGGAAACCCAAGCAGCTACAGGCGAGAAGCGACAAGAATTAGGGATGCACCGATCCAGCTTTTTCTGTTTCGATACCCGACATTAACCAATATCAGGGCAGAGACTGAAAATATAACTTATAAAGCATATACAAATAAGTTTTATAACTGTTATTTATAATTTACAGGTCCTATATTGTGCAAAATTGACTCTTGTGAGCTTTGAGTCATGTTATAATGCTGTTACCTCATCAAAAATATACCTGGAGTTGTGTTTTGTTTCATTCACATGTTTAAATAATCCTTAATTATTAGTCTGTCTAAATACTGTCTATAATCATAGCATCGGAATCTGTATTGAGTTTATTCCTTAGTATCGAAAATGAACCATCCTTTTGCTGAAATACTCACACAGCCTCTTTGAAAACACTAAATCAGCTCTGTTCTTTATCCAAATGATTTTCTTGCTTCTTTGCAGTTATCAGACCAATGCAGAGTCAGCAGATTACTTAAACAGATTTCACAGCACATTTAAAAGAAAGTTTTGGTAAGACAAAACTATCCACAACCTTATCTCTCGTGGTTCATTTAATTGTAGCAGCAATTTGGCAGATTTTTACTCCAGAAGCTCTTCCTTTGAGAAACATTTAGGCACTGTAACTAAGTGTGTGAAGTGTCTTAATTGTAAGAGTAAAATCACTGTACGTCTTCATAATGTCCTGACATAAGTGGACTGCAAACTTCTATTTTTATTACTTCTAGTACTTACTACTACTGCGGCAATTCCTGGGTTTGAAACATCACTCTGCTCTATAAAGCCGTCATGTGTAACTGTGATGGAGGGTAAGTGAACAGATTTTTAGATGTGGAGTGATAAATACTGCAGGATAGTGGAGCCAATAGAAAGTACAACAATTGCAAATATTCCTGTCTGCTACAAGAAGAACTACCACTACCATGTGCAAACAACAAATACTATTTGGCATTAGACAAAGGAGAAATATTGAAAAATAATATAATTAATAATGTCCCTATTGTTGTTCTGGAAATATACAGCATTAGAATAGAAAGTATATACTCAAAAATGTTTCAAAAGGCTGTTAAAAATCTGATCAAAAATAAAAAAGAACTAAAACTACTATTTAAATATTGCAAACAATATAAATAGATATACTATTGGATTATTATTATTATTATTATGCTATCCAGCTAGCTCTGAAAAGCTACAGATTTTTTCCACCAATTCAACAGACTTTCAACACCAAATATGGCAGAAGAAACAAGGGAAACAACAGAGTACACTGCTGTGATGCTGCAGGACAGAGAGGACATAGAGGAGGACAGAGGACACTTTTGTCCTGAGGGCTGTTACTCTCCTAAACCTGCCCTAACACTAGATCTGAAGACCTGGATGACTGAGGGTTTTACACAGATTTAAGGCTACATGGTAATATAAAAGATTTAATACTGAAAATCCCCTTCTATTGTCTGAATATTGTGTCTATTCCTTTGTATTATCACTACAAGTTGGTAATAACATCTGTATATATTTCCTCACAAATGGTTTTGTTGAAATTGTTTGGGTTGGCACTCACTTTGAGAAAAACAGTCTTGACTTTGCCACAGTCTTTGCCGGTCTCCTCGTCCACAATGGAGTAAAGCAGGTCTTTGGAGGGAACACGAGCATATGCGATCCTCTTGTTGTTACTCATCATCCACACAAACACATCTGGAATACTGTGCTGAGGCTGCAGAAGGAGAGCAAATATGCCTGAGAGAATGGAAATCAAACAGCTGTTGCTATTCTGTGCTGTTTGAGCTCAAATAAATGGGGTTATGGATGAAAGTGAGTCAGGTTTGGAAAGTAAACCTCGTCTGCCAGAAAACGCAATCTCTGGAGGAAGTTCTGAACCAGTTTGAGCTTGTCTTTGACGCTGTTCTTCTTCACTTGTGTGCGGATCTGCTTGGCCTGCTGCCCCATGCTGTCCTGTGGAGACAAGAAGAGACCAAAATGTGAATTATTTTATTTGGGGGAGAAAATTATAACGTTCAGTCTAAATAATGATATGAGGAACAGTAAAAAGTACTGTTTAGAGACTATTAAATTGTCAGTTGTGATATTCATTGTTTTTGAAGAAGGGCTTATGTTTGTATTTAAAACTACACTCGCACCAAACAGTCAAACATCATCTGTGTTTGTTTATTGAATGTCCTGCTTTAACTTACTGTGTATTACTTGTGTCTGTAGTAACAGCTGTGAAGCATACAGTCCCTGACAAAAGTCTTGTCGCTTATCCATTTTGTAGAAACAGAAGTTTATAACCTGACTTTAAATTAATCGATTGGTTTCAGAAATGTCTCATATGAAAGCTAAAACCCTCCCAAATTATGCTCAATATACTAAAATAAATTTGCTCCACTGAAGAAAGATTGATCATTTAATGAACACAGAAAGGTCAGATTTTGGCAAGACAAAAGTCTTGTCGCCTTGTCATATGATGCACCCAATCCTAGATTACAGCATCACCTGTGATCAGTTACTGATCAATCAATTAGTGGGTGTGTATAAAAAGAACCCCAGCACACCAGACCTTCACATCAACTGCAACTTGACCTCTGACAACATGCCTAAGCTCCACCCTGAGACCAAAGTGTTAATTATCAAGAGGCTGAAGACCAGATCCACTGCTGAGGTGGCTGACACCTTCAATGTGTCTCAGCGTCAAGTACAAAGAATAAAAAAAAGATCTGAAAAGACTGGAGATGTTTTTGACAAGCCCAGGTCCGGCAGACCCCGCAAGACAACTGCTCGGGAGGACCGTTTGTTGATTCAAAAATCCAAGGCCAGCCCCTTTTCCACTGCAGCAGAGCTCCACCAGGCCTGGTCACCTCAAGTCCCTGTGTCAACCAGAACAGTTTGTAGAATTCTGTCTCGAAATGGCCTCCATGGTCGAATCAGTGCACAGAAACCAGCACTAAACAAAAGGCAATTAAAAAACCGTGTGGCATTTGCCAAGGCCCACAGCCTGCTAAAAGGATGGACACTGGAAAAGTGGCAGAAGGTGGATTTCTCAGATGAATCCTCGGTTGAATTACATCACAGCCGCCGCAAATATTGCAGGAGACCTACTGGAGCCCGCATGGATCCAAGATTCACCCAGAAAACAGTTAAGTTTGGTGGCGGAAAAATCATGGTCTGGGGTTACATCCAGTATGGGGGTGTGCGAGACATTTGCAGGGTGGAAGGCAATATCAATAGCCTAAAATATCAAGAAGTATTAGCTACCTCTTACATTCCCAACCATAAAAGGGGTCAAATTTTGCAGCAGGATGGTGCTCCATCGCATACTTCTTTCTCTACATCAAAGTTCCTCAAGGCGAAGAAGATCAAGGTGCTCCAGGACTGGCCAGCCCAGTCACCAGACATGAACATCATTGAGCATGTCTGGGGTAGAATGAAAGAGGAAGCATGGAAGGCAAAACCAAAGAATCTTGATGAACTCTGGGAGGCATGTAAGACTGCTTTCTTTGCTATTCCTGATGACTTCATCAACAAATTGTATGAATCATTGTCGAACCGCATGGATGCAGTCCTTCAAGCTCATGGAAGTCATACAAGATATTAAATATGGATCTCACAGCACCACTACTTAATTCACTGACGTTATGCAACATATTTTTGTATTTGAAGTAAATTATTTGTTCAATTTTCTGTAGGCGACAAGACTTTTGTCTTGCCAAAATCTGACCTTTCTGTGTTCATTAAATGATCAATCTTTCTTCAGTGAAGCAAATTTATTTTAGTATATTGAGCATAATTTGGGAGGGTTTTAGCTTTCATATGAGACATTTCTAAAACCAATCGATTAATTTAAAGTCAGGTTATAAGCTTTTGTTTCTACAAAATGGATAAGCGACAAGACTTTTGTCAGGGACTGTAAGTGTGGAAATGTGGGTAAGCTCTCATAAGTACTTTTACTTCTGCCTTCTTCTTTTGGTCCAGCTTTTCCAGTTTTAATACCGATCCCAGTACTATGGCTTTAAGTATCTGCCGATACCCAATATTAACTGATACCAGTGCAGAGACTGAAAACAGCATTGATCTCCATTAAACAAAAATAAAAGACAAATCTGATCCAGATGTGTTAGTTGTTATTTATCTCTCAAGTTTGACAGAACAACTTTATGTAAATAAAAGTTCAAAAATGAGGCTTTCTGGGCAAACGCTGACCAGCAAATTGTCTTATTAGATCAATTTATAAAGGATACCAGCTGGATCCACAATTGGGAGCCAATCAGCAAATTTTTCAGTGTGAGCACTGATACCAGTATCAGATCGGTCCATCCCTACTTTTGAGCATTGTATAATATTGTGATATTTTTTAATAAAATAGTTTTACTATTTTCTATAAACAGTTCAAATAAACTGAAGTGAACTCTGGGTATAAACATAAGATAAAAGGGCATAACATCAGATTCATAGGGTGTTTAAAGTATTACTCATGTACACATAAAAATGTGATAGGGTCAAAGTACAGTTTTAAGTACAACTTAAAAAAATGAATAAAGTACACATAAAGTACAGACTGAAATTAGGGTAATAATCAAGTAAACTTTAGTTTGAATATAGTTATAAAGTTGGTCTAAAAATGCTTGTTTCCCTGCCTTAAACACTCCTCGCCGACTTGCTGAAGACGGTTACATCATAGTACGTTTTGGCAGTTGAACTGTCAATAATGAGCTCGGCATAGCAGTCTTTTTCAATATTTTTCATTATTTCAGTCAGCTGAGATTGGCTGCATCTTATTGGCAGTGAAGAATGTATGAATGTAATTATCTATGGTAGCCCAGCAGAACTGCTATTATTTTAACAATGGTACTTCAATATATTGAATAGAAAACAGCATTGCCTATTTCACATATTTTAATAAGGGCACAATGTTTTTAATGAACCTCAGTATACATAATTAATTAGACCTACTTTGATGGTTCATAAATGTATTCAAGCCCTTCATTTAGCTATAATACAATGGAGCCAGCAACAGAACTAGATCATTTCAAACAGTTTGCAGTGGTGCAAATTTAATCCTCACTTACCTTATGCTTAAGATAATGACAACTAGCATGCCAAAGTTCACTTCCTGATCACTGGAGATTAAAACGCTTTATAATTAGATGCAGACAGGACAGAGCTGACATATTTTAACCTCAAGAGCCGCCTATGCAATTTATCTGCACTGAGGCAAAACAAATGATGCTCAGATCAACTGGATGAAACAAACTGAATTGAATTGAATAAAACAAAACATAACTTCAGGGATGTTTTTGATGAGAAAACAGAACATAGATCAGAAAAAAATGCAATATGGGCCCTTTAGGCTTTCTATAAAATAATCATATTGCATATTTACACTTAGCCAACTGAGAACTCATATTTTTGAAACAATACTACAGCCATTTGTGTATTACCTGCATATCAATCAAGCAGCACAATATACGAGATGACATAAGATGAATCACAAACAGCTGTAAATGAAAACTCAAAGCTATGGTAAGGGAAATAAAAATGTAAACTAGGCTGGTGTGCAGGTAGCGCCTGGAGCATTAGTCTCAATAAAGCTGCTAAAGTGGTGCTCAGGGTAGTGTTTAGCTGCTGTTTGTTCTTCTTCTTCTGTACAAAAAAAACAAACAAAACAAAACTCACTTACCATCTCCCTCATGCAGGTTTTCAGACGCTCCCGGTCCAGTTTGGTCCTCCCCGCTTGGTTAATGTCCTTATTGGCCAAAGTCACAAATCGACTGATGATAATAAAAGAAAAAAAGATAAAGCAGATAAAGAACGTTTACTAGAATTATTATTTGTAACTTGTATTCTCAGAAATAGCTTCACAAAAATAAAATTCATTAAAAATAAGATAATAAATTCCGGTTAGTTGGACTGAAATGGAGTAAGGTATTATATAAACTGATTTATATACTTTCCTTACCTTTGTTGGTTTGTTCTGTCCATTACATTACTTGTATCTGTTACTATTGTTGGTATCCTTAATTTCTTTACCATTGTTGGTTTCCTTAGACCTTTTGTATTATTGCAATATGATAATAGTTAAGCTATAACAGGGACTCTTTGTTCTCACTTGTAAATAATTCATATGGTCTAATGTAAAATGTCTGAAGAATGCAAAAGAAAACTCACTATGTTAAATTAGAAGAGGGGGTGGGATTAAATAAGTTTTCTTCTTCTCACTCCTTTTTGGGCAAATGTTTTTTTTTGTTGTTGTTTTTTTTTATTTCTGTTATGATTGCACTTTTGTCATATGTATATATAAAAGAATGTAAATTGTTTCTGCCCAAAATAAATAAACAATAATAATAAAAAAAATACTGCCTTTCAACACTCCACAAGCTACTATTATAGCCACAGCTGCCCTGGGACAGACTGATCACATTCATACTAGGCAGAGTGGATGAAGTGTCTTGCCTAAGGACACAACAACAGCTTCCACTAGAGCCACTGCTGCCCCACTGTGGCGCCTGATATTCCCATTGGTCTCCCATCCAAAAAACTCAACATACTGTGGTAGTATTAACAAAATAAGTCTGTTTATGTTTGCGTTGTAGAGTCTAAAGCGGTGATGCATTTTGAGAAAGGGTTAAATAATAATGAAAGCGAGGGACCTTTTTTTTTGTTTTGTTTTGGGTTTTTTGGAGCAGTCTCTCAAATGTTAATAACTGAGATTCAGGACCACGCCTCAACCACCTTCTCCTCCTCACCAGCGAACCACAGCTCACCGCAACCACACCTTTAATTTCCCAGAAGCCATTTGTAGCTGCCTATCCCATCATCCCAGGTTGTCTCGGCCAACTCCCCTAACCCCCTATCTCGTTTGTCTTTCAGCTATAAGACATCCACGAAGGGGGTCCCGTTCCGGCTGGGCCAACTGATGATTGAGACCCACCCTGAGTCTCAACCATCAGCCATTACTCCCTCATTCATCCAGTCATCCATCGTTCATTCATTAATAAATATATTAGTCGCATTATGTTGTTGGCGTGGTCCTTGCCAGTGAATTGGATATTATACTTATTGATACAGAAGTTTTTGCATGCTTTGATTTTGAGTGAGCAGTTCAGGTTCAAGTAACGTTCTGCATTTGACGTCAGCGCTCAGAAAATGTCCGTTCGCACCTATCACCTGTCTCTCACCCCGTACAGCTATGCATAGTAGCGTTAGCATTAGCAGAATAAAACACACAACACCAGCCACTGAGTTTTTAACTGCACGGGTCACGGCAGCACATCCTCGGCGACTCTAGAGTAGAATCCGTCCCTAACATACGTGTGTGCACATGGAGACAGTGTGATTGTCAGAAGAGTCTTGCCTGCAGCCCACGCTGAGCTCCTCCAGCACCCCCCGCAGTCTGCGCTCAGGAAAGGCCTTCTCCGTCTTAATGATCTCCTGCACATCGTTCAAACCCTCCTCCTGCAAGAACACACGGTACATACGAGAGAGAGAACATACAAGAGTGAGCGCACACGAGAGAGAAAACATACAAGAGTGAGCGCACACAAGAGAGAGAACATACAAGAGTGAGCGCACACAAGAGAGAGAACATACAAGAGTGAGCGCACACAAGAGAGAGTACATACAAGAGTGAGCGCACACAAGAGAGAGAACATACAAGAGTGAGCGCACACAAGAGAGAGTACATACAAGAGTGAGCGCACACAAGAGAGAGAACATACAAGAGTGAGCGCACACAAGAGAGAGAACATACAAGAGTGAGCGCACACAAGAGAGAGAACATACAAGAGTGAGCGCACACAAGAGAATTAAATGATGTAATGTACAAGAGTATATACAAGAGTGAGTATATAGAGGAGTGAGTTCATACAAGAGTGAGCGCACACACAAGAATGAGCACACACAAGAATGAGCACACACAAGAATGAGCACACACAAGAGAGCGCACACACAAGAATGAGCACACACAAGAATGAGCACACACAAGAGAGCGCACACACAAGAGTGAGTACATACAAGATTAAGCACAAACAAGGCCAAACACAGGTATGCTATACATTTATTATACTATATATTTTGGGGTAAACTTGAAACATCAAATGAGTTCTTTTATTCTAAAATTTTACTTCTATGGGGATTTATCTTGGTATGTTAATGTAACATATCACCATGTTACCTTTTATTGCTTTGAAAATGCTGTATTTCCCTAAAACAATGTATTAACATGTGTAATAAGTTTCAGTTTTGTTTTTGACACTCTGAGTCTCCCCTCCCTGAAGCAATCTGAATATAAAATGGATGTTTTATTAGACCATAAAAATGATATAAAAATGTAATATGCATCAGTTGTTTTATACGGAACACAAAAAAAGTTCAGTATATTTAGCAGCTATATAAAATTTAAATGAAACTTGAAAATTTTATGAATTTGAAACCTACATATTTTTCACCGTCTTAAAAACATGAAAACCACAAACTTAATACATTCCAATTATCCTAATTACTCATCGCAATGAGTTAATAAACACTTTACAGTCACTGTAAAGCCAACAACAACTAGCACTTTAACAGTGCACTTCCTGTTTCACAGTGAATAAAACACTCCAGGCATATTACTTAATACAATCCGAGCATCCTAATTATAATGAGTGATGAGCTTATAAGCACTTTACCGTAACTGTAAAGCTGACAACAACTAGCATGAGAACAGAGCATTTTCTGTTTCACTAAGAATAAAACAGGCATGGGACTACAGGCAGGGTATATTTATCAGGTGTAGTGGGAGTGTGGAGTACCAGTTTGTCTGCGATCTTGTCCATCATGTTGGAGTTGTAGAGTCTGCGTCTCTGGTCCTGCCACCAGCTCTTGATGTAAACACACGGCTTCTTCTCAAAGTACGGCAGATGGAAGTAATTTCTGCAAAAAACATTGTCATTACATCATCTAATTCACTATGTTGTGTAAAGTTGTGTTTATTAGCTTTTTTATGGATGGTCCAACATGGGTATTTTTCAGTCTACTGTTTCGCTGTGGCCAATATCGAACATTTACTGATGTTGAAATCAATATATTGAACTCAAATTCATTTTTTCAAAAACAATTCAACAATTCAAACAAATCAGTGATTTTGTGCAGTTCAGCTCTAGTCTTTTATTCAAATAATCGGTTGATGGTGTCAGCCTAAATTTGTATTAGCTAATCTACATATATGGGACAACAACAGAACGGAGCTCAAAACGCTCTGTTCCACCTTGTGATGTCATGAAGCGGTATTTTTTAAGTTAACTTTTGCCTTTTGTTCACCTTTTTGTTCACTAGAGAGTGGCTGAAATTATTAAAATGATTTTACTGAAGGTGTAAGGATATTAAAAACACAGTGTTTTCTGTTTGAGAGAAGAACTCAGGGTTTTTGTGTTAAAAAACCAAAGTAAGGCGAAGTAATAACATCTCCATGGAGACAAGCAAGTGGCAGACCCCCCACGAGAAAAGTTACATAGTGCATCTTAAACTATCTTCTATTAAGCATGGTAAAATGAATAAAATCAGACACTGTATTTGGTATTTCTGACCTGTCTGTTATGACCGGTCTCATGGACGGAGTGGTGGACACAGAGGTCAGGTCCCTCTCCTCCTCTCCCTCTTCCTCACTGGAGTTCTGGATCAGCTCGTCCTCCTCCTCCTCGCTCTCTCCATCCTTTTTCTTCTTCTTCGACGACGGGCGAGCGCTGACGCCGTCTATCTGGTTTCCATAGTTACCTGGTAACACATAAAGACAGTGAAGTTTTCAAGGTCCCAGCAGCTAATGGTGTCGTGTATTAACACATTTAGAAATACTGAAATGAGCCTTTCCTGGATAGTTTTAGAATGATCTTGAGCTGTTTCAGAACAAGTATAAGAGCACGTAGACGAGTATACGCCCATGGACCACTGTGGAACCTACAGGACCACTGAGGATTACACAGATATAAGGCCACATGGGAATATAAAAGAAAGTACTACCATTTAATGTGTGAATATAAAGTTTTTCTTTACTCTGCTACCTCCATAGTGATTAGGTTTAGTATATTCATTTAAGCAGGATGCCCTTCATGCTCTCTCTTATTATCTATAAAAGGAATTACAACAAAAAGCCAGGCCTATTTCCAAAAAAGATTAAATTATTACATTTACAAAAATATATAAAAGCACATTATAAAATCAACAGTAAAGAAGTGCAATGCTTGTTAGAAGAAAAACAAAAACATTTCAAGCAGGAATTTTATTATGTTTTAATCTAGACTATCACTCTTTAACACTCCTTACACCTTCACTAGAATGAGTGGATTATTACAACCCTGGAATTGCAGATCTCTACCGAACTAAAGATAAAAGGTAGCGGTTAACTTTAAAGCTATCATGAACTACCACTAGATGACATCACAAGGTGGAACAGGGCATTTTGAGTTTCGAGTTTACCAACATGGATTTATTCTT
Organism: Taenioides sp. WSHXM2023; assembly: GCA_029959045.1. Taxonomy (NCBI): domain Eukaryota; kingdom Metazoa; phylum Chordata; class Actinopteri; order Gobiiformes; family Gobiidae; genus Taenioides; species Taenioides sp. WSHXM2023. The sequence goes on from CM057103.1 coordinate 23,315,568, forward strand.
GAATTCTTTGATCATGCTTTATTAAAGGTGCACTGCGCAACTTTTCAAATGGAGCGTCCGCCACCTACTTGTCTCCATGGAGATGTTGCTTTGCCTGGAATGTTCCACAGTATGACATTAAACATATCCAGCATTTTTTTTTTATTACAGGTGTTTCTATTGCTCAAAAATACAATAAATCCTCCTGTGAATAAGGGCGACTCTCCACAGATCTGAGCTGTAATATAGCATAGTGCTGTAACCTGCTTGTTGTTTAATCTATACTGTGGAACATTCTAGACAAAGCAATAACATTTCCATGGAGATAAGCAGGTGGCGAACCCTCCACTAGAAACGTTACACAGTGCAGCTTTAAGGCCAATAAGGTGCAGCTGTAGTATTGCTGTAAAGTTGTAACCAGCAGTAGAACGGAATGAAGTAAAAGTAGTACTGCACTGTACTTAGTATAATATATTAGGTATTTGTATATAAGTATATATTTTAGGTATTTGGTCTTTACTTAAGCAGATTTTACAGTGGGTACTTTTTACTTTTACTTCACTACATTTCAGAGCAGGTATCTGTATTTTTTACTCTACATTTTTGAACAGGACTGACAAGTAAAAGTATTTTTTATTATTGTGTGAGACCTGCTGAAAAGGCTGAGGGTTTGTTTTGAACACATTTGTAGTTTGAGTAAACAAAAATATACAAATAAAAACAGCTAGGGAAAAAACAAAAAGATAAATTCAAAAAAATGATCAAAATCACTACATGAGAAGTCTTATAAGAAATCTATGTGAAATTATTTTACTTTTTACTCTTTAAGTACATTATTAAACAGGTACCTTTACTCAAGTCAATTTTTTCATGATACTTGTACTTTTACTTGAATACTTTTTTCCTCTTTTGTACTTTTACTTACTTTTACTATCTGTAAGTAACAAAACTGAGTACTTCTTCCACCACTGACTGTATCGGACTTTCTCCCAGCTCCTCTTTTCTCCCAGAACACAAAGGATCTTGTGTAGTGGTTTAGTGAATCTATACAACACACTATTGATTATTCAGGGCTAAACACTCGCACTTACCTATTGTGATTTCGAAGCTTATCGGTTTGTCTCCAATTTTGCGGTCGATCATTGTGGCCTCGAGGAAGGAACCGAAGAGGAAAAACTCCTCCACTTTTCCTGTGGCGCTCTGTGGGACAAACACAGATTCACAATAATTATACATTCAAATCTCATTCTTCTCATTATTTTGTATCTTAAAGTGCATATGACAGGTTTTCATGTTGTTTAATAGGCTCGTAAATCGTAAAACATGGACTAAACAACCTATTAAAATTCCAATTAATTAAAATCAAGACTTCACGGTTATTTTTATATGTAGAACACTCGAGTTTGTGGTGTTTATTATGTCTTCTGTGTCTTATTTGTGTACTTTTTAAACCGCAGCTCTCTTTTGACTGTCTTCTCTTTAAATATGTATTCATTTTAGCACAAGTCAACACACAGATATACAACTGGACAGGAAATAGTGGCGCCAAAAGAGGAGCTGCTGGATGCTATTGTGCACAGAGCCTGTACTGCAGGGGTGATGAAGCAGAGGGCCGATCGAGGGCCATAGACTGGTGCTCAGTACAGTGAATAATTGAAATATTCATGTTTAACACATTTGAATGAGCGATCAGTCCTTTATTCATGCTAAGATCCACAAAACCACACAATAAATATTAAATATTGTCTTATCAAGGTAGATTTTCATTGCAGCCAAAACTGCTCAAGGTAATTTGGGCCAATTCACCTGGAAGCCCGAGGGCCAAGAAAAATTTGTCTGAGGGCCATAGTTTGGGCATGCCTGCTGTACTGACTTGGTTTGGTGGGACAGCACCTGTGGTCAATGTTTATCATAGTTTTACATCAGTTAAATGGCAATTTGTGGGGGAAAAAAAAAGTTGCAAGAAAAGTACAAAAATACAGGAAGTAGTGCTAAGTTCTAAAACATGTCATCAACACCAGGACAATTTACGTGCAAGGAACTTTTTTTTTTTTGACAGTTTACCCTTCATTTAACAAACTAAAAAGGTTGTCATTTATTTTCATTAGTCTAATCAAGTATTGTGCAATTTACATTTGATTGCTTGGTAACAGGTACTGAAATTATAAAATTCACAAAAATAAGTAGGCAAGATTTTTACTAAACTAAAATAATTATGGTAGGAGGGTCCGCTACCTGCTTGTCTCCATGGTGATGTTATTGTTGTGTCTGGAATGTCCCGGTGTGGCATTAAACACATCCATCAAGCATTTACTGAATAACATGGGATTTTATTCACCTATAAACATGCGTTCTTACAGTCAGTGGACTCGCCTCTCCACGGATCAGACATGTAACCTGGCCTTGTGGTGCCACCTGCTGTCTCCTTAGAGATAAATTAGTGTCGCGCCATATTGTGGAACATTCCAGGCAACATCTCCAAGGACAGAAGCAGGTGACGGACCCTCCACCAGGAAAGTTACACAGTGCACCTTTAAATAAGCATTATAACCTGTCATATGCACTTGAGAGATTGTGTTAAAATAAAGTATTTCCCAAGTAACATCCCTCATTAAGACTTTAAAATGCTTTGACAAATAGCCTTCTAAATGGGGGACATGTGGGTATTGTGCTGGACAGGGCTTGGAGCAGATCCTGATGGTTGGCATTGATCCCTGGCTCAAATCACAGAAGATCAGTCCATTTCTTTGCAATAAAGAGTCATTTGGCAGCGGCAGCCTTGGCAGAGAGGCACAAGATGGAGAAGGACTGGGGCTGTGAGATCAGTACATCAATTAGAACATGAGGATAATGGCTCACAAACGCTTGATAATATGTAGACTATTCTAGTTCTTGCCATGAAAACATGAAGAATCTGGAAGCAAATGTTATGTAAAACTGTAAGAAATTTTGTATTTCTGCATTTGACCCATGGGGTAACCTGTCAGGATCTAGTTTGGGGTTGTACATGACACATACTATGCATTATTTGTACTGGTAGTAGCTACACAGCTAACTCACTAGTCGTTTTCTAAATAGGAAGTGTTCATGACTCTGAACATTGAACACGTTTAACTTTAACTTAAAAACTGTGCAGGGTTTCTACTTTTGACACAACAATCATGGGACGTTTTAGACTGAATAGAGGCAATGGACTTTACAGGATTATTCAAACCAGTGTTTCAATATTATAATGAATTTGAAAATAAAATTTATAAATAAGCAAATAGCTATTATTGCCCCATAAAATTGCTAAATATGCTAACGGTGCACTTCCTGTTTCACAGAGAATAAAATGCAGTCTCATTTTGACCCTAAGAGCTGCTTTTACAACACTGTATATCTGTACTGGGGCAAAAGAGAAAAAAAATCAGATACAGGTCCTTGAAAATCACACCTCAAGAATTAAGAATGAAATTTTTAGTTAAAAAAATAAAATAAAATCTAATTAAAAGGACAATATAGTTAACGGTGGACTATGTAACTTTTTGGTTGGGTGTCCGTCACCTGCTTGTTTCTATGGATATATATTATTATTATTATTATTATTATTATTATTATTATTATTATTATTATTATTATTATTATAGCTCAAAAATACCTCAAAAATACCTAAATAACAGGCATTCTGACTATGAACGGGGTTGACTCTGACCTGTAAAAGTCTCCATGAAGATAGAAAGGTTTAATGCCATACTGTGAAACATTCCAGACAAAGCAGTAACACCTCTATGGATGGATTTGACAGACCCTCCACCAGAAAAGTTACACAATGCACCTTTAAAGATTGGTGGTTATTCTTGGGCAGTTTGATCAATTTGGTGGTAAAAGTCAGCGGTGGGTGGCTTTAGTGGATTTGACCTTGTGTAAAACCAGTCAGTGCTCCCTCACAGAAGAACACACTGGAACCCTCAGCTCTGACAGAGGCTATTTCTCACTCTATTGACCACAGGTGGGGCAATTGTTCGATCCAAATGAAGCCCAAACAGAGAGCAGGAGGTGATTTCCCCACAGGGCTGTCCAGGCAGGGTTTGCTACAGGGGTCAGAGGTCACCAGCCCTAATCATTCAGTTATCAATTATCAACAGAGACATGGAAACAGTCCAAGAGCGTCTTCTTTTAGGGTCCTGTCGGGGGTCATCATGGTGAGTTATTTGTTTATCTCTCTCTCATTCTCTCTCTCTATCTTTCTGATCATCTGCATCGCTTTTTCCCACAAACCAATTTATCTTTGGTCTTCCTCTAGACCCTTTTTCTTAGTAGCTTTAACCAACAACCATCTCAATCTGGAAAAACGTCAAATCCAAAATACCTAAAGGCCGCTACACAGTACAGGATTTTTCAGTCTTAAGTGATTTTTAAACGTGCGACAAAAAGCGCACACCACAGACACGAGGAGAAGCTCCAGCGGGATATGTCTGCGGACCACAGGCTGTAAAGCTTTGAACGCACCTCGCGTCAGATGTTTCCTGTCTACAGTAAAACGAGTTGCTTTGAGTGCTCAAAAGACCAGAGCACCGCATTTCATTTCTAGTTTAGATGCAAGTCAAAACTGTGTTATTATTATTTGTAAAATGTGGTGCAGTACTTCAGGTACATGATTTTTAATGCAGAAGGTTGTCGATAAAGTACACAGATCTGCAGCAGTTCAAATATTTGCTGAATTTAGAGCCAAAATATTGTATTAATCTAATATTTTGTAGTCTTTATTTAAAACTAGTATAGCAGAGAGTGTAGTCCTATTTTAGAACTGGTTTACCACTGGTTCAAGCCTGAAATAGTCCTGGTTTGGAACTGGTGGTACACGGAATGCCAAATAAGTTTGTAAGGTGGTACGTGGTGTGAACCAACAATGATTTAAAGGTGCATTGTGTAACTTTTTTGGTGGAAGGTCCGTCAAATGCTTTTCTCCATGGAGACATAATTGCTTTGTCTGGAGTGTTTCACAGTGTGGTGTTAAACCTTTCTACCACAGTCAGAATACTGTTTTTTTCTGGGTATTTTTGAGGTATAAAACCAACCGTTTTTGAATAAATGTAAGGTAGAGCTGTTTAATGTCATACTGTGGAACATTCCAGGCAGAACAATGACATATCCATAGAAACAAGCAGGTGATGGATCCCCAACTAATAAGTTACACAATGCCCTTTTAACTATGAGAAAATAATAAAACAAAAAAAAGTTAATGTAACGCTTGTGTGTCTGACCTCAGATATGTTGGAGATGGGCTCGCTCTGGACCTCGGTGGAGCAGGTGAGCTCTGGGGAGGTGGTGTCCAGGATCTCCACAGCCACAGACAGCAGCAGGCGCGCTCTGAAGGACACGCCCTCGCCCAGCCCCTCGTTCAGGTCCTGGTGCTCGTCTATCAGACTGTACTGACGCGTGGAGCCGTACATGTTCACCCAGGCCGGGCCCAGTGTGGGGAGGAAACCTGCACACATAAACGGTTCACTGAGATGGAACTTTGATTTTTTTCTCATATGAGCAAATAATTCTGTAGGGATGTGTGACAGCTCTACGGTACATTGCAGCTCTTGAGCCATGGTTCGTAACTGGACGTCAAAATTACTCAGAAAAGTCAACTTACTTACAAATAATTTGATCTGTCTGTGTATGTTTATTCAGAAAGTCTGATTTCATAAAGCTGATCACATACTAGAGGAATGATGATCACATTGTGAATTAAAGCTAAAGAATAGTCCAAGATAAAAGTATGTTTGTTTTTTGTTTGTTTGTTTATAGCAGGCTTGCATCTCCACAAACCTGACTCTTATTTGGCCAGCTTGTTTCCATGGAAATGTTGTTCCTTTGGCTAAAATCTTCCACTGTATGGCATGAAATGTATCTCTATAGAAAATACGTGCCATCTCCAGGATGTTACATACTGTACCTTTAAGTATTGTTTTGTTTTTTAATTCACAAATTTTAGTTATGGTGTCAATAATTGGGAAATGAAATTGTAAGTTTGTTCTCATAGTAATCATAATAATAGAAACACACACAGGCACATATACACACAAATGTGATATTGTAACCACATATAATCCTGTTTGATGAAGTGGACTCTTTTCCTTTTGAACAGACAGAATCACTCTAATAAAACCAGTGTCTTTACAGAATCCATAGTTGCTAATATGGGCTAAACGCTAAATAGCTGTTGAATCCCTCGTGGACCTTGCAGAGGGCACCAGGCTAATCCGAGCGTTTTCTGTGAATTTAAGCACTTCTGTCAGGGAGTGAAAATCTCTTCTATATAGTGCTCTGGGTTATGGCCCTGGAGTACCATCCTATTTTATTTAGTGGAAGTACAGAGCTTTCTAGTTGATGGAAGCCAAAGTCACACTTGCAGTATGAGGGAAAATATAAAATTCCTAAAGTGATTTATTTATATTTTCAATGCATATTTCCTCTGCTCACATACTTTAATTTAAGTTTGTTGTATCTTCCCCCACACTAAATGATAATCTGTGTGCATATAAGACATTATAAAAGCCGCTCTAATGACAATATGGAGACAAATGACCAAATTTAAAATTTTAATCTGCAGGAAGCCTTGGAGGCGTGCCCGGTTTGAGAGAAACAGCCTGAAAAATGGTTTGTACCTGTTTACCACCTCATCCTTATGCTGCCATAGTTTTACCTTTTTTTGTCTGAACCATAGACTGTTTAAAGAATTGGACTAAGGGAGTGTGACGTCAACTATAGTGTTCGCGTCCAGTCAAATGTAGCTCAGCGATAAAAGCAGTTACGGAGCGAATTTGGAGCAGAGTTTCATATTACGAATAGGAATTGATTTAAGGACAAAATTAGTGAAATAAAAACACCAGGAATCATGTAGAGCAGTTTAATACGAACATTTTAAGACCAAAATGAGAAACTTGACGGGTGATGTTTTTTCAACAGAAAGCGGATTGACACCAGAGTGCATAGAGCAGAAAGCGCGCCCACGTTCTCTTCAAAAATGGTCTGTTCATATTTTGCCTGTTTAGTTGCATCAGAGACAAAACTCTGGACTGTAGTTTTTAAGCTCATACACCATCAGCAATTTCATTCTACAGTCACAGTTCATTTTCAGCAGAGGGGGCAGATTTTAAGTTAGAAAATGTGAAATACTTTCCCAGGGTGACTAAAAGGGAATTAAATCACAAGAATGCATAAAATGTGTTCTTTAAAGTGTTCAAATACAGATGAATACATTTATTTAGCCATTTTGTACGTTAATTAATTCCTCTTCCTAATACGTAACTCAGATCCAACTTTGCCCCATAACTGCAGCCCTCGGTGAGCTTCATTTGACTGAATCTGATGCTATCGGTGATCTCATACTCACTTAGTCCACTTCTTTATACAGTCTAAGGTCGATCATACTAATAAATCCTTAAAGCTGTATAGAGTAATTTAATAGATTCATCGTCACTTTAATTTTTCAGTGTCGCTTGTATTTTTTCCTGTGTAGCATTTCCTTGTCAAATACAGGAAATATTTTAATTGAACATCAATATTAATACAAATAATTTAATTTACTTCCAATTACACATCACATGCTAATAGAACGCAGTAATGTATGCAACCCCAGCTCTGTCCCTGTTGTCCAATCACTGCGCGCTGTCTAATATGCTAACTATTGACCAGCTCTTGATTAAAACGTCACATATAATAAATTTATATGGGCTATTCCCGGGAGAGGTCACAGAGGTCGCCAGGTTCGATTTGGAAAAGGACAGGCCTAATTACTGCGCTCACGCTAGTAACTATTTCCCGCTTGCTAATTAACGGCACAATAGAAAATCAATGGAACCGAGATAAACTGCTAACGTGCTCCTGGAGGCGTTTCCTGGTCGTACCTTTGTCTCCGTCGTTGGAGATTTTGCGCAGGTCGATGAAGTGCGTTCCTATGGCGACGTTGTTGACCTTGTCCGAGTCGCGGATCTGGACTTTGATGCGTTTGCACAGAGGAGGGAACAGCTCCGTGAACACCACCTGCTCGTTCCAGATGGGCTCGTAGCTGCTCTTCTGGACTGAGGTCTTCCCCTGGAACATAGGAAATAGTATTTGTTATTTAGGATCTGATTTCTCACATTAGATTTTATAGTTTGCATGTCATTTAAATCATCTTAAATGTCCAGAAATCAAATAATATAGGTGTGCTCAAGAGCGTGGACACTGTAATATACACAGTGTGGGACTAGGGCTGGACAAAAAATGATATCTCAATTTTTTTTGCATACACTGGACGATTACGATTTTAACTGATTTTAGGGTCTGCTAGTCTTTCAAACAGGGGAAGTTATTATTTAAACAACTGTAAACTGCCTTCAATTACATTCAGTGACTGCAGATGGAAACTAGCTGTTTAGCTCTAATCTGGTGCAGAACATCTCTGTTTTATCAGCTTAATGTCTCTGCACATTGTCCCTAGACAAAATTAAACATTTGTACAGATAGCTAATTGTAATTGCACAATAACCCTGATTTGCAAGATGGCTGGGGCTACAATTTTTCAAAATATAATTTATTAAAAACACGAATGGATCAAATTCATTCGATTAATTGCCCAGCCCTATGTGGACTAGGCTTTATCTTTATATGCACTGTCCCCATAATAAATGAAATATGTTATTTCAGTTGTCATTTTTCACAGTAATCACATATTTTGACATTATCTAATTTGTCTTTACTTACATTTATTTACTGATCTATATCTTGTTGTACAGTAACTGCAATTTCTTAGTTTTGTTAAATTCGGGCTTTATTAGTACAGAGTCTCTAAAACTCAGCGATCTAAAGCAGATCGCAATCCTCTGGTTCATCTTCTTTTAGGGCTGTTTAGACCATTTTAAACTGATCTTATGTGCTCCTCCTGCTTCCTCCACATTCAGAGCCACATTCAGAGCCACATTCAGAGCCACATTCAGAGCCACATTCAAAGCCGTGTGACTGAACCTAAATCAGCCCACAGAGCGGAGCGTGTGGAGGAAATTACTTTTTGCCCGGCGAATTGCACTTGCACGTAGGGGTCCACCAGATCTCGGTTCTCCCCGCTGAGAGCCTTCTTGACGTTGGCCATGATCTTGGTGTTCATCTTGGGCAGACCCTCGGCTCGATGGATCTTCACGTAGTACCGGGCCCACTGTCTCTCAGCTGGAAAACCCTCTGGGAGCAGCAGGTTTCTGGAGACAGACACGGGGGAAAAGCGGAGGCATATGGTCATTATATAAATCTATCCAATGGAATTTCTAATGACCAGCTAGAAGAAAGCTGTTAAAAAGCTCAATTTATGCTGGGAAAAATACCACATAATATTCAAGTATTTTTAAATGGAAATAGGACAGCTATAGATATAGAACATATTGATATTTTGCAGCTGGTGTCATCAAAATTCCCTGGGGTCGTGATGCTAACTGTAGGCTCTGCTCTGTCTTTGTTAGACTTTAAAGGTGCATTGTGTAACTTTTCTAGTGGAGGTTCGGTCGCCTGCTGTTCTCCATGGAGATGTTATTGCTTTGCCTGGAATGTTTCACAGTACAGTATGGTATTAAACCATTCTATCTTCATGGAGACCAAACCAGACCAAGTTACAGGTCAGATCTATGGAGAGGCGACCCCGCTCGCAGTCAGAATGCCTGTTTTTCTAAAGTAGAACTGTTTAATGTCGTACTGTGGGACATTCCAGGCAGAGCAATGACGTATACATAGAAACGAGCGGGTGACGGACCCCCAACTGAAAAGTTACGTTTGTGATGTACGTTTGTGATGAGGAAACAACATTAGAACATAGAAAATATCAGAAAAAAATCAGAAAATAGCGTGATATGGGCCATTTAAGAAAACGACATACACTGTGTAATACATTCTGGACCCAGCCAACAGGAAAATCCCCTCGGCGCTCCATTTGGCTTGTATGGGGGGAAGGCAGTAAACCATGGTGAATAGAGGCCGCTGGTACAGGGACAATTCTGGTAAAGACCAATTCTCTGCTTATCTGGGTCCACAGTGCTGCTATTCCTCAAATCCTGACCACTGGATTTGACCAATTTAACCACTGTAGAAAATGGAATAGCACTGAGAGTTATATCGCTCGTGGTTTTTGGCCCAGAGAAGCCAGAATGCACGATTAGATTACAGGTTTGGGCTGATAGGGGAGAGGAAGGGAGCCTGGGAAATACTGCTGCTAGGTTTGGTGAGATAGTACTAGAAAATGTGAATGTTTTATACATGGTTGTAGGGCGGACAAATATACAGCCGTTTATGCTCAGTTTTATGCACTACAGAGCTCCTGCAGTTGTCACCAAGCAGTCCCGGCATGCACCTCCAAATCCCATACTGGCAGTGATCACGGCTGAGAACTCCCATAGAAACGAATGCCGTGGTCCTCAAAGAACAAACTTTATCAGAGTTTCGGAGATTGTGGATTATTGTTGCACCGGGATGAACATATTATCAAAGAGAAGAAAGCCTGACTCTTTTACCGGACTGACAAAGCTCCAGATTGACCCTAAAAGTGGATTTCTGCAGCTAAACGGACTAACAGCTAACGTTACTCAAACCAGACATGAATTAAGCTATGAATGTATTTTTACACTGATATGTTTTTCTTTATTTGGTTTCATTTGAATGATTAAACCATAGCCTCATAAGGATTGAAAAACTGTAACTTTGTGTATTGTTGCTTAGCATTAAATAATGTATTAATGAAGCAGAGAGTAAACTGAAGAGAAACAATCCTAAATGCTTTTTATTTAACACTGTTCATATGTTTAATGTTAATTGACTGCGTAGAAATGTGGATTGTAGAAAATAAAATCACAAACTAAAGATTTTTGTGTTTATTACATTTACATGAGGGATTTAGCTGCTATGTAGCTACAACATCCGACATTTAAACTGTCAGTATCAGTAAATGTTTTATGTACAGGGGTTTATAATAAAGTCTAAGTGCCAAAGAAAAAAAGGGAATTTCTTTTTTTTGTGTGTGTGTGATTTTCTATTTGGAGGTAAATGAACACCTTAGCGTTTACATTTTGTCAATTTTATTTTTATTCATAATTTTGTAACATGTCCTCTGTAATGGACGCCGGGGACATTTTGGTGTTAAATCCATGTGAACTTAACAAAAACAATTTTTTTTGATGACCAACATCTCTGACAAGCTTCTACAGTCGCCTCAAAAAGTTTTTAGACTCCATTTTAATTTCTTATTTATTTATTTTTTAATCATAGTGCAGCCACAAACTAAAGTCTATCTCAAAACACTTAAAAGACAGACTGGTTAACTCAATGTCCACCATAAAAGAACACAAATGATTGGTCCGGGTCTCAGGAGGATATAAGAAGGTGAAACGTAAACCAGATGTCCAGATATGGCAGAATTAAGGCGAAATCTACACAATCTATTCTCTTTAAAATCACACCGGTGCCACTTACGTTTAATCTGATTTGTTTTAGGATAAATCCTTGTCTACAATTTCCAAAAACATCCTCAAACATACACTATCTACATTACTACGCCAATCACAGAATGTGGTAGCAACAGAAATAAAAATGACCAAATAGCGGCATCGTTTATTTTGTTGGAGTCATTTTGATGTGTTCCTCCGCCACTGTGTACAATTTTGTAGTGCAATAACCTACATAAGTGTAAAGAAAAGTGTTCTCAGGTGTTGCAGTGTGGAAGTCTTTTTGACCGTGATCTATGGAGTCCTGGGATCTTTATATTTTAAACTTAGACTTAGACAAACTTTATTGATCCACAAGGGAAATTACTTTTTTTTTCTTTGTGGATGGTGAAAAGGTACGCCAATAAACACTGTGGACTGTTTTTGAGGAAGACGCGTGTCTGAGACGTCACACACACGTTTTAATTACTTAGAAAATAAAGTTGAAATGGACTCAAACTGGGCCTGTATACCGTGATACAGCGTCTCCTTACCCCTCTATCTCATCCTCCTCCGTCTCATTGGCCTTGTGTGGGGTCTTGATGTTGTCTCCTTTGCCCACCACAGCGATGTCACACTTCAGGTATCCTTTACACCCCGCTGTGATGTCGTCTGGGTCTGACAACATCGCCCACTTGTGGTAGAACTGGTGCTCTGAGGGACGTGAGATCAGGTGGAAATTACACAAGAAATGATTAAGGCTGCGTCCCATTCCTCTGTCTTACCCCTTCGTCTTACCCCTACCTCTTGGTTTTGTGCGTTCATGTGAGGGCGAGGGGTGTGTCGATTCTAATTCTGATCACGGGCTAGGGCCACAACCTAGGGCTACATACCCCTTGAAACGAAGTAAACTCTCGACCAGACTTGAAACGAAGGGGTCGGCCTACGAGCTCAGGCAGGTGTTGGGATCAGGATGAAGCGTCACATCGACCAGCCAACGAGTCTCATAAATGTGAGTATTTTCAGCAGTTGTAAATATCAATTAACAGTTTAGCAGGTTTACAATTATGACGCTTATGTTCTACGTTACTTTTACTGAACTGTTGTTGCGGTTTTAATTGTAGTAATGTCTGTTTAGCCGACGTTATCGTTTTCATCGAACTTTCACGTATAAACAAGCTTGTTTTTTGTCGAACTGAGGTTCCCGATAATCCTTGACGTGGCACTTTTTAGATGAAATCAGTGTGAAGTCAATTTGCTTAACAGAAGCAAACGGTAATCGAGTGGTGTCCCATTTCTTAGGGGAACATTCGTACCCCTAACCCTCACAGCTCAGTAGCGAGGGGCAAAACAAACGTAGATAAAGGCGTAGGGGGAAGGGGAAGGGGTAAGACAGAGTAATGGGACGCACCCGAAGACTGTTCACTTCATTTGCCTGTAATCACTATAGTAAATTAAAATGCAGAGTTAGTTTCATAGTTACCAGGCTGGGAGTAAACTGTCCCCACGTCCATCTTGAAGGAGCCCACCAGGGTCCCACTGCGGAGGAGGTTTTTGGAGTGAATCACCTGTACACACACGGAGAGAGGGTTTAAAGATGAGTTTATGTAAGGAGGTTTGTTTTCTGCATGCTACAGCTGCTCATGTAATAACACACTGATAATGTAGGAAATAATTTTAAAAAATAAATAAATTACTTCAAGAGCACACATATAGTGGCTTTAACCCATGCTCATTGTTCTCACCACAAACACAAACCTAGTATTGTGTCACTCACACTTGTGAACTCTCCGTGTATAAAGAATTAAAGGTAAGATGTACCATGGACTTTATATTTACATTACAAAAGGATTCACACACTGGTTCAAGCGCTCAAAAGGAGACTGAAAGAGTGTTACAAATGAACACGATTCCATCCACTTAAAGGATTTTGCTTTTAAATTCCACAAAATTAAACCGTCTCCAGATACAAGGTAAACATGTTCACATCAAATATAACTGTCATGCTGATTTATTCTTAATTACAAAATCACTCGGCATAATGGACAAGAAGTTCAGAAAGCAGAATGAGCCTCGCATTTGGGTTGCCAGTTTCAGTGCTGAAATCCAGCCTAAAAGGACAGTGAATGAATTGTGGAGGTTTTGAGCTTTCACATGAGGCCTGTGTTTTTACTGAGAATGAGACAAACTTGGATGTGTCTCTGTCTGCAGGTTAAGGCTCTGGAAACACAGGTTCAGTTGGGATTTTAGTACTTTTTAAAACAGTAACAGCACAGGCTACATACAGTTCCTTTCTTTATGAAATGAAACAATTAAACATACTTTTTACTGATAACATGATGGTTAAGTAGCAGTAGTTGTAGTAGTATTAGACTTAGACTTAGACAAACTTTATTGATCCACAAGGGAAATTATTTGGATACAGTCGCTCACTCATCACAATATAATATAATAACAGAGAATAACAAAAATAGATGGTGTAGCAAAAAAGAGCAAGAGGTGTATATGTACAAGTCAAAATAAAATAGAAAATTACTGTTATTAAAATTATTAAAAGTGTTGTTTATTACCTGTACATACAGTTGTCACACAGTTGTACAATATATGTAAAAGATAATACTCCCTACAACTGTACAACAACTCAATCTTAAGTAACAGATAACCTTATGCCCTGTCAATCAGCAGAGTATTTCCACTGTCGTTCTTGTCTCTTGTTTATAGCTGTGATTTTATAGTTTATTTTTATACTTTATTACTTAATTAAGTTAAAAAAAAATCCGAACAGAGCACATTAAGCCCCCTTCTCGGTTGTCAGGGTTAATTTTTTTAGTAACTTTGATCGTATTAAAACTCACCGAGAGTTTGATGATCTTGTCGAACATCACATCAGGCGAGACGTGGAAGTCGAACACAAAATACTGCAGGGAGAAGAGAAGAGTTAACTTATCTCATTAAAAAGTACTCACCGTCAGTGTACAGTGACATATTCAAAACGTCCTACCCGCTTTGAACGCAACACTGCATCTACAGAATGTATTTATAACGTGGCTTTTCATACGGGAGAAAATAGAACCGTACATGTTTGAAATCAAGACGTTTTCACTTTCTACCTCCAGACGAAATCTAATCAAACATAAACCCAATTTATTATCAGGCTGTGACCTTTAAAAGTTACATCTTCTACTGCAACTGTACAAGGATTAAGAAACTAGAGCAGCTCCAGCAGTAGATACTTGACAGGTTGATGGGTAAATTCTCTTCTGCCAAACGCATTCTGTTGTTGTGTCCTGTGGCAAGACACTTCACCCACATTGGCTGTGAAAGGTGGTGGTGCAAATAATGTAAATGCATATACTAGTATTACATATTTTTTCCATTGCCAGAATGTATTACCTGGTTCACATTACCTGTTCTAGTACTATTAATACTACAGCTACTACTACTACTGCTACTACAACATCAACTACTACTACTACTACTGATAATACTGCTGATAATACTACTACTACTACTACTACGACTACAACAACAACTACTACAACAGCTATTACTAGTAATACAGATGATAATACTACTAATACAATAACTACTACTACGACTACTGCAACAGCAACTACGATAACTACTACTACTACTACAGCTACTACTGTTACTAGTGCTACTACTACAAAAACTACTGCTACTACTGTTACTACTACGGCTACTACTGTTACTACTACTGCTACTACTGTTAGTACTGTTACTACTACTGCTTACTTGATGTATTATTACGTAATTTTTCTACAACCATAACACAGAACAATATCATAAAATGCAAGATTAATTTAAAAACAAATAGTTGTAGGTCATTTTGCTATAATTTTACCACAATTTTGTCGCTTTTGTTTCCAGTTATGAATTAAAATACTAAACTGAAGCACTCCATCTCCATCAGACAGACGTTTACTTTGTGTTGGCTCCAGACAGAAGAATCAATGAGACTGTCACTTCCTCACCACACCACAGGGGGCACTCTACAGGCACAGCACAGCGTGAATCCCACAAGTCCATACCCACAGACTGCAGAGACGAGACCGAGAGAGAGCATGTGTCCAAGATTTTTACACTGACATGTACTCGCCATTTTTGGAAAGGCTACATGAAAAATGAATGTATAATGCTAAATAATGTATAAGGTTTTAGCTCAGTCTGTCTATGGTCATCACTTATGTAGTTTTTGACCCAGTTTCAAGTATTTTTCCTATATACAGCCACACCCTTTATTCAAAAGAGAGAATTTAACCATCAACCCTTGTTACTATACTATTATACTGTACTTTATATTGTATGGTTTACAGTCAATTCTAATTTAAGCTTTTGAAACTTGAAGAGGTCCTGAGTTCTAAAGGTTGGTGATCCATGCTCTGGTATTTTTACATAAGCATCCACGTAAAATAAAGCCTCATTATTTGTTTTCAAGTGGTCTGGTGCTCCATCTCATCCAAAAAATACAAAATAAAATAAAAAATATGGATGCATACACACCAAAATGCAATTATAATCTGATTTCTGCACATTTAAAGAAGACCTTTCGTGCTTGTTTCTACTAAATAGTTATAATCTATGACATCCCTGGATCATTATGTTTAATTTGGACATTTTAAATCGCAATATTCATCTAAAACAACTTAAACGGCATGAAAGAAACAAATCGGCTGAGTTCTGTGTTAGAAAACTGTGGTGCCCAATGGGAGCTGAGTAGCAGATTTTTTTCCATTTGTACCAAATTGACTACATGACACTGACAAAGTAAACACAGAGCAGTGGCCGTGAAACATGCACAAATCACTCCAAATAGAACTTCCAGAGAAAAAATGAGAAGGAAACAACTATAACGTGATTAAAGTCGAAAAGTCGATTTTGCATAAATTACATAAATGGCATCCGAACAGCAAAATCTAACAAGAAAAAGCATGGCTGATCAAAATATGAGGAGAAAAATAGTGATTATTTTCTGTAATGTTGGCTGTTGCAAGGAGTCAACAGCCGGCTTTTCAGTTTTCTATTTAATTCCATAATTCCACACAATCCCACATCCTTTGGTACTATACAAATGATTTATACAATAGCAAAACAGCAGGGCCGGCGTCACGATACTACAGTAAATATCGGACTTGCCTCGTTGTAGTACGGACAGTTGGTGGACTCCTTCATGGACGTGTACTTCTTCTCGTCCCCGATCTCCACACACACCACGGGGTCCATGTTCAGGCCGATCAGCTGCCGGGCTTCGATGATCGTGATGCTGATCTGAAGAGAAATACATATATGTGAACAAAAGTGAGGCATTACGTAACTGTGTATGATTAAGTATCAGTTAGCTAAGGGCAAATACTTGTCTATAAAATGTGTTTATATCATTGAAAGCTTTGTGATTTTCTATAGTTGCCCATTACAAAATACTTCGAAAAACAAGCAATGTACCACAACAAATTTAAAAGAAAGAAGAATACTTAACATTTCCGAACTATGCTAAAGGAAATGTGCAGTGTAGGTGCAGAATATTACAGATGTGAATGCTGACAGAATCAAAAAATGTAACCTACAAAAACACAAAAATTGTATTCCTTGTATCTCTATACATGTAATATTTGTGAAGTAGGGCCAGACAATACATGTTTTTCTCATTTAATTGAACTTGCAGTATAAAAACCTTATAGTTAATGCAACACCACATACTTTCTGTTGTAGAGATGGTACATCACCTGCATATATGAAGGTATATAGAAAGTTAAAACCCATACTTTGGAATATTCTCCATGGAGAGATATGCCACATGCCAAATTATGGAATATTAAAGCCAAAGGAACAACATTTCCATGGAAAAGAGTCTAGTTTTTGTGTCTAGTTCTAGTTTTGTGTAGATAAAAGCCCACTCAGAGTAAAGACACATGGTTTTCTAGATTTTTTTAGTTCAATAAAACTTCACTTACATGAAAAAACAAAAATATGCTTTTATTTTGGTCTGTTTTTTTTTTTTTTTTTTTTTTAAATATAAAGTTATGTGATTGGGTTTCAATATTTAAAAAAAATAATTAAAATGTAAATTGTTTATAATAACTCTCAAATATTGCAGGATGCATTTCAGTAAAAACATCTTAAAGGTGCACTGTGTAACTTTTTCTGGTGGAGGTTCCGCACCTGCTTGTCTCCATGGAGATGTTACTGTTTTGCCTGGAATGTCCTGGTATGTCAAAACACCTATCCACCTTGTTTTTACTCAATAACATGGGGTTTCATTCACCTAAAAACCTGCATTCTTACTGCGAATGGGCTCACCTCTCCACAGATCTGACATGTAACTTGGCCATGTGGTGTCTCCTGCTGTCTCTGTACTGTGGAACATTCCAGGCAATGTCATCTCCATGGAGAGAAGCTGGTGACAGACTCTCCATCAGAAAAGTTACACAGTGCACCTTTAAAGGTTTTATATTACACAAAATTGACTCTTATGTTATAATGTTGTTACCTCCTCAAAAACAAACCTGGAGTTGTGTTTTGTTTCATTCACACATGTTTGAATAACTGTTTTATTATTAGTCTGTTTACATCTCCAAAGCTCAAAATGCTCTGTTCCACCTTGTGATGTCATGAAGCGGTAGTTTTCAAGTTAACAGCTCCTTTTATCTTTTGTTTTGTAGATAATGGAAATTCATTAAATCATCCAAATGATTCTAGTGAAGGTGTATGGAGTTTAAAAACGACTCTGATTCTGAGGAGACAAGTTCAAGTTTTGTTTTGATTTTGCATTATCCTTTTATGTACTTCAGATTTTTTTTACCATTGGTTTTACTCTTTATCCAGTTTTCTGTAAGGTACATGTTTTGTCAACGGAGCTTTAAGAGTTTTAAAACATTATCGACTTCCCTGCTCCAGCCTAAGCCCCCGCTCAGAGCTTTTATTGGCTGGGTTCACTGGACGGATTTAGGGCTGTGATGTGAGTGAGGTACCTCCCCAGGCCTCAGTACTGCAGTGTGTGACGGACAAACTGCACAAGGAGGAGCATCCCACAGGACTAATTAAAGCTTTGGAAACACGGAGAAGAAGAAGAAGAAGAAGAAGAAAGCATCTCTACCACATCCTGACTTTTCCTGCTCTGAACACGGACTCACGCTTTCTTATTAATGAGGACACAAAACTAGGGCAGTGAAAGTTGTAAAAATAAACGCGCAGGACTGAAAGAAGGATCACAAACCTGGTAGTCCAGTGGTCGCCCTGAGCTTGGTTCCATCTTGATATCTGGCTTTGACCTGGAAGAAAATAGCTATTATCTATAAAAACAATATTTGATTTGAACATATTACTAACTGTAACTAAAAGAGATATTAAAGGTACTATATTACAAGCTTTAAGCCACAGAAGGTTGTTAACTCATCAAAAACATACCTGGAGTTGTGTTTTGTTTCATTCACACACAATACTGCATATGTAGGCTGAGCTTTTGTGTGCTCCACTGTGTTTTAGAATTATTTGGATAATTTCAGTCCTGGAATTGCCAATCTCTACTGAACTAAAGGTAAAAGGAGCTGTTAACTTGAAAACTACCGCTTCTACAAGGTGGAAAAGAGCATTTTGAGCTTTACAGATGTAGACAGACTAATATAAGAGTTACTCAAATACGTGTGAATGAAACAAAACACAACTCCAGGTCTGTTTTTGACGAGGTAACAACACTGTAACATGGCTTAAAACTCACAAGAATCCTATATTATGCTAAACTAAAAAGGCACAGTTTGGGATCGTCATATTAATTTTTCTCCCTAGAACTCTTGAAAACAAACTGAGACATCAAGTGCTCCTCTATGTTTTTAAAATCCAACTGTCTCGGCACTAAAACTGCTCTTTACTCTACTCTAAACACACAGCCCAATTCTATATAACCTGCCAGTTTGGTTTGGCACACACCTCTTGTTGGAGACGTTGGTGGTTACCGCGGTGACCGATGCCAGAGAGACAGTGTCAGGCTCCAGGCTCCCGGCGATCCTCATGGCCTTCCTGTCCAAGTTGTCCATCATGTCCAACACTGCAGGCTCGTCTGAAACACACCGGCGCAGCTCATTAGCATAAAGTCCAGCCCTGAGCAACATGAGGAGACAACATGTCCCCGAGCACTTCCTGGGCCACAAAATGATGGATTTTCATGGTTTAGAAAGTTAAACAACACATATTTGTAGGCTTTCTTTGTATTGTTGTTGGCGTTTAAAGGTGCACTGTGTAACTTCTTGGTTAGGGTTCCATCACCTTCTTGTTTCTATAGATATGTCATTGCTTTGCTTAGAATGTCCCACAGCATGACATTAAACAGCTCTACCTTACATTTATCCAATTACAGGTGGTTTAATAGCTCAAAACCCTCGAAAAACAGGCATTCTGACTGTGAGCGGAGTTGCGTCTCCACACATCTGATGTGTAACTTGGTCTGGTTTGGTCTCCATAATGATAGAAAGGTTTAATGCCATACTGTGAAACATTCCAGACAAAGCAATAACATCTCCACGAAAAGCTAGGCAAAACATTTGACGTAACTTTTCTCCACCAGAAAAATTACACAATGCACCTTCAAATTTGCTTTTGACTAACTCTGTCATTTCATATTTTAGAACTTAAAGAACCCATGGGCACAATTGACTTTTTTGAGATTTTAACCATGTTCAAATATTGCTCCCTCCTCCAAACATACCTGATCTAATCTTCTATAAAAAGTTCTGTGCCTCTGAGAAATAACCAAACTCTCCCAGTCCTGCGATGTCCATATATCACCGCCAGACTCGTTTAATTTCTGCTGTCAAATGGCGTTCATTACTCCTGTGTGCTACATTAACATATTCAGACATGTTCCTCATTACTTAGTTTAATTTTTTTCCCTGTGGTAATTCCCTCTGCTTAGATAGCAGATCAGAATACAAGGAGTGCCCAAGCTGTAAATGGCACAAATGATTTAAACAAGCCTGACGATGATTTATGGACTTGCAGGGTGCAGGGTTTCTACTTGTGACGTAACAATCCTGGGAAAACCCGAACGCAAATAACTTTTTTTGTGTAACTTTTCTGATGGAGCGTCCGTCAAATGTTTTTCTCCATGGGGATGTTATTGCTTTGTCTGGAATGTTTCACAGTTTGGTATTAAACCTTTCTATCATCATGGAGACCAAACCAGATCAAGTTACAGGTCAGATCTGTGGAGAGGCGACCCAGCTCACAGCCAGAATGCTTGTTTTTCTATGTATTTTTGAGCTAAAAAAAAAACACCTGTAATGGAATAAATGTAAAGTAGAGGTGTTTAATGTCATACTGTGGAACATTCATTCATTCAAGAAGAGCAGTGACATTTCCATAGAAACAAAAGGTTTAAAGGTGCACTGAAAGTTACACAGTGCACCTTTAAACCAGTGTGGATGAAGGAAAATACACTGTAATATGTGGTCTTTAAATGATGAATGGAAATAGCAGCCGTTCATATGGATTATTTGATAAACTGGAAAGGTCAAGACTAAAAGACAAAAATCTCCCAGGAATGAAATGTAATATTTTCCTGAGAAAGTCTCCACCACCTAAGCCGGTCACAGTAAGATTCTCACTGCATCAGCACAAAGTTTGGTCCAGTGTTAGTTGCAGTAGCAGTAGCAGTAGCAGTAGTAGTAGAAGTACTCATCACTGTATAATCCACCCCTGAGCATTCATTCTGCTGCCATCTTAGTTTCACTCAGAGGAAGACAGCCGACCGCGCGCCAAGAGATCGCATGTCTCCAAGCGCTTTCTAGGCTTCGAAATGATGAAATTTCATGGTTTATAAAGTTAAAATCATACTCAGTTGGTGTGTAAATTTAATACATTTTTAAATCATGAATGGAAGAAGCGGCCATTGACACGGATTATTAAACTAAATGGGTGAGGCGAGACCAGCCGGTGAAAAACTCCTGAGAATGTAATGTCATATTTTCCAGACATGTCTCCACCATTTCAGCGAGTTTCTCAATGCATTAGCAGAAAGTATGGTCATATATGAGAGTTGAAAGAAGAAATGAACTCCATATTTAAACCATACGTCAGTGCAGATTGTGCAGAATACGACTGATCTGAAGAGAGCGGTCCTTTAGCCAGAGAATGGGCAAGGGACCCCCAAGAGATCCCCAAACTCACATCTGGATACTGCCTTTACAGCCTATGTAGTTAACTTGTTATTACTAATTATTAATGATGCACAAAACCAGCTTTTTCAGTTCTGATACTGATTCCGATACTATAGCTTTAAGAATCTGCAGACACCCGATATCGATCAATACTGGTGTAGAGACTGAAAACAGCAATTATTTCCTTAAAACAAAAATAAAATAAGACAAAACCAATCCAAAACCGATCCAAATGTGTTATGTAGCTGTTATTTATCTCTCAAGTAACTACAAAACAGCTTTTTATAAATAAAAATTCAAACATTATTACATTACTTTTTGCGTCAACTAGAGCCAGTCTTATTACATTTATGTCCAACTACAATATCAGCTAAACCGATATTTGGGAGTCGATATCCGGTCCAGCAAATTTTTCAATATTGGCGCAGATATCCGTTACCAGTATCGGATCAATGCATTTCTATTAATTATGCAAGTCATTACTTCCTTAATCAAGACTCTGTCCAGTGCATAATTGATAGGGCCCATATGCTATTTTCTGATCTATTTTCTGATCTGTGTTATAAAGTTGTGTTTTGTTTCATTCACACATGTTTAACACACAAACCCTGCAGATTTAGTTCTTCTCTCAAACAAAAAACACTCATGAAGTTTAAAAACAACATAAAAACACAGTGGGGCAATTATCGTATTCACACGTGGCATCACAAGGTGCAACAGAGTGTTTCCAGTGTCACAGAAGAACACAGCCTAATATGCAGACTTTGTGAGTTAAACGTGTGAATAAACAAAACACAACACCAGAAAACAGTGTGATAGAGACCCTTTAAATAGCTAATAGAAATCACAGAAGTCCTGGCTTTAGTCTGCCTCAGTGAGTAGAGAGGTGCATAGCCAAAACCTGATTAAAAATGTATTGAAAAGATCTCAATATACTAGAGAAATTACCATTACCAGTATTCCTGAAATGATTATGACTTGAGGAAAAGGTGTTAGGGTTAGGGCGTTTGTTTTGTTTCTCGTACCTCTCCTGTGATCTTCTCGAGGGCTCCTGATCTTGCTGAGTTTCATGGCTGAGAACACTCCTTTGCCCGCTCTGCAGAAGAGAAACAAGCCTCATCGTAAACAGTGAAATCAATGAGGATCAGACATGCACTGGATTAAACTGATATCTACTACCCACACCTCACACACATGTCAAGAATGCCGCTTGTTTATTCACCATCTCATGGCTCGATTATGCATTCCTTTCTAACTTGATTTAAAAGTCTGATATCATTTAAAATAATCTATGAATTTGCAAGGGTTTTGAGCTCTATTGATGCTTTGCAGTGACATTGCGCTGGGGCTGGCCTATATGCATCTCTATTGGTGGAAAGTTCAGCAGTTACCATGGCGACACAATGCACACATTAGCAACTAACAGCCAAAAAAGTCTGAAAAAATATTAACATTTTCAGGAGCCTGTGGTCTATACGAGCGTTCATGGTTCTGTTTAGGAGGAGGATTTTCAACAAAAAGGTGAGAGACACTAAATGGAAAACTGTTTGTGATTTGTAATTTTAATTTTAATTAATTTTAAGTGTGAGAGACTCGGCACAGATCAGCTCACCTGTTGTAGTTCCAACCATGTCAGCTCTTTATGGTCAGATTATGTTAAAATTAAGATAATTTGAGTAATTTGAGTAACAGAGCTTCTAACAGAGTAGTGCTTTCAGTTAGCTTCACACCCCTACAGCTGCAAAATATCAATATAACGTATATAAAGTGCTACTCCATGTTTTTAAAGTCCACCACACTCTTTAGGATTTATTCAGCGCTCAAATTTCCTTTACCACACATTTTATCAACTTTTTAATGTTAGCAGATTAATGGGGATTAATAAATATTTTTTCAACAAAGCAAAAGGTGGGTAATTTAAAGATTGGTTATGGATTGATTATTAAATATAAATAAAAATAACATTAGTAGAGTCATTTAATTTTTTCTATCCTACATAATTGCATATATTCTGTATCAAACGTACAAAGCAGTAACATATAGGAAAAAAAAAAAAAAATATTGAATTTTTGACTGGCAGTGTAAACAAACAATATGAAATGAAAATAAAGAACATTATTTTTGGACTCTTGACAATTTTTTAATAGTATTTTTGTATACATTTTCATTTTACACAACAGAAAATCCTGCTCAAACCACCTCTGACACGACGCCAAACCAGAAGGGGAAAACTGCTAATCAAACTGTAACCGAACACCACAGAGCTGCATGTAGCTGGTGACAAACGCTCTCCACACATTTGAAGACCCTCAATCACAAAACCCCAGGATCCAATGACGCTCACATTCAGACGCTCACACTTTCCATGGCCATCTGCAGCTCGACAAATAAGAAGCATCAATTATTAAAGATATAGCGCAACCGTCCAATTTGTGAAGGCGTACGGGATGAGGAAGCTATAGAGCGAGGGAGCTTTATTTTCCACTGATATCGAGTGGGGAAGTTGGGTTAAGATGTGATCAGATTAAAATGTGGGGGGTAACTTTCATGGTAAAGAAAACAAGCCTGAAGGAGAGATTGTTGGAGATATCTGGTTTGACGGATGAGTGCTGAGGGCATTTGTGTGCGGAGAGATGATGCCGGAGGAATAGAAATGAGTTGATGAGAGCTGGATGGTGATAATGCAAACAGACAACTTCACAATCAGTTTATATGAGCTTTTATCAGAGTTGTAATCCTCACAGCACACAATACTACGACACAGGACAAAGGACAACATGGGATTTCATAGAAGAAGAGGTTAACAGGGCCGGCCTGAGGTTTTTTGATGCCCTAGGTGAGATTTCTGATGGTGCCCCCTGACTCCACTCCACATACGGCCCTTAGGTTGACTCTGAACGGCCCGTTTAAGATCATTTGGATTTACAAAATAAACATTTTATAATTTTACCTCATGCATTTTAGAGTTTTTAGTTTTTGTTTTAGAGTTGGGTTTTTTTTTAGTTTTTTGTTGTTTTTTTAAAGGACATTTTTTGTAAGGCAACCTCACTTTTTCATTGCTTAGTCATAATATAAATATAATATATTTAATATAAACTTCCCAGTCTTATCAGCGCGTCAAAACAATGATATTTACTTTTTATTTTTTTTTATTTTTATAAAGAAATACAATTAATATTATGCAGAATTTAGATAAGCATTTTGGCCCGGCCCAACACAATATTTTCTGTTTCTCATGTGGTCCCATGGAAAAAAGTAATTGCTCACCCCTGCATTAGGGGCCCTGAATCAAATTCTTGATTGATTTTGTAGATGTGAGAAAAAAAAAAAATTAAAATAATTGCTGACTTTAGTGGATGTAGAGCATTATTTCGGACTCCAAACTGGCAGCTGGTCCCATCACTGTGCACTCTGAGCATTTGCCTGTACTGCCCATGCCACAGACCGGCTCTGGTGTGTAACCATGTGAGGAAAGGCTGCACAATACAGTATATCACACACAAATCACAATTGCAATTTGAGATGGCGCAGTTATCAAATCACAAAGGATCCAATTACTTAGATAACGGAATGACTTCTGAATGGTCTTGTATATATCACAAATGCAGCTGCAAAATGCAACTAGATTTCTTTCCAAAATGGTGCACCCTGTGAGGCCTTATTTCTTATACATTATTAAGTACATCAAGTATTGAGAATCAAGAGTCTATTCTTAGGCTGAAAAATAATGTTGCTGTAATTAATTAACAACACCAAGTACTATTCGGAATGACATGAAGAACATTAAGAGGAGACATTATTCTAGGTAACCTCCTCACTCACTCATCAGCAATAATACCATTTTACTTTTGAGTTCTAATTAATGATCTTTCTCCTTCATAAACTGGCTCATATAGTTCTGTTCTGTTCTCTTCTGTTCAGTTCTGTAGCATTGCAGTTTTGCAGCCTGCATTGATTGTTATTTCCAGTGACAGAATAAGCCTCTCTTTTGGGTTGTACAGATTTGTCTTCATACAAACAATTACATATTTTCTCAGTCCTCAATTTTCACTATTATATCAAGAGAACAGCATTATCTTCTACCAAATATGCCATTTTAAAGAATCACAGGGTCCCTCATGATTCGATACACTACACGATACACGGCTCATGATGCGATATTATCACAATATGGCGATACATGTGATAATCAATATATCGCACATGATACTCTGTGATATATTGCTGTTTTTAAGAACCAAATACATTTTAGCAACAATATTTCTTTGTTAAACCACTACTTTTAATCATCAAAACAGTGAATGTGGCAAATATATCACATATAAAGTTTCCTTCCACTAAATAAAAAAAAAAAATGCTAAAAGATATACATTTAGTATCACGATATATCAATATTTTTGCGCACCTCTATTTTAAAGTGGGAATGGAACAATAAGTAATAATTATTCGTGCTATATTTTGTATAATGGTGATCACCAACAAAGATAATCACCATTTTATCACCAGACAGAAAACAACTCTTCTAGTCTAGATTCTTCTTTTCACTTAAAACAAAGTACAATTCTTGAATACTTTAAAACAATAGTATTTTTAGTTTGAGTTTTCCTTTATTATTAGTCTGTCTACATCTCCAAAGCTCCAAATGCAGTTCCACCCTGTCATGTCATGAAGCTGTAGTTTTCCAGTTAACTTTTACCTTTAGTTCAGTAAATATCGGCAATTCCAGGGCTGAAATGATCCAAATGATTCTAGTGAAGGTGTATGGAGTTTAAAAACACAGTGGAGCTCTTCCTGTATTACCAGATGACATCACAGGGTAGAACAGTATTTTCTGTTTGAGAGAAGAACTCAGCCTAAACATGCAGGGTTTGTGTGTTAAAATGTGTGAATGAAACAAAACACAACTCCAGTTCTGTTTGTGATGAGGAAATATTATAACATAGATCAGAAAACAGCATAATATGGGACCTTTAATCATGATTATTTTTGCCAAGATAAACATGACACAAAATTTCATCCCACGCTTATTTTAAAGTATTTCGTCATTAAGTTATTACTCAAGGACAAGTATAAAATTTGCATATTTAAATTAGAATCCAGGAAGCACAAAGATGTTTATTCACATACGTACCAAAATATATCAAAAGGAGCCAGATCTCTGAAAATCCACTTCAAATAAGTTTTAAATTGCTCTGTATTCCCATAGTAGTGGTGGTAGTAGTAGGTCCAGACAGTTGAGCAGTTTTGGTACTTTGGAGGATGGAGAGCTGCAGGAGAGGCACAGGCACCTGTTTCGGGGGAGGTAGAGGAGTAGGGGGTGGGGAGGGCCTCACTACAAATACTATTGTTCAGAGACATATGACACCGGGCCTACAGGCATCTGGGTACAGTGAGCGGACAAGTGTCTGCACCATACTGCAGAGAAGAGAGGGAGATAACCAATAAAAAAAAAACTTAATTATGCACAAAATTCAAACATTTATTATCAGAGAATACACTAATATGTCCTGTGGCAAAAGGGAGAAAATGAGTTAGGACGTGTACGTGATTCCCTCTTCCTGGCTCCAACAATTTGCTGAATGTCCCTCTCCACTCACTCCTCTATAGGTTGCACGGTGCCTGTGTGGCTAGCACTATGGCCTCACAGCAAGAAGGTTCTGGCTTAGAATAAGTGATTCTTTTTGTCAAGTGCAATAAAAAACCAAGCAGAGCAGGAAAATCTGAAATCAGCCATACAAGACCACTGCAAGTGGCAAAAGCACATTATGGACTGAAGGCAACAAATACCAAAGATCAGAGAGGCATCGAGAGCCACAAAGCAGGTCCAAGGAGCATGAACCATGACGAGGGACCGTTCACACTAGAGTGTACACCCTATCACACACATACAGTCCTGGAGAAGGCGTCAGGTAGTAAAGCTTCTTGGTAACTTGCTGCGAGGATAAGCTAACCTTGCACAGCAAAATGGATTATCACAATATTTATGAGCTCACAAACTCACGAGAATCCATCTTGGCATACACTCATTGGGGATATAAGGCCCAAGAGGTGGTGGGCGACCAATCACGTCGCAGCATTGAGGTTTGTGCAGAAGCCAGAGGGAAAACGCCCAAACTAACCAAAACAAACTTGGCAACAGACGTACTTCAGCTTATTTTAGTGTCATTACAGACTATTTTGTTTGTGAAAATGTGCAGAAAGTAAAAGCTTTGTGAATTTGTGGACAGGGAAGATTTCTGTGCTTTTCTCATCTGAATATAAAAAAGTTTGATTAAAGATCAGGAGCTTCATACTGTGGAGCATTCCAGACAAAGCAAAAACATGTCACAGAGACAAGCAGAACCTCCACCAGAAAAGTTACGCAGTGCATCTTTCCATCTTATCCAAGCGATTATTCACTAGCAAGAACCACGCCACGACAACGAAAGGCTGAAGGATGGACGAGAGACACAGGGGATAGGCTGTATAAATGGGGCTTCTGGGTAATTGAAGGTATGGTCGAGATGAGCTGTGGTTGGCTGGAGGTTGAGGCGTGGTCCAGCTCCTGAATCCAAGTTAATCATATTAACTCCACTAAATAGAAAAGTCGCCTGCAAGAACAATTTTTTCTGTGTAACAATCAAGTACGCACTAATTTCTAAAACTATTGTTGCACTAATCTTACAATCATATCTAATACTCTACCAACTCACAAACCTCTAATACAACTACTGAGGGAAATAATCAACCAAAAGATAATTTCTTTCTTTTCACAAGGACAAAGATGAAAAGACCACAATTTCCACTCAGAACCAGAACCTCACCCCAGCCTGCCCCAGCCCCGGTTTAATGATCAAATATTAACTTTACAAGAAGAAGAAGAGAGAAGAGAGGGTTCACAAGGGCAGCTTTTAATTAGACAACCATAAGGAAATCAAATAAATTATAAAATGAGTTGAATTATTTCATGAAAAATATGAAAAATGACTCAAGAGAAAAGTATTTTCTCACGTTGAAAATAAACTGATAAATGAGTCAAGCAGTGGTTTGCTATAGTGACAGATTATACTGCAAATTAATAGAATCCTATGAGCCACTATATGTGCTCAAAGTCAGGGGAAAGTGAATGACCTGGAGGCTATTATTATATTATTATTTATAGTATATTATATTATCATTATAGCCATAAAAACAAGCAGGTGACTGACCCTCAAGCTACCGTGGAACATTCTAGACAAAGCGATAACATCTCTATCCGAAAAGTTGCACAATGCATCTTTAAAACACAAAAAAGTCCAAAAAATCACTACACAATATTTTCCCATAATCTGCACCTCGAAGACTGAAATCAGAATATGAAGACAAACATGTGGTTATGTAACATGGGCTTATAAAAAAAACGTGCAGTGCATAAATGTTTGATAGTGAGTCGGGGTAGAGTCTTGCATTTTTCACAGTGTTATTGCATCAACCGAGCTGGAACAGGGCAACTCCTATTCTTCACCAGCGCCACAAGCCCGTCTGCGATTCTGAAGATGCCTATGTCATTTAAAGCAACATATTTGAGAACATTCTGAAGAAAAGATCTAACTTGTAACTGAATGTATGTTTCACTGTACCCATATCAAGTGCCTGTGACAGGTTGGACTACTTTTTTCTTTTACTAAGACACAGTTAAGATCATTATATTTAAGATTTTACAAAAAAAATCCCCAGTTTGCCCATTTTTTAGATTTCAGATTTCACTTCCGGGTTGGAAAACTTGACATCACACTAGCAACCATCTTGTACATTGGGCCCAAATTTGTAAAAAAAAAACACCCATAAATACACAAATGACAAATAAAACATAAGAAAACACTTTTATTTTGTTGAATTTGTGTTTAAAGTATCACAACAGTGTGTTTCTTTTATGTAAATTGTGTTTAACTTTTGTAATTTGTAATTTTCAACATATTTTTCAACTTTTCTTCGCAGACCTCTTCTTGATTGGTGTAAAACTATAATTTATATTCACAGCAGGTATTATTCCAGCAAGTTAAGTAGAAAATAGAGACTAGTCAAAACCTGTCAAACGCACTTTAACGGCACTGTAGTTGATTTGAACTAAAAAAAAAACGTGAAAACAGAACTAGTTCATTATTTTGCAGTGGTCCAAATTTATTCCTTAATTACATTATGAACATCCTAAGTATTCACCATGATGAGTTTATGATCTATTCACAACTTTCAGAGGCTAGAGGGAAGTTTTGCAGTCAAGTTAAAGCTAATATCAACTAGCATGCTAACTGCACACTTATCAAACAATAAAAGTCTTTATAATTAGACGCAGACAGCACGCAGCGGACATACAGTATTTTGACCTCAAGAGCTGCTTATATAGAATCTGTACTGAAACAAATGGATAGAAAATCAGGTACAAGGCCTTTGAATACGTAATTTTCAAAAACATTGTACAACGATGTATATTAATTAATATTACAAGTTATCTACTTTAATTTCCCCTATGTTTTTTAATTGTAATCACCTCCTTTTCTTGGTTTTGATGCCAGTGTTTCACATTAAGTTTACTCTAAGAATATAGTGGCAGAAGTGAATCATGTTTGAATAATTTAATATAAGGCTATTTATGCAGTAAAAATACCACTTATTGCCCCCAATGATCAAAAAAGCAATGACTACAAATGACTGACTTCAGTATTATGACAATATTGGAAGCATAAACAAGCATTTGTATCACCAACTTGTGTTCAGCTTCTTTTTAGACTATTGGGGGTCACCACAGTCTCCTCTATTAATGGGAAACACTGTAGTTAGTTAAAAATCAAGTTTATTACCTAAAAGCATTTTACCTTATTTATTTATTTCTTTTTATCTTTGATGGAGACTTCTAAAAATCAATTACGTAGGCAACAGTGGAAAATAGGCCACTGCAATCTAGAGTGAATGTCAAAAGAAACTCATCACTGTCCCTGGAGAAAAGGGAATCCCCACAAATGTCAAGTATGAAAAATGAAAACACATTGGACACTGTGAGAAATTGTTTATCCTGTTTAAAAAAAAAAATCTCTCTACAATAATAATAATAATCCATCAGTGATTGTGCTGTTTCAGCATTTCTGCTTCATCGGACTTTATATTTTTTGATGACCATTTGTCCAACTCCCTCTGACAGCTGACCTCAGCATGGAAATGGCCGACTGATTCTATGTAATGATTTCCAATGTGAATTTAGGAAAAACACGGGTTCCATCACAACTGCTTAAAGGTCCTATATTACACAAAATTAACTCCTGTGCACTTCAAATCATTTTAGAACATTGTTACCTTCTCAAAAACAGACCTGGAGTTGTGTTTTGTTTCATTCACTCGCGACTGAGTAATCCTTTATTATTAGTCTGTCTACATCTCCAAAGCTCAAAATGCTCTGTTCCACCTTGTGATGTCATGATTAAGAGATAATTTTTTAACTTTTTATCTTTAGTTCAGTAGCAATTGGCAGTTCCAGGGCTAAAATTACCCAAATGAATCTATAGTGAAAGGGTAAGAGTTTAAAAACACAGTGGAGGACTTCCTGTATTACCATTTGACATCAAAAGGTGGAACATGAGTCTTTTCTCAGCCTAAATATACAGGGTTTGTGAGTTAAACATGTGTGAAAGAAGCAAAACACAACTCCAGGTCTGTTTATGATGAGGAAATAACAGTATAACACAGATCAGAAAATAGTGTAATATGGACCCTTTAATAATGAAATATACATGTACGTATGTAACTATGTCACAAAAGAAAATATTTTGTAGATAATAAAAGCACTGTCACACAGAATTTGTAATAGTTATACTTTTAGCCTGGGTGTCCCACAAGGTTCTATACTAGCACCTGTGTAGTTTATATGTACTGATTTATATTATGAGAAACAGAACCTTATTGTAGTCTTGGTGTAACTCGGAGTAAAATCAAGTAGAGCTGTTCAGAAGAAATATTGGTGCCAAATATCAGCAAAATTTTCTATATTGGGTCGATACCAATATCTGTGGAAATCCTCTAATATCCCCGAATACTCAAGTCACAAAAAGTGCAATTTATACTGCCAATAAGTCTACTGTAGTTTAGTCTTAAAGGTGCATTATGTAACTTTTTGGTTGGGGGTCCATCACCTGTTTGTTTCTATGGAAATGTCATTGCTCTGCCTGGAATGTTCCACTGTCTATCAGCTCTGTCTTACATGTATTCAATTCCAGGTGGTTTTATAGCTCAAAAATACCTAAAAACACAGGCCTTCCAACTGTGAACGGGGTCGCCTCTCCACAGATATGACCTATAACATATCCATGAAGATAGAAAGGTGTAATATAATACTGTGAAACATTCCAAGCAAAGCAATATGGAGAAAAGCATTTGACGGACCCTTCACAATGCACCTTTAAAACAACTCATGTTGAAAAAGGGAAAAAAAACACTTTACGCTGTGTTTGGTTGTTTAAAATTGAAGAACACAAGTCAAACTCATCTTTCTTTCTTGGAGTGGCATGTTTTTCTTGCAAATGTGTCCCCTTTTTAACTTTTCGCTTGGCAGCCCCGTGTTATGGCCGACTACCCAAGTTAAGGAAACAAACTGAGTCTCCATTGACCGTGACATAAACAGCAGTCGGAGCAGAAGTCAAAGATGTAAACCAATATTTGTTCAACTCAATTCTCGTCTCAGCTGCTTTCCCATGCTCTTCTAACAGAGGCATCATGCATTTTTAACAGGCCAGAGAAACACACTCACTATTTGTAACAATATGCTGCAAACTTTCTGTGTACGCAGCTGAAACCAATTAAACACCGTTAAATATTGTAATTTGAACTCTTGCAATGATGAAATAATTTCTACGCCTCAAAAACCAAAGCTTGTCATATTAAAGATGCATTATGTAACTTCTCGATAGGGGGGTCCATCCATCACCTTCTTATTTTTATGGATATGTCATTACTCTGCCAAGAATGTTCCACAGTATGACATTAAACAGCTCTACCTTACATTTATTCAATTACAAGTGGTTTTATTGTTCAAAAATACCTATAAAAACAGGCATTCTGACGGTGAGCAGGGTCGCCTCTCCACAGATCTGACCTGTAACTTGGCCTGGTTTGGTGTCCAAGATGATAGAAAGGTTTAAAGCCACAAAGCAACAAAATCTCCATGGAGAAAAGCATTTGACGGACCCTCCATCAGAAAAGTTACACAATGCACCATTGAATCTACTGTAATATTGTAGCCACAGCTGCCCTGGGGTGGACTTGTGACGGAAATGTATTAATATATTATGTTGTGAAGAAAAGATTTGCGTCAGTCTGTCACTTTGCTTTGATACGTATGTAGTTTTGTAATTCTGGTATAAATACTAAGCTCAGATGCTCAGGGGAGAGGCTACATTAGATCCTCATTTGGTGTTGCGCATTTGTCACAATCTTAATTATCCATATAATTAAAAATCTAATCTTATTAAAAGGTCCTTTGTGAGCCATGTTATAATATTGTTACCTGGAGTTGTGTTTTGTTTCATTTACACATGTCTGAGCACTAGTCTAGTACTAGTATTAGTCTGTCTACATCTCCAAAGTTAAAAATGTTCTGTTCCACCTTGTGATATTATGAAGTGGTAGTTTTCAAGTTAACAGCTCCTTTTATCTTTTGTTTAATAGAGACTTGCAATTCCAGGGCTGAAATTATCCAAATGATTCTAGTGAAGGCTTCCTGTACGATTAGTTTTTTTCAGTATGAAAGAAGAACTCAGGGTTTGTGTGTTAAACATGTGTGAATGAAACAGAACACAAGGTCTGTGATGAGGAAACAACATTATAACACATCAGAAAATAGTGTAATATGGACCCTTTACCTTATGTAGCATATGATAAACTTCAGCATATTTTTATTTTGAACCAACTTGCCTGATCTTGGGAATTTGCATCAGTATATTATATTGTATAAGCCACATTTTCACATTTTGCAAATTTGAAGTACTTTTTGGGATGGGATGTTGCGCCCACTCAAACCTGTTGCACAACAACATAATTATCAACCTCAAAAACAAACAAACCTCAAACAAAACTGGTGGAATAACTTTGCCATGTTGTTTGTACTTATACCTAATTCAGTTAGTCACAAAAAAGAGACACCAGGCGTATAAAGTGCTTAGATTATCTTGTCAGTGGGTCTATACATAAATCTGTGGTTGCCATGGTTGTGGTTGGCTGCTCTTGTGGCTGACTGGCTGACAAACTGAGCAGTTTTTAAACTTTTTTTTTTTCTTTTTCTTTTTATGTTACATTTAAAACTTTACACAGTTCAAAGGGGGGGAGGTAAGGACTGTTAGGACTGTTCGATTATGTGATTTGAGCAGTTTGTTTTTCT
Source organism: Taenioides sp. WSHXM2023 (assembly GCA_029959045.1). Lineage (NCBI taxonomy): Eukaryota > Metazoa > Chordata > Actinopteri > Gobiiformes > Gobiidae > Taenioides > Taenioides sp. WSHXM2023. Next base: position 23,349,509 of record CM057103.1, read on the forward strand.
TGTATCCATGGCGATACAGCATGGAGCTATGCTAACCAGCTAGCTCTGAAATGCTACAGACTTTTTTCACGAATGCAAAGGGTTTTTCTACAGCAAATATGGCAGAAGACGTTCCAGATGGATGTCCTTCAACGACATGCAGAAGAGAGAGGCTTAGGAGAGGCTTTCCTGTTGTGTCTCCAGAGCTCATTTGGCTCCCCCTGGAGGTTACTGTGATGCTGCAGGACACAAAGGACACGCAGGTGGGGTACTTTTGTCCTGAGGGCTGTTACGCACCTCAAACTGCCCTGACACAGGATCTGATGACTCTACCCGTTTGAGCAGCATTGGGACTTTAGTTTGAGCCGTTTTTATTGTATATTACTGCTCAATGTCTTTAAATTTCCCCCTTGAGGACAAAGTGTGACTGTAAATGTTGATTGATTAACAAAATGATAATTACTTATAGTTTGATAACCCCATATGTTTAAAATAACAGCACTTTCTCTTCTCTCCCTGTCCCGTGTATCTGACTCCATACACTATTCAGATGGGCTCTGCCTGTGCCACTAAAGCCATGCACTGGTGATTTATTTATTAGGAATAACAAAAACCCTCTAAAGCCTGCACACTGTGACTGCTCCAGATAGGACACAATGAACCAGGCAATAAATCAAGCCTGCAATGAGAAAAGTTTGAGCGAGCAGCAGCAGAGCAGGGCCAGAGACGGGTGGATTTAGGTCCCATTATGGTGAAATTATCAGAAAAGACGTGATCCAATTGGGCGTCCAGTTTTAATAATGTGTGACTGTACTGGTGTAATGAAAACCAATAGCCAGAGTGGGGCTATGAGGGCAATTCATTTCTGTAAGCAGCCCGTCTGACCTTTACACCGGGTAATATAACACGACCAGACAGTGGGCGCTGGTACAAACTAATAATGTGGGTTTTGGTTTTGTCCAGTGAGGATTGCACAGTCTACCTGCTTATTTGCTTTTCCGTTTTTCGGAAATGTCATATAGGAATGTGAAAATAGCTCAACTAAATAATTATTTTCTGTTAGTGATTTTGTTAATAAATTTGCTATATTCATTTTATAGCGCTGATTTGTTTCAAGCCTGTCAGTGAGATTAAATAATGCAACTATATTTTGTTTTGTTTTTTATGCAAAAGCTATTTTTTAACCTCTCTATCTATGCCATAACATTCCTTCATCAAAAACATACCTGAAGAGGTTTTAGATGTCATCCATACATGTTTAAGTAATTTAATTATCTCTCCCAGACCCTATTCAGACCCTCCTTATGGTTAGCAGTAAGATTCTATGCAAAGCTCAGCACACAAGCCTGCGTCACCCCTGATCCCACACGACAATTCTCCATAAATACACAAAACATGATACAAAGGTACACAGTAACTCAACAAACCTGATGTGATTTGCAGTAGTTTCATTAGCGGGATGCACGCTTGTGTTGTGATGGTGCTCTGAAAGGAGAGTGATTTAGCACGAGCAAAGGGAGCAAAGGAAGGGGAGACGCAGTTGGTACGGGCATTTATTATATTACAGGTTTGTTTTTTGTGCTACATATACACTGTAAAGACCTTTTTTCCCCACCTTCTTTCATTCTTACTGTGATTGAGCTCTTGATCCACAACGGAAATTACTGCACAGTAGCTCACGTATCACAATATAAGAACAAAGGGCCTCATTCATGAACCTTTTCTTTAAAAAATGCTCATAGCTTCCACTTTAAGAAGATGCAGAGAAAACGTTCTTAAGATCGCAAATTCCTTCTTAAGTGAAAGTTGCAGCGAATTCACCAACACCCTAACCCTAACCCAGCGTTCAGGAGCAGATGATTTGCATAGGACCACTCCACAAAATTTGCAATATCCTGTATTGTATTGTATCCCTGATACACCCTACCACTGCAGAGTCATCAGTGAACTTCTGCAGTTGTCAGGACCTGGAGCTGTACTGGAAATCAGAGGTGTACAGAGTGAACAAAAACGGAGACAGGACTGTACCCTGGGGAGCTCCTACACTACTGACCATGGTACCAGATCCAGATGTGCGTGTGCCCAGTGAAGGAGCTAGATGGCAGCATTATTCACACAAACATGGGACTGATAAGCAAATTGTAGAGGGTCTAGGGAAGGGGCCACCAGGGGTCTGAGCTGAACCAGAACAAGTCTCTCAAACACTTTCATAACATGAGATGTCAAAGTAACTGGTCTGAAGTCCAGATGGAATAGGCTTCTTGGGCACTGGCACAATGCAGGAGGTCTTCCATAGCACCGGTATCCTTTCAAGCTTCAGACAGGCGGCATCTGCTGAGGGAGGAATGTAATCGAGAATGAAGAGGATAGAAGTAAATTCTCTTGTTAAATAATATGGATGCAATCCCAAAGTGAAAAGAATCCCGCCGCCCTTCTTCTTACCGCTAAGGAGAGTGTCTCCTTAGCCTTAGCCTGGCACAGATGCACTGTTGTCCGGGAAGTTCGCATGAAGCCAGGTCTCCATGAAGCACATGATACTGCTGACAGCATACTCCCTCTGGGTCCAAACAAGTGCACAAAGTTCGTCCATCTTATTTCTAAGTGACCTTACGTTTCCCATCAGGACTGACGGAGCTGCACACTTGAATTACCTTCACTCCAGCACGACATCCTCTGTGTGTCCTCCTCTGTAGTTCGACCGGAATGTCAGGCTCCAAAAGCTCCAAAAGCTCCAAAAGCACTGGGGACTTGGACTTTGACAGAAGATGCTCTCTAGAATACACAATAGGCCGACTCTTCTGCTGGGCACACATCCAAGAACAAAGAGGTCAGTCAAAAAGAAGAGGCCATACCGGCTTGTCAAAGCCTGATCCCATCAGATTTCAGAAGCTAAGCAGCGCTGGGCCTGGTTAGAACTTGGATGGGAGACTGCTGTGTCCTTAGGCAAGGCAGTTCACCCACATTGCCTAGTATGAAAGTGGTGTGTGCCTGAGTGATGGTGGTGGTCGGAGGGGCCGATGGCGCAGATTGGCAAGAAAAAAAGACAAAAAAACGCCCTAAAAAGTAGACAGATAAAGTAAAAGAAAAAAGAAAATCTTAAACAAGAATAACTTTACAGGAGCTACTGTGACCTGCTGCCACTGTCTCAGGGGCTCAGGACAGAATCCACAGCTCCACAGATTCCACAAGTCTTACTTAAAACGTGGCCTGGTGACTGGCTTTTCTCTGTGGAAATGTAAGTTTATAGCCATATGTGGAATATTCTAGGCACAGACAGCAATATTATCCCTGGAGACAAGCAGGTGGAGTTACATAATCCATCTGTGAAGTAGTTATCATATGTAAAAGTGAACAATATACATTTGAGAGCATGTACCCGTCTATCTTTAAACGCTTACATTAAAATTCATAAAGGATCTGAAAACCTGTGTGAAGGTTTTTGATGTGAATTAAAGGCCCGTCTTCAGCTCTCTGGTTTTTGGTATTTTCGGAGCATTTCCATATTCACTTTCTTGTCTTTTTGAGGTTTAGCCTGCAGCAGATTTTCTCTATCCTGACAGACAGCAGCGTGTGGCTCTGCAGACAGGTGTCCTCTCTCTCTCTCTCCACAAGGGTACAGCAGGGGGAGTGAGAAAATGCTAATGTGACAGTGATACAGCCAGGCAATGGTTTGACATGTGCTGAACCGCATTTCATTTACATTTTTATACGTTTTATAATTATTTTATAAGTTTAATCACTGTTGTTCATCAAACACTGTGTTGTATTAAAGGGCCCATATTAAGCTATTTTCTGATCTATGTTATAATGTTGTTTCCTCATCAAAAACAAACCTGGAGTTGTGTTTTGTTTTATTCTCACATGTTCAACACTCCGACACCCGTCATGGATGAACGAAGATGAACACAGGAGAAAAATACTTGACACACGTCGAGGGCGTCCGTTGTGATCTGTGCCTTTTCTGCTTCTTCTCCTTCTTCCAGATAATGACGTTGCTTCATCACTGGAGAATAGTCCCTGATCGACTGATGCGGCACGTCTGACACCAAAAGTTTTGCTTTTTCCAACTATGGCAATCAGTATAGTCACAGTCACTTTGTATTTCACTAATAGAGTCAGTACACAAAGTAAGGATGGGTAAGTTTAGGTTAAGGTTTTGAATACTCTCCAGGAAATGAATGCAAATCAATATCAACACTGAAACCCCAAACTGGATACAAAAGCCTCATCAAAGTAACACTTTTCCTGCCAAATTTCTATTGTCGCCACGTTATCTTTTCTTAAACTGCTTAGAAAAAAACTGAATGTTTGAGTAGAAACAGCCTAGTTTTTCCACCTTCTGTTACATAACTCCCTTAGGACTCTCTAAAAGTGTGTTTCCTCTCTTCAGGGCGCTACACGATGCCTGAATGTTAAATGACTTGCTTTAAGACTTGCTCAGTATTTAGTATAAACAAAACTGCATGCACATAAAACTACATACGCCTTCTGATTCTTCTATCCAAATGCAGGAAGGGGGATGGGGGAGTTTGGGATCTGGCAACACAGCTAGGCTCAGTTTGAATTGATTCCTCCCACAGTGTTTTCTATATAGAATTCAGCAGAGTATGTCCAAGTGCGATTGTGCAAGAGCAGCAATAAGAGACCAGGTCTGACATAGCGAATCAATAAGGATGCTACCTTCTTAATAAAGTGTACTGAGCAATGATGACAAGGCTATAGGTTAAATACAGTGAATGTACGGAACAGGTAAGTGCTTTGTAATGCCATTTGTAATAGTTGTAACGTTTTACTGTGTCATACGTCGTCACAGCAAATCGAACTGCAGTGTGATCATGCTACTAAATGGTATAGAGCTCAGGTTTAGGGATACACCATTCCAATACTTGTATCGGATATCGGCGCCCATACAGAACATTTTGCTGGATCGGATATCGGCTGCCAAATATTGGTTCAGTCAATATGTTGGTTGGTCGTATAAATCAGTGGGTTGACAGTAGCTCAGTTGGTACAGCATTTGTCCACTGATCCGAAGTTTGGTGGCTTGAATTCTGCTCTCGACATAAATATCATTGGTTGAGCAGTCAGATCCACTGGGTTGGTGGTGCGATTCCGGCTCCCACAGGTGAATGCTTAACCCACCTTGCCCCCCAGTGTCTGCGTACACTCATGTGTGAATGGGTGAGTGGTTTCTCGATGTAAAGTGCTTTGAGTGCCTTGAAGGTGGAAAAGAGCTGTATAAAAATGGGACCACTTACCATAAAACTATTTACCCAGAAACTCTCAGAATGTTTAAACTTGGATTTCGACCTATACAGAGTTGATCTGTAGTTGCTTGAGAGATAAAAACACATTTGGATCAGTTTTGTCTTATTTTATGTTTGTTTAAAGGAAATAAACACTGTTTTCAGTCTCTGCATTGTTGATATCGGATATCAGCAGATACTTAAAGCCATAGTGTCGGAATTGGTATCAGAACTGAAAAAGCTGGATTCTACTTAGGTTCGGGGTAGTGTTGTCACGATACTAACACTTCAAACTTGATTTTGATACAATTTTTTTTTTTTATATATTCCCATGTGTTCTTATATCTGTATAATCCCTCAGTGGTCCATGGGCGTTTACTAGTCTATGTGGTCTTATACTTTTAGGTTTAGTATCTGATTTTCGATACTTTTGACAATCCTAGTTTGGGGAAGCAATAAGTTAACCACACACTATAATTTAAGCAACACATCTATAGGGCTAAAATGAAAATACAAATGCTGCTGTAAGTTTTTTGAACATGTTTTGTATAATATATTTTCATTTTAGGCATCATAACAAATACACTGTGTAAATCTGTGCCAGAATAGAAGCCAACCACAGTGTTACATGTCTTTGCAGTACAGATATAGTACTGATCATACATTCACCATATGTAGCATGGCCATATGTGGATGTTGTATTTGCTGCATTATTCATACAGTCTGAGAGCAAATCACAGCACTGGAATAAAAAAGTAGCAGCTCGTAGACTCATTGATTGAATACACAGTCCATCCATATGAATCTACAAAAAAAAAAAAATACTGTATTGAACTGTTGTGGAATAGAGCATTTGTCTAATAATAATAATAATAATAATAATAATAATAATAATAATAATGATAATAATTGTCTGCTAAGGCTCACCACTATAAAAAATAACTCAAGGACAGTATGAAAACTCAAAAAAAACAAGACGAGAAGATTCTAACTAATTTTAAATGGGCGGCGGTAGCTCAGTTGGTAGAGTTTGTCCACTGATCCGAAGGTTAGCGGTTCAAATCCCGCTCTTGGTTCCAGCTCCCACAGATGAATGCTGTCGTTGTGTTTTTGGGCAAGACAGTAGTGCCTGCGTACACTGGTGTATGAATGTGTGTGTGAATGGGTGAGTGGTTCCTTGTTGTAAAGTGCTTCGAGTGCCTTGAAGATGGAAAAGCGCTGCATAAAAATGTGACTATTTACCATTTTACCAAGGGCCCATGTTGCGCTATTTTCTGATTTATGCTGTTGTTTCCTCATCACAAACAGACCTGGAGTTGTATTTTGTTTCATTCACACAGAAACTCTGCATATTTAGGCTGAGTTGCACTCTGTTCCACCTTGTGATGTCACGTGATAATACAGGAAGTGCACCACTGTGTTTTTAAACTCCATACACCTTCTCTATAATAATGTGGATGACTTCAGTCCTGGAATTGCAAAACCTTCTGAACTAAAGGTAGAAGGAGCTGTTAACTTGAAAACTTCCACTTCATGACATCACAAGGTGGAATGGAGCATTTTGAGCTTTGGAGATGTAGTAGACTAATAATAAAGGGTTACTCGAACATGTGTGAATGAAACAAAACACAACTCCTGGTGTGTTTTTGATGAGGTAACAACATTATAACATGACTTAAAACTCACAGGAGTAAATTTTCCATAATATATGACATCTAATGTGTAAACTGTGGAATTCAGTATCCAATTTAGAACTCACAATTTTGTATGTTATTTAATATTTTAGCATAAAAACAGGTCATCTTGACTTTAATTAAGTTGAATCTGAATAGGTTGTTTAATCTACATTTTGCTGCTGTGCTCAGAGCCTATAGGAGGAAACACACACCAGGACAGATACACTTGCAGAGGAATAAGAAAAGCATGTTGTATTGTGTGTAATGAAAAATGTCAGTCAGAGCTACAACTGTTCTGCTTCATAAAACACAGAGGAGGATCAGCCTGAGTGATGCTGCCTCTGTTGGACAAATGTTGTATTTGCTTACACAACATTTGGCATTTCAGTGGAATTAATTCTGAATGGCTGATATTAGAGTCTGTTTCTGCCGGGCTCAGTATTCATAGTGTGAATCATTTAAAGGGCTGTGAATGAAACAAAACACAACTCCAGGTATGTTTTTGAGGAGGTAACAGCCTAACACTCACAAGAGTCCATTTTGTGTGATACAGGATCTTAAAATTTAGCAGTATTATATAAAGAAAGAAGTGCATGCTGTATAGTGGTGCTTACTTCCTGAAGGTGGGTATTGATCCGTGCAGGGAGCGGCCCGGGGAGGTGCCTGAGCCGTGGCTGGACAGGAGGCTGTCTGTCTCAAAGGTGAAGACCCCGTCTCTATCGTCAGGGACCTCCAGGAACTCCCCCTCGCTCCAGGAGCCCACGGTGCCCTCCATGGGCTGGTACCGGATCTCCACCGTCACACTGGTCTGAAACACACACAGGCTGTTCTCAGAGTGCTGTTCAAAACATTCAAAGTCTGTCTGTATTTGACATGGCAGTGGCACCAAAGATACTTGAGTAATCAACAAAAAATGCACCTACAGTCTACAGTATGTATTTGTCTTCAAATATTAATTTGTTATATGGCCTCCATGTTTGTTCACAAGGAGAGCAATTACACTGGACTCAAGGTTGTGTGTATTTCATTAACATGACACAGGTTGGAAACCTTTTTCAAAATGCATTAATGTACTGCTTCATAAATTAAAAAAAAAAAAAAAAGGGAAAAGAATGTTAACTTTAACACTGAAACAACAAATCAGATTATTTGAAACAAATTAATTATTTAAATAATTAGCAACACATTTAGTAACATTTAGGTTTTTGAAAATGTTTTTCATGAAAAACCCAAAAAGAGCATACAAGAGCATCTATTGACTAATCAATTAAAAAAAAAAAGTCAGAGTGATTGGCTAATTAATCGTTAGTTGCAGCTTTAAATGTCTTGTGTGGGGTTGTCGACAAGAATGCAGATTTTTCAGTTCCAATACTAGAGTTTTAAATATCTGCTGACACCCAATATCCACCGATACCAGTGCACAGACTGAAAATAGCATCATATGCATCCTTGAAACAAAAATAAAATAAGACCACACTGATCTAAATGTGTTATAGAACTGCTATTTATCCCTGGAGTAACCACAGAACAACTTTGTTTAAATTAAAGTTCAAACATTCGGGGACTTTCTGGACCGACTATGACCAGTAAATAGTTTTATAACATCAATTTATATGTCCAAACTGGATATCGGCTGAACCAATATTTGGAAGTCGTTATCCGACACAGCATTATTGGCCCTGATATTCGATACCAGTATCAGATCAGTGCATCCCTATTTGTCGGCATTTGTTGTGCCTTTTATTTATTTTAAAAGACATTTACTTATCATTTAGTTTTCAACATTGAATTTTCCTCAGCAAAAATTATTTATTAATGAAAAATACAAAATGAATACTCTGTACTTTATATAAGTGATTGGCCGGTACCTTTATGGGTTTGTGAGGAGTTATGGGGAATCCAATAGTTAAATCATCAAGTTTAAGAGACATTTCCAATAACCCCTGCAGTGTCTTTGAATACTCATTTAATCGTGTTTAGAAAAAATTCTCATCTCCACAGGCTCATAACTATAAATCATGTCTGTTTTCAAGCTGCTGGGGGACTTCAGCTCATCAGCGGTCATTACACTGCCCGGGCCGAGGAGCTGTAGTTTGTCTTTGAAGTCTTCTGGGATGCTGAATTTGGACAAACCTGGCACCCCTGATATTACCTTGATCTTTATTACAGAGCAGGCTATTTATTTCTCTGACAGAGATGGATGCATTGCATATATGCCCTGAGCTTTACAGGCCCACTGACAATATGAGAATCACACTTGGATTTGATGAGCTGGAAATGTTATTGAAGAAACAAATCTGTGTCTACTCGAAGAAGAGAATAAAGATGTCCTTTTAAAAGCTTTTTCCATTCATGGCAAAAGGAGAAATTAAATTTGTCGACTGGACAAAGTTTATTTGGTCGAATACGTTTCGCAGCTCATCCAAGCTGCTTCTTCAGTTCTGGTCAGACGCTGGTGGACACTGCTTTATATCTGCCTGAAGGGGGCGCTAACTACAATGAAATTACTCTGAGACTACCACACCTATTTGTTTACAGTTTCTGTTAGTTAGCTCGGCCTGTTGAATATGCAGTGAGTGTGGGGTCTTGTTAGCAGAACCATTCAGGGCCGTGATGGGTGTTTTTCACACCTCTGGACCTGACCTGGCTGCCCTATTGTTTTCTCTGTTTGTTTTGATTTAGGTTTGAGGATAGAGTTATAAATGGGAGACAGATGATGTCTGAGACCTCCATTTCTGTTCAAGGAAGGCTTCTCTTTCTTGACAAAAATAGCCTCTTTAACTCCCCTCTCAAACCAGTTCTTTTCTCTGGCCAAGATCTGGACCTCGCTGTCCTCAAAGGAGTGGCCTGTGGCTTTTAGGTGGAGATGTACGGCAGACTGAGGTCCTTTTAGGTGGAGATGTACGGCAGACTGAGGTCCTTTTAGGTGGAGATGTACGGCAGACTGAGGTCCTTTTAGGTGGAGATGTACGGCAGACTGAGGTCCTTTTAGGTGGAGATGTACGGCAGACTGAGGTCCTTTTAGGTAGAGATGTACGGCAGACTGAGGTCCTTTTAGGTGGAGATGTACGGCAGACTGAGGTCCTTTTAGGTTGAGATGTACGGCAGACTGAGGTCCGTGTTGCTCTCTCGTCTGTGTTGGTACATCCTCTTGTGCAGTGGCTGTTTTGTTTCTCCAATGTAGCGTTCACTGCAGTCTTCACTACACTGAATGGAGTAGACCACATTGCACATTGCTGCGAAACGTATTCGACCAAATAAACTTTTGTCCAGTTGACAAATTGAATTTCTCCTTTTGCCATGAACTCTACCTGGACAACTGAGGGATTCTACACACTTTTTCCATTCAGCCGAAGTCCTTGACAACTTTATCTTTCCTTGAAACTAGGTGAAGACTATTTAAAGTGCATGTGTCAGGACTTGAACTAGCAACCGCTGTTTTCCAAAGCTTGTGGTGCATGTACTATACTACCGCGGGCATAGAAGAGTCTGGAGACCTGGAGCTGTTGGTTTCTCTGTTCACACTGTTAAGTTTCACTTGCGTCAGATGTGAAGAACATGGCATGCTGGGTAATAACGATCTGTTGTACCCCTGCAGTCAGCGTACCAGCCCTACACCCTCAGAGCTGAGAGCTGACTGACCTTTGACATGAACATAAAGCAGCAAATCACATAGTGACTTTGGTGATTGATTTGGTGAGAACTGCTCCTTTCTTTCATATATCTGCTCAAATCAGTTAAGAAGTTAAACAGTTTAAAGGGTAAATACAATAGTAAAAATGTCACTGATACAATATTGAGTTTATTTTAATGAATAGTCACAAAAGTATCTATTTTTAATCTATTTTTGTTACTCAGTTATATTATATTGTGATGTTTGAGCTACTGTATCCAAATAATTTCCCTTGTGGACCAATAAAGTTTGTCTAAGTCTAAATCTAAGTAGTAAAAACCACAAAAAATGTTGAAGTGTGAAGTTTCTGAGCTTTTAAATACCTAAGGGTCATATTACTTAATCTGGAAAAAAAGTGGCTTCAATACATGGTTGAAAGGGGTATCAAATCTAAATGAAGGTATCAAAGAGTAACACAAACGTATTTCCTGTCATTAGGTGCATATTTTACGTGTCTGCAGAGCCTCCACAGTCTGTGTTTAACCTGCTATGAGCGTTAGCATTAGCCACAGACGTCAACAGCGACTCACATCTACGAGTCCTCATTCAGAAAAATACAGTGATACTGGATCTGGGATTTGGTCTGAGTACTTGCTGATACAGATACCTGAAAAATATGTGGTATCAGAGCTTTTTCAGATACCAGTATGAGTATCGGAGCAACCCTAATTTACTATTTACAAACCCACATAACGACATAGAGGTTGAGCCATCCCTTTTCTCTCCTCTCTCCACATCTCCCCGCTCTCCTCTTCCTTTTGTCTGCTTGTATCTTTGTTCTCCATCTTACCACATCATTGTACTGCTCTCCTGTTCACTGTACGGTTTGAAGTGCTCATGAAAGAACCATGACATATGTTGTGGATGTGCGCGCCCTAAAGCTGTCTCCTACTGCGTCTACCCCTCCTCCTCCTCTTCCTCACCATCATCTGTGGATTATCGTATCAGCAAAACCCCGTAATGCGCTCTGCCCCCCGGGGCTCTCTCCCTAGCTTTGGCCCGTCTTCCATTTTAACGAACTGTCTTCATATCTTCACAAATTCACTTTTAAACTCTCCAACGCGTACGCAACACCGCAACTGTTAGATAGATAATACTTAAATGTAATGTGGTGTGCTTTGTGTGCGATCCTATAGGAGGCGCCGCTTGCTGTGTAGGATCGTAAAGGCGTTGCGTTTTATGGTTACGGAGATGTCGGTAACTTGATGGATGGAGCTATTAAGTCCCTGTATTTGCCGGCGAATGGAGTGCTAGCGAAAGCCATGCTAGCACAATCCATATGTTTTGCATCGTGCTAAGGAGTCCCGACAGTGAATTTTATAAAGCTTATGTCATTTTAACATGTCTGTGATGTATTCTAGCTTTGCATAATTCATAGTGGAATCCAAGAATGTCTTTCCAAGGATAAAATTAGCATCCGCCTTCAGTCTTTTCTGGTTGAATTATTTAAAAATCTAAAGTTGTGTAAAGTAAAAGGGCCCATATTACGCTATTTTTGAACTGTTATAATGTTGTTTCTTCATCACAAACAGACCTGGAGTTGTGTTTTGTTTCATTCACACGTGTTTAACTCACAGGCCGAGTTCTTCTCTCAAACAGAAAACACTCTGTGCCAACTTGTGATGTCACGTGGTAATACAGGAAGTGCTCCATTGTGTTTTCAAACTCCACACACCTTCATCAGAATCATTTGGATGATTTCAGCCCTGGAATTGCCAATTTCTACTGAATTGAAGGTAAAATGTAGCTGTTTACTTGAAAACTACCGCTTTGTGACATCACAACGTGGAACAGAGCATTTTGAGGTTTAGAGATGCAGACAGCCTAATAATCCAGCGTTACTCAAACGTGTGAATGAAACAAACAGTGATAGAATGCAGCAAAGTAAAAGTAGTAGTAGTACTTTTACTTCACTACATTTTACCTGTACTTTCTACTCGACTACAAACTGGACTGAAAAGTAAAAGCATTTTGTTATTATTGTTATTATTCCATTGATTTAGCTGCTATGTAGCTACAACATCTCACATTTAAACTGTCAGTATCAGTAAACGTTATATGTAAAGGGCTTTATAATAGTTTATTTTTCACAAACATCTCCAAGGACGTGTTTGGATGGGACCTGATTTTTTTATGCAACGACAGTTCAGTTCTGTCTATAAAAGAAGTTTTAGAAAATACTCCTAAGTAGAAAACAGGTAAGAAGAATATGTGCTATGCCAAGGGTTTGTGAGAGCCTGAAAATTGTGAAACAGATTTGTGTCATTTTAATTACGTTACATAACTCACCTTTATAGAAGTATTGTTGTCATCTATCAGTGTATCTGTGAGCTGTAGATGTCCCTCATGGGCCACTTTCTGAAGCACCATGCTGAAGGTCCCCACCAGTCTGCAGCAAACGAGACAAAAACAAAACAAAAAAACTATTCAGTTCAGCTCATTTATTTGAGCAACAAGACATATTATTGTACATATTGTGTGCAGTAGAACAATTATGCTCAAAAAGGAGCTGAATGCTACTGCCAATACAATTGTTTTACCATTCACACACCATTAGTTCCTTTGCAGTAATTGCCTACATACATTTCTACTACTTTTCATTTTGTTTGACACATTTTAACAGATTCATGGTTTAATTTTATTTTATTTTATCTTGTTTATCAATTTATCCTCCTTCTGCATATTTTGTATACATGTTATTTTTGTACAGTTGTTCAAAGCGGTAAATATTTAAGCAACTTTTTAACTGTAATGTTGTTTATTATAATTATGGTTAAGATAAAACAGATTTCTTTCCATGTATTTCAGCTGAATGTGTCTTACCCCAGTACACTTATATTGTATAACCAGCTCTTCAAAATAACTCCCCTGCGTGTTGTCCCGCATCTAAATTATGAAGCGTTTTATTGTCCGGCAATCAGGAAGTGCTTTGTTAGCATGCTAGTTGTCGATAGCTTTACTGTGACGAAAAAAGTGAATTCTGAAAGTTGTGAACGCGCTTATAAAATCATCATGGTGAATAATTTGGACGCTCAGAATGCATAAGTTAAGTGAGGAATGACGCTGGACCACTGCAAACTTTTTAAAGACGTGTTTAACACACAAACAACAAACTCTGTTCCACCTTGTGATGTCATGTGGTGATACAGGAAGTGCTCTAATGTGTGTGGGTTTGTTTTTTTTAAACTCCATTCACCTAGAATCATTTAGATCATTTCAGCCCTGCATTTCCAATCTCTACTGAACTAAACGTAAAAGGCAGCTGTTAACACGAAAACTACCACTTCATGACATCACAAGGTGGAACAGAGCATTTTGAGCTTTGGAGATTTGGACAGACTAATAATGCAGGATTACTCAAACATGTGTGAATGAAACAAAACACAACTCCAGGTGTGTTTTTTGAGACGATAACAACATTAAAACGTGGCTTGAAGCTCAAAAGAGTCAAGTTTGTGTAATACAGTATGCCTATAAAATGAACTAAAACAAACAATTTTTCAAGTTTTTAAGACACAAATAAATGGTACACTTTCTATAATCATGTCATTCACACAGTGCACTTTGTCCAAAATGTCTGTATTGACTCAACACATCTATACTTTGCCAGCTTCCTTGTGGAAAGCCCATTGACTGAACAAAAACAGCGCAGCTCTGGTTCGTACTGGTTAGCATGCAGGTGTGTCGGTAATGCAGACCTGAGACGTTTGAAATTGAAAGAGGCCCGTGTCAATCAATCACGCTAAAGCTAATGGCATCCTTTCAACAGTTTCTCTCTCTCATCACAGAGTTTTTTTTCTCTTTTGTAGCGAGCACCAAGGACGAAGCAAATACAGCGTGAATAGTGGGCTGCTTTTGTTTTCTCACAAGGACAAAGAAGAGCAAATACTGATAGATTTTGGTAGAAAACAGTGTCTTAATCAATGTTGGGATGATGTGTTTAAGATACTGATCAGAAACAGACCTGGAGTTGTGTTCTTTCAACACTCTGTTCCACCTTGTGATGTCATGTGGTAATACAGGAAGTGCTCTGTGTTTTTAAACTTCATAAAACTTCGGTAGAATCATTTGGTTCATAGGCTTTGTGCACAATAGCGCCTGGCGACCTCACTGTTAGCGTCACTACTTCCCGTCCAAGTTCATTTCTTTGGGTTTTTGCTGAGTCGCGCTAAAATGAATAAATATTTAAAGATAAAGGAGTGAACAGGGAGCTGTGGGTTAAAAAGTACACAAATAAAATTAATGCTTCAGTGGTGTAGGGTGACCAGATGTCCATATTTACCCGGGACAGTCCCAGTTTTGAGCCCTGTGTCCCCTGTCCCAGCAGATTTATACAAAATCAGTGATTTGTCCCAGTTTTATACAAGAAATGTCCCAGGTGTCCCTATTTTTGACCAATGTGATCTAAACCAGGACTAAACTAAGCCTAAATCAGGACTACATCAGGTCTAAACCAGGATTACAACAGGACTATCACAATGTTTGACTAATCTGACCCTGCCAACAGTAAAGAGGAGCATAAATTGTCATTTTGTTTAGCCAAAATACAGAAAACCGTGTTTGCTAATGACCATAAAGCAAAAAAATGCAGCAACAGAAGTCCCTCTGATTATGACTGACATGAGAATCCAAAATGTAGACAGAAATAAAGGGTTACTCAAACATGTGTGACTGAAACAAAACAACTCCAGGCTTTAGGTTTAATGATGTAACCATATTCTAACATGTCTTAAACCTCTCAAGAGTCAATTTTGAGTGATATAGGAACTTTAACATGTATTTTGCATTCACAGGTCAGAACTGAACCTTTCTTGAATAGTTTTAGAATGATCTTGAGCTGTTTCAGAAGAACTATATGTCCACATGGGAATATAAAAGAAAGTACTATGATTTACTGTGGAAAATCACGTTCTGTTGTCTAAATAAAGCTGGACCAAGGCACAGTTGGGGAGTTTGCTTTGGGTTTGGGTTTGTGTTGTCACCGTAAAAACTTGCCATCTTTTTATTTTTGCCTAGTTCCAAATAGCGGGACAACACATTAAAACGCAAATACTGTTATTGTTCCGCTGGGCTGACTCTGCAGAGACCAACCACAGCTCCAAACCACGCTCACTGCAACAATTAGCTCTGTTGAATAATTCACATTGTTTCCACTAAAACTGTGCTCCACCATCTATCCACCTCCACCAACTGCAATACAAAGAAGCACCACATGTCCTTAGCAATGTTATAGACCGTTCATCTTTTTATGGTGTACGAGGCAGAAGCCAGTTTTCTGTTTTCATTGGTTTCAACTAGTTTTTTTGTTGGTGACATTTTGACACGTCATCTTTCAAGATATAATATACAGGAATAAGAATTACCCCAGTATCATAGTCCGTACTCCATACACTTTCACTAGAATGAATTGTATAGAATAAATCTCAACTCTGGAATTTCACATCTCTACTAAACAACTTGAAAACTACCACTACATGACATTACAAGGTGGAGCAGAGCATTTTGAGCTTTGGAGATGTACAAACACAACTCCAGGTCTGTTTTTGCAGATGTAACAACGCTCTAATTGGCTTAAAGTTGACAAAAATCAATTTTGCATAACCTTTAAGGATCGGTCAAGATTTCAAGAGACAAAATTACCCCAACATTGTGCATACATGTCAAAAAGATGTAAAATACTAGAAAAAAATACAATTGGCTTCAACAAAACAGAGGTTAAGTACTGGTGATTTACACTTGAAACTGTGCTACGACGACAAAAATACTAAATATAATAAATAAAAACATTTTGAAGCCGAAATTATGACCTGGAATGCACGGTCTACTTACGTCAATATCTCATTTTGTCTCATTCTCAAGGACCCAGTCTTGTTTTATGTCTCTCTTGTGAGAATTGTGTCTAATAAATCCCATCCCTAAATCAGTTTTAAACCAGGCTCCAGTTCACAGTACACTGTTTAACCCGGAGGCATTCACATTTGGGAGCTGCATGAAAAACTCTGCTTACTGTGACAATATTCTACAACATGTTAGAGGTCTGAAATACCCGGTTAGCATTTTTTATAAGACCCCCATGGACACAGGATAACTACATAACTGCATAGTACTTTTTTACAACCCTAGAACAGATACTAATCGATACCAAAACTAGTATCAACACTAGATACTAAAAAAGTCACATTAACAGGACGGAAATGAACCCCACGGCAAAATTTTTAACATCGTATCATGGGATTTTAACCAACTAAAAAGTGCAGCATGTGCAGTTCAAGGGACACAAGGAAGGGACTGCTGGAATTTGTGAAATGAGCCGTTTTTCCTGTATCCATGGAGACCGTGCTACGGGCTTTTTACAACATATGTGTAACTTGGTTTGATTTGGTCTCCATGAAGATAGAAATGTTTAATCCCATACTGTGAAACATTTCAGACAAAGCAAAAACATCTCCATGGAAGAAAACATTTGATGGACCCTCCACCAGAAAAGTTACACAATGCATCTTTATAAATGGAAATAAGTGCATAATAAATGGCAAATACTTAAAGCCACCAAAGTATCAATATCAGTATCAGAAAAAGCTGGATCGGTGCATCAGAAGAGCTTTTGCCACGCCCCCTTTTTAGTTGACTAACCGATCAGCAGGACATGTCTAAAGTCAACACATTTTTATTTTTATTTTTGTCAGCTACAGCGCTAATATGAGCCCTGGGAGGAATACTATCAAAGAGCAAACAAGGAAATAAGATCAATACACCAACAAGCACACACTCACACACTCACAATTACTCATGCCTCTATCTCTCTGAAGACATTCCAAGCTACACAATGGCCTTCAGAGTTAACCTTGTAGCCACTCACCCCTTCTCCTAATGGCCTTCCTCACCCCGTTTGGCCCACGCTCCCATTAGCGTGAGTGTTAGCGCGCTCCGTGTAGCACACAGGGCCACAGATCCACAGGGGAACGGATAATAATGACAGCAGCTCAACAGCACCGTGAAATCCGTGTTAAGATGAAGGGTTTAGGACTCTACGCTCCTTCATTTGAAAGTGTTGAAATGTTTCTAGCTTGAGGTTGTCAGAAGTCCAAAATCAGATACTAATGAATGTTAAAACTAGTATTGAAACTAGATATTCATATGAGCAGATGATACTAAAAGAAGTCACATTCACAGGACAGAAATGAACCTTTCCTGAATCGTTTTAGAATGATCTTGAGCTGTATCAGAACAAGTATAAGAGCACATAGACCAGTATATGCCCATGGACCACTGTGGAACCTACAGGACCACTGAGGGAGTACACAGATATAAGATCACTTGGGAATATGAAAGAAAGTATGATTTAATTTTGAAAAACTCATTCTACTGTCTACTGTTTTTTATTATCATCATGGTAGAATCAGTACTGAGTATTGAGTTTATAGTATTGAAATCCAATTTGCATTTTCAGTATCATGAAAATGTTAAGAAGCAATGCTGGCAATTGCAGCTTTTTCATGTTGCCTTATAATTACGGTCAATAAAAGATTGAAAAGAAAAAAAAATATTTTTTTAAACATTCAATGCTGCAGGGGCATTCTGAGCAGTCCTTGACTGTAGCACTCTGCTTGTTGAGCCAAGTTCACAGTCAGAACTACAGGAGGTTAACCCCGGGCTCAGACGGCACACGGTGCAGCTCTGGTCCTGTGGTCCAAGTATTTGGTTTGGTTAAAAGTAACAGAGGAGCTCAGAGCACAGGCCGTGCGGTCCAGTGGTGCTGCACGTCGCCGCGACTGCAGCATTTTTGTTTTATAAATGAATAGTTTGGTGTGAACACGTGGCCTCTGTGCAGCCTTCAAAGGCGGTGACACAAACAGCACACAGAGCTCCAGTCACAGCAGATCAGTCCCACAGTCTGCTGTACCAGGACTGGGAGCAGTCTGAACCCGGGGTAATTAAGTAGTAATTAATTAAGTAGTAATTAAGTTGATGGAGAGACAAAAAGGCTTTACACAAATGGGCATGCTAACCTGCTAGCTGCCGCCGTGTTCCAGTGAGCATGGGGGCGCTTCTGGCTCCGTCAACTCTGACTCCAGTTCAGTTTGTATTGTAAAAACATCATCCCTCTCTCTGTAACTGCCTCTGTCAGGCTCCATTTTGGTCTTAAAATGTTCATACTAAAATGCTCTACATGATCCTACATGGTGTTTTTATTTCTCTGTTTTGTCCATAAATAAATTCCTTTTCCTAATATGGAATTGGCTCCAAATTCACTCCTATAACTGCTAGCCTCAATGAGCTTCATTTGGCTAGAGCTGTCACATTATGATCATAAAGAAATCATGCCTAAATGAGCAGAGAATTATGAGAATACATTTTGTTTTATTTGTGTTGACGGGATCAATAGGGAGTATAGTAGTATTGATAAATCCTTAACACTGAACATCCCTAGACAGACATTAACAGAGCAGAGTGCACTCGGGGGAGAGGTGGGTACTCAACCTGTTAATGTGCTTAGGCTCAACCACTACACCACCTGTCGCCGCATTCTGCTCGCTGATGGTCCACAAGTAAATTCCCTTTTCATATTTAGAGTTTGAAGCAGATCTATTATGTACAATCTTTTCAGAGCTTTTAATCATGTTATAGCAGATTCCTTCTCACCGACCCTCTGAAGTTGTGTTTAGAGACATTCGTGCATGTTTGAGTTCATCTTTATTCTCCTGTGTCCAAGACGTCATTGCCAATCTACCCCGTTTTCACCACCGGCACACGCTTATTTTCTTAAGCAGTGATACGTGTAGGATTCAGCAGTGTTGCATAATCATTTTGGTACAGATAAAAAATGTATATACTGTATTTTTTCTAATATATCTTTATTAAGGGTCCTATATTACGCAAAATTGACTTGTGAGCTTTTGGCCATGTTAGAATGTCACCTCCTCAAAAACAGACCTGGATTTGTGTTTTGTTTCCTTTACACATGTTTGAGTAATCCTTTACTTTTAGTCTGTCTACATCTCCAAAGCTCAAAATACTCTGTTCCACCTTGTGATGTCATGAAGCGGTTGTTCTGAAGTTAACAGCTACATTTTACCTTTTGTTTAGTAGAGACTGAGAATTCCAAGGCTGAAATCATCCAAATGATTCTAGCGAAGGTTTTAATCTAAACAAGAAAACTGCACAAAACACCATGAATAATAAATTCCAGTGTGCTTTTTATCGTACAGATTGCACCATAAAAGCTTCTCATCTCTTCTGTCTCCAGCCCTGGACCCTGTGACGGTGAGTGGGATTTCCACAGATAAGCAATGCTACAGCCGTCAGCACTATTCCTGTATGCCATAATAAAGTGTGTTTGAAGCAGCAGGACTTCACTCGATTTCAGAAAAGCCTGAAATCAAAAGTATTTCTGGTCCTGGAGGAGCTTTGAATGTCTTTGTGGAGATGTGACGTTCCCAGTTGACGTTCCCAACTGGGAAGGTGCTTGACGTTCCCAGCCAAGCACCTTTGAAATATTCCTGGTTAAAACTTTCTAAAAAGGACCAAGAACCATTTAGAACTACATTTAGCCCGCTTACAGAATGCATGTTAGTCTGTCTACATCTCCAAAGCTCAAAATGCTCCGTTCCACCTCGTGATGTCATCGAATATATACAGACATCAGGTATGTTTGTGATGACGAAACAACAGTATAACAGATCAGAGAATAGTGTAATATGGGCCCTTTATTCTACATAATTTTGGACCTTCACAATGTTTAAAACGGTCAATATTATAGACTTTGCAGGTCACCTCCATGTGCCATTGTCCAGTGAGTCTGCACGAGTGAATTATTGAGCAGAGCTGGGCCTATCAGGTTCAGCCTCACTTTTAACACTTGTAAAGGTGCCATTTATTATTGATCGATCCACCAACAATTTACTTTCATCTGCTGCATAATGTACCTCTGCACAGCACCACCCGCACCCATCCACCTTCACTCCCCCACAGAGATCACCTCACACCAAGGCCAAACTGAATCCTTTACTGAGCTCCTGGTTTGATCCTGGGCGGTTCTGATCTGTTAGTCCTTCTTTATCCTAGTTTAGTCCTTGTGATTTTTTTTTTTTTTTTTTTTTTGCTGCTTCCTCCTGGTTGAGTTTTTCTTCAGACCTTGTGTAGTTCTAGGTTCAGACCTGGTATCTCCTGGTGTAGTCCTGGATTGTTTTAATCCTTGGGTACTAGGGTTATAGTTTATTCAGTTGCAGTTTAATGTACTGCGTTCAGCATTTTTCTGACTACACAACTGCCCTGGTTTAGTCCTGGTTTAGTCCTTCTCTAGACCAGATTTAGTTTCATGTTTAGTCCTTGTTAGTCCAAATTTCAATGTGCTTTTTGTTACGGGGGTCCTGATCCGACACTGGTATCGTATCGTTTGCCAATTTATGCATTTTTGGACTTTCGACTGTATCGAGTATCAGATTTAGTATCGAGATCAGATTTAGTGAATCAATTGTGACTGCTCACCGCTGGAGCTAAATTTCCCATTCATTTTTAAAGGGATAATCAGACCTCTAATTTTATTTCTGAAACGTAGACCATTTTGGAGAATCTTGTGTTAAATGTATTTTTTGGACTTAAAACAATATATTAATATCAGAATTTTTTTTACAATTCTATGGTAAAAAATTTACCGGAGTGAGCGGCCACTGTTGAGCTCCACAGATCAGACCAAATAGTGTCAGGAGGATGTAAAGCTGATAAAAACGTTATTAATGACAGAGACAGTTTTTGTTTTACCTCTGCAATGTCTTCAGACACAGAGCCTTAAGAGTGAAAAACAAACTTTGGGCAAATCAGGCAGTGGACTTGTTTGACCGTATTAAACATCATGTGCTCTGGGGCCGGCTTCTGCTTGTCCTTATGTTAAAAAAAAACACTGCCTTTAGAAACAAGGCTAAAATATCACCAAATTTTGAAGTACAATATATTGCCACGGAGAAATATTGTAATCAACAATTTTACTGAAACTACTTTATGCACAGAAATTGAACAAACGATAAATATTGAGCCCAAACTATATTGTTCCAGCTTTCATATACTGAATGTTAAGTCATTATCGTGACAGGCCTAGTCACTGCTGAACTGTGGAGCTGTTTTGAACAATATAACAAATTAATAGGATTTGTTTTATTCTGGGGCTAAATTCAGCATTGCATTCTTAATTATTTATAAAGGCACAAGCTAAATTCTTTGTATCCATACTAACACCTCATAACAGCTGCACTATAGAACTTGAGACCCACCCATGTGAGCAGAAATGAGCGAACATTATTACAAAGCAACGTTATGGGCTACGTTCTACAAACATCGGACTCATACACATTACAGTCTTTGAGTTCACGTCCTGATCAGATAACTGGCCTTCAGATGTACCAGGGAGATAAAGCTGTATTGAAATGCAAGTACAAAACAGACACAAGGACAGTCAGCTCCAATTCTCTCTATCATCAGTCTGAAAAGTGGAATCCAAGTGTAAAAAATACGGAAAATACAACCTGTGCAGATTGCAAACTGAAGGGCTTAAGCTAAGACCTGCTTTTCATTCAGTATTGATCGCCAGATAAAGTAAGTTGAGTCGGAACTACTTATATAATATGAGAAGTTACCGTGGTTGTTCAAAGTATCGAAAATTAGATACTAATCGATACCAAAACTAGTATCTGGATATTCATTTGAGCAGGTATCAGTACTAAAAAAAAGTCACATTCACCAGACAGAAATGAACCTTTAGAAGTTTTAGAATGATCTGGAGCTGGATCAGAACAAGTATAAGCACATAAGCACATGGGAATATAAAAGAAAGTACTACAATTTAATGCTGAAAATCACATTCTATTGTCTAAATAAAGAGGGTTTTTTAGTATCATTGTGGTATCATAATCAGTATCGGGTCTATTCTGTAGTAACACTAGTTCACACTGATAAAGCGGTCGAAACAACTTGTATAATATGAGAAGTTATTAGAACTAGGGATCCAGCTTTTTCTGTTTCGATAACCGACATCACACAATATTAGGGCAGAGACTGAAACTATAACTTATGTCCTTTAAACACAACAAATATACAAATAAGTTTTATAACTGTTATTTATAATTTGCAGGTCCTATATTAAGTAAAATTGACTCTTGTGAGCTTTGAGTCATGTTATAATGCTGTTACCTCATCATAAACATACCTGGAGTTGTGTTTTGTTTCATTCACATGTTTGAGTAACACTTTATTATTAGTCTGTCTACATCTCCAAAGCTCAAAATGCTCTGTTCCACCTTGTGATGTCATGTAGTGGAGGTTTTCAAGTTAACAGCTCCATTTTAGCTTCATTTTAGTAGAAATCGGCAGTTCCTGAGCTGAAATGATCCAAATGATTCTAGTGAAAGTGTGTGGAGTTTAAAAACACAGTGGAGCACTTCCTGTATTACCACATGACATCACAAGGTGGAACAGAGTGTTTTCAGTTTGAGAGAAGAACTCAAATATGCAGGGTTTGTGCGATAAACATGTGTGAATGAAACAAAACAGAACTCCAGGCATATTTTTGACAAGGAAATAACTTTATAACATAGATCAGAAAATAGCGTAACATGAGCCCTTTAAAATAAGCTCAGAACAAGAGGTGTTTTGGGCCAACGTTGTCCTGTAAAATCGTGAATATATAAATGGAAAAATGGGGTATCGACTGAACCGGATATCCAATCTCTCACAGTTTTAAATATCGTTTGTATTGGAGCATCCCTAATTAGATCATCTGCACCTTTACAGTCACAGCCTCCACATAGAAAAGATGAACGGGACTGAATAAAGTCAGGTGAGGTCCATATTGTCCATGAGAAGACATCGTTTTTATATGTGTAGACTTCTATAGCATTAATTTGATGCGGTGAGTGTGCCAGAGCCCCACCTACGGCTCTCTTGGGGCTGCAGTGTATAAAACTGACAAAGATAATCAAAAGTTAATTACGAGATCAGTGCAGAGATATTAACTTGAACTATGGGGAGTCTATGCGTATAGGTCTGTGTTGCAGTGTAACAGCCGCTCTTGTTGGAATGCAAAATATGCTCTACAGTGATATAAAGTTCAGTGCCAGAAGACAGTATTGACCCGCTAAACAAAAGTACAGAGAATTACATCAAACTCTGTGATTGTGTTCTGAGAAAGAGTAATCGAATCATATGAGATGTCACAATTCAATACGTTCTGTTCACAAAAAAGAAGCTTTTTGTACTTTCAGATATATGAATAAAACTGCAGTATATTCCAACAGGAGGGGCTTTCTGTTGACAGACCCAGAGGTGACAAAACAAGGAACATTTAAAGATTATATTACAAAAAATTGACTCTTGCTGAGCTTTAAGCCGTGTTACAATGTTGTTACCACCTCAAAAACACACCTGGCAATAAAACTGTTTAAAGGGCCCATATTACGATATTTTCAGATTTGTGTTCTAATGTTTCCTCATCCTAAACAGACCTGGAGTTGTTTTTTGTTTCATTCACACATGTTTGAGTAAATCTGGATTATTAGTCTACATCTCCAAAACTCAAAAAGCTCTATTCCACCTTGTGACGTCATTTAGGGG
The DNA here is from genome assembly GCA_029959045.1 of Taenioides sp. WSHXM2023. Classification (NCBI taxonomy): domain Eukaryota; kingdom Metazoa; phylum Chordata; class Actinopteri; order Gobiiformes; family Gobiidae; genus Taenioides; species Taenioides sp. WSHXM2023. Next base: position 23,373,685 of record CM057103.1, read on the forward strand.
TAGTTTTCAAGTTAACACCTACCTTTTAGCTTTAGTTCAGTAGAAACTGGCAGTTCTAGGGCTTAAATTTCTTTCTAATCAAGGTGTATGGGGTTTAAAAACAGTGGAGCACTTCCTGTATTGGCACATGACATCACAAAGTGGAACAGAGCATTTTCTGTTTGAGAGAAGCCTATGTTTAAGCCTAAATATTTTGTGTTTGTGTGTTAAACGTGTGTGAATGAAACAAAACACAACTCCAGGTCTGTTTAGGATGAGGAAACATTAGAACACAAATCTGAAAATATCATAATATGGGCCCTTTAAACAGTTTTATTGCTTTGTGCATTACGTAACTTTTCTGATGGAGGGTCCATCAAATGCTTTTTCTCCATGAAGATGTTACTGCTTTGTCTGGAATGTTTCACAGTATGGCATTAAATGGAGACAAAACCAGAACAAGTTACAGGTCATATTCACAGATCACAGTCAAAATAGCTGTTTTTTCTAGGTATTTTTGAGCGATAAAACCAATGACATCGCCATGGAGAAAAGCATTTAACGGACCACCAGAAAAGTTACATAGTGCACTTTTAAACCAACACACCCAGGCTGGCACTATAATGAGATTTCACACAACAGCACAAGGCAGAGATACGATCCAGGCTCAGACAAAGACAGAGGACTTTAGTGAAATGAGGCTGACCTTCAGATATGGACAAATCTCCATCGTGACCCCGAGGAGCAGCACCACAGACACAATTTAATTACACAATCAGATAGGGATACGAAAAGTCAGAAATATAGAGGGAATATGTGTCAAAAGATAACTATGTCTGTTAGGGATGGGACGAGAGATAATTTCTTGTCATCGTATTCCACAAGATCGAGACAAGACGAGATTTTAATGTCATTTTTAATAAATACATTGTGCCGTTCAGTTCACAGTTTTTGCTTCATTTAATATTATAGTTTTGCCGTCATTGTAGTACTGCTGCTCAAAGTGAAGCCCTTTCTTTATCCAAGGCAAATGTAAAGATCATTTTTCTCATGTGAGCACAATCTTATGGCAATTTTGTTTCTTGAGATTTTGTGGTTAGGTCACATCCCTAATTTCTGTATGTGTTTTTCATTTCTTACAACCAGTGCCAGATAAGTTGAGCTAAATGGCCCATATTATGTTATTTTTCTTTATTTTATTTTTTTTTAATCTATGTTATAATGTTGTTTCCTCATCACAAACACCTGGAGTTGTGTTTTGTTTCATTCACACACAAATTCTGCATATTCAGGCTGAGAAAAGACTCACGTTCCACCTTGTGATGTCATGTGGTGATACAGGAACTCCATACACTCTCTATTAAATCTCTATTAAACCAGTAACTTGGCCTGGTGGTATCATCTTCTTGTCTAGACGAAGACCGACAAGTTTAATGTCATATTGTGGAACATTCTGGCCAAAGAGTCAGAATAGTTACGTAGTGCATATTTAAGTAAAGTAAAATAGTTTATTTATGTGTTCATATTTGGTAAATAGAAGAAAATGCTAGCTAGAGAATGTTTAATATGAACAAAGCTCAAAATGCTCCATTCCACCTTGTGATGTCATGTGGTCATATACATGAAGTGCTCCACTGCATTTTTAAACTCCACACACCTTCACTAGAATCATTTGGATCATTTCAGACCTGGAATTGGCAATCGCAATAAAACAAAAAGTTAAAAGGTAGATGTTAACTTAAAAACTTTGGAGATATAGACAGATTAATAATACAGGATTACTCAAACATGTGTGAATGAAACAAAACACAACTCCAGGTATGTTTTTGTGGAGGTAACAACATTATAACATAACCTAAAGCTCACAAGAGTCAATTTTGTGTAATATAGGACCTTTAAAATGAGAATAGTTAGTAAAAGACTCAAGCAACAAAACCAAGGCGTATATAGAAACATCTGCTGGATAGTTTCTGGCCTGTCTTCTGTTTTACACATCTCTCTGCTCCACTGAACTGTAACTCAGCTCCAGTGTCATCTCCAAGATAACAGCCCAGTACCCCCAGCGGAGCCCCGTCAGCCTGCTCCCATCATGCTTTGCTGCGGTTGTGCAATCTGTGGTCATGTCATGCTGTATATTTAGCAACATGGCATTTCCAGCTCCAGTTTTATACCGAAGACAAAAATGAGATAATACTAATAAAACTGCTGATTGTGTTTCAAAAATAGCTGTAAAAAACTGCAGGAATTGTTTCATATTGTTTGGAAGATTAGACTATGAGCTTTTTTGGGACCACTTTATAATAACCATTTCGTAATTAGTCTTCACAAAGCACGAATTAAGACTTAAAGGGCCCATATTACGCTATTTTCTCATAATATTGTTTCCTCATCACAAACACACTGACAGTTGTGTTTTGTTTTTTTCACACGTTTAACGCACAAATGCTGCATTTCGGCGATGGAAGTGCTCCACTGCATACACCTTCAATAGAATCATTTGGATAATTTCAGCCCTTGAATTTTACTTTCTCTGCTGAACAAAAGGTAAAAGGTAGCTGTCAACTACCGCTTCATGACATCACAAGGTGGAACAGAGCATTCTGAGCCTTGGAGTATTTCTTAAACATGTGTGAATGAAACAAAACACAACTCCAGGTCTCTTTTTGAGGAGGGAACAGCTTTATAACATGGCTTAAAGCTCACAAGAGTCAATTTTGTGTAATATAGGACCTTTCAAGTATTATTATAAAGTGTTTTCATGTTTTATTACAGGTTGTACTATCTGTTTTCTTTCTATGATGGGTTTATTGTACAATACTGAATTGATAGCAGTGTTGAATAACTATGTCTGTAGAATATGAGTTTTCTGCGTGGTATGGAGGTTCATGGGGGAGGGAGAGGGCAGGCGCCGGGTTACAGAGGTAATGTTCCAGAGTGTGCCCCCTGAACGAGCAGGTGTCAGGACATACTACGCTATAGCTCCACTTTAATTATTCACCTGCTCATAGTATGCGTAACTATAAGGTATGTCCTTGCAGTGACATTACACTGGGGGTGTTCTACGTGGATGTGTTCAGCAGTTACCATGGAGACACAACGCGAAGACACAATTAACAAACACTGCCAAATAGGTTTTAAGATAAAAATACAAAATGGATTTAAACAGCATATTCCCAGGAGCTTGTGATCAACAAAGAAATGAACAACTTCCACTTAACACTCCACTATGACTCTATATGATCCACTTAAAGGTGCACTATGTAACTTTTTGGTTCAGGGCCCATCACCTACTTGTTTCTTTGGATATGTCATTGCTCTGCCTGAAATGTTCCACAGTATGACATTAAACAGCTCTACCTTACATTTATTCAATTACAGGTGGTTTTATAGCTCAAAAATACCTAGAAAAACAGATCTGACCTGTAGTTACCTCCTCAAAAACATACAAGATACTTTTTTTCATTCACACATGTTTGAGTAATCCTTTATTATTAGTCTGTCTACATCCCCAATGCTCAAAATGCTCTGTTCCACCTTGTGATGTCATGTAGTGGCAGTTTTCAAGTTAACAGCTACCTGAAATTTAAAAAAAAAATAATAATTATAGTGAAGGTGTAAGGAGATAAAAACACAGTGGAGCACCACAGATACAGTAAATAAATACCTTATTGATCCAGAAGGAAATTCAAAATTGTTTAACAAGGTTTTCATACTCTTCTATTTTGTTTGCTCTCATAGAAGACCCACTGTACTGTATATAAAACACCAAAAGTCACATTTCTAGCTAAGTTTTATGACTGCCTGTCTTTATAGTGTTGGATTATCAATACAACAGTTTGAATATTGTATATAAAACCTGTATCTGAGACTGCATTTTGCCATCATTGAAGCAATCACTGAAACAGCAGATGGTGTGAGGAAGAAAAAGATGAACCAACTACAAAAAGTGCAATACATTCCTCTCAGCACTTTTCCATGCAAATGAGAAGTGCATTAGCTTTATTTATTCTGTTGTTTTATTTATATGGGCTTGTATTTACATTTGCATGTGTATAGTGATGCCGCCACTAGATAAAACTTTGTTGCAGCTTTGTTCTAAAGGTATTATTCAAATATGGTAGTCTGATCTATGTTATAATGTGGTTTTCTCATCACAAACATACCTGGAGTTGTTTTGGTTCATTTACACACTTTTAACACACGAATTCTGCATATTTCATTCTTTTTTCAAACAGAAAACACTCTGTTCCACCATATGATGTCATGTGGTAATAGAGGAAGTGCTTTGCTGTGTTTTTAAACTCCATTCACCTTCACTAGAATCACTGGAATTGCCCATCTGTGAACAAAAGGTAAAAGGAGCTGTTAACTTGAAAACTACTTCTTCAAGGTGGAACAGAGCATTTTGAGCTTTGGAGATGCAGACAGACTAATAAAGGATTACTCAAACATGTGTAAATGAAACAAAACACAACTCCAGGTCTGTTTTTGAGGAGGTAACAGGATTCTAAAATCCAGTTCTCCTTCTCTTTCCTGTCTGGTGCATTCTGAAGTGGAGTCTGATAAGACCGGACACCAGTGGAGGAGAAAATAGACTTGATCTGAGGATGGTGCAGTGGCGGAGCACCACCACAGCTCTGCACGGCACAAGAGATACAGAACTGCTCATCAGACCTGTCACCATAAATACTTTATCCACTACATCCATCATTCAATACATGATGGATGGAACACTCATTTTTCAGGGTTATTATTTATTGGGGGGACTTTATCTTTGCAAAATTGGGAAATGTCTGGTTATTTCTTGCAATATGATTAGATATGAACTGTAGAAGGTTGAATAAATAATTTCTTTGACTCATTATAGATACAAACTGTTACTGGTGACAGGTGACCACTGGCATTGGTCAAGCAAAGAACAACTGTCCCAACACAAAAAGTCTACTTAAACAATACAGAATGTTCACCTATCAGGTTCTACACACCGTATCAGTCTCACTTGCAAAATGTGAGCTTTATTTACAGAGCAGCAGCAATGTTTCGGCACTTTCATCAGGCAAAATGATGATTTTTGTCTACAAACTGGTGTAATAAGACGATTTATTAGCCAATGTAGGCTCAAAACGTCTCATAATATTAAACTTTTACAAAGATGCTCTGTCTTTACTGTCTTTAAAACATATTTTGATAATTTTTTACCTTATGCTGTTTGTGTTTAAAGGAAATAAATGCTATTTTCATTCTCTGCACTGGTATCGGTTGATATTGAGTAGTGGTAGATACTTAAATCGTTGAACAGGAAAAGCTAGATCTGTGCATCCCAATATGGCAATACATGCAAAAACTGATATTAGACTTTACAAACTTTACTGATCCACAAGGGAAATTATTTGGACACAGTAGCTCACTCATCACAATATAATTTAATAACAAAGAGTAAAAAAATAAATGATAATAATAAACTGTAAATAAGTAATAAATAATCCATTTTACCAACAATATTTCTTTGTTAAACCACTACTTGTGCAAAGTTAAAACAAAACACATCTATTTTTGATTTTGACGAGCTTTAGGCACATAATCTCCAACGCACCGGGCTTCAGAAATAGCAACGTCTTTACTTTAACACATCTTATCAGTAGAATTTTTCCTGTATCATTATTTCACCAATTGTGCTGACACTACACATTTTAGGTAACAGATCTAAAATGTGTAGTGTCAGTACAATTCTCTCTGCCATTATCAATACTGGAAAAACCTAACTTTTCACTGTCCTTTTCCTGCCCACCCTTCACCCACAACTTAGTCCAGAGCCTTCAGCGTCCGGAAAACCCTGTCTACCCACTGTGTCCACCCACTGTCCACATGTGTCCGGCCCAGATAAGCCCATGTACGGCCTGTAGCATAAAGAACCTCCCACACTGCCAGAGTCGTGCGGGCTAATGATCGGTGTGGGCTGTGGTTAGGCTGTCACGGTGTCCACAGGAACTCACCGGGACACTAACAATCCTCCTTCCTTTTGTTCAATCGCCTCCATGTTTTCAGATAAGGACACGCTGGCCTTAAGGGGAGCTGTGCAGTGTGTAAACAGGAAAGTGGTGATAAACAAGTGTGCGGGCTGGTTAAAATGGTTAGATTAGATGCACATAATACGGCAGTGTGTAATTAATGTCATTGATTTGCTCGGGATAATATGGGGTTTTCTACACGTAGTTGACACTGAAATTAGAACTTTGAGATTAGCCTGTAAAATAAGCGTAGTTTTGTTCAGTTGAAATGAAATGAATGAAAATTAAAATCGTCTTGCACTATGTAACTTTTCGTTTGGGGGGTCCGTCGCCTGCTTGTTTCTATGGATACGTCACTGCTCTACCTGGAATGTTCCACAGTATGACATAATACAGCTGTACCTTAGATTTATTCAATTACAGGTGGTTTTAGAGCTTAAAAATACCTAGAAAAACAGGCATTCTGACTGTGAGCGGGGTCGCCTCACCACAGATCTGACCTGTAACTTGGTCTGATTTGGTCTCCATAACGATAGAAAGGTTTAATGCCAGACAAAGCAATAAATACCACTTTTAACATCTTGTATTTATATTAAAATATTCTTAAATAAAAAAAATCAACTGTTTCAATAATGTCTGTTCAACTGGCAGATACTTAAAAGGTGCATTGTGGAATTTTTCTGGTGGAGGGTCTATCAAATGCTTTTTTACTTGGAGATGTTATTGCTGTGCCTGGAATGTTTCAGAGTATGGCACTGAACCTTTCTATCTTCATGGAGACCAAACCAGACCAAGTTACAGGTCAGATCAGCGGAGAGGCGACCTGCTCACAGTCAGAATGCCTTTTTTTCTATGTATTTTTGAGCAATAAAACTACCTGTAATTGAATAAATGTAAGGTAGAGCTGTTTAATATCATACTGTGGAACATTCCAGGCAGAGCAATGACATATCCATAGAAACAAGAAGGTAACGGACCCCCAAACAAAAAGTTACATAGTGCACCTTTAAAGCTATTGTTATTGGAACTGCAAAAGCTGGACTGGTGCGTCTCTAACTCTGATACCTTCTTGTCTCCGTGGAGATGGGATTGCCTTGCATGAAATGTTTCACAGTATGATATTAAAGGTGCACTGTGCAACTTTTCTGGTGGAAAACTTTTCCGCTACTGGCTTGTCCCCATGGAGATGTTATTGCTTTGCCTGGAATGTTCCATGGTATGACATTAAACATATCCATCTAGCATTTATTTATTACAGGTGTTTCTATTGCTCAAAAATACAATAATTCCTTCTGTGAATAAGGGCGCCTCTCCACAGACCTGAATTGTAATGTAAAATAGTGCTGTAACCTATTGTCTCCCTCATGATAGAATGTTCCACAGTATGGATTAAACCTATCTAGACAAAGTAATAACATTTCCATGGAGACAAGCCAGTATGAAATTAAACAGCTCTACCTTACTTTTATTCAATTACAGGTGGTTTTATAACTCAAAAAGAAAAACAAAACTGTGAGCGGGGTCGCCTCTCCACTGATCTGACCTGTAACTTGGTCTGGTTTGGTCTCCATGAAGATAAAAAGGAAGACAGAAATTTAAACTCATTAATCAAAAGTGAAACTGTTTGGTATTCAGTGTATTTTGGTCACACATAATTACAGCCTTTGACATACAATGCAAAGACCTATTAATCATGGCTGTTACTCCCATATTACTGGATGGCATGTAGCGTATCGGCTGGAGATTATTCGATTGCCACGTCAATGAATGCATGAAATATATTAGAAGAAGACACTTGAACTAATTGGAAATATCTGATAGGAAAACCACTTCCACAGTAGGAGGAAATTATAGAACATAGTGTAAACTGTGACGCTGTATTTGCTCAATTCGACTCCCCATACTCCCACTGCCTTTAGCTAACTCCCCTTGTTCTGGATTCAATTGTTTAAAGGAACGCCAGTGACTAATGTGACTATTACTGAAGATGTTGTTTCATCACTGCCTTCCTGCTTGTAGGGCCACTATTTTAATCTAATCCCTGGCATGTTCGTTGGTTCCTTGCAATCTGTTACTTGCCGAATGTATTCAATTTACAAACAGGCTCCAAAGGAAAACCAGTAACGCTCCTGAGTTGCAGAGCCAGCCTGATGTGTAAGTGTTTATTGGAGTAAACAGTTTGTTGTGGATCAGGTTAGCATTGGCTTGGAGGAGGGGCTTACCGGTTAGAAAAGACTTTGCTGTAATTGTAGACTTGGATCTCCAGCATCTCGTTTTCGTCCAGTTGACTGGCAATGGGCCACCGGAACACCTGTGGGAAAATAAAACAAAAAACTATTATTACATATTTACAAAAAGGAACAAAAATAATTCTGTAATTTGAAAGAGAGATTACAGACGTTGAAGGGACTGGAACATATTATGATCTGATATTCTGATATTTAGTCTGGAGATTTTTCCTGCATGGAAGTCTTTGTGTTCACATGTGTCATTCTCAGTTTGTCCTCAGTGTATCAGGTCAGATTTGTCTTTTTAAGAAGAGTAAATGAGTAAACATATTATTTTGTATCACAGATAAAGGCATCTTTTGTTTATTTTTACAAAAGCAATGTCAATTTGCAACCTTTATTATTACTTGAATACATAAATTTCCTCTGTGATATAGATTTTAAAAGCTTAATATCAGTATCGGCAAATATCGTTATTGGCCACAACAGCAACACAAATATCAGATATTGGTATCAGCTCAAAAAAAAAAAAAAAAATTAAAAAAGAATCTATATCGGACCATCCCCATACATACAGACCACTGTTCAGTTTGTCAGGTATGTTTGGACTGCTCACTAGCGATCTCAATCACACTTCTTCAGGACAGGCTCAGGTCTCAGGTGTGTGGGAGTAAAAAAGCCCCCTCGTCCCAGTTCACAGTCCCTTGAGCATGTTTCTGTATTTCAGTTCCCTCCTTAATCCAGCGACCATGTTTGTTACCCTCTGTCCCAATGATGTTTGCGCTGTCCCACTCCATAATGTGGTTCTCTCTTTTACAGTGATCAGAAATGGTTTATTTGAGGCGCTCCTGTCCTTCTTTGTGTTTTTTTTGCTAGTGTGCATGTCTTTGCTGTTTCCTAAAGAAGTTGGACTGCAGATGGCGCTGTTGTCCTGTAGGAAGGCAACCCTAAACCTGTATAAATCTGCTGACCAGACAGCAACACTCTGAGAAAGACTGAAAGTGAAAAGTCGAAACTGTGAAGTATGAAAACAAGCTAAACTTTGGTCTAAAAAAAGAATGTGTTGGAATATAAGCATCAGTCATCTCACTGGTGGGCACCGACTTAACCCACTGAGTCACCACCAACCCTTTTCAAAAACCAAAAGTAAATATACGATACTGGTTCTGTTACAGTTTTTTTTGGCATAAGCAACTGGACAAAAACACTCAGAACATAATTGTATCCTATCTAACCAATATTTAGTTCAGAACTTTGCAGTAACAGAAATAAAACTCACAACTTTCTAAACAACCATTGACCAAAACAAGCTTTGGAGGGCAGAAGATGGATTTCAGTGAGACTGTGATAAAACTGCAGCAAAAGCTATTTTCAGCCTGGAAGTAACTTTGAACAAACTCAGCGCGTTGCCAGTTGAAGACACTCTTTATTTTATTACAGAAGGAGAGATGTCAGGATAAGATTTCAAACATTTACATCCAGGAACTAATAAATTGTATTTCTCTCCACAGCTGCCATGTTTGATAGCCATTTCTTAAAATCCTTTGCCATCTATTTTCCTACATTAAAGGAGGTTTTGTTTTGTTTATGAATCTTCGACTAATCCTGTATTTTTATGTATGCTAGCAGTTACAGTGGCATTTTAGATAAAGGACAGGGATTTCTTTCAGTTGTTTTAAGTGCATGTTATTAGATTCTTTTTCCAGTATGTCTTGCCCAAGGACACAACGACATTGTTCTCTCATAAAATGCCTGAAACATACCTGAAGAGGTTTTATATTCATACTCATGCATGTTTGAGTAATCTTGTGAACTCTTCCGGGCCCTATTCGAACCCTCCTGGTGGTTTGCAGTACGATCCTGTACAAGACTCATGCTCCTGCACAACAGTTTTTCTTTAGTGTACAAAAGCAGGATACAAAACAATACATTACAACTTGACAAACCTGATGTGATGTGCAGTAGTTTCATTAGTGGGATGCATGCTGATTGTGTTGTGATAGCGCTCTGAAGGGGGAGTAACTTGAATATGATGAATATAGCATTTTCAAAAGTAAAAGGTGTTATATGTGTTAGCAATTAATACCCCATAGCAGGATGTCAGTTTCAATACTGAAATCCATTTGCTTTAAACTTAAAATGCCTCTCTCTGACCTGAACGGTCACTACTTAAACCCCAGCGCCTGCAGCCAGTCCTGGATCAGTGCTAGTGAAGCCTCTGCAGCTCAGTGAGGGAATTCTGGAGGTTCTGATCTTTCACATGAGCCATGGCCTGTCCATATACTGAGAATGGGTTGCCTTAACACTGGTAATCCAGGTTAGATCTTGCAGTGCCTTTTTTAAACCAGTAAGAGCAAAGAGTCTGTACTGCTTCTTTATACAATGCAAAATAAGATGTCCCAAAAGTATTTTAAAAAGTTTAAACAATGCATATCAGACCTTTATTTTTTTCAAGCAGCACATCTATTATTCATCATCAAAACATCTCCTGGATATTTTGTTTATTTAGCTCCAAGCGCAAATAAAAATGCAATACATTCTAAACTATGCTTAAGTTGTCCTTGAGAAAGCCCCATATGGATCTTTGATTAATTAATTACTCAATCCTTGCATTTGCTGTATATAGCGCCTTTCAAGACACCCAAAGCACTTTACAGATCATTGTTCATTCACTACACACTTGGTGGTGAGCTACTTTTGTAGCCACAGCTGCCCTGGGGCAGACTAACTTGATGGAAACACCGAGTCCAGGTCATGTTTAATTAGCTGAAAAGTGTTTGACCGTGGGTGATAGGTGCATTTAAGTGCTGCTTTGGTCCAGACCAGAGTGTAAAATGGTTTTATGTGTGATGGCAGGTGCACTAACTGCTTTTGTCAGGTTAATCAGGCTCAGCAAGTTCTATTCACTACGAAGCACAGGACTATGCAGATAGACTGTCAGTTATGGACAACATTAAATCACTGTAAGGGTGCAGCTTTAGATGCCGTGTAATGAATAAAAATGACACATACAGCTTTTCCATTCATTCACTAAGGACCAATATAAATGAACAGAGTCATGAGACCCAAGGGTGGTGGAAGGAGACCGTTTACTGGGCTTTGGTGAACCAGACTTGTTTTATAATGTTTGAGTGTGTTTTCATTGTCAGTTGTTATGTGTGTTTTAAATAAAGCCTACTGTCATTAATGTCTTTTTGTTTATGTTTTTTTCAGTAACTCAACAGCATTGTTGAGTTGCTGTACTGTACTATACCACACTTTTCGGGTGGAGGGTTCGTTATCTGTCTGTCTCCATGCAGAAGTTCTACAGTATGGCATTAAATTAATCTATCTCCACGGAGAGGCCAGAGCTGATCGAAGCCTTTTCCCTTGTAAAAATAAATGAATAATTATCAAGTGAACACTCGCATGTGCAACAGCAGTGACCACAGAAGTACATCTGAGTTCTGTTCTGAGTGTGAGTGTCGCACCACAACTAAACCACATTGAGACACGAGATAGAGGAGTCACAGCTGGACCGGGTGCTGTCTGAGATTGAATGTTTTCACCAACTTGTATTTGGGGGAAAAAAAAAAAAACATTTAATGCTGTACAGTGGAGCATTCAACACAAAGCAATACCCCTACCAGAAAAGTTATATAGTACTATAAACCTTTAAATAATAATAAGTAATAATAAATTAGTCCCTCCAACCATCACCATCACTCACACAACACCACATTCATATTAGGCAATGTGGGTAAAATGGCTTGCCACAGTGGGGCACCAGTGGCAAAAACTGACAGTGTTTGCCACTGGAGCCCCACTGTGGCACCTGATTTTCTCCCACTGTCTCCTATGCAAGTACTAACCAGGCCCAGCCCTGCTTAACTTCTGAGATCTGACGAAATCAGGCTTTGACCAGGAGGTTTGGCCCATTGCATATCTTAACCCTAAATTATGAAACAACACCCGATCATGTACATTTTTATTAATCACGCTTCCAATTATAGACTGTAGAAAGAAGTGGACTAAGGGAGTGTGAAGTCATGTATACTGCTTGGCTCCAGTCAAATGAAGCTCAATGAAGCTTATAAGCTTATATGGATGAATTTGTAGCTGAGTTCCATATTAGGAATAGGAATTGATTTACAGCCAAAATAGTTAAATAAAAACACCAGGATCATGTCGAGTGGGTTAATACAAACATTTTAAGACCAACATGAGGAGCCTGACCTTGGCTTGAAACCGGTCGATGGAGCCAGAAACACATCCATGCTCACTACATATTTGGAACGCCGTGGCTAGAGGATTAGTTATGTCCATTTATATATACAGTCGATGATTCCACTGCATTTCCAACTAAAAAAAAAGAGAGAATAACACATAACAATGTGTTGTTCTCTCAGGCTGTTGTTCTCTCAGAAGCAAATGAAAAAACTTGGAGGACAAAATTCCTCAGAGTAAAGTTTCCATTTGGATACTGTAAGAAAACCCTATAGCACACCTGACACCTGCTCACCTTTGTGTTAGTTTACCATCATTTATTTTCATCAAACCTGTGCTGGCAGCAGAGGTCACGGGGCAGATGGGTAAAGGCTGCTGTGGTGATTCCAAAGCTCATTGCTCCCCCGCTGTGGTCAAGCTCTACTTCATGAGACACTACGGGTGCTAGATGGGTCATTTATCAGAGCGGTCCCATCACTGAGCTCTGGGGTGCCTCCTGCTGCTCTCATCCATATCTGTGAAACTACAACTCTGCTGCTATGCCTGCGCCTCCTCAGTCTGCTGGGAACGTGTACATAAAATACTATGGATTAAAGACAAGGAGCAATGCATTTATGATAGTTATGAAGACTATATTGATTATTTTTAAATCACTCAAATGCAAAAAAAGTTTAAAAAGTTACAATACTACAGATTTAGAGAAAGTTTCAAAAGCTGGTGGGTCCTGAAATTGTGTTATAAACAGGCAACAGGGATTGTAGAATTTTGCTCAGAGATTTTTTAGTTTGTCTTTGGTTGGTACGTCTAGTAGATAAAACACATTTCTCTGTGGGTGTGACCTTTACATACGTTTCCTTGATCTTTGGCCACTAGCCCTCCTAGGAAGCTTCACGAACTCCGTGTTCCTCGTCAGTGTAATTGTTTTTATCTTGTTCTGGTCTCCCAGTTGTTGCTGGTCAATTTGGCATCATCAGGTAAATTGGGCTTTATTCTCTATTATTTAAAGAAAGTGGGTAACTTGTGCTAATACAGAACCGTGTGTGTGCAGTGTTGTTGTGGAGCTGTACTGTTGTAATAAGATGTGTGGATGGTCAAATCCTTCTTACTTGCTCACAGCATCACAGTGCATATGATCGTGGTTCATTTTATTAAGTGACTTCAGTTGAACTGTCTCTTTATTAATATTATACATTAAAATCGTATTAGAGTGGAGGGAGGCCAAAATGGCGCCAACCTGCCCACTTCTGCTTTGCCTGGCATCAAAATGCCTGTCAAAGACTCAAACTTGGTTTCTAAATGGTTTTGTCAGTGGACTTTATAATATTAAGTATTAGCTACTGCTAAAACTGGGTCATCTTGGTCAAGTGAAAAAGGACAATCACTGTGAAACAACTGTTTACTGAAGGTTGTTAACTAAACTTGTGAAAATCAAGTCATTTAAAATATGAAACTTCATCTGTCTGTCTCACCAGTTTGTGTGCCCAATCAAAATCACTCATGTGTCCTCCAAATGGGGAGCAGCGCTGTTGGAAATAATTGGAAGCTGTGTTATCAGAATACATTGGAAATACTGATGGCCTCACAATAGTGACCTGCTCACAAACGTAGTGGTTCATTAGCACAGCTATCAACATGAAGATAAACACAAGATTAATGAGCCGCATGCTTTACATAATTACTACACCATTTGGAGTGAAACAAGAAGACATTCTCTCTCCAACTGTATTTTCAATTTATGTGAATGATTTAGCTCAAGAAATAAAGAGAGCCAACCTGGGTATAGACATTTTAAATCTCAGCATATTGCTGTACGCTGACGACACTGTTTTGGTGGCAGAGGAATAAACAAAACTACAGAAGATGCTGGATATTATGAATGAGTGGTGCACCAAATGGAGCCTTGCCATTAACAGTGATAAAACACAAATAGTTCACTTTAGAAAGCCCTCTGTACTTCAGAATGATTATGACTTTTATTTTGGACAAACATTACTGATGTATTACAGTTTAAGGAAAAGAAAAAAAACATAAAAGTGAAGCAGTGGGCGAGTATGGGGGGGCAGAGGAATGGTAATTTTCAGAGCAATGGCGCCTCAGATGCACAACAATAAAAAATACTCACACATGCATGAAACACGGGTCTAAATACAACTTTGTGTGTGTTAATGATGAGGGGAAACCGTTAACCGTAACATGGTCAAAAGCTCTTTAGTAAAGTCAATTTAGCAGAATACGCCTATTTTAAGAAGCTCTTGGTTTTCTCTAGCAAAAGCAAAGTGTATAAAATCAATGGAAATGAAACACACACAGAGGAGTCCATAAGGATACAGCAGAGTGCACTTCAAGGCTGTTTGTATTATTATTAACACCATTTCTGTGCACGCTCAGGACAAACCTTAAACGATGTGTGTGCTTAGAATGAAATCGCCAGGCTTTCTCCCTCAAGACTTATTTTCCAGTTCTCTCTTCATATTCTTTTCACAAACTGTCTTAGCTATATTTCGTACAATGTTAACCCTGAGTTTTGACTTATGGTTGTTGACTGTGACTTTGGCAGCAATGGAATATGAAATTGAAAGTTAATCTCCTCCACAGAGAGAAAAGGTCCCCGAGAGGAGGTGATGCTGAGTGTGTGACAGAATGCACAATAATTGGAGAAATGGTAGCAGCAGAAACAGCAATATGCATAAAGCAGAGTGTATGGGGCATATACTAAGAAACACAAGTGAATAATGTATGCTTATTCTGACAGGCACAATACTGTAGTAGCCACATTTGATTATATAGATTAGTTTGAATATATATTGTTGTATTTGTCATATTTCAGTCTAAAGAAGTACTTATATGTAGTAACATAAGGTACAACAACATGTACATGCTGGGGATGCACCGACCCAGCTTTTTCTGTTCCGATACTAATGTCAATACCATAGCCAAGTATCTGCCCATATCTGATTTTAACCAATACCAGTGCAGAGACTGAAAGTTTTATTTATTACTTTAAACAGAAATGCCATATGAGAAACAATTATCCAAATGTGTTTTGTAACGTCATCATACAAACTGTTTTGGGCCAGTATTGTTTGTAAATCATCTTATTACAGCAATTTATACACAAAAATAGGATATCGTCTGAATCGATATCTTGAGACTGATATCTGATCCATCAAAATGTTCAATATCAGCGCCGATATACCCGATAGCAGTATCGTATGGGTACATCCCTAGTACATGCACAATATCCTGCTTCACAGCGAGCACCTCTGTGTCTGGTCCACCGCGACGATGTCCTCGCCACTCGCCTGTGTTTTTTTTTTTTTTGGTACTTTTTTGTCTTTTTTGTACTTTTCTTCTCAACCTTTTTTAAATTGAAGTCTCTCCCCAGTAAAACACCCTAAGCACTTCAAGACAGTGTTTGACAAAGCGGAGTCTGAAAAGAACTTTACACTGGGTTTAGTGGAGTACAAGACAAGAGCAAAGGCAGCAGGGGGTGAAATAGCCCGAGTTAAAAGCATAGAGCCAGACTCTTCCCATTATTCTGCAGTGGAGAAGAAAATATGAGAGTCTACACGCAACAACATCCAACTGCTGACTCAAACTTGCACAGGAAAACTTTCTTAAAACCTAAAATCGTCTGCTGTGGGGTGGCATTTTGGATAGAAGAATGGATGTTGCCAGATATATGCTATGGCAAGTGTCAGCGTGAGAGTTCTGTTGGCAAAAGCTAACCTGTCTGTAACGCAGTTTCTCTCTATTTCTCTACATCTCTAGTAATATATTTTGATGGATCACCTGCGCAGACGGACCCAGGCTTAGCTGCGCAGACGGACCCAGGCTTAGCTGCGCAGACGGACCCAGGCTTAGCTGCGCAGACGGACCCAGGCTTAGCTGCGCAGACGGACCCAGGCTTAGCTGCGCAGACGGACCCGGGCTTAGCTGTGCAGACCAGTGTGAGGAGACGTGGCTCATATTAAGTTGCTCCAAAGTGCCTCATCAGACAAATGTTTTTATTTGACCTTTATTTAACCAGGATAGTCCCGCTGAGATGAAGAATCTCTTTTTCAGGGGAGTCCTGGTCCCACTTAGGACCCGATTGTACATGTTTTAGTGGTTGGGGAAACCAAAGCACCAGGAGGAAACCTACACAGGCAGAGAGAGAACATGCAAACTCCACACAGAAAGGCCCAGAATCGAACTCAGGACCTTTTTGCTGTGAGGCGAGAGCACTAATTGCTTTGCCATCATGTTGCTGTATTTTTTATCCAGTTCCAAGCACTTATCCTTGCACCATAGACTGTGTTGGTCATAGGTCGTAGGTCGTACACTCTCCCCGGACCAGAGTGATACAGGATCCACTCTGAGACCCCGTTTGAAGCTTCCTCAGAGCGAGCTTTTAATGCAAATCAGAATGTGACTGTTGAGTTCACACTGGCCCAAGCGCGAACACATCATTCACATGGACCTAACTTGTGTCAGTGTGAAACCAAACAAAGACCTCAAAAAGTGATCTTCTCCTTCCAAAACTCATTTACTCTTGGATGAAACTGGAGTGCCCTGAGAAAACTTGTGATGGTTGGAACTGACATGGTCCTTCCACACTAATAACAATCCATGCAAACTCCTTGTGAATGGGGAGACAGAAAATAAGATGATAATAATGTTTTATGACTTTTATAACAGATTCAACATTATTTTCCCCAAACAAACTTCTCTTAGTCTGTATTGCGTCATAAAAAGCTTGATTAAAAAGTGAAGAACATCAACAATAAAGCCTGAGCCGAAGACCCCAGAGACCTGCTGACATTAATACCATCTCCTGTCTCCCATTCTGCTCATTATATGCATGATCATTTATAATCTCTTTTATACGCACACCAGGGACTGAGCATCTGCTGTGTTGACTCTACAGAAATGCAAACATAATTAAAACAGGCTTTAAACTAATGAATAAAAGTCACCTGAAACTCTTCAAGGGCTCATATTACACACAGTTCTGATCTCTGTTATAATGTTGTTTCCTTGTCAAAAACTTAAACTCCATACCACTTCACTAAAATCATTTGGATCATTTCAGCCCTGGAAAACCCAATCTCTACTAAACAAAGGGTAAAATATAGCTGTTATCTTGAAAACTACTGCTTCATGACATCACAAGGTGGAACAGAGCTTTAGATATATAGATAGACTAATAATAAACTCAAACATGTGTGAATGAAACAAAACACAACTTCTTAAAGCTCACGGGTCAATTTCGCGTAATATAGGACCTTTAAATTCCATACACCCTCAGTAGAATTATTTCAATAATTTGCTGCCCTGGAACTGGCAAACTTTGGAGTCACAGCTCTTGTTTTAGTCTTGTCTTTGTGCATCAGGAGATATTGTAGACTTTCTGTGGCATTCTCAACTGAACAAAAGTAAAACAAAAATATTTTTTTTTAAAAGGCAACAATATATTCTTATTCTAGTGTATGTAGAGTAAATCAGTGCAATTGAGGCTAAAACAGCTGCTAACTTTTAAAACTACTACTTAACTACTACTACTGACATCGCAAGTTGGAACAGTCCAGCTCCGTCCTGGGCTGTCCTCTGGACTCGGTGCAGCAGGTGGGGGACAAGAGGGTCCTGGCTAAACTCATGTCTATGCTGGACCATGAGTGTCACCCCCTGCAGGACGCCCTGTCTGGTCTGGAGAGCAGCTTCAGTGACAGACTGATTCACCCTCGCTGTGTGAAGGAGAGATTTCGCAGGTCTTTCCTTCCTGCTGCTGTCAGACTGTACAATGATCAATGCTAGTCATGTGTCATCTCCATAGTAATAATAACAATGTGCAATATTATTTAAAGTCACTTTACCTGCTACTTATTTATTTAACCACCACTGTCCATCACTGCACTGTACACAATCATCTGAGTCACTTTATTGTAGTAATATTATATATTACTATACTGGAATCACTTTAACTGCTGTTTGTTCACTTCAGAATCAAAGACACTTATTGTGCAACGTTCCTGTGCCTTTGAGTTTTACAGTGTTGTGTTTTTTAGTTGATTGTAAATACTTATTATTATTTATCTTGATTTTGATGCATGCTCTTATTTTCCTACTGTTCTGAAACTTGCGTTGTGACACTGCAATTTCCCCATTGTGGGACAAATAAAGGATTATCTTATCTTATCTTAACAGAGCATTTTGAGCTGTGGAGATGCAGACAGGCTAATAATAAAGGGTTAATCAACAAGTGTGAATGAAACAAAACAAAACTCCAGGTATGTTTTTGAGGAGGTACAGTTTAACATGACTAAAAGCTCACACAAGTACATTTTTTTTAAGTCAGAAGTAACAAATCTGTGTTGTTTTGTGATGACAGATGCTGTTTTATAGAGCACACGCTGGAGGAGGTGTCAAGTCGTCACTTTGTTGTGAAACTGCTGCAATGCACCAAGCACATTTATGTTCTTACATTCACATCCATTCTTTATTAAGACACATGCAGAACAAGCAAACAGTTTGATTTGTTTTAGAGACAGACAAGAGCTGTACTTAAACTGCAGCTAAAGAAAAATATGGAACAAAAGGGTCAAGAAAAAAATTATTTATTTTTAGTCTGTCTACATCTCCAAAGCTCAAAATGCTCTGTTCCACCTTGTGATGTCATGTTGTGGTAATTTTCAAGTTAACAGCTCCTTTTTACCTTTAGTTCAGTAGAGATTGGCAATTCCAGGGTTAAAATCATACAAATGATTCTAGTGAAGGTGTTTGGAGTTTAAAAACACAGTGGAGCACTTCCTGTGTTACCACATGACATCACAAGGTGGAACAGTGTGTTTTCTGTTTGAGAGAAGAACTAAATATGCAGGGTTTGTGTGTTAAACATGTGTGAATGAAACAAAACACAACTCCAGGTCTGTTTGTGATGAGGAAACAATTGTAACAGATCAGAAAATAGTGTAATATGGGCCATTTAATACATAAAAATAAAAAGGTTAAGTTGCGCAGTTAATGTACGAAAGTTAAAGTGCTTATGGCAGGTTTTCATGTTTTTCCAATTATGACTTGGGTTGGTGGGATCCCTGTGTGGGGAGAAAGGTGAAAAGAATAATATGAAAATACAGAAAATAGAGCTAAATTCGAAAATTACTTAAATTTCATTGTTCAGTGTTACAGCAAATATTACAAACCTATAAGAAATGCATTTCTGTGGTAGGATTTTTCTCCTTTCTATATTGTGGGTGGATGGTGGAAAGTCAAATTTCTTTTTCTCATGTCTAAAAAACACTAAGAAACCCAAAACGATAAGGCTGATATTCTAATACTGTGAGCGAGTTTTTGTCTCTGTATTTTGTGCATTCTTAATCAGCATGCATACAATAAATATGAATTTGACTTTACTGTATTACCATTATCTATCATGACTTGATTTTTTTTTTTTTCTTGTGCCGTTTCCTCAGACAAGATTTCTCACTCCAGTCTGTGAGAGAGACGGGCATCTGGCATAAAATCCTGGTAAATACCTTTGCTCAGTTTTACAATGTGGCAATGCAGAATGGAATGAAAATAAAAAAGAAAAAGAAAATGAAAAAGTATGCCACCATGAGATAAAACAAAAATCTTCAAGTCTATTTCTAAAGGAACTCAACCTGCCAAAAGCCAATCCTCCAACTATAGATACTTTTAACTCGGATTCAACCAATAATGTTTTAATACAACTACTGATACCAAGGAAACGCTTGATACTGTTTAAATACCACAGTCATGATATTACATGTTTTAACAGTTGTTTCTTTAAAGGTACATTATGTAATTTTCTGAAAGTGGCACAGTTCCATGGCAATAAAAAGTTAAAACCATACTTTGGAGGCTTAGTCAAAAAAACAACATTTCTATGGAGACAAGCAGGAAGAGAGTCAGGTTAAGGTTAAACTTAAGGCACACTTCATTGTCCCCGTAGGGAAATTTGTCCTCTGCATTTGACCCATCTTCAATACCACTGGGGCAACCTGTCAGGAGCAGGGCCCACTGCCCGGGGACCCATGTCTGTGATCTTGTGGCTAGTCTTGGTCAGAACTACCTTAGCTGAAGGATTGTACCTATTGTGCATGTTTTGGGTTTTGCGGAAACCGTCGCAGACACAGTGAGAACAAACTCCACACAGAAAAGATCAAATCCTGAACCTTCATAACTGTTAGCCACTATCTGTGAAGATGCAGGCCTGCTCACAATAAGACCAATAAACAGCCACAATGAAAAGACATGTTTTAAATGTTTGGCTAAAAAGCTACATGCTGTGGCTTTAATATTATAATGTGGCCTCGTATTACTTTTCATCGGTTCAGAATTGTTACTTTTGAAAATCCTACTACAAACAGAAATGTATTATGGCTGCATTTCCTTAAAACACAGCAACACGCACATTCTGCTAAGAGAGGATAACTGGATAACTGCTGATTTGAATATTTAAAAAGATCCATAACCAGGGGCTCTCACATGTGCTGATGACGGGGGTCTTCTGTGAGCCCTGTGGCCTTTGTACCTCCTGTAGACGAGCGTGTAGACGTGTGGGGGCTCATTAGGAGAGTCTGTAGTCTAAAACACCTTCACCACTGAGATGAATTAGAATTAAAAACCTAATGCAGAATCTCGAGCTACAGCTGTGGTCCCAGGGCACGTGTTCAACCAGCCCTCCTGACATGGACCCAAGCCTAACCACTGTTGCCATGGACACAACGTAGAAAACTCCACTGATGAATTATGAAGTACGCTGTAACATGAGGCACATTGGTTATGGAGTATGTTTGATTTATTCAGCTGTTGTAAGTCTCTGATGATGTTAGCAACAGCTGAATCTATGAAGTGGGTGCAATTTATACATGAAAAGTTAAAAGGCAATATTTCTTGTTAAGTATTGTAAATTAAATGAACAGTGTATTTTAAAAGGGCCCATATTTTGCTATTTTCTGATCTAGGTTATAATGTTGTTAATCATAAACAGACCTGGAGTTGTGTTTTGTTTCATTCACACATGTTGAACGCACAAATCCTCACAGTGTTCACCCTTTGCTTTGTGACAGCGCTGCAAATCCTTGGCCTTCTCTCATTGAGCTTCATGATGAAGTCTTCTGAAATGGTTTTCACTTCACAGCTGTGCCTCATCCGGGTCAAGAAATGCAAAAAGTGCAAACCAGGGTTCAAAGCAAAGAGTGTCTATTTTAACCATTTTAAAATCTAAAACCAGTTTTGAGTTCATCTTTTTGGAATTGCTACATTCCGTATGTGTCATTCAAAGTTTTGATGCCTTCAGTGTGTAAATAATCATGAAAATAAAGAGGAAACATAAATGAAAACATGTGTCCAAACCACAGATTGTATATATAAATGAACATATCTAGTCTGCTATGATATAGGAACAGGAAGTGAACATGGGCATGTTTCCGGTTCCATCGACTCCAATTCACTGAAAAAACGTTGTCCCTCTCTCTGTAACTGCTGTTGTCAGGCTCCTCATTTTGGTCTTAAAATGTTCGTATTACAATACAATTCACATGATCCTGAGATTTGAATTTTGTCCGTAAATCAAGACATGAACTTTAATAACAGACAAATCAGAGGCCTTCCCTAAGGTGGCTCCTGCTAGCGTTAGCAACAGGCTGCGGGAGGGAAGGAGCGTTGCCTTCAACAGCCTCGCTCCAGATTGGCTCTTTGGTTGCTGTGAAACTCCAAAAGGAATTCCAAATATGGATCTTGGCTCCAAATTCACTCCTATAACTGCTGCCCAGATGAGCTTCATTTGACTGGACCCGAACCCTATGTGTGATTTAGTCCACTTCTTTATACAGTCTATGGTCCAAACCTTTGACTGGTCATGTTCATTCCATATTGTGAAATCAGGCGAGTTCTTCTCAAGAATTATTCCAGACACTAATTGCAACTGAAAACACAGAGGGAAAACGACCAGATCCGCTCCAAAGAACATTCAGCTGAGAAATTTTATAAGTAAGTGACTTCTTTCAGGAACAAGTTTGACCAAAATTAAACTTGTAATAAACGGTGCGAGGCTTATTGTGTGGTAAAGTTCCAGCAGAAACATCAACACTAAAGTCATGTTTCGAGTAAGAAAAGTCTTATCCAAGTCCGATGTCAGAGTAGGAGCGCAGAGGAGGCATTTCTGAGAAGTGATGACAAAGTATGGGTCCTGTATCTCCAACACGGACCTGCTGTAGTACATCTCTGCGTCTAAATAATTCAGTACTTTTCTTGCCTGTGTGTACTTTCTCTAACTGTACCTCCTGCCTACTTCAATGAACATAACTTTTATTCTCTGTGCTGAAGTTGTTTGAGTGGGCTGCTTGAATTTTATATAATTATTTTTGATCAATCGTCATCTAGGCTATATATTTACAACCTTTAAACAATTATGGAGGTCAAAATGTTATAAAAACATTAAAATTTCCTAGGGGTGTGAAGCTAACTGCAAGCACTGCTCTGTTTGAAGTTCAGTTAAGCAGGTTAGACTTTAATCTGAGCTTTGTTTCTTTGTTTGAGCTGCTACAACAAGAATGACACTGTTGGGGACGTTGTAGTCAACATCAATAACGGTACTGATATTAACTTCATATGCGTAAATGTTGTAAAATCAAAATACTTCCTTTCAGTATCAATTCTTAATAAATATTGTGAACTATATCAATATATTAATACTGGTATTGACTGTGGTATTGATCTGTCCATCACTACCTTTTACTACAAAAGGAAAGACTGACCAGACACAAAAATAAAATAATAAATGCATGAAAACAGGAAAGAATAAAACATTTAAAACCTTTAATATTTAAAGAGGGGGTATATTACTTCTCTGGGGTACTGTCTGCTAACACATAACATATTTACACCACCATGCTGTCTTTTATTGTTTTGAAAATGCTATATTCACCCGAAACAAAGCGAGTTTCAGTTTTGTTTTTGACGCTCTGAGGCAGCTGCTCTCTGTGCTATGTCACTCCCCCTTCAGAGCACTATCACAACACAATCAGCGCACATCAGGTTTGTCAAGTTGTAGCGTATTATCTTGGACAGAATCGTACTGCCAACTAGAGATAAACCGGTTGATATATTGGTTGGCTGATATATCGGGTATATTTGGACTTTTAGCCTTAAACCTCCAGCACAGGCCAATATTTTGTTTTGGTTGACTAAAAATACACATAAAGCTTTAGATTAACACTTTAATATGAAGAAAAAACAGCACAAAACGTGACTACACTTGGGGGGAATTTGTAGGAAATTTAAATACGATAATTTGGGGAAAATAAGCAAAATCTGCCCCCAAATTTCGGCTGATCTTATTGGCCACCAGTTGCTGTGTGTTCTAAACAATCGGCATCAGCATTGGCCATGAAAAAACCCATATTGGCCCATCTTTACAGCTAACCGTAAGGAGGGTTTGAATAGGGCCCAGGAGAGATCGCTAGATTACTGAAACATAAATGGATGACATCTAAAACCTCTTCAGACATGTATTTGATGAGAGAGCTGCCTTATAACATGGCAGAAAGCTAAATAAAGTTGATTTTGCCTTTTAACACGCAATTTTGCAACATATTCTGCTTAAAGAATGAAAAGAATCAAAACATCTTCCATCATTTAAAACGCATTAGTGTTGTTGAGGTTTATACCAGTTTATTAGAGTAGATCTCCCATGGTGTCTGGTCTCCTGCTTGTGTCTCCTGGTGTGTTTGGTGTAATTGGCCTGTCTCTCCTCCACACAGCTCCTCCGATTCCCGCCATCGCCCCATGTCTCTCCTCTCGTCTCACCTCATTTACCCCATGTCAGATAGAATGCCCAGGCCTACAGGCGCGCCGGGACAGACCTGTATTGACACGGATCGCATTGTGTTCCAATTATATATTTGGCAGGGACCCGCCCGTACCTGACAGTTTATCTCATTTACCAGTTAGTAGAATACAGGTGGAACATTACCAGTGAAAGATAATTATAATATGATGCGGTTAAAATAGATTTGCGTTTGATTTTGAGTAATGATCTTGGTTAGAAAATATCAAGTCTTATAACAGTCGATTAGGGTTGAAAAACAGATACTACTATTACTAAAAAAGTCACATTCACGGTACAGAAATGAGCCTTTCCTGAATAGTTTTAGATCGATCTTGAGCTGTATCAGAACAAGTATAAGAGCACATAGACTAGTGTACACCCATGGACCACTGTGGAACCTACACGACCACTGAGGGATTACACAGATATCAGGCTGTAGCACTTGGTAATTAATCAAATAAATTCAATTAATTAGTGTTTTTAATAATCAAGATTTTGAAAATTCGCAAAATTGTGAAATCAAGTGGAGTTAATATGATGAACTTAGATTCAGGAGCTGGACCACGCCTCAACCTCCTCACCAGCCAACCGCAGCTCATCTCGACCACGCCTTCAATTACCCAGAAGCCCCATTTATACAGCCTATCCCAACAACACCGTCTGTCTCCGCTCTCTCTCGTCCATCCTTCAGCCTGAAGACATCTTTAAGGAGGGAGGGTTCCGAATCAGCTGGGTGACCATTTTGGATTGGAGACGGAGCCCTCACCCTGAGTCTCCCCCCAGCCATCACATCCACCCACCGTCAGTAAATATCTTTATCGTATTCCATTGTCGTGGCGTGGTCCTTGCTAGTGAAGAATTATTATAAAGCAAGTTTACTCCTGACTTTCTTACTGGCAAAGCACGGCTATTATAATCAATTACAAACAGATAGCTATATAAATGTAAGGAAATGTAAAAAATTCTTAAATAATAGTATATGATAAGAATGAAAAAGAGCTTTAACTCGGATTAAAATCGATAAAAATAAATAAATATTTGGCCATATTGCCAGCCCTATAAGACCACATGGTAATATCAGGTCAGGGCCTCTTGATGGTCCTAAAGACCCGCTTTAAAACACAGGGGGGACCAGTCCTTTCAGGCTGTGGCTCCCAAATTATGGAATGCCCTGCCCCTGGCCCTCCGTGAGGCAGACTCTATTGACTCTTTTAAAAAGCAGCTCAAGACACAGCTAGTTAGACAAGCTTTTGGTTGATTGTGTCTATAATTCCTCTGTTACTGCACATGTTGTTTATTGCACTCTGTAAAGCACTTTGTGATTTTTTTTTTTATCCGTGAAAGGTGCTCTATAAATAAACTCTTACTTACTTAATATAAAAGAAAGTACTATATTTTAATGTTGAAAATCAAATTGTATTTTGAGTGTTTTGTATTATCATTGTATTATTGTGGTATTGGAATCAGGGTTGAGTATCGAGTGTTTCCTCAGTATTGAAGTCATAAAAAGGTTAGTCTGTATTATCCAGATAACAACTTATGATTATATTTATAGTGGAGTAGTGGAGCTTTGTAGATTAATCGCTGGAGAACCATGAGGACGATATAACAAATCAAAATTGAATGCAAACTACTACTTGTACAATCCATCACTTTACCATCTGCAGGAGCTGAGTGAACACTCTGGGTGAGTAAGTATTTTAAGATACTGTATAAAGAAACAAGGACATAAATCAATAAGCACTTGTTAGGCCGGGGCGCACTCAAGGATCTTAAAATCTTCCACAGTTTTAAAGGTCCTTGTAATAATGTTGTTACCTCCTCAAAAACAGGCCTGGAGTTGTGTTTTGTTTCATTCACACGTCTGAGTAACACTTTATTATTACTCTGTCTACATCTCCAAAGCTCAAAATGCTCTGTTCCACCTTGTGATGTCATGAAGTGGTAGTTTTCATGTTAACAGCTCCTTTTACCTTTAGTTTTGTAGAGATTGGAAATACAGGGCTGAAATGATCCAAATGATTATAGTGAAGGTGCATGGAGCTTAAAAACGCAGTGGAGCACTTCCTGTATTACCACATGACATCACAAGGTGGAACAGAGTGTTTTTACTTTAAGAGAAGAACTCTAAACTCTGAATATGCAGGATTTGTGTGTGTGATGTGGGATTTGTGTGTGTGTGATGTGTGAATGAAACAAAACACAACTCCGGGTCTGTTTGTGATGAGGAAACATTAAAACATTGATCAGTAAATAGCGTAATATAGATCCTTTAAAGGTGCATTGTGTAACTTTTCTGGTGGAGGGTCTGCTAGCTGCTTTTCTCCATGGAGATTTTGTTGCTTTGTCTGGAATGTTTCACAGTATGGCATTAAACCTTTCTATCTTCATGGAGCCCAAACCAGACCAACTTACAGGTCAGATCTGTGGAGAGGCGACCCCACTCACAGTCAGAATGCCTGTTTTTCTAGGTGTTTTTGAGCTATAAAACCACTTGTAATTGAATAAATGTAAAGTAGAGCTGTTTAATGTCATACTGTGGAACATTCTAAGCAGAGCAATGACATATCAATAGAAACAAGCAGGTGACGGACCCCCAACCAAAAAGTTACACAGTTACTGACACCAGAAAACAAACAAACATGAATACAGGATCAATAGATATTCATATTATACACTATTTATAACAAGTACTTTACTACATAGGACACTTTATCAATGTAAAACAGTGAAGAGTGCTGACCATGAGATAAACAGGGATTTATGTTCCAGAAAATTGACAATAAGGTTTTGACGGTGACCTCATAAATTTTGGAGGCTTTTACTGCAGGCTCTTAACTCTATCTGCACAGCCCAGGAGCACAGGCCGGGGTCAGGATGGCTATTTATAGTACTGTACAAATGACTTTCTGTGGTTTGTAGGTTCCAAGTTGTTCCAAGAGATTAAAGGGCCCATATGACGCTATTTTCTGATCTCTGTTATAATGTTTTCTCATCGCAAACAAACCTGGAGTTGTGTTTTGTTTCATTCACACGTTTAACACACAAACGCTGCATATTTAGGCTGAGTTTTTCTCTCAAACAGAAAACACTCTGTTCAATCTGGTGATGTCATGATACAGGAAGTGCTCCACTGTGTTTTTAAACTCCATACACCTCCATTAGAATCATTTGGATAATTTCAGAATCTCTACTGAAGTAAAGGTAAACTGTAGGTGACAGGGTTACCTTTTTCATCCAATCAGGCACGTTTTTACTAAGTATCATGGGAAACCAACAGGTCACACTAGCGAGTAGAAGGTTTTAATTTTTATTTTTTTTCCATTTGTAGAAAAATGGCAATGCAATGCTGCAGAATCGGAGAACAAAGTAAGGACAGAACAGTGGGTGTGTGTCGTGGCAGTGAAAATGTTTGTTGATTGTAAGTATGGCGTTTTAAAAATAAGCAATTACAGATTACTCAAACAGGCATGAATCACTCCAAATACAACTGTGAGTAAATGGTGGTGAGAAACTACTGTAACATGGGTGGAAAAGCTCTAAAAAGTCCATTTTGCATAACAGGTTAGGTTTAAAAACAAAACAAAAACACACGCCCACACGTACACATATTGTTTATAGCATTTCTAGTTTGTCAGCAGTTAAATATTGCCCCCTACTCTCTTCCTCTTCATATGGGACCCTTCTATAGTGTAATTAGCGTTGAGGGCTCCGCTGTGGAGAAGCAGATGGTGGCGGATAATGAACAATGCACTTGTCAGGAAGTAGCTCCTAAAAAGGAACAGAATCAATGCTCAGCTCCAAGTCACAAAAGGAGTCCATAGTAAAACCTTTTGGCAATACACTTCGTTATTCTGCACTTTGAACTACCCCTCGGACTTTTGTTAATTAACAAATAACTAATATAGGGATAAGCAAAAAGCTCTGTTGTAGCTTTAAAGTACAGTGTAATTATAAGACCTCCAAGGGCAGTATGTTTGGAGTTTTTCCAGTATTCTGAATAATGGTTTTGCTTTTGTATAAAAAGAGACCATTGATTTTTAATTAAGATTCCTCAGAAAATTAATCACTTTATATATTTTTTGGCTTTTATCATAGACTGTACAGAGAAGTGGACTAAGGGAGTGTGACGTCACCCATAGTGTTCGGCTCCAGTCAAATGAAGCTCACAAGGCTAGCAGTTACAGAGACGATTTTGGAGCCAGTTCGATATTAGGAATAGGAATTAATATACGGACAAAACAGCTAAATAAAAACACCAGGATCATGTAGAGTGGGTTAATACGAACCTTTTAAGAGTAAAATGAGGAGCCTGACAGCAGCAGTTATGGAGAGAGTGACGACGTTTTTTCAATGCAAAATGAATTAACTATGGCTTAACTATGTCCATTTATATATATACACAGTCTATGGCTTTTAACATTAACGTTTCAATATATAAATAGAACAGCCTTATGTCATATAATGTTTTATTTAGACCAGCAATGTATTAATTATATTCATACACGGTCTTCTCTTGACACCAAATTATAGTTTAGGGAAGAGTGTTTATGAGGTTGTGGGAGCACCGAACATACTCTGTACTGCATAATAGTTACTTCATTAACTTATTCATTAATGTAAGCACACTTACTATGCATAAGAGCATCTTTGGCAATTGAAACATTGCAGTGACATCGCGCTGGGGGTGTTCTGCCATGTAGGTCTATGGAGGAATGTTCAGCAGTCATCATGGAGACACAATGCAGACATTAGCAAACGCTGCCAAAAAAAAGTCTTAAAAATCTTAAACACATTTTTGGGAAAATGTTTAGGTGTTCAACAAAACAAAGGTGAGAGTGACTAACTGAAACACGCTTGGTTAATGCGAGTTAGCCTGTGTAATGTTATTGGAGAGGGACTCAAGAAGTACAAAATCACCAGTTTGTAGTTCCAACTAAGTCAGTTCTTTATCAACCGATTGTGTTAAAACTATCTGACTTGAGTATAAGAGGTTCAGACAGAGCAGTGCCTCTAGTTTGCATCACACTGACGAAATTAGCTGCAAAGTAAAATACGTTTTTGTTTCTTACAGAATCCTAGCATTTCTTTTGTCTCTTTATGTACACATCTAGATTCATCCAGACCTATACACAGTGGAGTGTTTTAAGTCTCGTCTTCAGACCCACTTTTATTTTCTGTCTTTTAACACCGCGTGAGTTTTGTGGTCCTCTGTGTATGTGTATTTTACTGAATTATTGCTATTTTATGATTTTATGGTTTTGCTTTTATACTGGTTCTATTGTTTTAGGACTGGTATGATCACATTTTTAGCAATTATACTTTTTGTTGTTTTCATTTTATGACCTCTGTGCAGAACTTTGGAAACTGCTTTGTTTGTAAATTTGGATTTGGAAGATGGTGATACTGATAGCAGAATACCAGATGTTGCTTATTATTTATATAAAGTCTGACCTTCCGACATCGTTGCAACTCCCAAACCCCAAAGCCTCCAGTAAAATATTCTGCTGCACTCATCATTTATTAAAAGTTTGCAGCGATGGGCCAGCACCTTCTAGAAACAGTGCTGAATCTTCTGTATATTGCTGAAGTTAGCCAAAGCTCACCTCGCTCTCCACACCTATGGCCAGAGCTGATACTTGAACTCTCAACCTGGCAACTCTAATGCATTTAGATAATGATGTAAGACTAGTGTTCCGAAGTATGTGAGGTGGGCCCTGTATTAGTTTATAAACCTCACTCAGAGTCTGATGAGTTCTCAGATAACACAGTGGTTTCAATTAAAGTGCATCTGCTTCCTTATTATGAAGAAAAGGAGAAGTGGAGTGGAAGAAAACTCGATATTCAATCTAAAATCAATTACGCTTTTTACAAGATTGAAGTAGAGGAGTTATGTGATGGCAAGATATAAGATCATATGTATCTCAAAAATAGCCGTCACAGACTTACTTGTACTAACACTATATATTTATCTTTTAAAATAAATTCCTAACTATTTTAATCTTTAAATTAGACTGCAGGAGTGTTCAGTTTTTATATTATAAAGGTGGAGTTGGATTTCATAAAATATAAGCAACACCAACATTTCGTTGCCTATTCGGAAAAAGTAAATTATTTGCTGCTCTAATTATTAAAATAAATTCCCTAAAAATTATTGCACATGTTGTTTTACAAAGTATTAGATAGTTATAAAGTAAAATCCGGATTCAGAATACTTTCAGTACCTTATGAAGTCTGGTCACTGGTGAATCTCTCCAAATTCAGATGGGTGTGACTGACAGGTGGATTAGCCAATCAGGGACACGCATGGCCCAGCCGTATCAAAACAAGAAAAACAAATATGGGACTGAAAAAAAACATTGCACATTTCTGCAGAACCAATGAGAAAAGCACAAACTCTGTTAATTTGAGATGAGATCAAAATGACGGGGGACCAGTGATTGCATCTGATTGGACAATAATGATTAGTTCAGGGCATGGGGTCCAGGCTCATATCCCTCTGTAAAAAGATCTGCCAGGCAATAACAGACATCATTATTTTATATTTTCTTGTAAACCACTACATTGTACTGTAGAAAAACACCTTAAAATGCTAATGGGTCCAGTGAGTTCAAACCCAGAGAACTGAGTCCCATCTTCCCCTCTGAGCATCATTACAACAATGGGGCATAATAGCATGATTGAACACTCATAAAGGACAATTCTGCATTATACGTCCACTTTTACACAGCTCAATACCTCATCTGGTATCTTATCTACAAAATGATTGAGGGTACATTTCATACTGGACACAACACACAATAAAAAGCTGCAATAAAAAGCTGCAAACCACTCACTCTCCATGCACAAGTCTTCTGAGGACAATGAGCTAACAGCGCCCACTAGCAGTTTTATAAAAGTCACGGGGCTAGCTAACATTACATAACCCGCGCTCATTAGAACAAGTGGGACTCTCCGTGTGAAAATGCAGCACCAAACGGCCATAGAAAATCACCTCATTATCTGTGCATAACAATAGTCACTTTTACAACAGCCACCGTCTCATGTTTGCAAACCACAAACTCTCCACTCCAATTTCATCCAGTATTTTCCCATCGACACGACAAGCTCAAAATCGCTCGAGGCCAAACTGTAACCACACATGCTAGCTCCGAGTCCGCAGCTCCCCTTTGTGCTCCAGTTCTGTCCGACCATACACCGAAAGGGAAAGCCCAAGTGTGCCGTCGCTAAAAGCAACCGCTCCCAATATGGAATGAATAATGGATAGAGACTTCCCCCATCTCATCTATCTGCATACGAGTTCAAAGGCGCTACTGCTGCTAGCCCATGCATAAAGCAACACACAGCTCTGAGGCTAATGCGGCTAACTCTCTAGCGTTAACTCCGGGGCTGGGTTGGAACTTTGTGAGGCGTGCAAAATGTCCCGCAGTGGACATGGAGAAGGATTGGCCTGGTATTCTGAGAAGGTACCAGCCAGCCACCCCCACGTCCAGTGTAAACCGCGAATTGAACGCACGAACAGGCCCGAGGGAAGCCTGGGTGGTTTTATTGATGTTGAGTCAAGTTAACGACGAGACCAAGGCTAGTCCAGTGCACAGGGTCAGCTTGTCATGAGGAATTATATGCTTACTGTAGCCTACTGACTATTGGATGTTCAAGATAATGTTTTCGGTGAATTACGCGTTTCAATAATTGTCCAGCTCGAGTACAGTCTAGTCCATCATGGCGGGGGAGGGAAAGAGAAGCAGAAGTTATAGAATAGCACACTGAAATCAAGTACAATTGCTTCGAGAAACTTTTTATGTTGAAGAATCTGTACTGTTTTGCTAAAATTGTGACAAATTGTGACAAAAATTGTGACAAAATTCAAAACTGGGACACACACGGGTAAGGGACGGTTATTATAAATACAATAGTGAAAAGATGTTTGTAAAATCCCTCAGTTGTCCAGGTAGAATCCATCGCAGTGTAGTTAGTTCCTCCCTTCAGGCAAATATAATGCAGTGTCCACCAGAGTCTGACCAGAACTGAAGAAGCAGCAAAATGTATTCGAACAAAAACCTTTTGTCCAGTTGACAGAATTGAATTTCTCCTTTGCCACAAGGAAAAGAGTGTGTGACATTGTCCATTCACGACTCACATGTGGGGCAGTATATAATCTGAGGGACTTCTGCCGGTGCAACGGAGTAGATTCTTTTGCCTTATGCTGAAATTTTAAGCACGGTTTTCTGTATTTTAGCTAAACAAATTACATTATATAACTCCGCTTTACTGTTGGCAGGTATTACAGTGGTTCTAACTAAGGACACCAAGGACATTTCATATATAAAACTTGGACAAATCACTGTTTTTGTACAAATCTGCTGGGACAGAGGACATAGGCTCCAAACTGGGACTGTCCCGGGTCAATGGGGACCGTCGTGAGACAGGTTAGTTTTACCCTACTGATGTTGTGTTGTTGCAATAGTAATAATACAGTTATAAAGTCGAAATGTGAGACATACTTAAACAGGTTTAAAGTAAATTAGAGTCCGTCAAATGTTTTTCCTCATGGCGATGTTATTGCTTTGTCTGGAATGTTCCACAGTATGGTATTAAACCTTTCTATCTTCATGGAGATCAAACCAGACCAAGTTACAGGTCAAATCTGTGGAGAGGCGACCCCGCTCGCAGTCAAGAATGCCTGTTTTTCGAGCTATAAAACCACCTGTAATTGAATAAATGTAAGGCTGAGCTGTTTATTGTCATACTGTGGAACATTCCAGGCAGAGCAATGACATATCCATAGAAACAAGCAGGTGACAGACCCCCAACCGAAAAGTTACACAGTGTGCTTTTAAACCATAGTAGTATTAAGTCTATTCTGTAGTATCAAAATAGAGTTTAAAATTTTAGTATCATGACACTAAATGCCACTGATCTTTTTGTATGAGTGAGTCTTGTATAGTCCAGATAACGATTATAATTATCAAAGTATGGCTACAATTACTTTTTTGTTTCATTCATACATGTATGAGTAATCCTTTATCATTAGTCCGTCTACATCTTCAAAGGTCAAAATGCTCTGTTCCACCTTGTGATGTCATGAAGAGGTAGTTTTCACTTTAACGGCTATCTTTTACCTTTTGTTTAGTTGAGATTGGCAATTCCAGGGCTGAAATTATCCAAATGATTCTAGTGAAGGTGAGTGGAGTTTAAAAACACAGTGGAGCACTTCCTGTTCCTGTGGAACAGAGTGTTTTCTGTTTGAGAGAAGAACTGAGGCTAAATATGCAGGGCTTGTGTGTTAAACATGTGTGAATGAAACAAAACACAACTCCAGGTACAGTATGTTTGTGATGAGGAAACAACAAACAATTGCGTAATATGGGCCCTTTAATGTCAATTATTACCCAAACATGTCTAATACATTCCTGACTGTACAGGTTACTGAAAGTGCACTTGGCCATTTGCCTGATTAGGGCACCAAAACAACAGCTCGTGTTATCTACAAAGGAAGCAGCTCTCAGCGAGGGACCCAGCGGTGCTTTGTGCTGCTTTTAACAGAGTCTGAACTGTGGCTGTGCAGCGGCTTTAAAGCAGACACAATGTTCTTCTCTGACGCCTGCTTCTCTGTTACTGTTCTTTTATGTGTGTTATGTGTTATTTATTCCTCAAACGTTATCTTCTATACAATTATACCAGTGTTTCTGTATGTGTCTCAAACAACATTTAGCGTTTCAGTGAGAGAAACAGCAACCACAGTACTTTACAAATTACTCCAACCTGCAGTACTGGGCCTACACTACGAGTCAAAAGTTTGGACACACCCTTTCATTTTTTATTATGTTTACTACTTTTTACCTTTTATATACATACAGAAAACATCAAACACATGATGCGAGATATATGGAGTTACGTAGCAAAAAGTAAAAAATAGTAAAAAAGCAAAAAGTGATTGACATTTCATATTCAAATCCTCACAGTATCCACTTTTCGCTCTGTGGGCCACTGCAAACCCTTGGCCTTCTCTCGGCCTTCTCTCAATGTGCTTCTTGAAGTCCCTGAAATGGTTTTCACTTCACAGCTGTGCCGCGTCAGGGCCAAGAAATGCCAAAAGTGCAAATGCAAATCAGCAATAAAAGCAAAGTGTAAAGGCTACTTTTTATACATTTTTTTTTTAAATACAGAACCAGTCTGAAGTTATTTTGAGTTTATTTTTTGTTCACTACATTCCACATGCGTCATTCATAGTTTTGATGCCTTCAGTGATCAAAAACAAAGCAGAAACATACATGAAAAGGTGTGTCCAAACGTTTAACTGTATGTTAGGTAATATCCTGGTTTCATAGCATTAAAATTAGGAATTGTACGATATGGATTTAATGAGCCGATACGATATCTAGCTTGATGCTTTAGGTGTTAACCGATATTTGCAAATTCTGATTTTAAAATTCATAGCAAGGATGACAAATCTGTATCTGAAGTTGAAGTAAAAACCACAAATTAACTTTCACTTTTGCTAAAATAATAACAACACATTTATCTGCAATATAAAAATGGTTGCATTGTTGTGTAATGATGCAGCCATACTTTTGGCCTAACTGTAACTTGCTCCTCTCTTTCCATTTTTACTCAAAATCTTGTTCAAAAAGAAAAACTGAATGCACTGAAAACAATCTGGGAATCACACATATTGGTGCCAAGTATCGGTCGATTTTTTCCCTATATCTGTGAAAAACTTCATAATGGCAGATTCCGATATTGGATGTAAACAATATATTGCCAATCCCTAATTAAAACATCACTAAATGTCCAGTTGACTATTTATTCCACAGACTGCCCACTACGCTCCAAGTGTCCAGAAATAATTGAAGTGGAGAAGGCTATTAGCACACACACTTGGCTGGACACAGGTCATTGGAGAGAGGCGGCCATTTTGGCTCTGTTTCCTGACTGCGGCAGTAATTGGATGATAAGAAGTGAGACTGGGATGGATCAGTGGTTCAGCAGGTGTAGCCTCTGCTATAAAGATGCCGGCGCGCCTGTGTGCCCTGCTATAGGCGCTTTGAAATAAGTGGGGAGTTTAGTTGAGTGGATTCTTTGTTTGGCAGGGACCATGTACACGTTCATTAATTCTACTAAAGAAAAGAGCTACTGCTTCTTTCCATCTGCAGTCCCTGGCCAGGTGAACACACGTTAAAAGTACACATTTCCTTACAATTATCTTGACTAACTTAGTTCATCATTAACATTAGCAGTAGAATACAATAAAAGTGAAAATGATAAAGAGCTACACACATACAGACTGTCTGAACTTCTGACTTCACTGTTTGAATCGGATCTGATCTGAGGCTCTTTCTGTGACTCTCTTAATTGTTAACATCATCACTCCAGTGTCTGTATGCGCCTCCAATAATACTTCAGTTGCTCTAGTGTTGGTACTAATATTGTAATCCTCTGTTTTCTTATATTTGTTTATAAATTGTACATAGTATAAATATATTTGGCTCTGGTAAACTAATACATCACTTGAACAATATTAGTAAACACCTGTTTATAGTATTTTGCATTCAACAACTGTAATCTCATAACTTATTCTCTGTCATTTGTATAGTCATAAGATTTCCTGTCACATGGCTGGTCAGGAGACTATCTGAGCCTAAAATACTAGTATAACAGGTGTGAAACTGAATCCTTCATGTCTGAAGAATGGTTTGAACCTGAAATGTCACATTGTGGTGTTATTAAAGTAATAAAACAGTGGGAGCTCCAAAGAACTGCAGTGTGGATGTGTTTTATCTTTTCTACAATTACTGTCTGATGGTTTGAAAATAAAATGATGACTGTGCAAAGGCTGAAGACGTTTTTGGAACTATGCAATTTGGTTTCACAAAGGACAGAGTAGATTGGGTAGTTTTTTCAATGGCGGTGGCGTTGCATCATTAATAATTTTGAATAAAGTTTCTTAGATTTTGAGAATTTTGAATAAAGTTTCTTAGATTTGAATATACAGTAGAATTGAATTGTCAAAACTGAGCATTTTGTATTTACTGAGAATATTATAATGGTGACAGTGTTTTGTTTGTTTTGATTGAGTGCCTTTTTTACCTGATTATAGATGGATCTGAGAGATTTGAGCACAGTTTCATTGGCCTGAGATCAGTTTCATTTTTGCATCTCTGGATTTCCAAAACAATAGAGTATTATTTATTTATGTACAGGCCTAAACCATTGTTCCCAAAAACAGAATTGAAATAGGCACTGAATAAAAACAAATTACGTTAAATCATAATCTAGTCATTAAAACTCCTCAGATGGTTTCGCGTGTAAAGTATTCTTGGTTCCTTTGTTTGGTGTGCTCAGAAGCTTTTCAACATTTGTTACTACTTTGCTTGACAGCGGTGGAAAGTCTGACAATTCTCTAAGCCCCCTGTACCAGACTGTCCAAGGTCAAGTTACACTGCACCAAAACAAAAACAGAATTCAACTTCCTTCAGACTTAACCTCAGTTTTTAAACTCCTACCAAGGCTGCTCCCTCACCTGACCCCATCCCACTGAGGAGACGTTGAATGGATTAAGGAAAAATAAAGGATAAAGTAAAAATTTGCACCTGTGAGTGTGCTGTTCTAACGCAGGGCTGTGTTTAAGGGAACGTTTGCTGTAATACAAGTGCACCTGTCTGGCCAGGGCAATAAGGTGCAGGAGTAGGGCAAATCTGTGAAATACAAACGGAGTGTCTAATATGAACTATAGAACTATTAATAAACTTTGTAGATATATGCTTCTCTAATTTGGCTCCAAACTGGCTCAGTATACATGTAATTAATGTGAGTAAAAATAAATATACTATAATATGCAATGTAGTTTGTAGTAAAAGTGCCGTTATTATCGACTAAATATTAATGTCCACCCATAAAATTCACCGCACGCTACTTTCATAGGGTAAATACATGATACATATTTACAAACAGCCTTATTTTTGTTGCACTTTTTCCTCACTAATACTGTGCAGTCCAAAGCCAAAATTGCATGAAGTACTATCATGTATTCCTTCTAATTTAGGAAAGTACTGTACTCTGAAGACCACTAAATGAAAGAGTAACTGTACCAGAATACAGTAACTCATAATTAGTATCCACAATATGTATTTTCGTTGTTTTGGTGGGATTAGTGTGGAGAGAAGGTTCAGTTGTGGGAATTTTTTTGTTTTTTTTTCCATTTTTGTTTTTGTTATGTACACTTTTAGAAAAACTTTAAAAAGGGTTATGTATTTTCGGTACATGTACTCACTTCACAGCACTGTTTACTATAAAAATCCCCAAAACTGCCCCGTTTCCCCTCTTTCAGCTCCACTCTACAGCGCTGTAGGTGCAGGAAGCTTGTTAATACCTGAGCATGGAACAGTGTCATTTCTAATAAACTTTGTGCGATAAGAGCAACCGTTCATTATCGGAAACTACCCACTAGTCCAAGGGTCCACTAGTCCGAGGGTCCACTAGTCCGAGGGTCAAACCCCAATCCACTTTTTTTTTTCTTTCAAAGTCTGGTTAAGGTTAGGGTTAGGGTTAGGGTTAGGTTTAGACAAGGGGTCAAAGTCTGGTTAAGGTTAGCTCGGTCTAGTGGACCCTCGGACTAGTGGACCCTACCCTCATTATCTTGTCAAATAGGCCATGTTTGTCACACTCACCTCATTAAACGGGGCCACATCCTCACAGCTTTCTGCTACACGGCTGGTGAAAGACAGGCCTGAAAAACACAGAAGAAAAAAAAATACAAAAGAGGTCAGTGATTAGTCTGCACCCACCATTCTATTTATATACACAGAATTATGAATATATTAAAGGACATAGGGCGGCTCAATCTTAGCCAAAATCCTAGTCACAATTATTTGGGTTATTATTTCAGACGAGTACTTCTATGGATACTTTGCAGCTGATGTCATCAATATTACCAGGGGATGTGATGCTAACTGTAGGCATGCTCTGTCTGAAGCTTTGTGAGACTTTAATCTGAGCTTTGATTTAACAATCTGACCAGAAAGAAGGGTCTGAACTGGAACTACAACGGGAGATGATTTGAGCTGTTAAACAAATCTCTCTGAAATAACATTACAGTCACAAGCTAGCTAGCATTAGCATTAGCCACCAGTTTTTCAGTTAGTCACTCTCACCTTTTTGTTGAAAATCAAACTCCTAAACAGGACGATGAGCACTCCTATTGATCACAGACTCCTGAAATTGTGCTGTTTGAATCCACTTTGTATTTTTTCTTAAGTTCTCAGATGATCTTAAAATATATTTCACAGTGTTTGCTAATGTGAGCATTCGGTCTCCATGGTAACTGATGAACATTCTGCCAATGCAAACATGTAGAATATCTCCAGTGTGATGTCACTACAACGTATCAATAGTCCTACTGTCAAAATTAAAAAAGTACAAGTGTTTTTGTTTTCTTCAATCACAACTAATTTTGTAATTCAATAGAGTAATAAATGAAGTTACAATTAAAATTTGATTAACTGCACTGACTTACATGGAGACACTCATGTTTTTCCCTGAACACTCATCTGACGTTTAGTATCTCTGACAAAAGCCATGCTGCTAATTTGTGTTCTCAAAATGTGTCAGTCCCCATTGTTGCCAGCAGAGGGCATTAAACATGTATTAAACAAGTATTCAAACAAAAACCAGCAAATGCTCCTGTTTGCATTGGACCATCTAGGATATGCCATATTGATGTTGTGAGACTATTTTTAAAGGTTCTATATTACACAAAATGGACTCTTGTGAGTGTTAAACCTGTTCAAATGTAGTTATCTCCTCAAAAACAAACCTGGAGCTGTGTTTTGTTTCATTTACACATGTTTAAGTAACTGTTCATTATCAGTCTCTCTACTTCTCCTGTACTCAAAATGCTCTGTTGCACTTTGTGATGTCATGAAGAGGTACTTTTCAAGTTAACAGCTACCTTTTACCTTTAGTTTAGTAGAGACTGGCAGTTCCAAGGTTTAAATGATCCAAATGATTCTAGTGAAGGTGCATGGAGTTTAAAAACACAATGGAGCACTTCCAGGTGGAACAGACTCTCAAGTCTAAACATGCAGAGTTTGTGTTAAACGTGTGTGAATGAAACAAAACACAACTCCTGGTATGTTTGTGATGAGGAAACAAGATTATAACATAGATCAGAAATTAGCGTCATAAAGGCCCTTTAACTGTAGCAATTATTACGAAGGTGCTGAGGGCCACAGTTTATATTATTGCACCATGATTGACCGTGATCTGAAATGGCTGCTTCCTGGTCCATTTGTCTCTTGAATACTCTGTTAAACTGCCTGTTATGTTATGAGACTTGATTGATGGATTTTAAAGGCCCCTTGACAATGAAAATGATAATGTCTGGGAGTTGATTATTCACTGGCCTTTCTCCAGGTTGCATCACTCCAGAGCAGATGGAAATGTTCCCCACTCTCACTACTCATTGTGCATAAGTGATCAAATATGAATAAATATAATAATGGCTATAAATGCTGTTTGCAGATGGCTCCCACACCGTTTGTATAATAAGCATTGTAAAACTAAGATAAATCTAAAATACATTATGCCTTTTTCTGGACTTTAGTGAAAGGTGCACTATGTAACTTTTCGGTTGGGGGTCCGTCACCTTTTTCTATGGATATATCATTGCTCTGGCTGGAATGTTCCACAGTATGACATTAAACAGCTCTACCTTACATTTATTCAATTACAGGTGGTTTGATTGCTCAAAAATACCTACAAGAACAGGCATTTTGACTGTGAACTTGGTCTGGTTTGGTCTCCATGACTGTAGAAAGGTTTAATGCTGTACTGTGAAACATTCCAGACAAAACAATAACATCTCCAGGGTGAAAAGCATTTGACGGACCCTCCACCAGCAAAGTTATACAATGCATCTTAAAACTACAGTATGTCATAAGTTATTATTTTACATTTGTTCATTGTGAAGCACAGTATTTACTTAAAACGGCTTAATGTTACAAAAAGCCCATTGACTTCCTGTTGAAAACTGTAGAAGTGATTAGTTATTTTCTAAAATCACTGAAAATAAATACTGAACTGAACTCAGCGAAAGGGGGTAAGTGAGTTCTACAGATTTTTCAATTTGGAATGGCTCTCGCTGTATCGTTAAGACTAGTATTTGAATCTGATTACACA
The DNA here is from genome assembly GCA_029959045.1 of Taenioides sp. WSHXM2023. Taxonomy (NCBI): domain Eukaryota; kingdom Metazoa; phylum Chordata; class Actinopteri; order Gobiiformes; family Gobiidae; genus Taenioides; species Taenioides sp. WSHXM2023. The sequence continues at coordinate 23,414,118 of CM057103.1, forward strand.
ACAGTGGAACAAGCGGAGAAATCTAACTTTAATTGCATCCAGCTGAGAGAAAAGCACAAATAGGCTGAAGTATGTTTTGGTTCTTTTGGGCGCATCACAACAGTAAAAGGATACCTGGATTGATTCTCTGGAGGTTGTGAAATAACCATGAATCTATGAAATATCCATCTACAGCAGCACCACAGCAGCAGAGCCATTGGCCTCCCCAGACTTCCCATCTCCTCTTCCCATCCATCATTCTTTATTTTTTATATCACTGACATCTCCTCTTGTCAGAAGCACAAAATATATTCTTTGCAGCTCACTAAATGTGCTGCGTTATTTCACTTAAAGGGCCCATATTATCCTATTTTCTGATGTTGTTTCCTCATCACAAACATACCTGGAGTTGTGTTTTGTTTCATTAACACACAAATCTTGCATATTTAGGCTGAGTTCTTCTCTACAATACCTTCACAGGAATCATTTGGATCATTTCACCCCAGGAATTGCCAATCTCTAACGAACAAAAGGTAAAATGTAGCTGTTAAAACCTACGGCTTCAGGACATCACAAGGTGGAACAGAGCATTTTGTGCTGTGGAGATGTAGACAGACTAATATTAAAGGATTACTTAAACATGTGTGAATGAAACAAAACACAACTCCAGGTCTGTTTTTGAGGAGGAAACAACATTCTAACATGACTTAAAGCTCACAAGAGTCAATTTTGTGTAATATGGGACCTTTAATAAACCCTGATTACTGACACATACCACTTATTAACACATTAACATAAAACGAAACAAAGTGATAACACACACCTTTAACAGGAGATGGGCACAGCTTTTTTCTGAACCAAATAATGCTAAACAAATATTTCCCAGTGCAGCCCCACATTAAGAGGAAACTGGCCCATTGAAGCGTGTTATTGCCTGAGCTCACCTGGAAGCTCTCTCAATGAAATGTGTGGCTGCCATTGTCCCATTCATTTGCTTGGTTTATTCAGTGACAGCCATGTACATAAAGAACAGCTGTAATTACATTAGGCTACGATCTGCAAATATAGCGAATTAGAGGCAATATACGGAAGTGCACAAAAATACGAGGCCTTATTTTCTCTCAATACATTTTAAATTAACTCATAATGTAGCTATGAATTTTGCATGTTGAAAAAAAAGTCTTCCAAGCAGAGAATAATGTTATATTTAAGGCCGTGCAATTTTAGGAAAAACAGTTTGACACACAACCAGGGGCGACCCCAGATATTTTTGGTCACCCCTCATTTTACTAAAACACAGTTAAGATCATTATATTGCAGATTTTGGAAAAGCATTCACACTTGCTTTCCCAATTTGGTAATTTTTAGGCTTAAAATTTTACTCCCTGGCTGGAAATCGTGACATCACACTAGCGAACACTGCAAACTGTAACCTAGCAAAACTCCTTTAATGTACCCAGAAAATAATATAACAAATACAAATATAAGAAAATACCTTTATTTTGTTGAATTAAGTCTTTCTTGCATGTAAATTGTGGCTAACTTTTGGACACAATTCTCCCTCGTAGTGTGATGTGTTTTGAACTCTACTTCCTATCATTTTCAACACATTTTTCAAATATTCTTCACAAATTGATTCTTAATCAGTGTAAAACTATAATTTATATTTACAGTAGTTATAATCCCACCAAATTAAGTCAAAATTTGAGAATCATAAAAATCTGTCATATGCACTTTAACAATGGAGCGCACCCACACCTTCTACCCTGTTTGCTTTGCTGTTTTAAACCAGTTTACATGTAGTTAGCCCCTGTAGTGATTTACAAACCCTCGCATGGAATGATTTTTTATTGAAGTATCAGTATCAGAATAGTCTGGTTGCCATTTGAAACGTTTTATTCGAGACTGGACGTGCTATGGAAATGGGGGAGAAGTCTTGGGGGGTGCTTTGGCCATTCTGGGGGAGCCTAGAGCCCCCTCAAGTATCCCTCCTGGTGCCGCCCCTGTACACAACTCATGATATATTTAGCTTTGCATTTTCAGATGTTGGATAACAAAACTTTTTAACATTGAGGTGGATGCGTTGGTAAAATCTGACTTTATGTAAATAATTGTTAATTGCCAATTTAAGGTACAGTGTGTAACTTTCTGGAGATGGTGCATCGCCTACATTATTCCATGGAAATACAAAGTTAAAACTATACTTTGGAACATTCTCCATGGAGATAGATGAAGTTTGATGTCATACTGTGGAAGATTAGATCCAGTGGAACAATATTTCCATGGAAACAAGCAGGAGGCCAAGTAAGAGTCAGGTTTGTGGAGATGCAAGCCTGCTTAGAGTAAGAATGTATGTTTTTAAAAGTTTTTCAGTGTAATACAACCAAAATAAAAATAAAAATAATGCTTTAATTTTAGTATATCAGCCAACTGAAATACTGGTCTATCTCTATTACACTGTGCAATAGCAAATCAGCCATGAGGTTATATTAGTTCCTGCCCTCCAACTGAGATCAATCATCAAATTCTATAACATGAAGGCAACCTATATTCCACTGTGAGACGTTCAATTCCATATCTCTTAATATAAACACCCCTGCAGCGTCTCACCTTCTACTCAAAAACACATCAGATCACAAATCAAAGAGACAATATTCCACCTCCATGATTCTATCCGTGATCTGGCTCTGATGTGGGCTTTGAACAAGGGCTCGTGTGAGGTTTCTGTACGTGGACTTTTCATCAGGTTTGCCTTGATGTCAACACAAAGGAAAGCTCGTTTGAAAATGGGTTGAATTAAGGCCAGCAGGATGAGCTGTGTGTCGGGGGCAGACGGATCACTGAGAAAAAAGTTGAGGAAAAAAGTTGAAAGAGTTGAAGATATTCAGAAGAGATTGGCAATTCCAGGTCTGAAATCATCCAAGTGATTCTAGTGAAGGTGTGTGGAGTTTCAAAACACACTAAAGCACTTCCTGTATTACCACATGACATCACAAGGTGGAACAGTGTTTTCTGTTTGTGAGAAGAACTTAGCCTAAACATGTCTAATAGTATTAACTGCTACCACATAACATATTTAGATCACCATGTTACTGTTTATTGTTTTGAAAATGCTGTATTTGCCGGAAACAACGTATAAACATATTAGTACGTTTTTCTAAGTCACTCCCCCTTCAGAGCGCTATCACATTTTAATCAGCGTGCATCGGACTAATGAAACTACTGCGTATTGCGTCAGGTTTGTCAAGATGTAGTGTATTGTTTTGTAACATGTTTCTGTATATTTATAGAGAATTGTCGTGTGAGAACATGAGTGATTTAGGTTTGGGCTGAGCATTGCAGAATCTTACAGCTAAAACATGCATGGATGACGTCAAAAACCTCTTCAGACATGTTTTTGATGAGTGACGAACATTATAACATGGTTGAAAGCTCCACAAAGCTGATTTTGCATAATGCCTCATCTTTAATCAAAAAAGTTAAAGCACTGCCCTGTAGCCACAAACCAAATCACTACAAATAAATTAAAAACTGACTCTATAGAAAACTTTTAAGCACCAAAGTTTCATATAGTCTATATCGTTCAGTCTAAACTTCTAATCTGATTGTGGTGGTGTCAGAGGAGAGCAGGGGGGAGCTAATCAGGCTTTGTGTGAATGTTTGAAGATAGGGCTGGAGTCAGTCCCGTTATCCACGTCCATATGCTGCAGGCTACAATTCCCTCTGCACCGTGTCAATCTTTATACAGCTAAGATAACACTCAGGATTAATTATTTATACCAACATAGACAGGAAATCCCATTTAAAACCAGGACTTGGGAGCAGGAGTGGTTTCGTTTTATTGCCTTTTTATTGCAGTCTTGAAGCAGTGTACTGAATTACAGTTGGAGATTTCTTATAGGGGAGACCTCTCGTGGGGCTGTCAGATCTGATTTTGTTGTTCTTTTTGGGTGTAAACTGAGATTTTCTGTTTGGCCATGTCCGCTCCAGACAGGAAGTCCAGTTAAAAGCATTGTGATGACAGTCAACAAGGAAGTGGGCTGAGGTTGAGCCACAGAGACCAGACTGGTGTTCAGAAGTCATGGAGAGTACAGTACGCTAAGCTTTCCTGAAGGTTCATTTGGTTATTATGGACTCCGTAGTCTTCCCCTTACAATTCCAGGCCATTTTTGTGAAACTGCTTTTGCTCTGACCTCTCCAAACTAAAATGATTGCCATTATTGAACCCTCAGTTGCATATACACAAGTTTGGGTTTTTTGTTTGGTAACACCCAATAGTTTTACCCACAGGTGTCAGTGTCACTGTATGTATGTCTGGTAGGTATTTATGCACTTTGGAACACACATAAAAAATGATTTTTCTCATCCTCGCCCAATTTTTTTTTTTTTTTATAAAATCAAGGTGTAGAAAGCTGCAGTAGGTAGGTGGGGACTGAAACACCCTATATTTCAATTGCAAACAATGTTGTTCTCTCATATTTCAAATTTTATGAAAATATCTAGAAAAATTAGAATTTTAGACTACTTTTATTGTTAGTATATCCAGGTATTTTACAGAGGGACTTTTGCTTTATCCAAATCTACCCAAACCTATCCAAATGGAGACATTTGGAAAAAATACAATAACTTTTGAATGCTTCACTTACTTTTGGGTCATTCCATATCAAATCAACCAATGGGGTGTGCATCATAGTCTCAGAATTGCTTTATTTTTTTTCCTAAGGTAGACAAACATAATTCATGGGGAAATGTAAAGTTTTAGCCTTGAGATTCACTTAGTTCCAAGTATAAAAATTCCTGAAGGAGAGGGGGATCCCTTTTTTAAATCCTCGCCTGTAATTTTTAGCCATTTTTAGACCTAATTATCTCAGTAAGTTTTTGAGATATCTTCTCAAAATTTTCAGGATCAAATATCTGTACATAGTTGCAAATTTAGCAATATGAAAATGCCAGATGTAACATTCCCTTTCTTCATTAATATTAGACAAAAACAGTGAAAAAAATCCCAAAACACATTATTTATACAGCCTTTTCTTGTCTGTGTAGAAGCAAAATTGAATCACTAGCCATTTAAATCTTTAGAAGTGGACTTTTTGTACTTAACTAAGTCTAAAAAACTGGCCTGCAATACCTTGGTGACTGCTGTGAGGCTTTACAAAATGGACCTACCATCGAAATTTCACATTTTCAAACTAAAATTACTACATGTGTACCAAGTAGTACAGGTTTCAAACTTTGGAAACAGAAAGTTGGGTATATGACCAATGTAATGTACCTAATTTGAAAACTGCTCAGACCTCTACACCATCCATGTCTGATACCAAAGTCTTGGGTGTTTTTCGTTTTTGGCTTCTTTTTTTTTCTATCTGGTCTGCTGATTCCAAGTTTCAGTGAAATTGTTGGACTCTAAATTACCTTTCTAAGGGTACTTTCTAACAACTCAGAGCTTAGAAAAGCAACATGCCTGTAGAATTGAATATAATCAGTGGTGAAATGTATTTAAAAAATAGTATAGATCTACAGGTAAAATCATGTGTTTCGATAACTCCATAGAAAAATTTTGCCAACTTGTGCTGCCACGCAGGGGACTTTGGACCATCGGCTGAGTGGCACTTCTTCGCCACCAGCCATGGCAAGTCCCCTTGCGATGGCATAGGAGGAACCGTAAAGCGGTTGGTGGCGCGAGCAACGCTTCAAAGCCCAGTTGAAGGACATATTATGTACCCCAGAGAACTGTATGACTGGGCAGTGACCAACGTAAAAGGAATCCAGTTCTTCTGGGTGGGCCATCATGATGTAGAAGCTGTTGCCAAGTCCCAGGAAGAAAGATTTGCACAGTATCAGAGAGTTCCAGGCACAAGGGACAATCATTGTTTTGTACCTTTATCTGAGTCCCATCTACAAGTGAGACGTGTTTCAGAGGACACAGCATCCTTCACTGTGCAGACCTGCAAAGATGTACATGTAAGACAATGCCAGCCAGGAGAAACTTCAGCAGAGGATTCTGATGAACAGAACATACAGGTGCATCCAGCCCAGTCTGAACCCACACTGGAGATAAATCCTGGCCAGTATGTAGCTTGTCTGTACGATGGATATTGGTGGATAGCCAATATCATTTCAGTCTTTTCTGATGCTGAATATGATGACTTTGAAGCAAGGCTCCTTAACCCTCATGGCCCAACAAAGTCCTTCTACTGGCCAAAGGAAGAAGGTAAATGCTGGGTGCCAAGAGAGCATGTGCTGTGCACTGTTCCTGTGCCAGATCCCAGTGGCTCAGGACGTCGTTATAAATTTAGTGATGCTAATGTTTTAAAATTAATTGATCAAAAGTGGAGAGCCAAGGTGTAGGCTGTGACCTAGATGTTTTTTATAAAGTTTTCTGTCATGAACTGACCTTGGATATATCATAAGATTGTTCTCTTACATATATGTGGTTACTTTATGTGGCATAAAGCTGAAATTTTGTAATCGTCCAGACACCTGCATTTCAAACCCCATTATGAAGGAGTCAGCAAGCCTGAGCAAAAATTATTTTGATATCAAATGAAAGGTAAACTATTACTACTTGTATAGTTTTAGTAACACATTCCTGCAACTTGGTACACATGCAGTATTTTGTACTTGAAAATCGTGAATTTTACAATTTTGCTCATGTTCACAGGTATCCTGAGAGGACACAGTTTATATCCGACTGACCATACTTGCCTAACATTAAATATAGGTGTACTTCTTTCAAGATAAACCATTTCTGGTGCTTCAATACTTGCCTAGTGGTACAATTCATACATTTTAAAACGGCGACTTGGTTAATTTCTTTGCATTTGTAGAGCTTCACCAGAAAGAATATTTAACATCTATTGTAAATTTTTTAAGTTGAAAATTAGGTATAAGTTACATTGAACAAATCCTGAAAATTTCAGGGAGATATCTGTAATACTTTTTGAGCAATAAAGATGTAAAAATAGCAAAAAATTGCAGGCGGAATTTTTACAATTGGACCCCCACCCCCTTTGTAGGGCCATAACTCATAAACAAATAGGTCAAATAGGTCATAATTTGAGATTTCCCCCTAAAATAAGCCAAGGAATGCATGAAATAAATACAAGGTCAATCTGAGATCCAAGTGCAACCACTTTTCTGGAATTTGGTCCATTTCATATGGAATGACCCTTTTGCGTTTAGCATTGGACAGCACAGTTATCGCTGTCTGAAGTATATTCTGCCAGATATCAACAGTAAACAAAGTCTGATCCAACTCTCCACAGGAACGTGCCAGAGCGCACCTCACCCATGCGCACAGATGAGATACTAATACTGTATGTGCACATCTTATATTTTACCTACAATAATATAAACTGTAGAATAAAACAACGCTTTCAATTGATAGACAAATAATAATGTCTAATCCATAAAGCTAAACACAAACGTGCCAGAGCGCATGGCGCGCATGCGCACTAGACGCTAATGGTTACGCATGATTATATTTTACCTAGAAGTACGTCAGTAGAAGAATAAACCACGCTTACCGATCGAAAACAGCATCCGATTCTTCAAAAAACAAGGTCTTCTACCCCCGAGTCCATCTTCACTCTTTCCGTCAAACCGCTGCGGGTCCGAGATGTGGCTGGCGCAGCGGGTACAGACCAAACAGATCCATGGTACAGACATCCAAAGTGTCCTCTACCGCGTCCTTCCTCTGTTCTGTCCGTTTTGTCTCAAAACTGCACTCAAAACTGTTGCAAAACAGCAATACGTAAAATATGCACGTTTTGCGCACGTAGTCCCAGTGTCCTTTGCGCTCGCTCCATCCTCCGTCTGTTTACGGAAAACCAGGCCATGCCATACGCCGTCCTGTTCAGCTGCTCATTGGCTGTAAGGGGAAAGCGTCACTAAGAGCGTGCGATGTCATTGGCTGATTCTACACGGGGTAAAGTGGGGCGTAAACTTTCAACGATCTGTAACGGTAATTAACTCTGTGAGGCGTCAGTCACCCACAAACCCCACCTGATTGGCCAACCTAAGTGTCAATCAGATGCTAATGCTTGTGTTTAGCATAGAGCAGAGTTGTTGGCTATCCGAAATTTATTATCCCAGAAATCGCCAAAAGAAATGGTGACGGTTCAGTACTCACGTTTCCTGCAACATACCGACATGGAGGATCTAACTTATTTTGTGGATATATTTTCTTTACTGGATTATATTCTCTGGACCTGTACGGATCGAATGAGAGCAGCTTTCTGTGGATATGTTGATGTTTGACAGAACCAGAGTCTCAAAGGTAAGAAAAGTACAAATCCTATGTATTTGTTTTTTCTGTAAAACGGCTCTCCTGTCAGCGCTGTGGTGGTTACTGTGGAAAATGGTTTATATTTGAAAAGACGAGAGTCATAGCTTTCATTTGTGTGTAGATTGTTTGTGTGGGTGACTGACGCTTCTGCACATTGGTGTAATGGCAGGGCGAGGGCCCGCCGGCGGGCCGTCAGCTTATTGTGAGGTTAAAAAAATCAGGGCGGGAGATATTTTATTGATCCCGAGGGAAATTCAATTTTTGTTGCTGCAAATCACAGCATCACACTATCCTCCAGGAGAAGCCAGGTGAATGCAACAGGACAGGCCTCAGTCTTACTCCGCTCTGGTGTTACGGTTGGTGACGGTTCATTCCCTCAGAGTATTTCCTCTGGAAGATCTTCTGCCACATTTGCTGCCACAAAAAGCCTGTAGCATCTCAAATGTCCATAGTTTCCTCCTTAGGTAGCCTCTTTCACAGTTTCCATGGATACGGGGAAAACAAACAGCTCATTTCACACAAAACATGTTGTACTTCTTAGTTGGTTAAAACCCCATGATATGATGTTAAAAAACTGCTAAAAACAACAAAAAGTTAAAAACTGAGCAAAGAAAAAAAAGTTTCAAAAACTGCTCAGTGTGTGAGCCAGACAGCCACAAGAGCAACCAACCACTCCGTTGCTGTTATTTGAAAACATGTAAAATCATGTAAAATTGGAAAAGTCTTCAGCCTAATGTTTTTCTAAATGTGTGAAGTACAAATCTGCTAATGTAGTAGGGCTGCAAGATGAATTGAACAGTATAAAACATGCACGCATCACTCCAAATACAGCTTCAGAGGGTAAATGAGAAGGAAACAACTATAACATGGCTAAAAGCTCTAAAAAAAAGTCCTCCACAAATGACAAATCTCCTGTCTTATTCAGCATAAAAGCTGCTAACCAAGTAGTTAAGAGCTGTACAAAAATGCTCTGAAATGTGATTCTTGTATTTTTTGTTTATTTAATTTTACATTTTTTTAAACCAGGAAAGTCCCACTGAGTTTCCTAATCTCATTTTCAAGGAAGTCCTGGCAAAGACGGCAGCACAGTACATCAGCATACATTTAGACAATCACAAGAATATGTTAGCTAAAAACGTTACAAATTTTTTACTATATCTCATTTCCAAAGCTTGTTAATTCTTGTGGGCAATTTTAAAATCCTATTATTTCTTAGGTAACAGTATGATTTTGACCCATCTCTGTGCTGTGTGGGCAAATGTGGCAACAAGAACTTGCACAAGTGTGGAGACTGAGGCTGCGTTCACACTCATGCATCGCAATATAAACTGAGATTTAACTTATCAGCCGGAACCCCACGATTTGACAAAACTTTACAAAAACGAGTGGATCTGGAGCTGTGTCCTGTCTCCCTGATTTCAGAGGGTGTGATTGACAGGCGGATTAACCAATCAGAGAGACACATGCTACGTTCACATCAAAAACCAACATGGCTGCTTTTTCCATGATAAAACGGGGTAAAAACAACATAAAGGACTGAGAAACTGCGTGGATTTTAGCAGAATCAACAAGCTAAGCACATAAACTATGACTTATCTCAGGTAAAAGAAGTTCTTTTGAAGGTTATGAGAATTTTCAAGAGGAGAGGTCTTCAGCATTTGAGAGACACGTGACACAAATTAGCAGCTGTCGTTGGATCGTCTCAAGTTTGGATGGAGGTTTTTCACGCTCTATGGTCCGATTCCAGACCCTTCTGGATTCTAACAGAATGTAGAAGAGACTGGTTGCTCTGTGCAGAGGACTAAACCAGGACTAGGTCAGCACCAAATATACATCAGGACTAAAGTGGGCTTAAACCAGGACTAAACTAGGACAAGTGTGAACCCACCCTGAAAGTGATTCAATATTGGACTGGCATGTCTTGTATATGTTTCCTGGTTGTCAGTGCAAAATACTGACAAACAATAAATAAAATATGTAAAGATTAGAGTCCGCATGGCTAATTTCCATCTTCAGTCCCAGTCTTCAGACAGCAGGACAAGAAAAAGTACAGCAACAATCACACAAAAGTACATAAGTAACCGCAGCACGCTCACTATACATACACTTATAAGGACAGTTTATTTGACCTTAGAAGTCAAAAGTTAAACCAACAACCTAGAATATAAAAATGTTTGTTAAACTTGATGACATGCTAGTATCTGACCACTGAACAGCCACTGTTTTAAAGCTTTAGAAAATGCTGCCAGTGTTCAGAGCTCTCGTCTTAAAACAACGGCAATATTTATCAGAAAATCCCAATGAGATCTTTAACCAAATCCTTCAGCCCTATTCCTGCCCTCTCTGAGCTCACAGTGTGGTCAGGTGAAGGGGCTTTAGGACACTGGAGAACATGTCTGGATTACGCTTGGAAGGAGACAGTATCACTCAAACATTAGGTTAGATCAATTATTTTGCACAATAAAGGACCATTGTAAAAGATAATGTAAACTTGACGATAACAGATGAATGCGAAGCTACACTCTCGTAATGTTTAATTACTAAGTGACCAAATCCATGTTGAATTGATAAATCGATAGAGGAATGAAAAATCTGCAAAGCGTTAACAATGTACTAGTCTGTTTAAGTGAAACGGCATTGCCATTGCTAACTGTTTTCCTATACTCTGACGCTAATGGTTCAAGCCACTTCCAGTCAATACCAGAATGCACAGCCCATTTTTACCACATAAAACGTTTAAAACAATTTGTGAATGTCTGGGCCATTTGGCTATTGTAGAAATTTTAGTATCGTGACATAATATAATACATTTTTACAAATGAACACTGTAATTAATTCTTACAAAAACAAACACTGTAATTGATTCTTGAGAAGACGAACACTATAATTAATTTTTACTGAGAAGGACACTTGCACTTTCTTGATGTTATCTCAAATATTTGATCATGGTTTGAGTCATATCAGTCGTATCATTCCTCTGTCCTGGTTTTGTGATTAGAGCTGCAGCCTGGGAGCCCTGTAGTTGAGTGATGGATCAGCAGTGGAGTACAGTATGAACCCGTCCTGCTCCAGCCCATTGTCTATGTCCATTTATATATATTTATATATACTATGACACACACATACACACACACACACACACACACACACACACACACACCACACACCACACACACACCAGAGGGACTAGTGCATGGTCCCACTATCATGTCTCTATCACTCTTCACATATTAAAGGGCCCATATTACTCTATTCAACATACCTGGAGTTGTATGTTTAACACACGAACAGCACAACACACTCTGTTCCACCTTGTGATGTCATGTGGTAATACTGGTAGTGCTCCACTTTGTTTTTAAACTCCATAGGCGCAGATACAAAAAGCTGAATTAGATATTGGCTTGCAAATTCTGGTATGAATTATGAAAAGACTATTTTCTGGTCATAGTTGGCCCAGCAAGTCTCAGAATGTTTGAATATTTATTTACATAAAGTTGTTGTAGTAAGTTGTAAAGTAGCTGTAGTTACTCAAGAGATAAATAACAGCTACAAAACACATTTGGATCAGTTTGGTCTTATGTTATTTTTGGTTTAAGGGCCTTAATGCTGTTTTCAGTCTCTTTCAGGCACTGGTATCAGAAGATACTCAAAGCCATAATATCAGAGTCGGTATAGCAAACTGAAAAAGCTGGATTGGTGCATTCCTAATTTGGATGATTTCAGTCCTGGACTTCCCATCTCTACCGAATAAAAGGTAAAAGAAGCTGTTTCATGATGTCACAATCCGGTGGAATAGAGCCTTTTGAGATTTGGAGCATATAGACAGACTAATAATGCAGAAGGTTTAATGAGGTAACAACATTATAACATGATCCAAAAAGATTCATTTGGTCTTAGTTTTTTGTTTTCATTTAACAGATCATTTTGTTCCTTTCCCTTGACATGTTTGGACTACAGTCTGTAGTGATCATCAGAAGAGTCACATGACGCAGTGACATGTCTTGCAGGATGATTAGAGTCAAAAGAGTTCATTAAAACATTTAGATAGTTACTTCTTGAGTAATAATATTTTAAAATAACATTCTGAACTCGTCTCCTTTGTATTCTAACCCTCTTCTCCCTCTTGTAGTCCCTCAGTTGACCCTGGTGGCCCTGAACCAGCCTCACTCACACAGACAGGACCTGCTCCATGTGCTCCAAGTTCTGTAAGTGTGCGTTCTGAAACTCATACAATCATGTAACCTACCGTGGCCATAAATACGTATTTGCAGTAATTGAAAACCGGTTAATCTTGAGATACCTAGCTGTGAGTTTATATACTGTAGTTATTATAGTTATGCTATGACACAAATGGATCATTATTTAATATTTTGAACATTTAAATCACAATACTACTACACAACAACTTCATCACAACAAAGTGCTGCACTGCTGAAGATGGAAGTAGATACAGAGCTGAGGTTGGGTTTGTGGGGAAAGGAGAAAATATTGAGGACAATAAAGATCAATAAATGAATCCTCCAAAGTACAACCTCAAGATGGTTACTGATGAGGGGAAACCACAATAATGTGTCCACATAGTTCCCTATCTTAAAAGCTCTTAAAAGTCCATCTTATTTCTGTAGTTACTGTGCAATTCTAAATCATCACAACAAAATGTTATTTGTATAGTTTATTAATGGAATATTCAATATAAAAAAAATTGTGACATGTTTAATATTTATCTATTGGTAAATTGTATAGCCCTTTACATCAAGGAACCACTCACCCATTCACACACACATTCATACACCAGTGTACACAGACACAAACCTGTGGATCTGACTGCTCACTAATGTTTATGTTTGTCAGTGGACAAACTCTACCAGCAGAGCTACTGTCGCCCCTATTGTGTTGATATAATGTAAAGGGTCCTTGTCTCTGTCACATTCAATAAAAAGGATTCAGCGTAGTGTGGGGCGGTGGAGCAGCTGCTCAATACTGGCACAGGTCCCAAATAAAACAATAGAGAGAGCCCTCTCACCTCCTCACCTCCTCTGGCTGCTCCTGGAGACTAATCACTGCAAAAGAGCAGTGGCCCCCCGACTTCATGCTCCACATGCCCCACAGACACACACACAGATACAGCAGAGCGGGACAGAGAGGGACAGCATTAAATATTCAGAGCAAACCAAAGGCATGGGCAGGTGTCAGGGCGCGCTACTGTTAACATGTTTACAAGCCACTTGCACCATAATGGGCCAGTGTGAAATGTACTGGGAGTAAGGAGTTTTCTCTGGTTTTGTCCTGATTCCGGTGCATTTCTATGGAAGATGAACTCAAGTCCTAATCAATGACCCTGACAAACAAAAGGTACATATACTTTAAATGTAACACCTCACATACATATAAACAATTAAATACAAGGTTTTACATACAATTATGTGTTTTAGGATCTGTTAGGTATGTCATCTTTTAGCTTCAGTATGAATACCAGAGCCTTGAGGAATCAAATAATCAGATTACTGTGCAAAAACACTGGTTAGATAGATTTACTATAATATCTTTATATACTTAATATATTGTCAAATGTATATTTTTGGATGATATACATATTTTAGTTTTTTTTTTTTTTTTTTAAGTATTATTGTTTTTGCAATTATGTAAGTGTTATAAAAATGTAAATTGTCTTGTATGAAAGCAGCAAGATGATCTGTATATACTGTATATAAATCGTAGATTGAATGGGGCTAGTTTTACACATACATTGACTGGATGAATGATCACATTAATATAATATAATATTAAGTGTCTTTGAGTGTCCAGAAAAGCGCTATATAAAACTGATCTATTAAGTCTTATCTTATCTTATCTTATTATTATTATTATTATTATACATTGTATTTTCTTGGCATGAACTCCATTTATGACATCAGCCTGTACAGGGACTGAAGGTGGAAATGAGAAATCTTGCTGTAGCCTGGGACAAATGTTTTACCTCTCTGTGTAGGTTTTGTTTGTTTTTTTGAATGTTCATTGTCCTTAACAAACAACCAACCAAACTAAACTAAAAGTACGGGGGGTGTTTCCTTCATTCATACAAATAAAGTCAATGTTGTGTATGAATTAATAACGTTCACTATTGAGCACTGATTGCACAACACAACACCACCAAAGTAATGCACACAGTCTAAACACAATGAGAACAAGTCTGACCTCTGAATGTGACTTTGGCGATGCGGTCACTCTTCCCCTTCAGGTGAGCCACTGTCTTCAGGTGAACCATAAGAGCCATCATGAGTCCGGCCGGTCCAGCAGCGGAGCACCACCCCTCCACCCCAAACTAAACTTCAAGTGGAGAACGCAAAAACCTCTGCCAAAACAACAAGAACAACCAAAATCACTCGTCACATTCAGATCCAGTGGAAAAAGCCTGTGTAATCCATATTGGCCGCATGAGGAAGACTTAAGAGAGCGTCAGTAGAGAAATGCATGTCTCCTGTTGTGTTGGCTGCTCTGGAGGCTGCAGCTCTGCTTTATCGCGCATCTCCACCGTGCTCTGGTTTTACTCCTCTCACTATGCGCTGTGCTGGAGGAGGGGGAGGGGCCACACAGGATGCTCCCATTGAAGAATACAGCAGCCACTGACGCTCACAGGATTTGGGCAGTGCAAAAATGCTGTCCAACAATACTACTACTACTACTACAACTTTCTATGTTCAGCTGGAGCAGTTAGAGGTCCGACGTTACGCAAAATGGACTCTTGTGAGCTTTAAGTCACGTTAGAATGTTGTTACCTCACCAAAAACATAACAACACATTTCAGTAATCCTTTATTATTAGTCTGTCTACATCTCCAATGCTCAAAATGCTCTGTTCTACTTTGTGATGTCATGAAGAGGTAGTTTTCACGTGAACAGCTACCTTTTACCTTTTGGCAATGCACCTTCACCAAATGATTCTAGGTGTATGGAGGTATTGTGATGCCACATGGTATCACAAGGTGGTGTCATGGTAGTTTTCAGTCTCAGAAGAACTCATCCTCTTTTGTCAGTCATGTCTGAACAATGACAGGAGGGGCATCTGGTGTATTACCAAGTCACTGCTATTTGCACTAGAGAATGAACACATGACACAGTGAGCAGTATCACAGCCATTCTTTGACTTAGAGAAAAGGCCGAAATATAATTCACTCTGGGCTGTTGCATAACGTGTTTGCACATTGTGATGCAAAAGTCTGAGCAGAGTTGGAAGTTGGTGGAGGTGCAGGTCCTGCTCTGTGGGGCAGGATGCAGTTGCCAGGCAACTCTAGTGTAGGTTGTTCTGATGCAGAGCAGAAGAACAGTGAGTCTGAGGGCTGCAGCTCCCTCTTCTCTTTACTGTTTCATCACTAAAAATAAAAAAGAGCTGTGGAGGTGCGATGTGTGTTAGACGCAGGTGGAGACTGGGTGTGTGCATTCACTTTCATCAGCCCATAAAGAGCAACATTTACTCTGCATATGGGGCTCATTGTCATGGGTTAGTGAGGGGCCATTTCTAAAGATCAACTGGCACAGTGGCTGAGTGACAAGCACTCACACCTCACAGCAAGAAGGTTCTGGGTTCGATCGCCCGGACGTGTGGAGTTTGTTCTGCTCATGTATGGGTGGGTTTGCTCTGGGCATTCCAGTTTTCCCCATCAACCAAAAAACAGGCATCATTCAGTCCTTTAGCTAAGGTAGTCCTGACCAAGACTGGCACGAGATCTGGAGATGGGTCTTTGGACGTGGCACTTGTAGCGCCCACTGAGATTCCCCAGTGACACTGAAGGGTGGGTCAAATTTCCCTATGGGGACAATAAAATATCTTAAGCATCCGTGTTAAATGAGTTATCAGCCTCTACAGAAGCCTGTGTAATCCATATTGGGAAATAAGGAAATGCAGCTTTCATGTAGATGAGATAGATACCATGAAATGACTATGAGCTCAGTCACTGCTCTGCATAAGATGCATTACATCAAGCAAAGCTATTGAAACATCCACAGTCCTTATGAACCTATTAAGAGCACTATAGACACATGTAATTATGGGGTGAAGGTAATACTGCACTTGAGAGTTAAATCATTAAACACAGTATTACATTTATATTTGATTTGTTCTGTTTGAATGGGACATCAAGGTTACTGCTACTTATCCAGGCGAGTTGAACTAAACTTGAAGAGGATGACGGAAAATATGTACAAAAAAAAAAAAAAAAATTACTCCTTACATTAAGATCCAATATAAAATGTGGGTCAGATTAAATACAGCCCCGTTGCGTTGGCTGCACTGGGGGATGCAGAGCTGCTTTGTGGAGAACTATTCAACAGTACTAGCTCCCAAATAAAAGCTAATAAAAAATAATAATAATAAAAAAAAATTAATTAAATATAATATAATATAATTAATATAATATAATATAATATAATAATAAAAGGCTCTCATACAGCATTATACTTTTACCAAGAAATCCTACTTATCTGTTGAAGGTAGCTGTGATCCTGCTTTGCTTATCTATTGTTGTATGAACTAAAACTTTCTCAAAAATAAAGTTATGAGAAAAACGTATTCTTACACTGTTAAATAATGCGTTAATATCCAGAGATGTGCTTTGTTTCATTCACACGTCGCAAATCTCTACTGAACTAAAGGTAAAAGGAGCTGTTGATGTAGACAGACTAATAATAAAGCATTACTCGAACATGTGTGAATGAAACAAAACACAACTCCAGGTTTGTTTTTGAGGAGGTAACAACATTATAACATGGTTTAAAGCTCACAAGAGTCAATTTTGCATAATATAGGATCTTTAATATAGAAATCGACTAATCCAGGCCCCAAACTAAGTTTCATTACACCTTCATTAAACTTTTTTTTTCTCGCTACAGAAAAAATGCATTGCTCTTTGTTATTACAGTATGTTTTTTCTACATTCTTATGGTATACACTCACTAGCCATATTAAATAATAAGTGTACAGGGAGCTGTCAGTGAGAAACACATCCCTACGCATGTTTAACTACACTAACTCTGAATGTAAGTAGGATTATGGAAGTCTCAAGAGAGCTTTATAAAAACATATGCAAATGTAATATCCTTCTGAACAAACTGTGATCATTTATTGTGTTTAAATGCAGCTCTGCACTCACCTCTAGAGACATTACCAATCCAGTATTGACATATGGCCTGGAAGATGCATTCCAAGAACCACTGAAAACATACAAATGCACTTATTGTTCAAAGCTGATAAGAAAATATGGACACCGATTTGCCAAAAAGGTGAAATTATCACATGTATACAGTGCAGATCTTGAAAATGGCCAACAGGGGGAGTTATTGTTTCGCCTATAAACTTAATGTGGAGCACTGCGTATTGAAATCTCATTAACATTTAATATGGATGAGTAATTGGAATTAAATTACAGTCATGTTCTGCATGATCCAACTCTTTGATTTAAATGCTTCTTAACTATTACAGACAAGGATATGACTTTTACTGACAAAATGAATGTTTGAAACAAGATTCATGTAAAGCTCCTGTTCCCATTTTGTTAATTTTCTACAATACCTGCTGCCTCGTGTAGGCAAAATACCATCAAAAATACAACCAAAATGTATTAACTTATATTTTATGGGTACTTCTAAGAGTATAATGTTAAGCTCTTTTAATAGGAGTGTGAATAAAGAACTAAGAACTCAAGTCAAGTATTTTGTTTTAAAATACTTAAAATAAATGAAAGGTTGAAAAGCTTTCATGTTAACAGCTTCTTTTTACCTTTAGTTCTCTGGAGATTGGCAAATCCAGGGCTAAAATTATCCAAATGATTCTAGTGAAGGTGTGTGGAGTTTAAAAACACAGTGGAGCACTTCCTGTATTACCACATGACATCACAAGGTGGAACAGAGTGTTTTCTGTTTGAGAGAAGAACTTATACATAGATCAGAAAATAGCGTAATATGGACTCTTTAATATATTAATTATAGTATATAGTACAGTCCCTGACAAAAGTCTTGTCGCTTATCCATTTTGTAGAAACAAAAGCTTATAACCTGACTTTAAATTAATCGATTGGTTTTAGAAATGTCTCATATGAAAGCTAAAATCCTCCCAAATTATGCTCAATATACTAAAATAAATTTGCTTCACTGAAGAAAGATTGATCATTTAATGAACACAGAAAGGTCAGATTTTGGCAAGACAAAAGTCTTGTCGCCTTGTCATATGATGCACCCAATCCTAGATTACAGCCTCACCTGTGATCAGTTACTGATCAATCAATTAGTGGGTGTGTATAAAAAGAACCCCAGCACACCAGACCTTCACATCAACTGCAACTTGACCTCTGACAACATGCCTAAGATCCACCCTGAGACCAAAGCGTTAATTATCAAGAGGCTGAAGACCAGATCCACTGCTGAGGTGGCTGACACCTTCAATGTGTCTCAGCGTCAAGTACAAAGAATAAGAAAAAGATCTGAAAAGACTGGAGATGTTTTTGACAAGCCCAGGTCCGGCAGACCCCGCAAGACAACTGCTCGGGAGGACCGTTTGTTGATTCGAAAATCCAAGGCCAGCCTCTTTTCCACTGCAGCAGAGCTCCACCAGGCCTGGTCACCTCAAGTCCCTGTGTCAACCAGAACAGTTTGTAGAATTCTGTCTCGAAATGGCCTCCATGGTCGAATCAGTGCACAGAAACCAGCACTAAACAAAAGGCAATTAAAAAACCGTGTGGCATTTGCCAAGGCCCACAGCCTGCTAAAAGGATGGACACTGGAAAAGTGGCAGAAGGTGGATTTCTCAGATGAATCCTCGGTTGAATTACATCACAGCCGCCGCAAATATTGCAGGAGACCTACTGGAGCCCGCATGGATCCAAGATTCACCCAGAAAACAGTTAAGTTTGGTGGCGGAAAAATCATGGTCTGGGGTTGCATCCAGTATGGGGGTGTGCGAGACATTTGCAGGGTGGAAGGCAATATCAATAGCCTAAAATATCAAGAAGTATTAGCTACCTCTTACATTCCCAACCATAAAAGGGGTCAAATTTTGCAGCAGGATGGTGCTCCATCGCATACTTCTATCTCTACATCAAAGTTCCTCAAGGCGAAGAAGATCAAGGTGCTCCAGGACTGGCTAGCCCAGTCACCAGACATGAACATCATTGAGCATGTCTGGGGTAGAATGAAAGAGGAAGCATGGAAGGCAAAACCAAAGAATCTTGATGAACTCTGGGAGGCATGTAAGACTGCTTTCTTTGCTATTCCTGATGACTTCATCAACAAATTGTATGAATCATTGTCAAACCGCATGGATGCAGTCCTTCAAGCTCATGGAAGTCATACAAGATATTAAATATGGATCTCACAGCACCACTACTTAATTCACTGACGTTATGCAACATATTTTCGTATTTGAAGTAAATTATTTGCTCAATTTTCTGTAGGCGACAAGACTTTTGTCTTGCCAAAATCTGACCTTTCTGTGTTCATTAAATGATCAATCTTTCTTCAGTGAAGCAAATTTATTTTAGTATATTGAGCATAGTTTGGGAGGGTTTTAGCTTTCATATGAGACATTTCTAAAACCAATCGATTAATTTAAAGTCAGGTTATAAGCTTTTGTTTCTACAAAATGGATAAGCGACAAGACTTTTGTCAGGGACTGTATAGTATAGTATATATAGTTTTCATTCTGCACTCTTCTCTCTCATTTAATGTCTCTCTCTTGTTTTAATTTTATGATTATTTATGTTTTGATTTTTTTGTATTGTGATTTTAATGTATTTCTTATTCTGTAAAGCACTTTGAATTACTTTGTGTATGAACTGTGCTCTACAAATAGACTTGCCTTACCTTAGTATTATAACATAATATTACAGAATTGAACTGTAATTATTATTATACAAATAACATAATTAAAGTGAGAAATATTTTCTAAAATAACATAACAAACATGACATAGAATAATCCAATGTACAGTTTCCCCTGCATTGTGTTGTACTCTTTCATCAGCCTAAGAAAACCTCATACCTCATAGTAAAAGTGTGGTTGGTGGCGCCCTCTAGTGTCCTCACAGCTGAATCACAGGTCAGAGGCGGTGAGTTCTGGCCCCTCACACCTGCAGCTGTAACAAGGGACTGTAATGGAAACAAACAGTCTGGTCTGGAGACTGTCCACACTTCAGGATCTGCACACAACTCAACAGGAGAGGTTAGAGCAATGTCCAGGTGTTATTGTTTAGTTAGAATAAAGAAGGACTTAACACTTAGTTGAAGGTTATAACTTATTTGATTCTGATCTGAATTGTTCGTATTATTTTGAATGGTACTGTAAAGTATAAACTAATCCTATTTATCTTTTGGCAGTGTTAATTGCAAAGCTCGTTAGCAGGTCATGGCCTGTCTTTGGGGTGCACTTTTAAACCTCTCTGGTTACTGTGGCTTGCCTTTTCCAAGTTTTCCTATTTATATTTCCTCTTGCGACAATTTAGATAAAATGTTTTGGAATTTTGTCGACAGAGATTTGTCATTATCGGTCGATTTACACAAGGAGAACAGTTAAAAAAATAAAAATAAAAAAAATAATAATAGTAATAATAATAATAGTAATTGCTAGACTAACAAATTAAATGTAGACTGATGACAACACTACAACTGTTAAATAAGCAAAAAAAAAAAAAAAAAAAAAAAATCGACTACCTAGTGGCCAGTGTTATGAAAGTCGAATTTGTCAAATTTTTCATAAATTCAGAATAATTTAGAGGGCTGAACTGCTATTACTAGCCAAATATAACACGTGTTTTGTAATGGACAACAGAGCTTACGCCCATAAAAATAACTTTTACAGGCAGAATAGGTTGAATATCTGTCTAAAAATGGCTAGTCCAGTAAATTAAATGTAGACTGAAAGAAAACACTAGAATTCCAGGAAAATTAGTTAAATAAATTGCTAATATGGTGATTGCGTTTGAAGACAAAACTGTGACGTCCACAAATAACTTACATAAACCTTTATCTTTTTTTCTTTTTTTCAGTTTCTTTCTTCTCTGCAGACACACACAGGCTGAAGGAGGGCTGTTTTCTTCTCTTTTTCTCCATAACCGGACGCTTCTTCTGCTGCCGTTGTGTCGGTTCGGTTTCCCGCCCCTACCCCCGCAGCCTCCCGCCTCTCGCGCCTCTCCCGCCTCTTTCTGCGTCCTCGTGCCCCTCCGCAGTCGCGCGCCACACTCACTATGGCTGTGAGCGCGTGCAGGACGCTTTTGGCGCTCTTCGTGACGCTCTGCACACCTGGATTTGGATTCTCAGGTAAAGTCTGTTTTACTTTTTCCGCGCGTTTATAATCCGGAGCAGGTGCATAACTTAGTCGGTTTATCGCTCGAAAAGAGCATCCAACTGACTGTCCTTATTGACCTCCTGGCTCTTTTCTAGATAACACCTGTTGATGTTGAAGTTTGTTGTAGTTAGTTGGGGCTTGCTAATGCTAAACAAGAAAACACGTGGTTGCTTAATTACAACTTTATTAAATGCGTCTCAGGGCATGGGAAAATGTAGCTGTTTTTTCAGACTTTCCATCACAATTTTATTAGGCTAAGTATTTTTTTCTAGTTCCAGGGAAATATAGTTAAATAAATTAAAATTAAACTAGCAAAAAGTATGTGGCTCTGTCTCACTGCATGGGAAATACTGGCAACAAAAATGGCTCGTCTCAAATTGTGCAAAAAATTTTTTACAGCTGTTTTTTTCAGACTTTTCATCACAATTTTATAACTGTAGTAGTAGTTATTAGGCTAAGTATTGCATCTAGTTCCAAGGAAATAAATACAACTTCAACTAGCAAGAAGCATGTGGCCTTTGCATAGATTGTAAAAAGAAGTATAGTTTATATTAGTGATGGGACTTTTTTATGGGATCTGAATCTTTTGCTGATATTGGTAGTTTGCTATAGTGAGTTGGAAGTTGCAAATGCTAAATAAGACATGTGGTTGCTTAATTACAACATTATTAAATTCATCTTGCAGCGTGGCAAATACTAGCTACAAAATGTCTTTTGTGAAATGCTCAGAAATATCTTTACAGCTGTTTTTTCAGACTTTTCATCACTTTAGGCTTCATACTTTATTCTAGTTTTGTTACGTAATTATTTAACTTTGGAAAAATTGAGTTTACTTGGTCTGGATTAGTCTGGTTTTGGTCTTTAGTCTGTGGTTTGGTACTAGTGTTGTTGCAGAAAGCGTCTTGTTTAAGCCCTTTTGAGTTAAATCATTGTGGACCATATAATAAGATGGTTAAATTAAACTAGAATAAATGACTATGGCAGACAGTGATAAGTATGCCTGAAAATGTCATTATACCAGTAGTGATGCATGATGTTTTTATGCCAGATGCTGTCCTGTCATTTGCAACTTCATCCTTTATTCTATCTTTGGAGTTGGCATGTTTAGTTGAATTCTTCTCCCAATTTTGCGTTTGACTTTCTCTTCTTTAATGATCTCTTAATGGTCCTGTATTTTGCTAAATTTACTCTTGTGAGCTTTAAACCATGTTATAATGTTGTTACCTCATCAAAAACATACCTAGAGTTGTGTTTTGTTTCATTAGCACGTGTTAATGTGTGAGGAATCCTTTATTATTAATCTGTCTGCCCAGTTCCATATTGTGAAGTCATGATGCTTTTAGTTTAATAGAGATTGGCAATTACCAGAGCTGAAATAATCAAAATTATATTAGTGAAGAAGTACAGGGTTTAAAAACAGTGGAACACAACTTCATGTATATTTTTGATGAGGAGGCAACGTTAAAACATACTGTAGATCAGAAAATAGCGTAATATTATAACCAAGAAGTGGTCCTGTACATTTTCGTCTAACTTCAAATTCCTGCAGTTTTTAAAGATTTTTTTTTTTACATTGTGTCTTAACTGACAAAATACACCACTTTACTTAAAGGGCCACTAAACACCAAAATCACTTTTTTCTACTGATTAGCTGTGTAAATTTAGTCTAAAATAGGAGTGTATACCTATCCCTGGCCTTATTTTGGCATTTTAGTGCTTATTTGTTAAAAATCTGACTTTTGGGTTAAAAGTCGTGTCTGTATCGACCTCTTTAGAATCAGAATCAGAATCAGAAAAGCTTTTATTGCCATTGTCAGTGAACACAATTCACAGACTAGGAACTTGCTTTGGTGATAAGGTGCAACATAGAACACTGAATAATAATAATAATAATAATAATAATAATAATAATAATAATAATACAAGTAGAGATATCACAGTTATAAAGGATAATAATAACTATGAGAATCAACTATGGCCACGACATTTGAATTTTTGGGTTGGACAAACGGCGCCAATGAGTCAGATGCTTTTCTGAGGTTATTACATGACAAGCACAGTCCCTGGCGGTCTACGGGCGGTACGTGAGGAGCCCCTCTCAGCACCGCCCCCTACTGGCACAGCTGGACACTGCGATATCCCGCCGTGTCTGGAGAAACGGGAAACGGCGTGATCCGAGCATAAACGTCCGCTCTGTTTCAAAGTCTGGAGCGCACCGGTCCGCGACATGTTGGATTGTTGTGGCTGTCGGTCGGCTGTCAATCATCGCTCCAGAGCCCGCCCCACACTCGCTATTCCCAACTCGCCGGGACCGCCCACTCTGGAGGATTTTTCAGATTTTGCTTAGGGTTGGAGTAAAACTTGGGGAGAGTTTAATGGCTCTTTAATAGTATTACTAATTTATCTTACATGTCGAGAGTTACGATGTGTTGAATACTTTCCTGAATTAAAAACCCAATACAATTCATTACATAATAGGTCTTGGCTAGCTACTTTTCATTTGCAAATACAGCTGCAGCGCCACACCATGACCTCATCTGAGCTCACAGATCAATAGAGGATGGACATTGTGCAATATTGCACCATGGTAAAAGATATTTGTTTGATTAAATTTGCATTATCATTATTATTATGTAGAATTTTCTGTCTGACACTTGTCCTGAGGTTGACAGTTTTGTGTAGTTATCAACGAACACATATGCAAAATTGACTTTTTTTTTTGTTTTTAGCTTTTATGTTATACCTCATCAAAAACATAGTTGAAGTTAAGGCTGAAAGTATCGAAAATCAGATACTAATCAGTACTACAACTAGTATCGAAACTAGATACACATTTGACCAGGTGTCAATACTAAAAACCCCATTCACAGGACAGAAATGACCCTTTCCCATATAGTTTTAGATTGATCTTGAGCTGTAAGTGTAAGACTAGTATACGCCCATGGACCACTATGGAACCTACCTGGACCACTGAGGGATTACACAGATATCAGACCACATGGGAATAGAAAAGAAAGTACTATAATGAATTGTCTGAAGAAAGTGTTTTTAATTATCATTGTGGTACTGGGATCGGTATTGAGTATTGAGTCTATTCTTTAGTATCGAAATCCAGTTTGAAATTTAGTATTGTGACAACACTACTTGGGGTTGTATTTTTCTTCATTCATGCTTGTTGTCTTCTCTGAGCACTCAAAAATTCTATGTTTGCATTTGACCAGTTTTGTTGTGTCATAGATAAAACTTCTCCTTCGAAGTTTTTAACCCCATAAACACACAGAGCGAGTGCATGGCTCTGTTAGGCTCTATTAGCACAGGAATCACAGGGGATTTGTTTATGTTCCCACTGTTCATTGTCGTTGCTGACAGCAGAGGAACCTCCAACCACGACTAAATGCCTCATTGGAAATGGAGGGGAACTTAGTATATTTTCCAAATAAAGAGAGATATTTTAAAATGTGAAACACTTTCCAAATGTGACCAGAAGCACGCTTAAAAGATAATTAAAGCCACAACAATGCATCATGTGTTCTTTAAATATTTGATAAAACAGTGGCTCATACAGCAGTAGACTGATTTGGGAGGATGAGGGAGCACACATGGTTTTGACTCCATTGTGAATAAAGGAGTGAACATCCCATTTCCCCGACACTGTCAAACATCCAGAATGTTCTGAGGCATAAAGCCGGAGGAGGGGAGCGAGCCAAACGTGTCTACAGCAGATATAAGCTCTGTCTCGCATGTGCACTGCTGGGAGCTCTTCACAGGGCTGGCTCAAGTCTAGCCACAAGTGGCTTTATGTGTTTCCTTATTGGCAGACACTGCTTGTTAG
Source organism: Taenioides sp. WSHXM2023 (assembly GCA_029959045.1). Classification (NCBI taxonomy): domain Eukaryota; kingdom Metazoa; phylum Chordata; class Actinopteri; order Gobiiformes; family Gobiidae; genus Taenioides; species Taenioides sp. WSHXM2023. The sequence goes on from CM057103.1 coordinate 23,439,547, forward strand.
GGTTTGTTTAGTCCTGATGCAGCTCAGATTTGCTTTTATTGGTGTAGCCTATTCACTTCATTTCGGAAGTTGCCACAGGCGCTGCCAATACTGCTTGTATTACTCAATATGCAAATAAGTTCTTAAATAAGGTCTAAAGAGCCACATGTGGCTCTGTAAAGTCAAAGTGCAAACTTTGAGAAAAAAAAAGTTTAGAAATTTGTTAGGCTATGAGTTATAAGGTCATATTTGACAGTGTTTGTAGCACCGAAGGATATTGACTTTATTCGTCGCAGCAACTCTAGGGCTGGGCTGGGGTCTCCTACAACAGAACAGTGTGTTTAAAATCATTCAAAAGTTAGTCTGATTTTACTTTGATGTTTTTGTCTGGGATCCAGAGTACACACTTCTTCAATAGCTTATTTTATGAAGATGTGAGTCTGTTCAACAGTTAACAGTTGACCTACTTCTTTTAAATAAATATTTTTAATCAGTTCCCTTCTATTGAAATACTTTCGGCTCTACCTTTCATTTGATTTATTTCCTGTTAAAGGTGCAGACCCCTGGTGTGATTGTCTGGGTAACCAGTGATTCAATTTCAGACCAATCAGGGCACAGCATTGTGGTTTGGACAGAAGCCAAAAGTGAAGCGCTAAACTGAACTAAAACAAACATGGACACACGGATGGACAGACGTCAGCCTATTTTAGCTGAAAAACATTTGTGCAGAGGGAAGCACTTGAGGAGTTAAAGATGTTTCTGCTTTTCAACAGGATTTAGCATGTTTGAGTTCTTGGCTAGTTCGATCTTGGTTAGAGCCCAGTGGTTTTGGTCATAACCTAGTCCTGGTTTAGTCTTGGTTTAGTTCTGATTTTATTCTCTGTTCACTCGCACATTTGAATCCTTTGACTTTGGCCATACATTTAAACCCACATCTCTAAGTCTGAGTGTCTGTCAGAGCACATTTTTCACTACACGTGGGCTGTATTTTTGTTCCATTTCCTCTTCTCTTTTAGACATATATATTAAGTCCACGATATGAACGGGGGGGCACCTTAATGCTTTCCCTATGTTTAGTCTGACAGTAGTTGAGGAGGACAAGTGTAAATCTGCCCCATTAGCTCTCTCTCTCTCTGTGTCTGTCATCAGCCTGTCACTCCCCTGAGCTGCATCTGTGGCCTGAGAGAGAGAGAGAGAGACTGTTTTTGGATCATAAAAAATACAACATTTCTCCTGGAAGGCTGCAGAGAGGAAAGAGGGAATCATGTCTTCGCAGGCCAGAGGAATTTCAGTTTGCGGCTCCACCGTTCGGTTTGTGCTCGGAGCTTCAAGTCTGAAATGTCAAAACTCATAGAAGTAGATGCACTGCAATGGAGTCTGGAGATTTCTGTAGTGGGAAATAGACCACGATAGAATGTGTGAAGCGATGGGAGAAAACTTGATGCTATGTAGTGTGGTCAAATGTTAAAAAGGGGGTATAATGCAAAAATCAACTTTTTTTTAGCTTGTTAGATTGTTCCTGCATCAAAAATATGCCGGAAGAGGTTTTATAGTATGTCATCCTGCATGTTGGAGTATTTTAGTGATCTCCCCCCTCACTATTTGAACCCTCCTTATGTTTAGCTGTAAGATTCTGTCCAAAACCTACATCACCCACGCTCCCACATGACAATTCTCCATAAATATACAAAAACATGATAGGAAACAATACAATACAACTTCACAAACCTGAAAAAACAAACAAAACAAAAAGTGAAACTAATAATACTGTAGTGTTAATACGTTTTCGATGAATTTTCAAAACATCCAAAGAACATAACATAAAACATAATGATAAAAATAACATTGTGATCTAAAAATGTTAGCAGTTAATACCCCACAGAAGTGTCATACCCTTTAAGTGGAACTAAACACTTTTCTTGTGTATATTGTGTTTACAGCATTATCTACTGTTTCTAGTATTTTTAACAATTTTAGTGCAAACTGTAACTTGCAAACTTTCTGGTCAAATACAGGCAGGTATGTGCTGCCTTCACAAGTGCAGCTTCAAGTACTGTGTGACATCACGCAGGACTGTTCTGATTACAGCCAGGTGTTTGTGATTAGAAACACTTGTAGTAGGGTTGTTCTGATACCGATACTTGTATCGGCAAAAGCTCCGATACCACATATTTTTCAGGTGTTGGTATTGGTGAGTACTCAGACAAAATCACCGATCCGATACCACTGTGTGTTTTCCTGAGTGAGGACCTGTAGATGTGAGCGCCGCTGCTGTTTACCTCGGTGGCTAATGCTACTGCTAACACCCAGAGCAGGTTAAACACAGACTGTGGAGGCTTTGCAGACATTGAAAACACGCTCATAATGACAGAAAAGACATCTGCGTTACCTCTTTGACACCTTCATTTAGCCTCAACTTGGTAAAATAACTGGTAGAGTGCAGCCCGCCAACAGCGACAACAGCAGCGGCGCTAACTCGGACTTTGTTTACTCTGCATAATTAGCCTTGTGCTCTGAGAATGAGCGTCTTTATACAGGCCTCACTGTTGTTTTTATCCATGCTCTGCAGTAGAAAGTGAACGTGCTAAAATCAGCTTAAATCAGCACTACTTATGTCAAGATCATTAACATTTTGAGGTCTAAAATTTTAGTGAAATGTATATTTATTCTTGCATTTCTTTAAAAATAGCAGTTTAGAATATTTATTTTTTGCTCTTGTATGTTACAAAATTAAGCAGCCTAAGTGTACTTCTTCACACTTTGGTATCGGCGAGCACACCAAGGCAAAGTACTGGTATCGGATCCCCCAAAAATGGTATCGGAACAACACTAGTTTGAAGTGTGGATACCCTTTGGGCCAATCACGCTGCTCCTTATTCCTCCAGACCCTGCTCCTCCTCCTCCGCTCTTATTCTCCCCTTGGCAATGTGGTTATGGGTGGAGTTTAGGTGTCTATAAAACTAGGGATAGAATTTTATCATTTTAGTCGATTCAGTCAGTTTTTAATAGTCAGTGATCAGCTCGGGTGTTTTTCATGGAGAGGTCCACAGTCAGTAAAAGCGTGTGGTTTGGGGTAGGAAGAAATTTTCTTTTGTTTTCAGTGGCAATTATTAAAATACTGTATAATTATGTTCAGGAAATATCATTCAGAGGCATTTTATAAGGTTTTAATAAGACCCAGTTTCATTATTGTGGTTAAAGCATTTAGGCTAGTTGTTTCCACATGTGAGTTAAGAAGTAATATGGCGTCTGTGATAGTAGTAGTAGTAAATATTAGTAAAAGATTTAAGCTTATACTTGCAAAATGGTGATTACTAACTTAATTTAACTTTCCTTAACTCTACTTAAAGCAGGCGTAATCTGCAAAATTGACTTTTCAGAGCTTTTGCATAATGTTAATCAAACACTTTTTAGTCTTGATCTTCTAACATATGATAAGTATGCTGTACACTACCCACAATGCAGCAGTAAGTACATATTGAAGTTGACAGTTTGAAAATCACTGCGTCCCTCCTCCCATTACCAGACATAACTAACTCCAGGTCTCTCCCCACACAGGCCTGTAGCCCCAACACCAACCTTTTCCATTGGGTTTAATCACCTGAAACTGTTTAACCTTCTTTCTCTCATTCATTCTTTCTCTCTCTATCGCGATCTTTCTGCCCCTCCTCTCCTTATACGTCCCTCTCCCTCGCTCTCATCTCTTTGCCCCCTCTCACTCTTTCTCCCCCTGCCGTCTTTGTCTTCTCTCTCTCCCTTTTTCTCTTTAGTTCTCTCTTTCTCTCCCCTTCTCATCTCTTTGCCCACCCCCCCTCCATTCCCTCTTTCTCTCACTCCTCCCTTTTTCTCTCATCTCTCTTCCCATCCTCTCTCTCTCCCTCTTTCCCTCCTCCTCCTTTGTCTCTCTCCCCCTCTCTCTATCTCTCCCTCTCTCGTTTCCCATCTCTCCCCCTCTCCACCTATCTTTCTCTTTATGTCTTCTCCCTGTCTCTCTATCTTTCTCCCTCTCGTCTCCCCTGTCTCTCTCCCCTCTTTCTCTTTCTTGTCTCCCCTGTCTCTTTCTGTGCCTCTCTTCCTCTCATCTCCCCTGTCTCTCTCTTTCTTGTCTCCCCTGTCTTGATCTCTCTGTCTCTCTCCCCTGTCTCTCTCTGTCTCTCTCCCTCTTGTCTCCCCTGTCTCTCTCTTTCTTGTCTCCCCTGTCTTGATCTCTTTGTCTCTCTCCCCCGTCTTTCTCCTTATCTCTCCCCCTCTCTCTCTCTCTCTCCCCTCTCTCTCTGTGTCTCTCCCTCTCTCGTCTCCCATCTCTCCCCCTCTCTACCTGTCTTTCTCTTTATCTTTCCTTTTCACGCCCCTGTCTCTCTCTGTCTCTCTCCCTCTTGTCTCCCCTGTCTCTCTCCCCTGTCTCTCTCCCTCTTGTCTCCCCTGTCTCTCTCCCTTGTCTCTCTCTCTCTCTCTGCCTCCCCCTCTCCTCTGCAGCCTGTCAGACCCGGCAGCCCAAACCCCTCGTCCATGATGATGTCACTCACCTCTAATGTAAACAGAGCGCCACCTGCCCGTCTGCATCCACACACCACGGGGGAAAACACTACAGCCGGAGCGAGCCCGCTGTCACTCTCACACAGGAGAACAGGCCCACCAATGGAGAAGTGATCTATGTTTTCTCTACTCCAGCTCGGCTTTTGACACCTCATTATGCTCTGTTTTAACATGTGCGCTTTAAGACCCGTTTGCTCACCTTTACTTGTCACTTTCTATAAAAATACTGGGCCCTCACCACCGTATTATTCACTGTATTGTTCCAGGGTAAATATACTGACGTGCTGTTGTGGTCTGAACTGGACGGTAATTAGTTAAAGGTTCATTTTTTAACCTTAACCCTTTTATAATGTTGGACTTTTGGTTTGAGTAATTGAGTAATAGGTTAAGGTTGGTCACAATAAGTACTACATTGAATTATCGCTCAATAAACAGTACTTTTTGGGAGTTTGTATTTATCGTGAGTACATTTTCCTTGTACCAGTGGAAAATAATTGTAATGTTTCCGTACTCTGATGAGATTTGAGATGTAGAGGATTGAATTATGGACTTCTATGACTCATTATATATACAAACTAACTATGTAAGCGTTGCATTCTGTTATTTATTTATTGCAGTTTGTGTTTTTTCCACAATATTTAGAATACACTTTAATTCTGCTTTATGGTTTGGCTTACATATTATTGTTTATCATCTATATTTACTTTAGCAATGTATCGCGCTTTAAAATTTGTTATCATGACAGGCGTACCCATAGGAAAATGTGTCCTCTGCATTTGACCCAGCTTTCAGTGCCGCGCATGGGGACTCATCTCCAACACTACCATCGCTACCTTGGTCAGGAGCGAGGATTACCCTGTGTGTGTTTTGGGTTAATAGGGGAAACCCACCTAGACACAGGGAGAACATGCAAACTCCACACAAAGACCCTGGAGTTGGACCCACGACTAGGCATTAATGCTGCATTCTCTTGTGCTCGGGACTCTGGGAAAACCGACCTCTACTTTTGCACTGCTCTCTCTTTCTCTCTCTGTTTCTCCCTCTCTATCCCCTGTCTTTCCTTTTCTCTCTCTCTTCCCTGTCTGTCTCTTTTTGTCTCTCTCTGTCTCTCCCTCCCTCTCCCCTGTCTGTCTCTCTCCCCGTCAATCTCTATCTCTATCTCTCTCTCTGTCTCTCCCTCCCTCTCCCCGTCTGTCTCTCTCCCCATCAGTCTCTCTCTTTCTCTCTCTGTCTCTCCCCTGTCTGTCTGTCTCTCTCCTCCCGCCTCTCTCCCCTGTCTCTCTTTGACTCTCCCCATCAGTCTCTCTCTTTCTCTATCTCTCTCTGTCTCTCCCCTGTCTGTCTGTCTCTCTCTCTCCGCCCCTCTCCCCTGTCTCTGTCTTACTCTATCTGTCTCTCCCTCTCTTCCCTATCTCTCTTTGACTCTCCCCTGTCTGTCTCTCTCCCCCCGTCAGTCTCTCTCTCTCTCTCTCTCTCTGTCTCTCCCTCCCTCTCCCCTGTCTGTCTCTCTCCCCGTCAGTCTCTCTCTTTCTCTATCTCTCTCTCTGTCTCTCCCTCTCTCTCCCCCTGCCCCTCTCCCCTGTCTGTATCTGTCTTTCTCTATCTGTCTCTCCCTCTCTCTTCCCTGTCTGTCTATCTCTTTCTCTCTCTCCCTTCAACCCTTTTTTGTCCAATCCAAATGTAAACACACAGGGAAAAAAATCTCACAAGATCATTTTCCTCACGTTTGCACGATCTTGTGGCAAATTGGTCTCGCGAGATCTTGTCCCATCCCTAGTGCCGTTGCTCACTTCCTGTTTGGAATGTGGCGGTTGACGCATTATCTGTGTCCATTTATACAGTCTGTGGTTTGCACGTCATTATTTGAAGAAACTGTCTAATAAACACTTGTAATAAAACTAAGTACAAGAGCAAACGTGTCGGCTTGTAATAGTCCAAATGAGCTCTAAAACGGTGCCTTCGTTTGAGCGTGACCTGTTAAACACAACCCTAACACGTCCTGTAAAAGGCCCTGTCCGTGTGAGGGATTCATGTGAAGGCTTTATGATGGACAGGAGCACCCCTGCCTGTACACTCTGACTTTACCACTTTCACTCACGGGGCTTTAGACGGACTTTTCAACATTCTTCAAGGTCTAAAAGTCAATCCTGTAAAGTCACAAACAGCTGGTGTTATTTACTATGCTGATGGCAATAAAAGATTAAAAAAACCCAACAAGTACTAAGGACTGGTGGGAAAACGTATCTCCAGATTGAGATAATGGTTAATAGGAGTAAATCTTATGAAACATGAATGAAAACACATCCATTCTGTGTTTCTATGAGCACTAAATGACTTTGAACAGAAGTAGACAGAAGGAGATACCGTGTGATTTTCTGAAATACACGACCAGTCAGAAGTTTGGAGACGCTTTTTTATTTATGGTTCTTTATTTCCTTTTTTTTTTTTACATTGTAGATTCTCACTGAATGCATCAAAACTATGAATGACACATGGAACGTAATAAAAGATAAACTCAAAATAACAAGCAAAACAGGAGCAGTGGACAGGAGCAGCGGGCTTGAGTAGCAGTAGACAGGGGCAGTGGGTTTGAGTAATTGTGGACAGGGGCAATGGACAGGAGCAACAGACAGGGCAGTGGACAGGAACAGTAGACTGAGGCAGTGGACAGGAGTAGCAGTGGACAGGAGCAGTAGACGGGGGCAGTGGACAAGGGCTGTGGACAGGAGCTGTGGATAGAGGCAGTAGACAGAAGCAGTGGACAGGGACAGTGGGCTTGAATAGCAGTAGACAGGAGCAGTAGACAGGAGCAGTGGGCTACTGTCCGGCGGGTTCCTCGGGTGAAGGTGCGGTCACATGTGCTGTGGGAGGTGAGGCTCTTGTAAAAGTGCAGGTGGAGAGGAGCTTTACAAGAGACCTTTGACCTCCATCACCTGTAAGGCATCTGTGTGTGTGTGTGTGTGTGTGTGTACGTGTACGTGTGTGTGCATGTGTTACGTGAGTGTGTCTGGCCACATATGTTGTAGTTTTCAGACTACAAATAACTTTTGTTGCTGGACTCAATACAACTTCCTGTCACAATCACACATTTTGAAACACGATATATTCCTACAGAAATTTACTGTGATAAACGATAATATTCACACTGCTTTATGTTGATGACACAAAAACAATACAGCAGGATTATCTGAGCAAACACACGTTTATGCAGTGACATTAAGGGTCCTTTCACACCGACAGCAGTTCGAACCAGAAGCTCTTAGTTCGATTCGTTTTCGTTGGTGTGGAAGCATCAGTCGCACTCGGCTCCAGACTAAATCAAGCGGACCGAGACCTCAAATAAGAGGTGTTCTCGGTCCGCTTTACTCCGCACCAAATGCCAAACTCTGGTGCTGTCCCTCTGGTGAGAACGCAAACTCGGGTCCAAACCATAGACAGTAGGTCCAAATGAACTATTTGAAATGCATCATGGGAGGAGAATAAAGCCTACCTTGGGGTCCTTGGAACGATCTTCGTCTCATAGTCAGGACGACACATCCATGAAAATAGCGCGTCTCCTCTGCCTGAAATGACGCACTATACGACTTCGGTGACTCCAGTGCAATAACAGATTGTTCTCCAGACGCAGCCGCGACACATTTTCAAATTGGATATTTTGCGAAAAATGGCCAATACATAGAAAGTGATATACGAAGATCAAAGCAAGTGCCAATGTGCCAACGTGTCGCTCCATAGTGACGCTTATTTCTACCAGAAGATAAACATTGATGAAACGTCAATTGGACCAATTTTGGTTCGTTTGCAGGTGTGAAAACAGACCACACTGGAGTCTATATGCTACAGAAGAACAATTTTATTGCCTGGTGTGGACCAAATAATCGAACGGTGTGAAAGTGCCATAAAAGGCCTGAGCAACAACAAATAAACAGCAGAATGAAGCAATAATTAGCCGTGGTTATAGTTAGCATCATGTTACATAAACAATAACTTAAACAATAATTTCCCCACTATTGTAAAGAAAATGTACACACAATAAATATTTATCCCCAAAATATATTATTCCAGGATGCATTTTGAGCTATTTTCTGATCATTTTGAGCTTTGGAGATGTAGACAGACTAATAATAAAAGATTACTCAAACATGTGTGAATGAAACAACACAACTCCAGGTATGATTTTGAGGAGGTAACAACATTATAACATGACTTAAAGCTCACAAGAGTCAATTTTGCGTAATTTAGGACCTTTAAAATAACTGGTCTAACAGAGATAATTATTATATTTGTAATGATAGTTTACACCAAAATGAATAAACAATTTGTGATTTTTATTTATACACTAATACAGTCCCTATTGAAACCTTTAGTTAGAATATTTTTATCTTTATTTGGTCAAAAATGTATTTTATAAAGCTCAGTGTATAATAGAAATAACTGACAAGTCAACAAATGGAAAAAACACTGAAATAATTGCAGCTCTATGGAAAACGCTTAAGATCATGATTGGCAATAATTTATCTGTTGCATCAAACTCTAGTCCTGTGGTGATGATCAGACGTACATTTGCAATCAGATCCTACACCCCTAATTTATTGCTTTTCCTTGGTTTGAAATTGATTTCAGGGGCAGATTTATGGCATAACATGAAATAGCAGCCTCTGGGTTTTGACTCACATTCCTTAAATAGTTAATACTTTCCACACTCCAACCGAATTTGACTGTCTCGCCTCTTATTATGTGCGAACACAGAAACTAGAGCTGCAATGATTTGTCGACGCACCGCAGATTGTACAGACTTATATAGCTGTTCATGAAGCGCCAGTCGGACAAGAAATGACTGTGTGGGGCTGTTATTTACTTACAGCCTGTATATTAAAGCCTGAAACAGCATTTTACCTCATTGTCCTGAAACTAAAACTGTCTTACATGACATAATAACATAATCAGCAATGTTCCTATAAGATGGATGAACAGGGGCGGTGCCAGGACAGGGGCAGAGGACAGGAGCAGTGGACAGGAGCAACAGACAGGGCAGTGGACAGGAACAGTAGACGGGGGTAGTGGACAAGGGCTGTGGACAGGAGCAGTGGGCTTGAGTAGCAGTAGACAGGGGCAGTGGGTAGGGGCAATAGACAGGGGCAGTGGATAGGGGCAGTGGGCTTGAGTAGCAGTGGATGGGGGCAGTGGACAGGAGCAATAGACAGGGGCAGTGGACAGGAGCAGTGGACGGGGGCTGTGGACAGGAGCAGCGGACGGGGGCAGTGGGCTTGAGTAGCAGTGGACAGGAGCAGTAGACAGGAGCAAAAGACAGGAACAGCGGATGGGGCAGTGGACAGGGGCAGTGGACAGGAGCAGTAGACAGGAGCAGACATAATAACATAATCGGCAATGTTCCAATAAGATAAAACAGGGGCGGTGCCAGGGGCCAATGCTCCACCATAGCCCCCCAAAGATTTCTGCACCATCTTCATAGAGCGTTCAATCTAGAATAAAAATGTTCAAATGGCAACCGCAAAATGTTCAAAATGAGATTACAATAAAACAAGAACTCCATATTGGGGTTAACTAGAGCTACATTTAAACGTTTAACAGCAAAGCAAACACGGCGGGTGGAGGTGCGATCACATCCATAAAAGACTCTACGTGAACATGTTAAATGTGCACCCCCACTGAAGAACACAGCGCCCCCATAGCTCCTCCAACTAAAAATGTCTGGCGTCGCCCCTGAGATAAAATACACCTTTAGTATACCTCTTAAAAACAACCATTTTTGAACAAATTTCTCTATAAAAAATCATAAAAAGTTGCAATTAAATTAACCAATTCATAGAAAAATGACTCATTAGATTGTCTGTGTAATCCCTCAGTCGTCCAGGCAGGATCCATAGTAAAAGATAAATTTAATTCAGTCAACTGGATACAAGTTTTTTGGATTGAAGATGTTTCACAGCTCATCCAAGCTGCTTCTTCAGTTCTGGTCAGACGCTGGTGGACACTGCCTTATATCTGCCTGAAGTGAGGAGATAACTACACTGAAACTACACTGAAACTAACACACCTACTTGTTTACAGGTTCTGTTTGTTAGCTTGGTCTATTGAACTGCACTAAGTATGAATTGTGAGTCATATCATACTTAGATTAGATGTTGTTACGATAGAAAAATTTCATGTATCTTCTGTTTCTTTTAAATTTCCATGTGGTCTTATATCTGTGTACTCCCTCAGTGGTCCAGGTAGGTTCCATAGTGTTCCATGGGCGTATACTAGTCTATACAAGATCAAGATCATTCTAAAGATATTCAGGAAAGGTTCATTTCTGTCCTATGAATGTGACTTTTTTAGTATTAGTACCTGCTCAAATGAGTATCTAGTTTTAGTATCAATTAGTATCTGATTTTCTGTACATTTGCCACCCCTACTTTACTTTTTCTTTTTAATTATTATTAGATTGACTTGAAATGCCTTAGTTCTTTCTTCTAAAATAGGGTTTTAATACATGAAGATGCTTGTTTCTATGGATAGGTCATTGCTCTGCTTGGAATGTTCCACAGTATAGCATTAAACAGCTGTACATGAGCGGGGTTGCCTCTCCACACATCTGGCCTGTAACTTGGTCTGGTTTGGTTTCTATGAAGATAGAAAGGTTTAATGCAATAACGTCTCCATGGAGAAAAGCATTTGATGAACCCTCCACCAGAAAAGTTACACAATGCAGCTTTAACTGAGAATGGCACAGAGCTATGTAAATGAAACTACAAGTACATTTTGCAACAAACAAACATCGTAGCATTGCTTAAAATAGTCAGTTTTGCATAATGAATGTCTTATGTCCAAACTAGGCAATTTAGTTTCTGACCAACTTAATGTTATTTCCTTCCCTTATTCATGAACTGGTGTTTTGTTTCATTTCATTTCATTTGTGCCCTGAGTTATCCTACAAATTGTCTGCTTTCCTCTTGAAATATGAAACATGTGCTCATTTCTCTGCCTCTACAAGGTCATTTATGAAGTTTCTCTGTGTTTTGAAAGTCCATGGACTCTCAAAAGACTTGTTCTGATCAGAGGTAATTGTGGAATATTCTTACTCATTAAAGGTCTCTTGACTCTTGTGAGTTTAAAGTCATGTTATAATGTTGTTACCTCCTCAAAAACAAACCTGGAGTCGTGTTTTGTTTCATTCACAGTTTTATGGAGTTTAAAACCACAGTGGTGCACTTTCTTTATTTCTACATGACATTATTACACATTTTCTTTTGAGAGAAAACCCCTTTAAATTTACAAGTTTTCAATTATTTTGTTTTAGTCTAGTTTAGTTGATGAAAATTTCCTGCCAATTTAGTCGATAGGATCCATAATAGTATCAAATAACTACAGGAAATGGTATTACGTTTATGGACGTGTTTCTTGGACAATGAGTTTGTTTTTGGTCTGATTTGAGGCTCTAGGACTGAAAAGTGGAACTTGGATCTTGCGTCCACTCGTCTTTTATTTTATGTTAAGTTTTTATTATCAGATTTTTTCTCATAGTTTTGTCTATGGTAATATATGTGTAATTTTAGTCATAGTTTTAGTTATGATGACATTTTTGTTTGTTTTAGTTAGCAAAAATTGGACAAAAACATGCACGAGAAGTACTATCCTCTAGCTAAGGTAGTCCTGACCAAGACTAGCTCAAGATCTGGAGATGGGTCTGCTCCTGACAGGTTGCCCCAGCCGTACGGTGGTCAAACGTATCGAAAATCAGATACTAATCAATACTAAAACTAGTATCTAAACTACATAGTCATTTTAGCAGGTATCAGTACTAAAAAAATCTCATTCACAGGACAGAAATTAGCCTTTCCTGAATAGAACGATCTTGAGCCCAGCGGCATTGAAAGATGGGGCAAATGCAGAATCAGTTTTTGTAGCTTTATACCTTTATAACGTTTTTCCCTTTCTGGTATCATGCAAGTGTCTCGTAGGATTTCAGCAGATTTCAGGCTCTCCCGGGGGCAGGGTTAGGTGTGTCCATCAGGTATGAAGGATGTCCGGCTACTGAAGTTTGAGACATTTCTTCTAGTCATTTACGCACTCACCTGCATTTAACGCATTTAACGGTAATTAAGACGTATCCCACTCACTAATGTCAGTTTAGCAACATATTTTATGAGTTGATGAACAAATAATCCTTCTATACAAATGTGAATAATGTGCAGGGAAGGAAGAGGAGACTCAAAAACGAAAGTGAAACTTATAAAACATGTTAATACATTATTTCCGCTGAATATAGCATTTTCAAAACAATAAAAGGCGTCATGGTGCTCTAGATGCGGTATATGTTAGCAGCTAATACCCCATAGAATAAAAAAAACCCCTTATTAACCTTAACTCAATGCAGATCTTGGTTTAGTTCAAACTGCTTCACTCCTCAGTGTAGCAGCAGATAGACAGTCCAGCAGTGGATTGTATAACACGACATAGAACCTCATGTGTCTCCCAGATCGTTCTTGGAGAGACGTGGGCCATGTGCTGTGCTGTGGAGCTTTGGGGTTAATCAGAAGAGCGTGTGTTTGTTGGAGATGTTTCCTCAGCTCGCAGATCTCAGTCAGGCAAATCTCTTCAACGTCACACCAGGATGAAGCTGAGTGGAACCAGGAGGCAGTGGACTGAAGTACAGCCAGCCTGGTGTCAATGAGGCTACGCTAAAGAAACACAGATATGCTCACCCGTTTAGTACTGCACCACTGATACTGCGCGGTAGGATTTGTAGAACTGGCTGTTGAGAGAGATCAGATGACAAAAACTGATGGTATTAATGGAGCAGTGAAAGACTATTTTATTTGTAACTACAGAAGCATTGAATGATTAAAAAAAAAAACCTATGATATTTATTTCACTACTTAAAAGGATTCAGTATAAAGAAAGGTTCTGTTCAATGGGTAAATAAACTAAACTTCTATAAACTACTAAGAATCCCATGCATTTCAGAGCATGTTTGTAGAGCTCTAACTGTCTATCGGGTTAGCTGGTTTTGCATAGACCCCATAGAGACCGGATATTTTATTGTTTCTAAAGGAAAAAAATAAAAAATAAAAACTTTCGCGGTTGTGTAACCATTCATCCTGAGGACAGTTACTCTCCTCAGACTGCCCCGAGGTTAGTGCTTCGCTCATGGATTCTGCAAAAGTTCCTAGCTTATTTTCTTTTTTCTTCACAAGCTGTACTTATCACAGATGGTTCACGAGTGCTCATTATTGGCTAATCCACTTGTCAGTTCTAAACTCAGTGAAATAAGAGTGCTAAGAGTACCCATGTGTGTAAAGTGTGTGTTCAGAGTATCAGGCAGGAGTGTGTTCTCAGTAAGAGCCTCATTGTGTGATAATGATAGTGTTCATGTGCGTGTAAGTGCATGTGTTCTAATGGCTGCTCTAATGACTGTCGTGCTGGGCTGTGAGATTGTTTCGTGGTTGCTGCTAAAAGGATAATTTGGGCTTTCTGAAATTCAACCTGGAGGGGCAGAGTTGTTACTGTTCCTGTCTTTTAACAATAGGAAGTTTGTGTTTTCCCACAAAGTGTGTTGTAAAAGAGCACTTTGTGAAAAAACGAGGCTGCTGCACGCTTTCTTCAGGTCTTAATAAGTATTTAACCCATAAATATAAGCTCTGAAATCAGCTCTCTGACTGGCTGCACTTGGGCGGTCCACCTCAGTTTATTTACCATATGAAAAAATCCGTTCTAAAGCTGTGCATGCTCCTGAAAATAAATTCATGTGAATAGTAAGGATGTGCCAAAGGGTCTCTGAGCTGTGTGAGTCCACAAACTCAAAATCCACAAAAGAGTATTTTGGGTTTGAAACATGTGCAGAGCGAAGCACTTTGTGCATTTGTGCAGGGAAAAATGTTTTTTCTCAACTCAATTTCACTCAAGTTTGATTTCTGAGCTTGTGCTGTGGTGATGCTTTGACCAATCAGATTCAAGCATTTGTCTGAACGTTCTGCCTTTTCCCGAATGAGAGAGCGAGCCATTCCAGACTGATGTCAACTCAGACCAGGGCTGAGTGATAAGGGAGAAAAATCCAATCGTGATCTCATCCCTGTGATAGTATTTCAATGTTATCACCATATGTGTTTCTGTGATTTTTGTTTAAACTTTCCATCACCCACTCCCCCTATTGGTCAGCCTCCATCATGCTCTGAGTGAATGATGGACACTGTAAACGGACATAGCTAACCCACTAGCTGCCGTGGAAGTAAGCATGTCTGGTCATTTTGGTCGTAAAATGTTCATATTATCCCGCTCTACACGATCTTGGTGTTTTTATTTCACTATTTTGTCCGTTAATCAATTCCTATTACTAATACGGAACACGGCTCCAAATTCGCTCCTATAACTGCTAGCCTCGTGAGCTTCATTTGACTGGAACTGAACACTATGGTGACGCCACACTCCCTCAGTTCACTTGTTTATAGTTTACAGTGAAGAGTAAACCTTCAGAAACAATTAAAGGAAAACAGATAAAAGGAAAACATCAACTGTGATAAAAAATTTAAATCATGATCTGGCTCTTAGTAAATCATGATTTTAACTTTTTACCCAATGCCCTAATTCAGAGTGTCTGTGCTCCATATTGTGATTTAAAGTGTCCAAAATATAAAATAATGAGCCACAGGTGTCATAGATTAGAACTGTAGAGAGAGCCATAATATATCTACTTTAAGCTACAGTCTTTAAACAGATGCAGATATCAGGAGCAGAGCTGTTTTCTTCAGTTCAATACTAAACTTTGAAAAACCAGAGCTTTTTATTTATGTGAGCTGAAGATGAGCTCACATTTTTCAAGTACTGCCTCTCTTGTAAGTATATATTTGACCAACGCCAACTGGAGTTTTAGACAAGTGTAATAAATCAAGTGTATTTGCGTAGGAATGGAGACCCCAGGGTGTGAACAGTAGTCTGAAATACTAATGTGCAAAAGCTGTTGGACTTGATGTGGTATGAATGCCTGTGTGGGACAAACTTAATACGTTTGAAGAAGAGTAGCTCTGTACCCTGATTCTTGGCCATACCTGCTTGTCAAGGCTCAATCTGCTCAGATCTCAGAAGCTAAACAAGGTCGGGCCTGGTTTGTGCTTGGATGGGAGACCGCAGGGAAGACCAGGCACCACAGGGGGGTACCAGTGACGCTAGTGGAAACTGTCCTTAGGCAAGACACTTCGCACACATTGCCTTGTATGAATGTGGTGTGTGGATGTGTGTTGTGATGTTTGTGGGAATGATTATGCAGATTGACAGTGTGCCCCAGGGCAGCTGTGGCTACAGTAGAGTCCTGTACTCTACATACTGTTAAGAGATTTGGGTCTCTTCAAAGATGCTATATAAATGCAAAGTATTGATTGTTGATTGTGAGCAGGTATTGATACTGAAAAAACACATTTTACCAATAAAAGGGTCTAAATCTTGATCACAATACACAGGAATAGTGAAAAAATGTCCAGTTCTTTAGAATGTTTTGATTCACCCTTTACCTCACCATTGTCTGTGCATTTGTGGACTTCAGGCAAGTGTATTTCCCACAATGCATTTCACTGGAATATTCTTGAATGTATAGCACTTAAAAAACTATCGCAACTTATGAGCAGCGAGCGCTAACAGGATACACTGGAAAGGAATGACTTAACAGTTAAACTGATAAATGTTCAGACTCCCCAGGTAATAACACAGTAAAAACATTAACACACTTCTTATGTGTTAATGGCCAGTTCAGTGACTGATTAAACCAGGGCTATGTGCTGTGGGCTGTGTCTGTGTCTGTGTCTTTCTGATGAATGGAAGTGCATCACTTACAGCTGTTTTGCGGTACTTGGATGTTTACTCTACCACGTCCAGGACACCAGTCATGTGAAGTGTGGACTATCCCTGTGTGTTCTCATGCACTTCACACACATTTCATTCAAGTGTAGTGTGTAGTAGTGCGGGGGCTTATATTCTTATTTTGAGTTGGAAAAAATGTATTTTCATTTGTAACAATACACAACAAACAAGTGTTTTTTCACTGTGTAAGTCATATAAAGTGTTGAGCCTTTTCCATTTATTGTAATCAAGTTTGAAATGTTCATATGATGACATTTGACAGCACTAATCTCCCTTCACATCATTATCATCTCTCATTTACTCACCTCACTCCTGTGTCCCGGTATAACCCTTTCCTTGTCATATTGAGATTAATTGACCTGGGCTGTTGTTTTACAGCAGACAAGCCCCAGAAGAAAGCTGCGTCTGTGGAGAAGAGCCTGAGAGCGGGCTGGGAGTCGTCTATCCTTCTGGACGGGACCCCAGTGGAGCGTTTTGTGCTCACCTCCAGACCAGGACGATCAAACCGCTTCACCAAGTGGGATAAGGACAGCAAGCCCAACCTGTTTGAGGATGTGGGTAAGAACAGCTGATTTTGACTTGGACTCTAGGCGTAAAGAAAAGAGTAATGGATTCAATGTACACAATTTACACTGCAAAATTTGAATAGCTACATGAAGTAGAATTATATTTAAAGGGCTCATGTTACACTATTTTCTAATCTATGTTATAATGTTGTTTCCTCATCACAAACCAGTACCTGGAGTTGTGTTTTGTTTCATTCACACATGTTTAACACAGAAACCCTACATGTTTAGTCTGTTCTTTTCTCAAACAGAAAACACTCTGCTCCGTGTGATGTCATGTGGTAATACAGGAAGTGCTCCGCTGTGTTTTTAAACTTCACTGGAATCATTTAGATCATTTCAACCCTAGAATTGCTAATCTCTACTAAACTAAAGGTAAAAGATAACTGTTAACTTGAAAACTATCACTTTATGACATCACAAGGTGGAAAAGAGCATTTCGAGCTTTGGAGATATAGACAAACAAAATAATAATAAATTAGTAATAAAGGTTACTCAAATGAAACAAAACACAACTCCAGGTATGTTTTTGATGAGGTAACAGCATTAGAACATGGCTTAAAGCTCAGAAGTGTCAGTTTAGCGTAATATAGGACCTTTAAATAGACTTTTCTAAATGTAACTACATAGCCTCTGTAAGGTATGTGGTAAAAAGGGACTGTAGATGATTTTAAAATAAATAAAATCAAAATAAAATAATCAGTATATATCGATCGCCAGAATATATCGGCAGAGCTTATCGGACATCGGTTGGTCTGTATTCTAAACAATTAGAATCTGCACCGGCCATGAAAAAAACCCATATCGGTCAATCTCCAGTGTGAGGTGGACAGCTGTGTGCAGTCTGGTGGAGTCCTGTGGGGGCAGAGTTACTTCATTCTTGGACTTGCTCTGGTCCACATTTGCCAAGCTCTAAACTGGTGTGAAGCCTGATTGATCGCTTTGAGAAGAAATACAATGTGAAACCTGTGACTTTTCTGAGCACGTTTCCAGTGAAGGAAAAGTCTTGGGACATGGATTTGAACCCTCTACAACTATTATTTGTAATTATTCTAATTTTCCATGAGCTTTTCACAGCTGTTTTATATTTAAGTATCCTGTTATAGTCTTAATTTTTACAGGTGTACCATGTAACCTTTGGAGGAGGGTCTGCCAACAGCCTGTCTCTGCAGGGATGTTATTGCATTGTCTGGAATGTTCCACAATATGGCATTAAAGATATCTATCTTGCATTTATTCACATTGTAATTTGTATTGAATGTCTTCTTTAGTATCAAAGTCAGGTTTGAAATTTTAGTATCGTGACACTACCAAAAACGTTATATTGAGCACCTTTAAAATTCCTTTATGACACAAAATTGACTTTTTAAGCTTTAAACCGTGTTAGAATATCGTTACCTCCCCAAAAACAACCCTAGAGTTGTGTTTTGTTTCATTCACACATCTCTAAAGCTCAAAACGCTCTGATCCACCTTGTGATGAAGCCGTAGTTTTCCAGTTAACAGCTGCATTTTACCTTTAATTCAATAGAGATGGGAAATTCCAGAGCTGAAATCATCCAAATGATTCTAGTGAAGGTGTTTGGAGTTTAAAAACACAGTGGAGCACTTCTTGTATTACCAGTGTTTCCTGTTCGAGAGAAGAACTCAGCCTAAATATGCAGAATTTGTGTGTTAATTGTGTTAAACTCCAGGTGTGTTTGTAATGAGGAAACAACATTATAACATAGATCAGAAAATACGTAAATACAAAATGTGTCTTGCCCAAGTGCAGATATATTATATAAGCAGCTCTTGAGGTCAAAATATGTCCACTATGTACTGCCTGCATCAAATTAAAAAGCACTTTATTGTCTGCCAATTGGGAACTGTGTGTTAGCATGCTAGTTGTTAGCTTTACTGTCACTCTCTGGTCTCTGAGCGTTATGAAAAGCTCTTATAAAGCCACTGTGGTGAATATAATTTTATAATTGAGAATTTGACTGATTTTTAAGATGTCTATAATCATGAAAATAGATATGAAAATGGTCTTTCTTTGATTGGTCTTTTTTTTTTAATCTATGTCATTATGTTGTTTTCTCATCAAAAACATACCTGGAGTTGTGTTTTGTTTCATTCACCCTGCAGACTTCCCTCAAACTGAAAACACTACTCCACTGTGTTTTTGAACTCCATAGACCTTCACTTGAATAATTTGGATAATCGCAGGCCTGGAATTGCTCTATCTCTGCTGAACAAAAGGTTAAAAGCAGCTGTTAACTTGAAACTTAACACTTCATGACATCACAAGAAGGATGAGAGCATTTGTTGTTGACAGACTAATAATAAAGGGTCACTCAGACATGTGTGAATGAAACAAAACACAACTCCAGGTATGCAAAAGGCCTTAAAACTCACAAGAGTCAATTCTGCGTAATATAGGACCTTTAATTTAGCAGCCGTATTCAGAATCATCCAACTGGAAATATCTGTAAACCTCATCAACCTAGACCAGTGCTGAAGGCTTTGTTATTTAACTCTTAATGGCTTTATTGGCTATTCCCTAAAGCTCCACTGTAAAAACTTCAGCTCACTTTGTATTCCTCCATACACAGAGTTCGCAGTGTGGACTTGGTCGTATTCTCTTTTTCGCAATCCTCCCATTTTTCCTCTGTCCTTGGCGTCGGTCGGAGCGCCATACTTCCATACGCCAAGCTCTCTTCTTTTCCACTTCCAAACTCCAAACTCCGACCCAGTTTTCCTCATAATCCCTCATGTTGCGGTCCCACTGCTGCCGACTGCGACACCACTATTGTGTCGTACATGTTTACCACTGGGCAACTAAAACTGCAGCTCACAGTTGGAGAAGTGCGTGGTGTTTACAGTTGCTGTGGTTGTTTTATTTGCTCATAAATCTTGGGCGAGCTGTGTCTCCGGAGCTGTCTGCTGCAGGGATCAGTATGAGAGAAGCACGCGTCATAAATAACAACGCACAGTCTAAAGAGCGAGACTCAGCAAAAACATACCAGGAGTTGTGTTTTGTTTCAATCACACATGTTCAAGTAATCCTTTATTATTAGTGTGTCTACATCTCCAAAGCTCAAAATGCTCTCTTCCACCTTGTGATGGCACGAAGCAGTAGTTTTCAAGTTAACAGTTCCTTTTTTACCAGTTGTGCAGTAGAGACGGGCAATTCCAGGGCATAAATTATCCAAATGATTCTATTCTGAAGGTGTATGGAGTTTAAAAACACAGTGGAGCACATCCTGTATTACATCGCGAGGTGGAACAGTGTTTGTTTCAGCCTAAATGCAGGGTTTGTGTGTTTAATATGTACGACAAAACAAAACAAAACGCAATTCCAGTATGTTTTTTATCAGGAAGCAACATTATAACAGATCAGAAAACAGCCTAATATTGGCCCTTTAAATACTTACAATCTTTAGTCCTGATATCCCTGTTCTGTCCTTTGCAGACCCGGACTGGCTGAACCTGGACGGCTTTGCTGTTCTGAGCGCCGCACCTGTCAGCTCAGCAGGTAACCCCCCGTCCCCCTCTACTCCTCCTTCCCTCTCCTCCTTCTCCTTACACCTGGCCAACAGCTGCACGTGTAACAGTGTAGTTGTGTTCGGATGAGTGGAGTTCAGACACGAGCCGCTGTCAGATGAAATATGAACAGAGAGAGAGAGAGAAAAAGAAAAAAAGCTGGAGAGAGAAAGAAAGAGACAGAGAGATACACACACAGATATAGAGAAGGCCTCCCTGGTGTGATGTCCTGGAGCTCCTGTCAAACGCTCTCTTTCTCTGACTGGCTCTATGGGAAAACACGCTCTGAGTCAGTCTTCCCATAAGCGCAGGTATGTTTTTGTTGTACTTCGGCCAAATATGGAACGTCTGCTCACAGTTAAGGACTTCATTAACACTGTGGAAAGTTCAAGAGTCAGAAACAATAACATGATCTCGGTGTGGCCAGTGAATTCTAACCCAGTGATGAGGAGCACAACTTTGAGTCCCTAGAGCTTCTCACGGAGTTCCTAAAAAGAGGTCCTATAACTGCTTCTATGAAAATGATGTATGTTTTATAAAGTAAGTTAACAATACAACTTTTTTTTTTTTTTTTTTTGCTTTTTGCTTTTTAAACAGTCACTTGTCAGATAGGTAAGGTAAGGTACAAGGTTTGTCCCTGCAGGCAAATTCCTCCTCTGCGTTTGACCCATCCTTCACTGCCACTGGGGCAACATGTCAGGAGCAGTGGGACCATCTCCAGATCTTGAGCTAGTCTTGGTCAGGACTGCCTGGAGCATTTGCCCTTTTATGCATATTTAGGGTTGATGGGGAAGTTTTCTGATTCTGATTCTGATAATCAGTTAGCCGGAGATCAAACCTGTGATCTTCTTGCTGTGAAACGAGAGCTCTAGCAATGCAGCAACCGTGCCTAGGAGAAGAGTAAGAAATAATAATAGATTTTATTATATATGTATTATGACCAGAAGGACAAGATCGCATATAGAGCTCGGAGTAGAGCCACTGCCCCTCCATGTGGAGAGGAGCACCTGAGGTGGCTTGGGGCTTCTGTTCCGGATGCCTCCCTGGAGAGGTGTTCCGGGCATGTCCCACTGGGAGGAGGCCCCGGGGAAGACCCAGGACTGGCCTGGGACCACCTTGGCGTCCTCCCGGAAGAACAAGAGGAAGTGTCTGGGGGCAGGGAAGTCCCTGCTTAGCTGCTCCCGCAACCCGGTCCCAGATAAACGGAAGAAAATGGATGGATGGATAGATTTTAGCTATAAGAAAGCTAACTGCAATAATAGTCAAAACCTCACTAAACAGACCATAAACTCCATTTTTGGCTCAGTTCTTTTAAAAGTCTTTAGGGCGTTGGGGTCTTCAGTTTATCCGTTGGTAAAATAGACGTCACTGAGAAACAGGTTGGGACACACTGCCGTAGAGTGATCCTCCAGCTAGGTATAAACCATTTCAGTTTTATTCAGTGTCTTTTATGTTTATTCTGAACCAATTGCTGTTATAATTTTTATATCCCAAATGATAAATAGACTGCTTTGTTTGAAGAAGTGGTTGGCGGTTGGCGGTTGGCGGTTGGTGTCTCCCCTTGCTGTTTGACTAAGAAATATAAGAATCAGACTTTTATTTTCTTGTTAAAATTCTGTTTGAGTTTGCGCTGCAGTGAAGGAGCAGGAGCATTAGAATGATTTGGAGATCAAGTCAAGTAAGTCAGATTTTGGAAACATTTGTAAGAGAAAGAATAAGGGAAAATGCGTGAAAATAATTCTGCGCTTAAAGTTAAAACCATTTGGCTTGAACACAACATTTCCAATAAGTGCAACATTACAATAAATGCTTTTAAAATCCCGTCCCTTATGACAGATACTTTGGTCCAATGTCTGCCTCAAAAATTATCCAAGAAAATAATATTTGGATTAGATTTGTGGAAACTGCGAACTACTAGTTATGCTAAAAGTTGCCCAGTTAAATTTCAAGCGTCCAAGTGAGAATACGTTAAGAATAATACGATTCCTGGTCCCTAACCGTTCTACTGACTGACGATTTGGGCCCATGGTATGTGTGTGTGGTTGGATGCTAGCCTGCTGCACCTCAGACGACAAGCTTCCAGGAACAGACAGAGCCGAGGGAGAATCCTGTGGTCAACGGCTCCCTGACCTGTGCCAAACTATGAACCGCGACAGGCCAGAGGGACCAGATCTAAACCAAATGTGTTTGTACCAGACAGGGCAGAGGTGGGTAGCACTACTTTTAAAGAAGGAGTATTCACTGCTAACACATAACATATTTAGATCACAACCTTACCTTTTGTTGTTTTGAAAAAGTTAGATTCAACGAAAATAACGTTTGGTTTGTAAGTTTAGTTTTTGGCGCTCAAAAGTCTCCCCTCGGTTTGTTCTCCGCGCTAAGTCGCTCCCCTTTCAGAGCGCTGTTGCCACATAATTTGCATGCATCTCACTAATGAAACTACTGCACAGCGCATCAGGTTTATGAAGTTGCTGTGCAGTTATTTATTAAAGTAACAGTATATGTAAAATCCCTCAGTCGTCCAGGTAGAATGAATACGTTTCGCAGCTCATCCAAGCTGAAGAAGCAGCTTGGATGAGCTGCGAAACGTATTCGACCAAATAAACTCTGTCCAGTTGACAAATTAAATTTCTCCTTTTTTTGCCATAAAGTAACAGTACTTTTACTCAAGTTAAAGTTGTATTTCCTTTTCCCACTGTGAGTCTAAAGTGACAAAAAGCTTCATGTTGACAATATGAAATGATTGCAGCGCTCCTTCAGATATAAAATACCAGATTGTGTGCATTATTTGGTATTTATTACATTAAATGATGCATAAAATATTGTATTTACATTAACTTCAGATTGTAAATCAGATGTTACGTCCTGGTTGTTACTCTTTAAGTTACTCAAGTAGATCGATAGATAAATGCTTTTATTTATTTATTTATCCCGAAGGAAATTCATTCAAGTAGTACTTTCCCCAAATATTTTTTTTACTCTTACTTGAGTATTTCTTGAACCACTACTGTGTACTTCTACTTGAGCATGTTATTCTTACTTGGAAGCAATTTTTCGCCCTGGTCACGGCTTGTATAAAAATGTTTTATATTGACAGTGCTTAATCTGGCAATTGACGCTTTGCAGTGGGCTCATGCTGGGGGTGTTCTGCCTGTATGTTTATGATAGAATGTTCAGAAGTTACCGTAGTTACACATTAGCAAACACTGTGAAAAAGTTTTAAGAGTGTGACTAACTGAAAAACTGTTGGCTGATGCGAGTATCTTGTGACCGTAATGTTATTTGAGAGGGTCTTTTTTTTCCTGTTCAGATTGTGTTAAAACAAAGCTCGGATAAAGTCTAACTTGAGTAACCGGGCTTCAGACAGAGCAGAGCCTTCAGTTAGCATCACACCACCGGGGAATGTTGATGAAAAAGTCAATCAGTAGGGTTGCGTTCACGTTGAGGAATTTGACGATGTTATAAATTTCAGATGGAAAATAATGGCCTACATAACTCACTGTTGTTTAAGAAAATCTCCAAACTTCTGATCCAAAAACGTTGAATCATTATTTGTTTGGGATCAGCCGCACAAACTTGTCACATTCATCTTATGGCTTAAAGTCCCGTTCAGATGACAACGATCACGTGTTTGGAGTTGAATAATGGCATCACGTTCTGAAGTTATTGTGGAAAAAACAATATTTTCTCCCTTGTTTATTTATGTTTCATGTGGATAGGCCCAGTAATTACAGAAACATGAACCACAAACCAGGTCAACAAATCTGTAATCTGACAGTTAAGCATTAAATTCCACCATAGACTTCTGGCCTGTCCTCTTCATTTTAAACTATACTTGCTTGAAAAGTATCTCAAAATAGCATCTCATCACATTTACAGACTTAAATGGCTCATATCAGGCTATTTTCTGATCTGTTTTAATATTTCCTCATCACAAACAGACCTGGAGTTGTGTTTTGTTTCATTCACACATGTTTAACACACAAGCCCTGCATATTTAGACTCTGTTCTTCTTTCTAATGGAAAACACTCTGCTCCACCTTGTGATGTCATGTGGTAATACAGGAAATGCTCCACTGTGTTTTAAACTCCATACACTTTCACTAGAATCATTTGGATCATTCCAGACCTGATGATTGCCCATTTGGACTGAACTAAAGGGAAAAGAAAGCTGTTGAAAACGCCTGAAAACGGGGTGGAATAGAGCATTTTGAGCTTTGGAGATAGACAGCCTAATAATACATGATTACTGAAATGTGTGAATGAAACAAAACACAACTCCAGGTATGTTTGTGATGAGGAAACAACATTATAACGTAGATAAAAAATAGTAATAAATTATAATTTAAAAAAAGCATAATATGGGCCCTTTAACTCTGTAAATGTGATTTGAGATGTTTTTTGAGGAGGTAACAACATTATAACATGCCTTAAAGCTTAAAGGAGTCAATTTTGTGTAATATGGGACCTTTAATAACGTTTAGCATAGTTTCATGTGTTCAGTTGATTGTTGCTGCCTTGTGGTGATTATTGATAAGTAATAATTATGTTACTCAAGAAGTCAGTGGGTTGAGCCTGGGTCGTGACAAAGGCAGTGAATCTAACAGTAATCACCAGGGATTCACTGATCCAGCTTTTTCACTTCAGTAAAAATGGGATTGAAAACTACTTACAAAATCGATCCAACTGTTATGCAACTGTTACGTATCCTGCAAGTAACTACAGAACAGCTTTGTATGAATAAAAGTTAAATCATGAGACTGAGGCCTGTTTCAGTCAGTAAATAACCTCATTACATCTAATCAAAGGCCTAACCAGGATATCCGATACTGACCAGCAAATTTTACTGGATTGTGTCCTTAGTAAGGACCCCAAAAAATTGCATCCCCTTAGAATTAGAAGGTTCTATCCGACATTTTTGTCAAAATTGAGTTATTCTTATTTTTTTGTCCCTGGGTAACTACTGTACAATATATCAAATTTTGTGGATTTTGCGTTCAGTGCTTTTTTAAAGATTTTATGATTAAAAACAGATGCAGTTTTGAAGATTCTGACTGAAACAATCAGAATAAATTTAAATAAATAAATATCACAGTCAGCTACTTCAGAATGTTGCGGTTCTGTCCTCGCTCTGTTACAAAAGACAGAATTTTTGGTCTAAACAGGTCAAATTTCATATATATTTTTATGTATTTTGAGTCATTATGAATAACAAACATAAAATCAAAGTAAAGTTGAAGTTTTAATCTTACTTTTAATACATTTTGCGCAAGAATAATGCTGTTAGCTGTTAGCATGCTAAACTACTACTACTACTAACTAAAGAAGACACATTAATATCCAATAATCTTTATTTATGACTGAATTGTAAAAGTTTATTTCCGAACTATTGTGTGAATAATATTTACCTATTTTAAACTTATCTTTATGATCATATACAGGCTGTTTAATCATTGAAAATTTACAAGTTAAACTTGTCAAAATTTTTCACATTTGGCTTTAAATATGTAAGGTATTCTCTAAAACAAAAAAATGAGTTAGTTTTGTAGATAGAACCTTATAATTCCAAGTGAATCATGCGTTTTCAGAATTAGAAGTTTCCATCTGTGAAAGATAATTTTCCAGAACACCCACTTTCCCAAATGTCACAGTTTAGACTCTCCTGAGGGTTTCCTTTATTCCCATATTTCAGATAAATGTACCCTCTCTTTTATTTTTGCTGCACACGAGGTCTAAACTTTAAACCTAAATATCTCAGAAGTACACAGAACACAGATAGAACCTTCTAATTCCAAGAGGACGATTGGCCAAAGGCAAATCCGCTTTTGTTTTCTTATTTTTTCCCTGTGACTTGCCAAATCGTGGAGTGGTTTTTGCATGACCTTTAATACAGATGAATACTTGTCTGGTATGCGTCTAAATGTGCAGCTGTAATGAAGTAACAAAGAACTGATGTAAAATACAAACGCACCGCTGCTTAAAAGGTTTCCACGGTTTTATAGAATTTGCAGATGTTGAAAATGAAATCAGAAGACTCAGAGGCGGAGGGTCTGATTTAGTCCCAGAGAGATTCGCGCTCAGCTGTGTGGGTCCACGGAGACAGAAGTGTGAGTCTGAAGGCAGCGCTCCCAGGCTGGATTTACACATTTTACTTTTATTATCATTAGGAATTTTCCCCCTTAGTGCTCAGTCTTTTGTGAAAACTTTGAATGAAACAATATATGTTTTTTTCCAATGCGTTTGAGGAAAATTAGCAATACAGATATATTGTATAAGCAGCTCTTGAGGTCAAAATAAGTGCGCTGTGTGCTGTCTGCATCTAGTTATTAAGCGTTTTATTGTCCGGTAAGCAGGCAGTGTGTGGTTAGCATGCAAGTTGTTATGTTCTGATCTCTGAGAGTTGTGAAAAGCGCTTACAAACTCATCAAGGTGAATAATTAGGATGCTCTGTAATGTTTTTTTGAGAGGGAGAGGTTTAACAGCACAAATCAGCTCACCTGTAGACCCAGCTAAATCATTTTTTTCTGGTCAGATTGCGTTAAAACAAAGTTCAGATAAAGTCTAACTTGAGTAACAGCGCTTCAGACAGACCAGAACCTTCAGTTAGCATCACACCACCAGGGAATGTTGATGACGTCAGCTGCAAAGTATCAACAGGTCGCATTCACGCAGCAAAACTCGGTTCTGGTCTCTGAAAGTTGAGAAAAGCTCTTATGAACTCATCGTGGTGAATAATTAGTAAAATGTTCAGAATGCATCAAGTAAGTGAGGAAATAACTGTTTAAAATGAAATAGTTCTGTTTTTCTCATTTTTAAGACGGTAAAAATCAGGTATAGCACTTTAAATGATGTAATTTAACAGAAAACTGATTATAAAAATGGGTCAGGCTCTGCAGCAGTGTCCAGACTTTTTTCACAAAGGGCCTCACATATAAACATCTGAAGCTGACGACTGCAGACTGAAGCTGACTGTTGGACAATGCAGCATGTGGATACAGCAGGTCTTTAGGACAGATGCCATTAACACAGTTTTAACACAGCCACCAAGTCTTTAAAAAGTCTTGGAACACTATTTTTAGGTCTGCATCACAATACAATAACACGTCATTGAGATTACAGTGATAGTAATACTTGAATTTGAGGTAAAAGTACTGCCTATGATCAAATGGGCCAATTCAGAAGGAAGCCACGTTTAGTTTAGACTACTACTATTTTAAGTTGGGTTTATTTAGGCTACATTTAGTCTTATTCTGTTTCTGAACAGTCACTTAGAATATCATTCAAGTAGAATTAGGGCTGAAAAGCATTGAAAATGTAATAGCACAGCAACATTTAGTGAAATTATTTGACTTAGTAGTAAGTAGAAATACTATTTTTTTTTTTTTTTTTGCTGTATCGTAATGCATGTAGAAAGTACGCTATTAATTTCTAGTATTACTGTAACTTCAGTGATCTTACTGCTGCTACATCTATCCTCACTTTAGTATTGAGTTTAGTATTAGTTGCGTCTAGAATTCATAGTTTTATTATGTTGCTGCTGGAGATCTCTGTGTTGCATCATCTGACTAGACGGTACTTCTCCAGCTGTCAGCACAGATGGCTCACACTGGCTAAGAGCAGGGTGGTTCCTTCTCATCTGACTTTGATAACCCGTTTAAAAGAGCTGGGTTTAGTGCCAGAGCAGAGGAAGGACTGAGGGATCGGGGCTAAATGACAGCAGCACGATCACTAGTCTGGGTCCAGATGAGACCAGCACTGTCACTGTAGCAGCGGCGGCTGGTGGTACAATTTTTGTGGGGTTGCCTATGCCAAAATTATAAATATATATACAATAAATATTACAATATGTATTAGATATAGGCTATATAGTATTATAACACACAGGCTGTAAAACTTGTTTAATAACGAAAGCCAGAGACAGTCATTTTGGTCACTACTGGCTGAACTGTATCTTGAATAAATATAAATCATTTGTCTTGTATTTTATCAGTCCTCTGTCCTACACTTGCACTGTGTTTGGTTTTCACAATCAGAGCACAACAGCCAAACGCAAAGTTTACGCAGCAGCACAACCTGATCCACCGCTCACAACCAGCCCTAACAACGAGGCTACGGTTACAGCACAAATACATGGGATCAGCGCCGCTCCTACAGCACACGGCAGAACACCGGAGCAGCTCCGGCCATCCACGAGCTCATTTACGCACTATTTAACCATTAACACTATAACACTATTTAACTGTGAGGCTCCGTCCTGAGATTTGCCCAAAATCAACGAAAACAAACATCTTACCTTCTTCAGAGGACTGAACCAGAATGTATCCTCTATCTGCTGTCCTGTTGGCTCTGTCTTCAAAAGTGGATTGTCCAATATGAAGAGATGACACTGGTCCAAGTCCCGGTCCAAAAAGGACAAGGGACAGACTGGGACCAAACATCAGGGCCTTTCCCCCAGGAAGTGTATCAATAGTGGGGTTGTTGTTACTGTAGCTGTCAAATGTGTCATCTGAAGAACTGACGCGCAGCACCTTTCGAAATACGACACGTAAACCGCACAACTCAAAATGTTGACTCAACATTTCGGAATTTTCAATCCAAGATGGCTGACTAATAACAGTAATATTTTTTGTTTGTCTTCATGTAACAAATGTGTGTAACAGATTTTGTGGCTCTACGACAAAACTGAAGACAAAGAATGTACCTCTGCAACAAAGAACGTCCTTTTGTGTTCCATATTAGCAAAAACAAACATGCAGGTCCCATACCTGCAGCATGGGGGCTGGGACACTGTTGTTAATGTAGGTCTGGGGCCTAATAACTCAAAACGTGCTCATTACTTTGCTTTGATAACTGCTTTGGACACTTGGCCCTGACAATGACATGGTGCAGATGTGAAGTTAAAACAAAGCAGAGGGTGACTATGTTCAGGAATCTGAATCTAAAAAATAAAACATTTAGTTGAGTTATTTCACTTTTTTAGTCATATATTTGACTTGTCTCCCATATGTATAAAATGTAGAAGGTAAATAAACATAAAAGGTGTGTGTCTAAACCTTTTACTATTGGTGTAGGTCAGACTTCACTCAGGCTTAGAACCTTATGTGACACTTTAAAAATGTTGGCTATTGCTTCATACATTTAGATTTTATTTTGATTTGCAGCTAACAGTACCTCTTATTGTAATCGGGGCCAGATCAGCTGGGCCAAGAGAAATGGGTCTGAGAGCTGCATTTGGTCAGAGTTTGGACATGGCTGCCATAACACTTCACTAAAGAAATACAAAAGAGGCAGTACACGTTCTGACACACACAACCAAAACTATACAAATACTAAAATGTTGTTAAAGGGCCTGCACCTGTTTATTCTGGTTTACATGAATGACATTTATAAGCAGTGTATTGACCGATGTGGGTTTTTTCATGTCTGATGCCGATACAGATGGTTAAGAATCCAGAAAACAGCTGATGGTTGAGCTCTGTCGATTTTTTGGGCTGATATGTAAGACCAACTTTGATTGTTTTCCCCAAAAGTATATTATTTGAAATGACTTTTGACATAAATATTGTCTTTTACTTTTTACTGCTCTGTATGATTATTTTTAGCCGTCTACAGCTTGTTTTTATTAACCCATAATGTAGCAGTGTAACCTCTTGTTGCACTATAGTGTTAAAATAATGCTTTATGCAGCAATTGGTGAGCCTGAACCAAATATCGGCCACTTTTCACTCAAATCTCAATCTCCTCTGAACAAAAGGTAAAAAAATGTAGCTGTCAAACACGTGTGAATGAAACAAAACACAACTCCAGGTATATTTTTGATGCGTTAACAACATTCTAACATGTCTTAAAGCTCACGAGAATCCATTTTGCTTAATGTAGGACCTTTAAAATAACTTTGTCTTATCTTTTGTCTTTCCTTAGTCCCTGTCAGACCTCGTCAGTCCCAGTCTAGAAACAGCACCTCTACCCACCGCTCTGCTCGTGTGAACCGAACACTGCACCCCTCTGGTCCAGCCCGCCTCAGGACCCAGCACTCCTCTGCCCCGTCCACACCAAAGTCCCCCCACTCCAGGACGCTACGCCGGGCCCCCCAGTCCTCCTCGGGACCCCGGCAGCCCGAGAGGTACTCCGCTGGGACCCCCCTGCTGGAAAGGAGACGCTATTACAACACCAAACTTCAGGCGGACCAGAGGAGGCAGAGGCAGGCTCCCAAACTAAGTAAGGAAATAGACAAATGTTTTGGAGAAGTATGGAAGAGTAGTACTGCCAACTAAGTATTAAGGGTTGTTAAAATCAGTTACTAATCGATACTAAAACTAGTATGAAAACTAGATACTCATTTGAGCAGGTACTGATACTAAAAAAGCCACATATACTATAAGAAAGAGTGTTTTTAATTATCATTGTGGTATCGGTATCTATTCCTTAGTATCGTTTGAAATTTTAGTACGGTGACAACACTATTGAGTACACATACGTTTTACATAACCTGTGGGTCTTCGTGGATATGTTATTGCTTTGCTAGGAATGTTCCACAGTACGGCATTAGGCATATATCTTGTATTTATTCAACTACAGGTGCTTTATTGCTCAAAAATAACTTGAAAGCATGCGTTCTTACTGTGAACGTGATCGCCTCTCCACAGATCAGGCCTAGCACCTTCACCTGCTTGTGTCCATGGAGATAGATTTAGTTTAATTGCTGGGTTTCAGATAACATCATATCATTCTGTAGGCCAACAATATTTAATACAGATGGGTAGAGATGCACCGATCCAACTTTTTCAGTTCCAATACCGATTTCGATACTAGAGCTTCAAGTATCTGCTGATATTCGATATCAACCGACTAAATATAGGATTCATTTCTTTAAAACAAAAACAAAATAAGACAAAACTGATCCAAATGCGTTATGTAGATGTTATGCACCCCTCAAGAACAACTTTGTATAAATAAATAAGTTCAAACTTTCTATTATCAGTTCCTATGGCCATCCAGAATATCAAATGAACCGATATTTCTAAGCCGATATCAAATACACAACATTTTTTAGTATCTGCGGCGATATCCGATACCAGTATTGGATCAGTGCATCCCGACAGACGGGGGCAGATAAAATTATATTGCCACATAAATCTCCATTTTAACTTGTGTTATAGTTTTTGGCGTAAGTCACTAATAGAAATGATCTGGTTCTATATTTGTGACTTTACCTTTTAGACAAAATACAGCGTTATCAATAGGAAAAAACACCATGTCAGCGCAGTGAATCGTCACATTATATAGTCTGAAAACAACAAGGTAGACGCTCCGCCAGAAAAATGACGTACTGCACCTTTAAATGACGAAAACGTACAGTTCTTGAGTATCATTACAGATTTTGTCACACAACATATAAAATGCATACAGTGCTGGTAGTTGGCAGTCAATACGCTTCCATACTAAACAGCTGGTATAGTGTATAGTGCCTGCCCGGTGCCTAGTGTAAACTCCACTTCCTGGTGTCCTTTTTCGTTCGTAGCCTCTGAGTCGGTTCATGTGGTGTCACTGCAGGCTCCCAACAAACCAGGACAGAGCCCAGCCAGCAGAGGAGCGGCCAAAGCACACATACCAGGTACATGATCGCAATGCCCTCTGACAATAGCAGTGAAAACCGCCTAACAGTAAGAAAAGCATGAAGTTTTCTGAATATTAAAGTTACACGTAGCAAGTAACAGGCTACTGTCGATTGTAGATAGATAAATAGACAGATACATGTATAAATTTCTTATATAAGTTTAATTATTTGTTGGGTAGAGTCGGCTTAAAAACAGAGGAGACTGGACTTTCTCCGTCGCTCCTTCAAAACTTTGGAATGCTCTCGCTCTTCACATTAGAAACTCTCCCACAAGTGATCTTTTCCCGTAAACACCCACGAAATTAACAAAATTGACCTATTTAAGCGCGTTAACTGTATAATTTCTTGCTCAATGTTTTATTGCTGATATTTAGATTTGTAAAGCAGTTTGGTGCAACTTCTATTGTTTTAAATGTGCTATATAATATAAATACATTGACTTGGCGTGATACTAGGGATGGGACAAGACTGCGCGCACATTCTATCCTCCGTTTTTACATTTTGGAAAGGTTACTTCGCTCAAGCTCTGGAGAGTTGTGTATCTTTGAGCAGCTGTAGCTAAAAGACTCATCTCTGTCCAAGTTTTTATTTCGTATGGGACCAATATTGACACAGATATCATTGCTAAAGTTGTTTAAGAAAGATTGCAAAATAATATGATCAAATATATGCATGTCTAATTCACCCACGGACAATTTGAAATATTCAATTTTTTTATACTTAAGCTTTGTTCCAAAACGATCCACAAAGAGATACGTAGGCCTTCTTCATCCATAACCAAAATTTGTGTTTAAAACATAAAGGGTGTTTGCATTAGGCAATTGAAAACATATAATGAAAGTGACATGGCATTTTTCTGACTATATTAACACATAAAACACATTCACAACACAATAAATTAAAAAGAAGAAGAATTAAACCAGTTTAAACATGTGACCAAAATTGTGAATTGATTTTGATTATTGTAAAGTATTACAAAATCCCGTCTCGTTTTCGTGGACCCTGCGTAGTGTCTCGTCTCGTGAATATTCTGTCTCATCCCACCCCTGCTTGACACTAGGAAAAAAAAGATGAATAAATCTGTGTTTTCTTGCTGCAGAGCCCCCTCCAGAGTACGAGGCTCGGGACATCAGCGTGAGGGTCATGTCCCCCAAGTCGGTGCTGATCTCGTGGGTAGACCCTGCGGTGGAGATGGGCAAAGTGGAGCCAGGGACTGCACGGTAACACTGGAGCTCATACAGGAGTCGTGAGAGACAAAAAACTGGGCATAATAGCTTAATTAAATTTTTAAATGAACCATAATGTAAATAAAATAAGCTGTAGAATAAATAAATAAATAAAGTAGAAAAAATCTACTTGAGTAAAAGTATAGAAGCACCTATTTAAAAATGTACTTAAAGAGTAAGTAAAGGTTTAGTTTAAATGATTCAACTGATTTGTTAATGTTTCTTTTGTGTGTTTGGTTTTTGGGATGTTAACTAAAAATAAGTCTCAGCCATTCCAGAAGGTCTCAAAACATAAAGAAAAGTACTTTTTATTTTCAGTCTAGATCTAAAATGTAGTGGAGTAGAAAGTACAGATACCTGCTCTCAAATGTAGTGAAGTAAAAGTAAAAAGTATCCCCTGTAAAATGTACTTAAGTAAAGTACAGACCTAAGTACTTTTACTTTTGTACTTTCCACCACTGTTCTAACATGAGAGAAGTTTATTTACATCAATACAAGACCCAGCACCCAACACAAGTGATAGTGTTCTCCATTCTAGTCTAGTGCAGTCTAGTCTAGCTATGCTTCCATTGTAGGGAGTATTATACCTCTGATGATGTATGTAAGATAACAAGGATTGAGCTGGCAGTAAGTGCACTAGATACAGCACAGGAATGGAATTTATACACTGCAAATTTCTCTGATCTGGCCAAGATTTTAAAACTTATATTAGGTTATTCATTTTGTTTTCAGATTTATTATCGATTTACTAGTTCTGAATTGGATTAATTCTAGTCTAGAGGGAGTTTATTTTAAGATAACTTGTCAAGTAAAATTATCTTGCTGCATGGACAGATCATTTTACTACTTTTAAATCATTTTCTGATAGATTTAAGTGTTTAGATCTTAAATTTTGGCCAAGCTTTTTTGCGGTGTAGTAGTTTAGTATCCATAATGAATCTTAGATATGTTAATTGTTTAAAACCCTTTACAACTCCAATGTTAACATACGAAAACAAAAAAGAAAAAAAAAAGGGCAAATATGGCTTACTTTCCATCTATTGAACAAAAGGTGATCTACTAATTGCGATAGGCCTATCCAAAGCAAACAGTCAGTAATGGAAGTCGTTGTAATAGTTGTAATAAATTTAAAACATAAGGCAGATGATTATTTTTTTTTGTCCCAGGTCGTACTCGGTGCGGTACAGGGAGAAGGGTGAGTCTGCGCGCTGGGAGTACAGGGACAGCGCTCAGAGGAGGATGATGATCGGAGACCTGTCTGCAGACGGCATGTACGAGTTCTCTGTGCGCATCAACCACGACAACAACCAGGGCAAGTGGAGCGTGTCCGTGTTCCAGAGGACCCCCGAGTCCGGTACGATCATACTGACACTCAATCACACACAGGGGCACATTTGCAAACTGAATTTAACCAGGAGAGAAGTGGAAAGAGTTCATATTTAAGCTGTCGAGCTGATGATTCTGCTGCTGTGGCATTGGAGATTATGTGGAGGAACAATTAGAGAAAGGTTTATTGCCCTTTTCTTTCTTTTCTTTCTTCTTCTAAGCAGGGCTGCCCACACTTCCCTCCCCAAGCACACTTCACGTACACCGACCACATCACTGCACTGCACTGATCCACCTGTCAATCTGTCAGTCTCCATCCTTTTCTCACGTTTGAAGAAGACCTTGAACTGATACTTGAACTCCTCCACTTGAGGCAGGGGCTCCCCACTCCCCTGGAGAGGCGCCACTGTCAGTGAACAAAATTCACAACTAGGAACCTGCTTCAGCATTAGGGTGTAACATTAAAGTTAATAATAGTCGATATATAAACAGTGATTAAATCAAAATAAGGGCTTGCATTGAAAATAAACTAAATATAAATACAAGATATAGTGTGGGTAGATCAGCAGTGCAAAACTATCAGTGCAAGGACATAGTTGGATTGCTTAAGGGGTGACTGGATGACAGAGGTGGGAAAAATGAGGAAATACAGACTTTCTGGTTGAATTTAGGGTATAATACACTATATTGTCTCAAAATTGTAGGAAAATATGCCATTTACATTCACCCCCAGAACAGTTAATGTTTTCATTAGGGTTGCGCCAGTCCAACTTTTTCAGTTCCAATACCAGTTCCTATACTATGGTTTTAAGTATCTGCCGATACCCGATACCAGCCGATACCAGTGCAGGGACTGAAAATAGACTTTCTGTTTCTTATAACAAAAATATTGTATGAGAAAATGTGCTACGTTATTCATCTCTCAAGCAGCTACAGAAAAACTTTGCATTAAAAGCTCAAACATTCTGAGACTTTGTGGACCAACTATGACCAATAAAGAGTCTTATTACATCAGTTCATTGGTCCAACCAGGATATTGGCAGAACTGATATTTTGGAGCTGATATCCAATTCAGCAAATTTTCATGGATCGGCCCCAATATTCGATACCTGTATCTGTATCGGGGCATCCCTAGTTTTCTAAAGTAAAGCATTCTGTTAAATAAGTAAATTCATTTAACAACAAAAATGTTCTTTAAACACTTCTGTCTGACCATTTTGTTTATTTACTTTTATTTACCTTGACATGTTTGGACTTCTGTCTGTAGTCATCATCAGAAGAGTCACATGATGTTGCTGTGACGTGTCTTGCCCGTAGATTTAGAAAGTCTTTGCCGCAGTCTTACCTCCAGAAGAGGAAAAAAGGATGACAGCGCCCTCTGTAGTCTAACTTTAGAACATTAAGTGTGGGAAAGGAAGTATGCCCCCTTGTCTTGGTTTATTCTGGGTTTCTATGACCTTATCTATCCAGCTGTGGTGTTTATTGTCCTTCTGTCTCAGTGTTTTTGGTTTTGGCTTTGGCTCCATTCCAGTCTATAACTTGTACTGTTTTCTACTTAGCAGCCAAGCAGTAGCAGTGAAAACATGCCTAGAAACAAACTGGTCCGAGAGAAGTATTTAGAGTTAAAGAAGACCAGATGGATGTCTTTAGAATAGCTGTGTTTCAGATGACATCACAGCATTCTATAAGCCAATAATGTTCAATGCAGAAGGGGGCAGCTAAAAGAATATTGTTAAAATGCAGATTTTTTTTGTAATACAGTGAGTTCTAGGATCTAGTCACTGATATTCATGATCAGGTTTGACGTTTGTGAATTAACCTTTTGGATATTTTATTAGAAAGTACAACGTAATCAGGAGTTTTCAGATTTTAGAATGACATGATGTTATACTCCCAGATCGGGGGCAAGACCCAGTGTTGTCCTAATTATAATGTTGTACTTTCCCAGGAAATATCCAAAAGGTGAATTTATAAATGTCAAACATGATCATGTACTAGTATATTACTGACTTGATCCTAGAACTCGCTGTATTACAAAAAAAAAATCTGCCCCTATCTGTATTAAAGATAGGGGCAGATTTTCGGTTAGGGGTTATGTCAGTGCTGTTTTGAATGTTCCACAATATGACATTAAACATTTTACATTATATTTATTCAATTACAGGTGGTTTTATTGCTCACAAATACCTAGAAAACTGATATTCTGACTGTGAGCGGGGTCGCCTCTCCACAAATCTGACATGTAACTTGCTCTGGTTTGGTCTCCATGAAGATAGAAGGGTTTAATGCCATACTGTGAAACATTTCAGACAAAGTATTGGAGAAAAGCAGGTGCCGTGCCCTCCACCAGAAAAGTTACACAATGCAACCTAGGAATAGAAACCTTCTTTACCTGAAATAAGCCTGTTGGCCTTGGAGATCAGAATACAAAGGAAGTAGAAATGGCAGGAGTGAGTAGTCTGTGTCTTAAAATGTACTTTGAAAAATGAACTGTACTTTAAAGTAATAACAATAACTCAGGTGGGTCCTATAGTCTGAAATGTTTCCTGAAACCACTAAGTCCCTTCATGTTGTTTTACCAAATCTATACGACAGACATTTACATGCTCCTTAAAATGATTTTCCACTATGATTTCTGCATGGCGTAACCCAACTGTCACCACCTCTTCGCCGCTTACCACATGAAAGGCTTTTTGATATCTGAATTTTGGCTTTGTCTCCATGGCGATCGCAGCTCAAAAATACCTCCGGTTCATTTAACAGATTGGATTTACTGCATGTCTAGCTCTCCCATATGGTTTTGAGTAGGTACTTCCTAAAATACAGTATATGTCAGTATTTTCCACATTTGAACCCTTTTGGCACCAAATGTCTACTATTTTTACATAGTTTACGGGCGATCTCCTCATTTTTATGTTGACATTGGAAGCGTTCTGAGCATTCCACCAGTGTTTTTGTTTAACTTTAACTTCTCTTGTCTGCTAGCTCCATCTGGGCCGCCTGAAAACTTTGAGGTGAAGCCCCTCCGAGGAAAAGGAACAGCCGTCATCGCGACATGGGACCCTCCAGATGAACCCAACGGGAGGATACGAGGTTACGCTCAACACAAGTCAACATTATAAGAACTGATAAGCACATGATCATTTTAATCTCTTATGAATACAATTCCCAAAACACTTGACAAAAATGAGCCCCGGTGTCTGACCTCTTTGGAGCAAAGACAGATGTCTGGGATTTTTGTGAATTTGAGGCTCTGTAGTTTTGGCATCTGTTTGATCTTCTCTCATTATAAGAGGAACGTCACATTTCAAATCCTGCCTGGATTTTTGGGGCATAAAAATAAGGATACGTATGGAGGGATGATCCAATAGATAGTAGACTGAACATTTGCTGGGTTTTGACAATTCCCTAAAAAAATGATTTAGAGACTCTGTAATAGAATTCCTATTAAAGTTCTATTAAATTTGTGTGAATTCTTGGGTTATTTTTATATTTGTGGATTTGGAGTACACTTTTGTCCTGATACTTCCCAGAATGGTTGATTTGACTGAAAATAAGTGGGTTACAGCTTTAAATTCATGTTTCACTTGCCCATGAGCTTCTCAGCTTCCTTTTATCTGATGGTGGACAAAAATAAAAAGATAAAGATAAATTCAGAATGCCTGCCAGCCCTCGGTCTCTTGTGAGGTTGTAATACGTATTGGAATATGCAGTACAACTTTGGAAGGCAGTGGTTCAGTGTAATGGTTTTATCCAGCTGAAAATTCTCTGAACAGCAGTCAGAGTGAGTCTGAGTAAACTAATGAGAGATGCACTGAAAAAAAAAAACATGTTTAAAGTCACTGAAATAACTGTCTCTGTAATCTGTTAAATTGTCCCTCCAGAGTACACGCTGTCGTACGCTCCTGCCATGAAGCCGTTTGGGATGAAGAGCCTGACGTACTCGGGCAGCACCTCCTCGGCCACAGTGGACGGTCTGACCCCTGGAGACCGCTACATTTTTAAGATCCGAGCATCCAACCGCAGAGGACTGGGCCCGCAGAGCAAGGCCTTCAGCGTGGCCATGCCTGGATGTGAGTGCAGGGGCTGTAACAGAGACCGGGGGGATATTTGGATTTCAAGTCTATTTAATTGGGAAAATGTGTTTAGATATAACAGCAGTATGCAACATTTATGATCAGAACAACTCAATTATTAAAGCCACAGTATGTAACTTTTTAACCAAAAAATAGACTCAATTAAAAGCATGTTTTAAAGATTTCATTGTGCTTATTAAACTTAAAAACACTGAATAACTTGAAAGAAAACGTTCTTACTGTGGACGGGCTTATATCTCCACAAACCTGTCTCTTATTTGGCCTGGAGGAGGGCCTTTTCCATCTATCTTTTTGGAGAATGACCCAAAGTATGGTTTTAACTTTTTATTTTTATGGAATCATGACAGGCTACCTCCAGAAACTTACATACTGTGCCTTTAAAACAACAGGACAGGCTGATATGACTCCATACTCCGTGCAAGTTCAAAAGGCTTAGCAAACTAACAGAAACTGTAAACAAACAGGTGTGGTAGTTTCAGAGTAATTTCACTGTAGTTAGCTCCTCCCTTCAGGCAGATATAAGGCAGTGTCCACCAGCGTCTGACCAGAACTGAAGAAACTGCTTGGATGAGCTGCAAAAATTTGACCAAATAAACTTTTGTCCAGTTGACAAAGTGAATTTCTCCTTTTGCCAACAGAACAGATGAGTATTGTCCAATTCATTTCCCTTGTGGAGCAATCATTTTTCTAAGTCTAAGTCTAGTATGTCAACAGTTGTCAAGGGTAAGATTTATTGTAATCAAATCAAAATCACAATTTGAATGGACACAATTAGCAGATCGCAAAGGCTGCAATTTTTTAAGTACCATAGTTTCCTGCACAATCAGCAAACAATTCTTTCTTATTCTGCTTAAAAACAGCTAAGCCTGTAGTTTAGATCTGTACAAACATGCTCTGAAATGTGATTCTTGTATTAGTTTGTCAGTTCCCAGTCCTTTTGTCAATTCTTCTGGAAGTGTTTTAAACATGAACTTTGAATAGAATCCTTTTATTGAATCATAAATCATAAATCTAATCACAATCGCAGTGTTTATATTTTCCCAACTCTTTCAGCCCTACGGATTTCCAGGGTAATATTTTTTTTTTTTATTATATCTGAAATCTGTAACTAATGGTTTAACAAGAAACATGGAATACACAACCTGATTTGTATTCACTTTTGCCTAAATCAAAAGGTTATTAGAAACAGTAGCCATCTTGAATTGTTGCTGTTGTCTACCTGTTTTCAAGACTGCATAACTAGCTAAAATATCTTGGTGAAAGTTAGTCAGTTTATTTACACAGCTCATATTGCTAGTCAACTGTTTGTTTTTTGTTGTAGTAACAATACATTTTAAACGTGCATTGTGTCACTTTTCTGGTGGAGGGTCCGTCATATGCTTTTCTCCATGCAGATGTTATTGCTTTGTCTGGAATGTTTCACAGTACGGCATTAAACCTTTCTATCTTCATGGAGACCAAAACCAGGTCAAGTTACAGGTCAGATCTGTGGAGAGGCGACCCCGCTCACAGTCACAGTGCTTGTTTTTCTAAGTATTTTTGAGCTATAAAACCACCTGTAATTGAATAAATGTAAAGTAGAGCTGTTTAATGTCATACTGTGGAACATTCGAAGCAGAGCAGTGACATGTCCATAGTAACAAGCAGGTGACGGACCCCAACCAAAAAGTTATACAGTGCACCTTTAAAAACTAATATTTTCTTGTCTCTTGCCAGCCAGCCGCACAGCCTCGAAGAAGATTGAAGTTAGAAGAACAACCCAAGCTCCAATGGAACAAGACACTGAATATGAAGACCCCGATATTGAGACTACACCAGCTCCTACTACCACTACTTCTACAACTACTACAATACCTACTACTACTACTACTACTACTACTACTACTACTACTCCTGCTACTACTTCTACTACACTCCGAACTCCTCCAGTCCGTAGGCCTTTATCCCAAACTAGATCCTACCATAGCGTTTTTTCATCTGTTCGAGGGTCTATTAGAAATCGACATAGAGGGACTTCGAAAATAAAGCAAACGGCACCGCCACCAACTACTACTACTACTACTACTACTACTACTACTACAGTCAAACCAACAACTACTACTTCTACACCTACTACTACTACTACTACTACTACAAAAGCCACAACTACACCCCCAGTCCAGGAAACAACTACTACGGAGAATAATGATGTTTTTGAAGATGAGAGAGAAGCATTGACAACGGAGACACCGAGTTTAAAAATACTGACGCCATCGCCGACGAAAAAAGCCAAACCAGTAAAACGAAGGCCTATAACAATCAGAGTACACCAAAAATCTGGTTCAAAACCAAACTTGTCATCAAAAACTGAATTGGTCCCTCATAGTACTACTACAACTGCTACTACTACTACTGCTACTACTAGTACAACTACTACTACTGCAGTTCCAGATAGTAATAAAAATGTATATGACGTATCAATACAGAGTAATTTGCAACCAGAAAAGACAGTGATTTCAAGCAGGGGAGGTACGGTAAGAGGTACAAGTGGGTTGGCCTTAAGGTACGGTCTTAACCGAAGGAACCCTAACTTTTCATTTAGAGGTAATTCGACTAGAAATGGGTACAATCCAGTGTTGTCCAATGCTAATGTCCAAACCCGGAGTCAAAGTAATGTACAAAATAGGTTTAGTAATAAAGACAGTAGTTTAAAGGGAAATGATCCAACAAGAGGAATTTCTGTATTAAGTCGGCAAGAGACTTCAAATGGGTTGTATGTTGATAAACCAGCTAACGCACAGGAAACGATGCAAAGTGGTGCTACGATATCAAAAAGTAGTTCCGATTCACAAAACGGTTCAGAGGGTTTGACAAACGTGAAATCAGTTGACAATTCTCAGTCTGGTTCAAACGGAGAAAGGTATTCGAAAACAGATGAAAATTCCAGACCTGTTTTGAGGAACAATGGAGAAAGAGGCGATGACAGATATGTGGTGGTTTCGGGTTCAAATTCAAATTCAAAATCTCAAATTTCAGAATCAACAAAAGTAGATATAGAACATTTAAGAAAAACTCACAAAAATCACAGAAATGGCAAAAGTTATGAAACGTCAAACTCCAGGACTCAAGTGGTAAAGAATGCCTCACAGCTCAGAACGGACGGTAGATCCTCAAATACGGATGTGGCAAAATCAGATGATACTGAAAATTTGAATCAAAATGTAAAAACTGAGAGAAATGATGACAGAGAAAGTGACAGCAAAAAATATGAAACGTCAAACTCCAGGACGCAAGGGGAAAGGACTTCTTCACAATCCAGAATGCATAGTAGCTCCTCCATTTTGAAATCTGATGAATCAGACAATACGAAAAATTCTAGACAAAATTTGAAAATTGAGGGAAATTTTGACCAAGACCGTGATGGCAAAAAACTTGAAACTTCAAGCTCCAGCACTCAAATTTCAGAAGGTGAAAAGTCAACTTTACAATCCAGAACTCACTCTTCAGTTTCAGAATCTTCAAAATCAGAAAATTCAAATGACAATTCCAAACAGACAACAAGTCAAAATGAAGAAAATCATGAGAAACCAAATTCAAATTCTAGGACGCAAATTACCGAAGGCGAAAGGACTGGCTCACAATCTCGGGGAAGAATTAGCTCATCACTTTTGGAAAAATATCCCTGGCTAGCAACCCGATTCCCACACAGATTTGGATTATCTGCGAAATCTCCAACTTCTGTTTCAAATTCTAAACAGGATTCTAGGACTTCGCTAACCAGGACAAATTCTTCATCCGTTGGAGCGGTGAGACCAATTTCAAGAGGTTTACCAACTCGTGTTTCAGGGGCAACAGGTGCGGCAGGTGTGTCCATAATTCAGGAGACAAGACTAGCAAACGAAGAAAATAAAAATGTTCCCAAATCGGAATCTCTGAAAAATAATATCGGGATTGAGCCGGTAAAGCCTATTGTAAATAAAGGAGTTAGCGAAACAACAAGGCAACAAGCTACCTCAACAAGTTCTACCAATTTGAATGGACATACAAATTCTGAAGTTACAGACAACGAAAGCCATGAAAAGGATGATGTCGAAGAAAATAATGAGAAATCTGATCGAAAAAATCCAGAAATTCAGAGTAAAAATATTGATGGTGAAGAAGGAACCAATAGTAGGACAGTTCCACCAACAACATTACGAAGAACAAATACAGGAAACAATGGTAGAATACGATCTCTTTTGCAAAATAGACAGCTTGGGAGTAGATTTTCTGTTAAACCGGCACAAACCGACGCAAAATCAGTTCTGACCAGTTCTGATAGTAGAAACGTCAATGGGAATACGCTAACCAGGACGGGTGGGTCGGTGCCCGGTGGAACTTCTACTGGAGAGGGCCTGAGAGGGCAGGGAGGCAGGACGCGGTACCCAATACGAGGAAAGCCGGTCAACGGAGGAGGCGGGTACAAGCCAGCTAATGGAAATGGTAGGTTCATATGTAAATTGCAACACGTTTAACTGCATATTGATTCATTAAAGGTGCTGTACCTGATTTTTACTGTGTCAAAAAGCAGAACTAGTTAATTTTAAAGGTCCTATGGTACACAAAATTGACCCTTATGAGTATTAAACCATGTAATAATGTTGGTACATCATCAAAAACATGCCTGGAGTTGTGTTTTGTTTTATTCACACGTTTCAGTAACCCTTTATTATTAGTCTGTCTACATCTCCTTTGCTCAGAATGCTTTGTTCCACCTCGAGATGCAATGTAGTTGTAATTTTCAATGAACAGCTCCTTTTACCTTTAGTTCAGTAGAGATCTG
The DNA here is from genome assembly GCA_029959045.1 of Taenioides sp. WSHXM2023. Classification (NCBI taxonomy): domain Eukaryota; kingdom Metazoa; phylum Chordata; class Actinopteri; order Gobiiformes; family Gobiidae; genus Taenioides; species Taenioides sp. WSHXM2023. The sequence goes on from CM057103.1 coordinate 23,483,072, forward strand.
CAATTCCAGGGCTGAAATTATCCAAGTGATTCTTGTGAAGGTGTGTGGAGTTTAAAAACGCAGTGGAGCACTTCCTGTTTTACCACATGACGTGACAAGGTGGAACAGAGTGTTTTCAGTTTGAGATACGAACTTTACCCTGCCTATATGTGTAGGGTTTGTGTGTTAAACATGTGTAAATGAAATAAAACACAACTCCAGGTCTGTTTTTGATGAGGAAATAATATTATAATAAAGATGAGAAAACAGAGTAATATAGGCTCTTTTAAACAGTTTGCAGTGGTTCAAAGTTATTCCTCACTTAACTTATGCATTCAGAGCATCCTAATTATTCACCACAATGAATCTGTAAGCATTTTTCGCAACAGAACGGATTGAGGGAATGACAAATAGCATGCTAATGTGCACTTCCTTATTAGAGGACAATAAGACGCTTTCTAATTAGATGCGGACAGATTATTTTGACCTCAAAAGTGGATTATATAATATATCTGTCATGGGGCAAGACAAATACTTGGTAAAAAGTCGAATATAGGACCTTTAAGTTGTGTATTGTTTAGTCTTTAAAGGTGCTGTGATTTTTAGTTTTCAAAATGTGAAAAACAGAACTAGTTTGCAAAATTATTTCTCACTTACTTATTCACCGCCATCAGTTTATAAGCGCTTTTCAGAACAGAGTGGAGCATAGATGTGCATGACGTTAAAGCTAAAGACAACTAGCATGCTAACGCTCATTTCCTGATTATCGGATGATAAAATGCTTTCTTAGATTAGATGCAGGCAGTTACAAGACCTTGAGATGTATATTGTTTTATTTGATTTATTCATTATTAAACGTTTTTTTGTGTGTTGATGGATTAGATAAAAATGGACGACCAAACCTGACAACAGCTGAGGATAAAGAGCCTGTGACGTTGGATGAGTCGAGTAAAGCGAATGGTCAGAAGTATATCACAGGGCCGGATGGGATCAAATGGGTAAGGATTGACAAAATCGTGTACAAACAATTAGATTCTTCGATGAGAATAGAAAAGAGGGGGTATTACACTTCTGTGGGGTATTAACTGCAAAAACATAACATATTTGGATCATCATGTTACCTTTTATTGTTCTGAAAATGCTATAATTGCCTAAAACAACATATTAACAGATTTAAGAAGCTTCATTTTCATTTTTGACGCTCTGAGGATACTAACCATTAGCGATCCAGTCCAAATATCGGCTATTGACCTTAACTCTCCAGCATAGGCAGATACACACAAAGCTTTATATTAAAATCCAAAGAGGAACGCTGCACAAAACGTAAAAATGTGGTAGAAAAGGACTTAGGGTGAGTTTATAATCTAGTAATGAAAACAAAAGATTGCGTGATGTCTCTGCAAACTATCAATTCAAGTCTGTTTGTCTCTTTTCAGCTGGTGGACTTGGAGAGAGGTCTGCTCATGAACTCAGAAGGACAGGTTCTCCAGGACTCACTGGGCAAGCCCAGAAGAGTGGTGCTGGGAGACGACGGACGCACTATATTTGGTCTGTTTTTTGTATTTTTATTAGATGGACTGTACTGAGAGCCAAATTATTTCTGCTCCATTGTATTTAGTCAATCTCTTACGTTGTTCTTTGTGTCTCCAGACCTGGCAGGCAGTCCGCTGGTGAACGAGGAGGGCGTGGCTCTGTTTGGACACAGCAGAGACAGTCGTCCTGTGGTCAACCCCAAAGACAAGATGCTCATGTTGGGAGGGAAGCCTTTACTGGGCCTGGATGTACCCAAACGCAGTACTACTTCTACTACTACAACTACCACCACCACCACCACCTCTACTACTACTACTACTACTACTACAACAACCCCAGCTCCTACTACAACTACAACTGTAGCTCCTACGCCAGAATGGACGTCTCCTCCATTCCCAACATGTCCACCAGGAACCTACTCCAAAACAGACGTGTACGGACACCCCGAGGTGGACGAAGAAGGAATACTGGACTGCTACCCCATAGAAGGTACAACAAAAACACTAGTATAATATAATAAAAATGTATTTATTTATTTATTTATTTATTTATTTATGTTTATTAAGGACATTGCAATCGCATTAGACAAGCCAGAAAAAATATAAGATACATGTATAAAAACAGAGAAGATATATTAGTTACATACAGTTGAGATATAAGATGGATTATGACATTTTCAGTGAGTGCATTTTTCGTTGGAATCGTACAATAATTTTAATTTACTTTTAAATTTGGTGCTAAATCAGCTAGTAGGCAGTTTCTTTAAGTCTGGGCCCTTTAGACTTTAGACTGACCAAGAGTTCCAAGAGTTGTCCTGTACATTGGGACAACACAAACACAATTACCACAAGTAAAACCTCTTGTAGTAGCTCTGTGTGTATTTTATGGTCCTGACAAATTCTGAATTCAGTGGTATATCAGAGTTAACACACTTAAAAATGATCAAAGATTATTAAAAGTGGTACAATTTTCAAAGTTAAATAGGTTAAGTTTCTTTAAAATTTCACAGGTTTTTGTCAAAGACCTTAAGGGTTAATTTGTATAATGAACAGAGCGGTTTCAGTGTGGATGAGGAGGCCTGCGACCATGAGGTGATACAATAAGATCGATGCGAGAAGATCATTGCGTTCATGAATAGTTTTGAAGTCTGGAGCGTAATATCTTAACGTATAAAACAAAAGCAGTTGAGACTAATTTTTATCTTCTTCGCTAAGTATTGTGTGTGACTGATAAATTTGACATTTTCATCCAGAATGAGGCCAAGGTATTAAACTTCATTACACTTCATCATGACTCAGATGTTCACTAGCCTGAGCAGGTGTTTTTTGCTGATACAGTACAACACAGTATCATTAGCATACATTTGAACATTAACAGTAGTACAGCATTGAGGGAGGTCATTAATATATATGGAAAAAAGCAGAGGGTTAAGTACAGATCCCTGTGGCACTCCAAAGGGATTGGCTAGTAATTGGTAACTCTATATATAATGTATATGTATAACTCTTGAACACAACATGAACACACAGAGACTAGGGCAGCACAAAAAAAGTAGGGTATTGATATTGAACAGTAATATTGGTCGATACCATTATTGACAAAAAAAAAAATCAATATCGGTCGATACCGATCAAGGCTGGGTATCATTAAGAAGTTGCCAGTACGATACATACCTCGATACATAGGCCACAATACAATAAATATCATGATACTGTGCACTTTTGATTCGATACAGTATATTTCAAATCTATTTGATACGGTTCAAAAATAATGACTGTGATACTAAAAGTCTTTGTTAAGCCACTACCTGTGGTTTTGTTGTGAATTACACTGGTGCACTGATCCAGTACTGCATCCATCGATATTTTACTCGGGTATCGTGTATCTGCCGATATCGGATATCCAGCAAAATTATCACTATCAGCGTCAATATTCGACACCAGTATTGCCTAACTCTACATACCATGGCCGCTTTGTGGTGAGGAAACCTCATAAACAGTTCAATATCCTACTATTTGATTCTTTGTGAAGACTCAAACTGTTCTGTTTCCTGCCTTTCCCGCAGTCTGACAGCTCTGCACTGGGGTTTGTGATGGGGCATAATGGGTGAGGGGTTTGAATGGTGTGTGTATGTGAAACCATCAAACCGCAGCAGCAGAGACGTGGGCTGGTGCTGCTTTAATAATAGCTCTTGCCCCAGTATAGATATATTGTATAAGCAGCTCTTGAGGTCAAAATAATAATTATACAGTGCTTTATTGATTGTTAATCTGGAAGTGCGTGGTAGCATGCGAGTTGGGGTTAGCTTTACCGCGACTGGCCTCTGAAAGTTGTGAAAAACGCTTATAAACTCATTGCAGTGAGTAATTTTGGAATAACTTTGGACCACTGCAAACTGTTTTAAATGAACTAGTTCTGTTTTTCACATTTTTAAAGCCCTATTTGCGCGGGTGTTACCTAGGGTCCTCTGGTAAATTGTAATAATTATGAACATCGTCTGTATTTCTAGAACCGTGCAAATCATCCATGTTTGTAAAAATGTTTTCCCCCAAATTTTACCTTCTATAATTCTCCAAACTCAAAGACCCTCAGGTAATTCAGGTCTGTAAATTGAAGCTATTAGTCATTGAAAACGTCTCTACGGCCCATTTTAGGTCCAAATATGAATTAAATCAGCAATTTTTATTCTCCACGGACTATACTCTAATACAGTTGTGTTTTTGTACAATTAAAAAGTAAACAACATAAAACAAACTGAGGTAAAGTCGTGACCCAGAAGGACTGGCAACATGGAGAAGTTTGGGTGCTTTTGCAATGTTGACGTCATGATGAATTCAAAGGTTCTCGTCTTGTTTCGGTGTGTTTATCAGTCCGCCATTTTCCGAATAAAGTGCGTCAAAACATATCGTTTACTGACACTGCTTCTCCCGTGCGAATGGACACAAAAAACACAGATGTCGTGGCACTCTTAGCGTCACTACTTCCTGTCTAATTGTGTGTCTGTGGGGTTTTTCCTGAGTCGTGCTAAAATTAATACATATTTAAAGGTATATTCTGTAACTTTTCTGCTTGTTTCTATGAATACGTCATTGCTCTGCCTTAGAATATTCCACAGTATGACATTAAACAGCTCTACCTTACATTTATTAGCTCATAGGTGGTTTTATAGCTCAAAAATACCTAGAAAAACAGACATTCTGACTGTGAGCGGGGTCGCCTCTCCACAGATCTGACTTGCAACTTGGCCCAGTTTGGTCTCCATGAAGATAGAAAGGTTTAATGCCACACTGTGAAACATTCCAGACGACGCAATAACATCTTCAGGGAGAAAAGCGTTTGACGGACCCTCCGCCAGAAAAGTAACTCATGCTAATTTTGAGATTTTGAGGCTTCATAAAAATTAAAACAATCCCACAAACTTAAGTCTGTAGTCTTTACTTTAATTATAGGTTTGTTTATAGGTTGTTTATTTTATATTGTCCAATTTTAATAAAAGTGGCTGTTAGCTTTGAGACACAGTGAGGGTGCTGAGCCAGTTTCAATTTTACAGACTTCCCTAAAACTAATCCCGTGCAAATAGGCAGTAAAAATCCAGCCTTTAAACAGACTGCACACTGTCAGATGTACCAGTCAGTCATTCTGGTTTATTCTAAGTCAAAACTATGCAGTGAGTGTTTGAAGTGAAAGTTGACTCCTAAAAGCCAAATCCTTTTGTCTTCCACTGAAATATCCCAGACGTTTAAAAACTTTTGAATGTTGATGGACGTCTTGTACAATTATCCTCTGTACAATTGTTATTCTAAACCGGATCGGCATGAATTAAATTAAATCCTGATACAGTGTTTGTTTTGTAATAACAGACCTTGTACGTTCTTATGCAATCCTTTGACTTTTAGTAAAATAGTGCAGAAATTTTAAAATGTGGGTCCAGTTGTAACGTTAAAATATAAATCAATAATAAACAAAATATTATAAATACAGTGTTGTTTGGATATTGGATATTTAAACATCACTGAACAGTGATTTTATGCCTGGGATTTCATATTTCAGTGTCAGTTTGTTATTTAAAGTGGGTATGACTAATTTTAAACATGTTTCAACAAAATAAAGGTGTTGTTTGTTTGTTTTTTTTATTCATCAAATAATAAGTTCTGTGTACATTAGATAATGGAATGATTTCCAAACAGGAAGTAAGAACTGAAACCTAAAAAATGGCTAAATTGGGAAAAAAATAAAAAGTTTTGCATTTTTAGAAAAATCTTAAATAGTGTGTTTTAGTGAAATTAGTAGTCCGACTTGTCAAAGGCACTTAAACTATTTAGTTTTCTGTAATGTTTACATGTTTTCAAAATGGATGCTTCAGTCTTTCATTCATATTGCGAATAGCTCCATCTAACTGAAATCATTTATGTTTTGTGTTTTTCTCTCACAGAGGAATCTTCAGGGATGGAAGAGTTTGAGAAAGGTATTTATCAACATTATGTTTTTCACTCATCAGCTAAACCAGAACTGAACAACATTAAAGGTGCTATATTACATAAACTTGACTTTTGTGAGCTTTAAGCCATGTTAGAATGTTCATCAAAAACATAGCTGGAGTTGTGTTTTTCTGCACACATTTGAGTAACCCTGCATTGTTAGTCATCATTGTTACATCTCCAAAGCTCAAAATGCTCTGTTCCACCTTGTGATGTCATGTAGTGGCAGTTTTCACCTACCTTTTACCTTTAGTTCAGTAGAAATCGGCAATTCCAGGGCTGAAATTATCCAGATGATTCTAGTGAAGGTGTGTGGAGTTTAGTAACACAGTGGAGCACTTCCTGTATTACCACATGACATCACAAGGTGGAGCAGAGTGTTTTCTGTTTGAGAGAAGAACAACTCCAGGTATGAAAGAAGAGATCCGAGGCACTCCGATATGCTTAGCTATAATTTTAGTTTCGACTTGCGTTTTCACCGGGGAATGGAAAATTCACAGGTGCATACAGATTGTATTTAAATGTACGAGCCACATGACTACACTGTCATGTGACAAATCACCCATACAAAAATATAAACGTACATTATAATGAAAGACAAAGTGATGCATCACTTAATATGAGCATGTACCAGTACCATGTACCATGTATATAGAAAATCTGTCAGGACATGCATCTGCACAAGAACAATTATACACAAGTGAATATGAAATAAACAATGGCAGAGACCGCAAATATGAAAAAAGGCAACCCAGATGTTACAAATAAGGTAAGAGGTCCATTTCCTCGTTTAATCCTGGATAGATTGTGGCTCATAATTCATAGATCTAGTAAAATTCATGCTGTAAAAGGTGCTTAAGTCGATCTCCTCCCCTAAGGTTCTGTGGTACAGGCTCAATCACCATGGCCTTTAAGGAATTCGGGCTACTATGATCGGCCATTTTGCAGCGTTTTGCCAGAGGATAGTCATATTCTGAGCACGAATGGCATATTTATACTCTGCCAGGTGTTCTTTAAATTCAACCCCAGGTATGATTGTGATGAGGAAACAACATTATAACACAGAAAATAGTGTTAGAACATTGTTCCTTTATCAAAAACCTGCCTGAAGAGGTTTGAGATGTCATCCATGTATGTTTGAGTATTTTTGCGGTCTCTTCCAGGCCCTTTTCGAACCCTCCTTAAATCAAACATGCATGAATCAGTCTAAATATAACCTCGAGTGGGTAAATGAGAAAGGAAACAATAACAACATGGTTTAAAGTTCTGGAAAGTTGATTTTGCAGAATTACAAGTTCACGTATCTAACCCTAACCTTCCCTGTACACTCTTTGTTTATGGGGTCTCAATTCTACATCTGTTTACGTATGTACATGTTGTTCTTCTCTCTCTTTCCCTCTCTTTCCTTCTCTCCTTTAGCCCCTGTTCATCCCACTCTCCTGACATCTTCCCGTTGTTTGATTTGGTGCTGGTTCATAGCTGGAGCTTTGGAGAGATTTCAGGGCAGGCTGGTTTTGATCGTGTTTTATACCAAAGTCTTGGACCTCCTTGTGCATGTGGACAACATTACTAACCCAAAGAGAATGCTGCTGGCTTGTTATTTTTATTTTACACTTGTTTTTTGCCCTTTTTAACCGTGTTTTTGTGTTTGAAGAGATAAATGAATAAAAGGTATTCCGGTTGAGTCAGTATGTAGTCCACCAAATGTTATGAATTAGAAAAGTTAAAAGATGATCCTGTATTACGCAAAATTGACTCTTGTGAACTTCTATTCATGTTATAATGTTGTTACCGCATCAGAAACAGACCTGGAGCTGTGTTTTGTTTCATTCACACAGTTTTAGTGACCCTTTATTATTAGTCTACATCTCCAAAGCTTAAAATGCTCTGTTCCAACTTGTGATGTCATGAAGCGGTAGTTAACAGCTACCCTTTACCTTTATTTCAGTAGAGATTGGAAATTCCAGGGCTGGAATCATCCAAATGATTCTAGTGAAGGTGTGTGGAGTTTAAAAACACATTGGAGCACTTCCTGTATTACTATGACATCACAAGGTGGAACAGTGTTTTCTGTTTGAGAAGAACTCAGCCTAAATATGCAGGGTTTGTGCGTTAAACATGTGTGAATGAAACAAAACACAACTCCAGGTATGTCTGTGATCAGGAAACAACATTATAATCAGAAAATAGTGTAATATGGACTCTTTAATAAACGCACAAATATCCCTTTCACAGATGGGGCAACTGCAAGAATCAAGAATATTCAAATCGAAAATCCATATTAATATAAAATCATAATTTCCTCCTTTAATATAGTGCTTTTCAAGACATCCAAACCACTCACTTGTGGCTGTGTCCACTAGCCCGCTATTAACATTAAATAAATGCTATGATGTCATACAAAATCTGGTATTAAAAAGATTTGTCATATAATTTCAATAAATTTCTGTTTAATGAATAACATAAATCTCAACATCTTTGTATTGTAAAAAGCGGTGCATCACCAAGTCAATCTTATGTGTGGAAAAATACAACTACAAACACATTTTAGCATAATACTGGCCCTTAAATATCAGACACCCTCAATGAACAGGTACAATTACAATTCTGCGTAAAAAATATACACATATATACCGTATATAAACTGCTCCTCTCATAAAAGTAGCTCAAAAGACAAACTGGTAACACTTTGCAATCACGACACCTTAATCAGCCTTAATAAAGCATCAACAAAGACACTTTATTAAGAATGATCAGGCTTAGAGACTATTTAAAGGAACTGTTTTCATTTTTATAAACATGAAATATCTGTGTCTCCAGATACGAGTTAAACATGTTCAAATCAAATACAGCTTTTACCGAGAACAACTGTAATGCTGATTTATTCTGAATGACAAAAACACTGGACGTGATGTCAGATTTATGATTTGGCGTTTTGGTTCCAGACGATTATCCAGTCAGAAAGCAGAAACAGCCTCACATGAGTCTCTCAACGCTGAAATCCAGTTGGTTTAAACCTAAAATGCGTCTCTCTGATCTGAACGGTCACTACCTAAACCCCAGCACCTGCAGACTATCATGAATCAGTGCTAGTGCAGCCTCTGCAGCTCAGGGAGGGAATTCTGGAGGTTCTGAGCTTCACATGAGGCCTGATCATAAACTGAGACTGAGAAACACTTGTATGTGTCTCTATCTGCAGGTTAAGGCTCTGAAAACTCCATTTGTGATTGTAGTAACCTGACTGCCTCTGCCATTTATTATTATTATTTTTTATTTTGTTTTATTTATTTATTTATTTATTTTTTTTTAATGCATCTTTACATTGTTATTAATTTTATGTGTGGAAAAAACATGCATATATACTGTGACTTATGTGGAGAAAAAAAAAAAAGCACTGAGTAAATTGCAAATTAAAAAATAAATAAATAACAGGTTACATACAGTTCCTTAAAATAAATAACCCTAACTCCTCCCACATGTTTAACACACAAACCCTGCGTATTTAGGCTGAGTTGTGCTCCACTGTGTTTTTAAACTCCGCACACCGTCACTAGAATCATTTGGATGATTTCAGCTCTGGAATTGCCGAACTCTACTGAACAAAAGGTAAAAGGAGCTGTTAACTTGACAACTACCACTACATGACATTATTAGTAACATTATAATACGACTTAAAGCTCAATCTTGCGTTATATAGAATCTTTAGCCTTAGACTTAGGCCCAATCCCAATTCTCCCCCTTAGCCCTCTGTCTTTGTCTTAGCCCTACCCCTTAGCCCTACCCCTCTGTCTTTAAACAGAGGGGTAAGGCAAAGGGGTGTGTTTTAACCCTTAGAAATGTTTGAGTTTGTTTTAAATGAACTTTGCAAAAAGTCAAATGTTTTTTTAATTTGTTAATTTGTTAAAATGACTATACTCTGTACAACATATGTAAATCAAATTTTAATCAACTGTAACACAAAATTAAAATGCTGCAGAGGTGGATGGAGATGCAGAGGATGCCTGGTACACACAAAAAAGAAAACTAAATGAATACATAGTCATAAACATATATAGTTGTTCTGGTACCTACAAATATTATAGAATGTAATATACCTTATATTTTATTTTCAAATTCTCCCACTTTTTTGAAGCTTGTTGGGCTGACACAACTCCAACAAGTCCAGCCTCCTACAAGAAATTTCTAAACAAAATACAAATGTGATTAATAACATGTCATTTTTAATATAAATAGGGGATAATTTACAAGGCGAAACGAAACAATAATATTTTAGGCGATGCATGTTCGTAATACTTTACACATTCTACCGTAACATGTGTATAGTTCTAAAAGCGCATGAGACGAGTTATGAGGCGAAATGAAAACATATACAGATACAGCGATATATTTGACACATTCTAGTCTAACATATATGCGTATATAGTTCTTTTAGGCCATGCATGTTCGTAATACTTTACACATTCTACCGTAACAAGCGTATAGTTCTAACCGGGCATGTTACGATAAGCCGTATATGTCAGAAAGCGTAAATGCTGCCGCCATGAGTATACCTACAACTTTTCAAAAGTTACTACAGTTTTATACAACTTTTTATGAGGTTCTTGAGTGCAAAATACTTACATTTGTCTGATTCCTTTGCTTTTTGCTGCGTCTTGCATTAAGCCACGCCTATCCCCTTTGCGCAAAGGGTGCATCTGCAAAAGCTCTGCCAAGAGGGGTGAACAGCCCTTCCCCTTAGCCCTCGCACTTACAGAAAAGAGTATTGGGATACCCCTCTGTCTATCGTGAATGCGCACAACAGAGGGTTAGGGCTAAGGGGGAGAATTGAGATTGGGCCTTAGACTTAGACAAACTTTATTGATCCACAAGGGAAATTATTTGGATTAGGAACAACCTTTAAGTAGTTCCTAAGCCTGAATCAGTCTTCATAAACCATTTCTTCAGGTGTATTATCTTATTTATCTATTAAACACTTTCAGATCAGATACTCGAACCTGTTGCTTGCACTGGGACTCTTTGTGCTTTGTTCACGTGGTCATTCAGCATCGCCGTTCTTTCCTAGTTTTTCCACAGGCCTTGAAGTGGTCTGGTTCTAATGATGGTGATGTCATTAAAGTCCACTGATGCAGGGGCCAGCCGCGAAGGGAAGAAACAGCTAACTCAATTCTCCTCTCTCCGATCTGCTCAGAGCTCCTCGACCTTGGAGCTTAATTACATTTTGTTGTGAAAAAGTACACCCGTGCCCCTCATGTGGAAAACCCAACTAGCAAAACATTACCTAATTTTGTGTCTGGGCTAAAAAGTGGAAACACACAGCTGCCTGCAATTAATTCCAATGTGGCAGCGTTCTACCATAGATCAGAGCGACTATTATACGAGATTAATCGCTGTACGTTACACTTCTAAACAATTTCCAATCTATCAGCAGGAATTTTGGCTCTGCTGAGTTCAAATGCAAATTGTAAACTCACACTGTGGCTCAATCCAAATTGTTTGGATTATCGCTCCTAGCTCCCGCTCCCAGATCCCTTTTCTTTCAGGGCTATATGGGGTCAGCTATAAGAGTCCTGCGCAGACAGGCTTCGAGGGGCCTGTACGTGATTTTTTCCCATGTATTTGAGCAAAAATAAGTCCACTGTGCGCTGTCTGCATCTGATTATGAAGCGTATTACTGTTGGAGAATCAGGAAGTGTACAGTTGGCAACACAAGCGTTTAAAATGAACTAGTTTTGTTTTTCATGTTTTTTTTTAAGAAAATTTGGATGGCAGTAAAAGGGTTGGGGTTCAATAAGTATTTGCGTCCTCCCATAAAACGTATAATGTGTATCAGCTGTTTTTGTTTGCTTGTTGCCTAAAAGTTTTATTTCATATTTTGTACTATACTTTGCATTTATGCAGTGGTGGATGAAGTGCTCAGTTTTGTCACTGAAGTAAAAGTACAGATACAGAGGCAAAAAGTAAAATTGTCACGTGAAAAAGAAGTATTGAAGTACCTGATTTAGAAGTATTTCACACAGATTTTAATGAAGCGTTGTTAATTTGTAAAATGTTAATTTAAAATAATACCGATTTTTGTGTCAGTACGAATACTTTTCTTAATTTTCTCATGAATTGTGCGTATTTATTTTTGTTTGCTCAAAGCCTAAGCTTGAACTCATGATGTTGCCACAAACATGATAAAAACAACCACTAAAATCATATGAAAAGTACTTTTTGCTTTTCAGTCCAGTTAAAAAATGTAGTGTAGTAGAAAGTACAGATACCTGCTCTCGAATGTAGTGAAGTAAAAGTAAAAAAGTACCCACTTTACACTTGGTTACCTTTCACCTCTGCATTTATGTAATTTTTCTATGCATGTTTTATCCTTTAATTCATGTTTTTATAATCATATCTAATACATTTGTGTTTTCAGATGAGCTGATCCCCCAGACCACCCTGCTCCCCACCACCACAGTCCCCAGCACAGTGGCCCCCAGACCCACCAACAAAGGGCCCACAAACGAGTTCGACCTCAGCGGCAAGAAGCGCTTCACAGGTAGGGTACGCTCTACAGTGTCTAGAAGCCATTTTTTCAGTTTTCTTTCCTCTCATTTATTATATTTTATTTATATATTTATTTCTAAATAAATACAGATACTAATGTATATTATTATTATTTTTTTTTTTTTTATTATTATTATTTTTTTTTTTTATAACATAAAAAAAAAAAAGCCATGTATTTGAGCAAAATGTGCCCCAGTACAGATAAATTATTGCATAAGCAGCTTTCGAGGTCAAAATAAGTCCGCCGTGTACTGTCAGCATCTAATTATAAAGTGATGATACTGTCAGAGACTCAGGAAGTGCACTGTTAGCATGCTACTTGTTGTTTTGACGGTAAAACTCCACTCTGCTCTCTGAGAGTTGCGAAAAGCGCTTAGAAACTGAACAATGAGTGAATAATTAGGATGTTCTGAATGCATAAGGTAAGTGAGGAATAACTTTGGACCACTGCAAACTGTTTAAAATGAACTGGTTCTGTTTTTCACATTTTTAAGACGGTAAAAATCAGGCAGAACGGCTTTAACTAGGAACTACTCGGTATAGATAAAGTCTAGATGTTCAAAACCAAGCCAGTACCAAAAAACACATTGATTCACTCACTTATAGAACTTGCACAGTCAGAGATTCGTTCATTTACCCAGGGCTCAGACTGATTGTTGTGGGATTAGTCCACAGACTGAAAACACTTCTGTAAACAGCTGGTAGGTGGAGCCTCAAGCCACCATTTCTGTCCAAAAAACAGAAATTATCCTACTTAGGTACACAGAGTAAGATAAATTCCCAGTGCTTCAAGCTAATTCCAGTTGCAAATGACTTCTGGATGTAAAAAACAGAGTCCTGATGGTCACCGATGAAGCCTTTTCTACATTACCACAGTGTGTTGAGGGTAGAAATGATAGTTTTGCAGAAATCAAGAAGCAATTTGCAAAGAAAAGTTGAAAAATATGTTGAAAATGACAAGAAATAGAGAGTTCTAACTATATTGATGACATGAGGCTAAGGAGAAATCTGTCCAAAAGTTTGACACAATATACGAAACACATTTCATTCACACATGTTTAACACACAAACCCCTGCATATTTAGACTGCGTTCTTCTCTCAAATAGAAAACACTGTTCCACCTTGTGATGTCATGTGGTTCCAATGTGTTTTTAAACTCCATCACAAACATGTGTGAATGAAACAAAACACAACTCCTGGTGTGTTTTTGAGGAGGTAACAACATTCTAACATGACTTAAAGCTCATGTTAGAGTAATTTTCGGGTCATATAGTATGTTTAAACATGATTTTTTAACCAACTAAAAGTGCTTTCTTATATTTGTATTTGTCAAATCATAATTTATGTGTACATGAGAGGAGTTTTGGCCCAGTGTACTACATGGTTGCAGTTGTCATGATTCAGAAAGTAAAATTAGAAACAGCGAAAATGGCCAAACTGTGAAAAACCAGTGTGAAATCTTAAATGGAACGATGTTAACAGTGTTGTAAAATTTACTAGTCCATCCTGCCATAAGCATTTTGAAACCCCCTGGCTACCTATCCTCACGGAAAGTCAAGTGTTCTCATCACTTTTCATTCAAGAAAAACAGCTGTAAAACGTGCTTTCCTCAAACAGTATAAAACAAAGCTCAATGACTTATTAATGTCGTATCTCTCCAAATATTCTTGGAAAGCTGGAATATTCACCTTGTTTGTCTTCATTCATTTTCTTACACCTTAAAGGGCCCATATCACTCTGTTTTCTGATCTATGTTCTAATGTTGTTTCCTCATCCTAAACAGACCTGGAGTTGTGTTTTGTTTCCTTCACACATGTTAAACACACAAACCTGCATGTTTAAGATGAGTTCTTCTCTTCCCACACAGAAAACACTCTGTTCCACCTTGTGATGTCACGTGGCAATACAGGAAGTGCTCCACTGTGTTATTAAACTCCATACAACTTCACTAGAATCATTTAGATGATTTCAGCATTAGACAATCTCAACTGAACTAAAGGTAAAAATTAGCTGTTAACTTGAAAACTACCACTTTTTTTTTTTTATCTATTTTTTTTATTCTTGCATATACATATACATTTATATAATTATGCCTTATTTGACACCAGTCTCTTGCTATTTTTGGTAGTTATTTAGAATATATTACTAGTATTTATATTGTACTTTTATTGTTACTATAATATACTGTGATGTTTCAGCTACTGTCTCCAAATAGTTTCCCTTGTGGATCAATAAAGTTTATCAAAGTTTGTGACATCACAAGGTGGAACAGAGCATTTTGTGCTTGATACTAAAGGATTATTTAAACGTGTGAATGAAACAAAACACAACTCCAGGTCTGTTTTTGAGGAGGTAACACCATTATGACACGGCTTAGGGTTTAAAGCTCACAAGAGTCAGTTTTATTTCTATATTATACAAAGGGTGAGCGTGGAGCGTGAGATTGACAGGCGGATCGGTGCAGCGTCGGCAGTGATGTGGTCGCTGTATCGGACCGTTGTGATGAAGAGGGAGCTGAGCCGAAAGGCAAAGCTCTCGATTTACCGTCAGTCTGCGTTCTTACCCTCACCTGTGGTCATGAGCTTTGGGTAATGACCGAAAGGACGAGATCGCAGATACAAGCGGCCGAAATGAGTTTCCTCCACAGAGTGACTGGACGCTCCCTTAGAGATAGAGTGAGGAGCTCAGCCACACGGGAGGGGCTCGGAGTAGAGCCGCTGCTCCTTCACATCGAGAGGAGCAGCTGAGATGGCTCTGGCATCTGTTCTGCCCGGGCATCTGTCATGCAGATGGCATGTCCCACCGGGAAGAGGCCCCGGGGAAGACTCAGGACACGCTGTTGGGACTATGTCTCTCAGCTGGCCTGGGATCACCTTGGGGTCCCCCCGGAGGAGCTGGAGGAAATGTCTGGGGTGAAGGAAGTCTGGGAGTCCCTGCTTAGACTATTGCCCCCGTGACCCGGCCCCAGATAAGCGGAAGAAAATGGATGGATGGATGGATGGATAGGAGCTTTAATTCTGCCACTGTACCATAGGTAAAAACAGTATGATTTAAGCAGCTATTTCATTCACGTGTTTTACAATATGTGATTTCAATCATAAAATATCATAACAATAAATCCCCATCCACAGAGGAGCTATCAAACTGCAATTGTCGCGTAATAGCAGAGGTTACTGAGGACACAGGTTTTAAAAGCTTAAATCCTGTTTTTACTGTTGCTTTGTGCTTATCTTGGCTTCTCTTCCTCCACCTCATCATCTGAAAACACACACCGCCAACTCTGCTCTTGGGTGAAATGAAAACACTAGAGTACGCCTACCGGAGGTCAGGGGTCCCACCGCTCTAATAGTGTTCAATGGAGCTTTCTGTTTGTCTTCAGGTGTGAAATAATGTTAGTGTGAGCGCGGAGATGGCGACGCACACGGACGCTCGGTTTTGGGAATGTTCAGTGGAAGAGCTGGTGGTACTTGTTGATTTTGGGTTTTGACGGATTGAGCCTAAATATAAACTCAGAAGTGGACTTATCTGACACATTTTCACATTTGGAATTGATGCTTTGCAACTGATGCCATCAATGTTCTCTCAGGGTGTGATGCTAACTGAAGGCACTACTCTGTTAGAGACTTTAATCTGAGCTTTATTTAACACAGTCTGACCAGAAAGAACTGATTTAGCTGGAACAAAAACAGGTATTTGTGCTGTTAAACAAGCCAACAGTTTTTCAAGTTAGTCACTGTCACCTTTTTATTGAAAATCAAACGGGACCATGAACGCAGGCTCCTGAAAATGTGATGTTTAAATCAATTTTATATATTTTTTTCTTAAAACTTTTTGACAGTGTTTGCTAATGTGTGCCTTGTGTTTCTATAGTAACTGCTGAACATTCCACCATACAGATGCCTGTGAAACACCCCCAGCATGTTGTCACTCCAAAGTATCAATACATCCGAGACGCTTTCTCTTGGATTTAGTTATTGGTTCACACTGTTGAAGGTTTTTAGCTTTCAAAAAGTTGTCAACTGCACAAGGCTTTTCAGGTTAAGGCGTTTTAAGGGTGAGGCAGCTGTAGATTCACAAGTACCACCACGAGCATTGAAATAATAATAATAATTCAACATAAAGTGCTTTTGAGTGTCATTAAATACGATGTTCAGTATATATTCAAGTTGTTATTGTCCCTATTATTAAAGGGCCCATATTACGCTATTTTCTGATCTGCGTTATAAAGCTGCTTCCTCATCAAAAACACACCTGGAGTTGTGTTTTGTTTCATTCACACATGTTTAACGCACAAACACTGCATATTTAGACTGAGTTCTTCTCGCAAACAGAAAACACTCCACCTTGTGATGTCATGTGGTAATACAGGAAGTGCTCCACTGTGTTTTTAAACACACACACCTTCACTAGAATCATTTGGATAATTTCAGCTCTGGAATTGCCAATCTCTACTGAACAAAAGGTAAAAGGAGCTGTTAACTTGAAACCTTCCGCTTCATGACATCACAAGGTGGAACAGAGCATTTTGAGCTTTGGAGATGTAGACAGACTAATAATAAAGACAATAAAACAACATGGCTTAAAGCTTACAAGTCTATTTTGTATATAATAAGGCAATTAAAGTTATTAATGTAGTGTTTAGGTTTAGTTTTAGACACAGACATTTTCATTTACAAAGCTATGTTGGCAGAACTTCCTTGGCAAAACAGTACCACAGATCTACACAGAGCAAGGGAACTGGTTTTAGATAAACAAAAATAAACAGTGTAATTCCCTTTAGTGAATTTCAACACACTATATCTACAGTCTTTTCAGTCCATTGGAATTGTTCTAGCTGAATGCCTGAATGAATGCCTCGTGGACCAAAGTTTCAACAAATAGTTAAATGTACATTTTATTATGCGTTTTCTAAGTGTTTTTTTTTTTTACTGTGCCTTAAAACGAGATGCAGACTCAATGGGACTTCCTGATGAAATGAACTGAATCACTGAAAAAGAGAAAACAAACTACATACAATAAAATAAATGGAAAATGTGGAACTATTTGTCTTTCTGACGTGCACATAGCCTGGGTTAGGGTTAGAGTTTGACCTGTTCTCAGAGATACGTGGGCAGTCCGAGCTCTCACTTGCAAACATAGTGATTTATGTGGTGTATATTTTCTTTCCAGTAGCTCACAGTTAACTCCAAACAGTGTAAAACTAATAGCTCAGTGACTTATTTATGGCACATCTCTCATTTAGCTCCAAATAATCACGGAAAGTTGGAATCGTTGCCTTGTTCGTCTCAAAATTCCATTCACTTACTTAGAGGGCCTATATTATCCTATTTTGTGATCTATGTTATAATGTTGTTTCCTCATCACAAACAGACCTGGAGTTGTGTTTTGTTTCATTCACACATTTAACACACAAATCCTGCATATTTTGAGCTATGGTGATGTAGACAGGCTAATAATAAAAGGTTACTCAAACGTGTGAATGAAACAAAACTCGTGTGTACGTTTTTGAGGAGGTAACAACATTATAACATGGCTTAAAGCTCACAAGAGTCAATTTTGTGTAATAAAGGACTTTCAAACCTTTACTCTGCCACTGTACCATAGGCAAAAGCCGTATTTACAGTGAACTTTTCTAGTGTTGTCTGACTACACCATTGCTGTGTTGTGTGTCCTTCAGTAGAATGCTGTTGTGTGTTCAAATGTGCTGATCAAAGTGAGTCTGGGAGAAGCCGTGAGCCTGGTAAAGAAAACATGCTGAGTCTGTTGGCTCCACACTCAGACAGTGCTCGCAGATTTATGGTTTTCAGATTTTTAGGTTTTTGCAGATTTCCAAACCAACTAAAGATGTTTGCAGTGACTGTGGGATGGAGACTTCCTTTAAACTCAGTCTATCCCTGCTCCAACAGCCTTTGAGGTTTAATGTCTTGTTTGTGCCTGTAGACGTCTGCGCCATAAGTGAGCCTTTTCCCAAGTCTGTTCTGATAAAGATACATTCCATTAGGTCTGGACGATTTTGGAAAAATTAATGTTATTGCAGCTTTTTCTGAGAAGTATTGCAAGTAGTTTTGCAATGTAAGTTTAAAAGGCAGGATTCTGTTCTGTTAACTCGTTGGCATTTTTTACACGAAGACAAGTCTAAACTCTTTTCCTAGCCTTGAGAGAGAGAGAGATGCTTTATTGATCCCGAAGGAAATTCAAGTTTTGCTGCACTGAACTGTTGCATTTGCTGTTGTTACATTTCTGCTGTGCTTCTCAGTGTCCTTTGTGTCTCAATCAAAGGTCTCAGGTCAGTTTAACAGGAGAACTGGTCAGGGAGGGTCAGCAGATCCTGTGGAAGAGTCAAAAGTGTCCCTCCTCTGAGTCCTGCAGCATCACAGCAGCCTCCAGGGGGCGCCAGGTGAACACAGCCAGAAAGGCCTCTTTCTTACTCTGCTCTGGTGTTTTGGTTGGTGACAAAATGGTCCATTCCCTCAGAGTGTTTCTTCTAGAAGATCTTCTTCCACATTTGCTGCTAAATGTGGTAAAAAGCCTGTAGCATCTCAGATGTTCACAGCTAGCTATGGTCCTTTTTACACAAAAGTGACCCTTGTGAGCTTCAAGACATGTTAAAATATTGTTATTACTCAAAAACATACCTGGAGTTGTGTTTTTTTTTTCATTCAAACATTTTTTTTAATTATTAGTCTGTCAACATTTCCAAAGCTCAAAATGTTTGGTTCCACCTTGTGATGTCATGTAGTGCTAGTTTCCAAGTGAAGAGCTATCTCATACCTTCAGTTCAGTAGAGATGGGCAAATCCAGGGCTGAAATCATCCAAATGATTTGAAGGTGTATGGAGTTTAAAAACACAGTGAAGCACTTCCCGTATTACCGCATGATAGGGCTGAACGATCTATCGTTTTAGACCGAAAATCGCGATCTCAGACAACACGATTTTGGGATCGTTTAAAGCCACGGTTTTTTGCAGCGCTCCTAACTGACCCAGGTTTTGTTTCATCAACTATTTCACACTTGTACGTCGCCTCCCTGCCGCGCTGCTGAGCTCACCAATCAGAAGCGGCAGCACAAGTCACGTGTTCAACTCCAGCTCACCAATCAGAAGCGGCAGCACAAATCACGTGTTCTCGACTCCAATCAGTGTACCTGGTCATCAGTTTCAGAAATGGCTTTAGCGGGACCAGAATTGGAGTCTGGGGTTTTGAACCCAAAGAAAAACAGCACGTCGGTCATTTTTCTGTATTTCGGGTTTGAGGCTGCGGACAAACATCAGAAACAGGTGCTGTGCAAAACATGTCGTGCTAAAGTTGCCACATCCAGTGGAAACACGACCAATTTATACCGCCATACGCGCATTTGCATGACGAGTGCACGGCGAGAAAGTCCAGTGAAACATCTAGTGCAGGGGTCGGCAACTCCACTACAGCTCTTAACGCGAGTCTTAAGAGAATTATTTACACCTTTCAGTCTTTTCATCACAACAGTAACATAAATAAAGTGCATGAGTGAAATAAAGAACTGCGCTGCACACGTACGACCTGCACACGTATAATCTCTGAAAAGTTTAACATGAACCATCTCCAAAGCGATAGAAGCACAGAACAGACTCACCATAGGCAGAACATCCCTCAGTCACAGAAAGAACACGCATATTCCACTGAGTCCTGCCCTTTAGTCCGACAGAAGCTGACAGCGCTTCTAGTTTATGCAAATTAGCCATGTGGTTTTAAGTTTCACTTCTGTATAACGTAAACAAATGTGCGCAAAGCTGCATTAAACACATTATTATTTGAGTCCTCCTCGTAGGAAATAAAAAGCCAAACTTAAATTATCCACCCGCAGAACCAAAAATGCGTCTGCTTCTGTGTTCCGTCATCATTTTATCGCGTGTACATTGTGTATCAGTCTCGGCTTTGACGCATGTTTTGAGCGACAAAAATATTAAAAACGTTTTATTTAAATGTTACAAGATTACCATTATCTACAATTTTAGATTTACATTTAAACACGAACAAACTAAAATAAAAATACAATGTAATTAAATACTCATTATTATTTTCCAAAGTCACAGGGAGCCACCACAGAACGATGAAAGAGCCACAGGCGTTTTCATTCTTGCATTACAGTTATGGAATTTAGTGTTTGAATGGTATGATGTAAGTTTCTCTGATGCTTGCGAATATTCATGTGCACTGAAAAAAATCGTGGATAAAATCGAAATCGCAATTTTTGCCAGAAAAATCGCAATTCAATTTTTTCTTAAAATCGTTCAGCCCTACCGCATGACATCATGAGGTGTAACAGAGTGTTTTCTGTTTGAGAGAGAAACTCCAATATTACACCAAGTTAATCAAAACAACTAGACCTGCTAAGCTTTCGCAGCTGGCATTTCTCTACCAACCAGGCAGCTTCTTCAGGGCTTTGTGTTGGTGACTGTGGCTCCCGCTGGATGTAACGGTGGGGCTACAGGTGTTAGGCCACTGCTGCGGAGGCTAAATCACAGGCTTCCACAATCAAGAGGCAATCACTGCCAAACTCTGAATCAAAACAAATCCTGAGATATTCAGGGATAAGATATTATCAGGTGACTCAAAACAACTGTACTTGCTAAGCTTTTTGCAGTCAACGTTTTGTTACCTACCAGGGAGTTTCTTCAGGGCTTTTGTTAGTCTAGTCATGTTCCCAATATGCATGAACGAGCTTCCGGCTCCATCGACTCTGGCTCCAGTTCACTTTCCCGCTCTCTTTAACTGCTGTTGTCAGGCTTGTCATTTGGCTCTTAAAATGTTAATATTAACCCGCTCTACGTGATCCTGGTTTTTATTTTGCTATTTTGTCCCTAAATCAAGATACGAACGTTAATAAGAGACAAATCAGACGCTTTCTTTCGCTGAGGTCCTCGCTAGCGTTAGCAAAAGGTTTAACAGTGTGGCTAAGGGGGCTTTTCCTTCAACCACCTTACTCGCGGTTGGTATTCCAAATATGGAACTCCAAATTTGCCCCAATAACTGCTGGTCTCAAAGAGCTTCATTAGTCCACTTCTTTATGCAGACTGTGGTTTGATCTGACAGCTGCAGTAAATGTTCCTGATTTTTACTGTCTTAAAATGGTGACAAACGAATTAATTTGAAACAGTTTGCAGTGGTCCAAAGTTATTCCAGACTTACCGTATACATTCCGACTATCCTAATTATTCACAACAGTGAGTTTATAAGCGCTTTTCATAAGTCTCAGATGCTAGTGTGGAGTTTCCTGATTTCCTGAACCACTGAGGGATTACACAGACATAAAACCACATGGTAATTTAAAATAAAGTACCACGATTTAATGTTGAAAATCACATTCTATTGTCTAAAGAAAGCGTGTTTTGCATTATCATTGTGGTATCGGGATCTGTATTGAGTATCGAGTCTATTCCTTCGTATCGAAATGGAGTTTGAAATTTTTGTATCGTGAGAATGCTAATCTAGAAGGCATTTGTGGTCTTTCCAGCAGGCCATACGCATTTGGTTTGAATGAAAAGGAACCGGCACAAACAAGGGACACAATATTAACGAATAATCATTAGCATGCTTCGTAACAGCATGCCTTTTGTTAGTACACAGATGGCGAGCATTGGACACAGGCTTTCACATCAGTAGCACGGTCCTTTGTCTCTTTAGCATGCTAATTTATGCCGGACTTTTGTTAACAACGTTGAAACTGTCCTCACCATATCCTATAGCCATTATTTAAAATGTCTGCGTGCTACTTCTCGTAAAACGTGTGTTAGTTATAATGTCAACAAACAGCAGAAGGATTTTGTGTTGGAACCAAACATATGGGACTACACGCTGGGAAGAAGATTATTTTAAACATGTGTTTGTTGGTGAAATATGGCCGCACAGTCTGACTTATAAATCTCAGAAGCGTGGCAGGGTATCGAGTGTTTTAGCCAAACAGGTGTGAAAAACACATGCACAACTCATATAACAGAGTGATATGTTTGTATTAATATGCAAGCTCTCATACTAGTGTTTAGTCATAAAACAGTCAAAAAATCGATACCCAGATACTAACTGATAGTATCAACTAGTATCAAAAGTGGATACTCATTTGAACAAGTATTAATACTGAAAAAAAACCAATGTATTTTTTATTTATTTTTATACAGAGGAATATCATTCTGGTCCATACTCCCAGCCTGTGGACATGTGTTGCATGTGAAACGAAGAATCTCACTGAACAAAATTAAATTTCTTTCACCTCGGATTGACAGAGTTTTTACTTTGCTCAGTAACTCTGCAGGTAGAGTTATCTTCTCTGATGTGTGGCCAAAGCAAAGTGTTTCCCCAGTTAAAATAATCTCAAAACAAGACCGTCCTGTTTGCGTAGTTTTGCTTTTGAGTTTGCGTGTGGTGTCATACAAATTGTTATTTATGGTTACGGTTCACTTCATTGAGCCCTCACTGCATTTGACCCATCCTTTAACCAATGTCACTGGGGCCACTTGTGAACTTCTGCCGTACAGCGCCTAGGGACCCATCTCCAGAACCCACCCAGAATGACTGAATTAGCTTCAAGTCCAAGTCAAGTCCCCGAGTCAGTGGCCCACAAGTCTAAGTTGAGTCCAAGTCCTCTGCTTTGAGCTTTAAGTCATTTCATGTTTTTTAAATGAAGTGTATCTTGTATTTTTGTGATTTATAGGCCTATGTTTTTATAAATTGTACTGTTTTAAAAAGTCATGGTAAGAAATAGGGACAGTCATAATAAGTTCTGTCATCATGTACTCTGCACTGAAATGCAGAAAAGGATCATGGTCTATGTAGTTCCCTGCCTTTTAGCTGTTGCTGCAACTAAACAACACATTTAAGCAATGGAGCTTGTAATCCAATTTATTGTGACGGCCACCAATATTTGACAATGGAATATCACAGTATTTCATTTACTGTTACATCCTCAGGAACAATGAGTGAAGTGTTGAGGCATGTTTGAGTTTCTTCCTGTAAAATGAAGCACTGAAAGTATCAACTAAAGTCTGTAGTTTATATTATTAACTCGACTAGGACTTCATCCTTCATCAGGGTGGAAACTGCCAAATCACCACTTGAAAAAACCCTTCCCATACCACATTTAACAAACAAAGTGAAGTTCGATACGGATTACTTGACAGGCAATGGAACAGTGGTACGTTAGAATGATGATACTTTACGTTTGCCAGTTCTGCCATCGTCTAGATCTGCTTATCCAATCCATTCAAAACATAACACTTAGTAAAACAAATCTTCCTGTCATTTTTCCGATAAGAACGCCATATTCTGTCAGATTTTGCTCTAATTTTAGACCTATCCATCTCAGTTCTTACCAGTTTGAGGTCTGATTGTTATGTTATGGTACCAGTTTTTCAGGTTAGTGTCTATAGCCCGGGTGCATGACACGTGCATTCTCATCTGAAACAGTGGAGCCAGGCCAGCTCCAGAAATTGTTGGAAAGCACAAGTGTTCACAGCTGTGGACTCAGTTACACTCTGAAAGGAAAACGAAACTGTCCAGACACTAGAGAGGTTAGATAAGGTTGATAATACTTTTGGAATATCACCTTTTATGATAGCTTTGTAGTATTCTGACTTCTTTATTGCACAAAATAACTTCATGTTGACTTTTAATATTTCCACAAATCTCAAGTCTTCGTCTAGGTCTCGTGGTTTTTGGCAGCTACTTCAGGATCGTTCTATTCTCTGTCCCTCCTCTGCATATGTCCAAACCATCTCAATAGGGGAGAAATCAAACATAACGTGCTGCTGTTCTATGCGTTGCTGACCATTTTGATGCACCAGATCTGCTTCGACTGTCTCTTTTGCCTCACTTATATCTATCTTCAAATCTGCAATGTTTTTAAGTCTTCTGAGATATTTATTTTTCCTCGTAAGCAGCCATATTTGTTTTGGTACAGACGGAACATTGATGTCCGTGATGGGCTAATCCACCTGTCAATCATGTCCGTCTGAACTCTGGGAGAAGTTTATATTCTGGATCCCAGGCAAATCTCATTCATTGGGCCTCATTCATGAACCATTCTTATGAAGAAATTCATACTTAAGGCCTTCTTACGAACATTTTTGGTATTCACAAAACTTTTTCTTAACTGAAAATGTTCTTCTGGAAGAACAAATCCTACGAACAGTCAGGAACACTTGTAAGAACAAAAATCCCACTGTTTTTAGAGTATTATACCCGAGATGGTCCTGGGTTCAATTCTGGGGCAGAAAGTTAAACAAAGGTCATTAAATAATACAAAATAGCTCTCACAAGACAGTATTCTTGTGTGCTTGTCTTGCAGCTCCGTACGTGAACTACATCCAGAAGGACCCAGGCGCTCCATGCTCTCTGACTGAGGCTCTGGAGTACGTGCAGGTGGATGTTTTGGAGAACCTGATGGAGAAGGACAACCTGATGACTCAAGGTCCTCCCAAGAACAAGCCTCACAACCTGACCGTGGTGGCCATGGAGGGCTGCCACTCCTTCATCATCCTGGACTGGGCCCGGCCACTCAAGGACGACATGGTCTCAGGTCAGAGGTTCACTCACAGGCACAGAGAGAATCGACAGGTAGAGCAGTCAAACTTTTTCTGGTAATACAAGAATAAATCCACAAAAGTACATGTTCTGTTTGCATTCAGAACGTATGATAAGAAAATGACAAATAAAAAGTAAATGAGTTCACTTTTAATATAAAGGTTAGGGATAATGTGTATTCAAACTGTCAAATATAGTGAAGTACTAAAGAAAAACAAGAGCTTCTATGTACAAAGGTGAGTGGATATTTAAGTCTGTCAAATCACACTCACACATAAATCTATAATGCTAATGTTTGTAACACCAACACGACCGGGGCAGTGTTTTTTCCTGTTTTATTAATGATCATGATGAAAACCACGCTTGAAATGCAACATAATCAAATATTTCTGTTTGTTCTATATCCCAACTGTTGAGGTATTTTCCAAATGACAAATGAATACAAAACATGCCCCAACATTTTTACTCAGTGGATAAAAATTAACACACTACCCGTCAAAAGTTTGGACAGACTTTTTCATTTATGTTTCTTTGTTTTTTTCATGATTATTTACACTGTAGGTTCTCGTTGAAGGCATCAACACTGAATGACACATGTGGAATGTAGTAAACAAAAGATAAACTCAAAATAACTAAAAACTTTTGATTTTAAAAAGAATAAATATATATATATATATATATATATATCTAGCCACCCTTTGCTTTGATCGCCGATTTGCACTTTTGGCATTTCTTACCCTGACGCGACACAGCTGTGAAGTAAAAAAGCAAAGGGTGGAGACTGTGAGGATTTAAATCTAAAATATATTTAAAAAAAAAAACATTTAGTTGAGTTATTTTTTCTTGCTTCATATATTTGAAGTCTTCTGTATGTATCAAAAATGTAGAAAGTAGTAAACATTAAGAAAAAACAACATTGGAGAGGGTGCGTCCAAAGTTTTGATCGATAGTTTATTAGAAGTTTTAAAAACAAATGTGAAGGGCCAAGTCTGTAACATTCACAAGGATCCATTAGAATGATTTCCCTGTTTATATGAAAGCGCAGAGAGGAGGAGCACAGCAGCAGACTCCTCACTTTTACTGCAGAGCCAATAACTGAGATAAAGGAGTACATCAAGAATGAAGTACTTTCCACTGGGGCTTTAATACAGACTTTATCAAACAGATGTGCGACGTAACCTGGAAATATGTACGAAACACAAGATAGTTTTTATATTGTCTTCATAATGCTGTCATGATCTATTCTCTTTCAATGTACTCTGAAGGAATAAGTCATGAAATAGGCTCTGTTGACAGCAGCACGTAAGCTCACTGTGTCTCAAAGCGAGCAGTCACTTTATCAAAATTGTAAAACTTACGGTAAAATTTCAGTCGAATTAAAATAAAGACTACCCGGTTATTTTATATGTAGAATTCTTCAGTTTGTGGCATTGTTGTAAGATTTATTATGCTTCAAAATCTGCATTGAGACACACACATCTCTCTTGCTAAACACGGAAGTTTTCGTTGTATTTGTGAACTTTTTAACATGTTGTCAGTGACATCCAGGGAGCTGCTTTATCTTTAAATATTTATTCATTTTAGCACGACTCAGCAAAAACCCATAGAGATAAACTTGGACAGGAAGTAGTGACGCTAACAGTGAAGTCGCCGGGCGCTATTGCAACAAGAAATCTTATCTATATTTGGTTCTTTATGTTTAATCCTTCCTTATTTTTCACCTTAAAAAAGTGAACAATTTGGACCCTCTTGCAAACTTATTACAATAGTAAAAAACAGTGCATGCATATTTTTTGAAGGATCATTAAAGGCATATTACGCAAAGTTCACAGATTTTAGCCATCTTATAATTTTGTTACCTCGTCAAAAACATACCTGGTGTTACGTCCCTTTTTTAGCTAAAGGACATAACTAATAAAACAATCACTGAGACAGGGAGTCAGGTGTTTGACTAGTTTATTTGGAAGCCAAAACATTCACCAAGGTGTACATAAAATGGTGGGAGGAGGCACGTGCCAGTTGTACCAAAAAAAACAAAATCATAGTATAACAAAACAGGGGCCTAACTGAAAACCTGGGCTAAGAAAGGAAAGAAATCAAAAGCCTAATCTGACTGATCTAAAAAATGTTTGGAGGCCATAAAACAACAAGGGTGGCAACAACTGATAAACTTAGTGTGTCTAAACAAACATAAACTACGTGCTGTAGGTCCAGATCTTGGCCAGAGAAAAGAACTGGTTTGAGAGGGGAGTTAAAGAAGCTATTTTTGTCAAGAAAGAGAATCCTTCCTTGAACAGAAATGGAGGTCTCAGACATCATCTGTCTCCCATTTATAACTCTATCCTCAAACCTAAATCAAAACAAACAGAGAAAACAATAGGGCAGCCAGGTGAGGTCCAGAGGTGTGAAAACACCATCATGGCCCTGAATGGTTCTGCTAACAACACCCCCACTCCCACTCCATATTGAATAGACACACCTGACTAACAGAAACTGTAAACAAATAGGTGTGTTAGTCTCAAAGTAATTTCATTGTAATTAGCTCCTCCCTTCAGGCAGATATAAGGCAGTGTCCACCAGCATCTGACCAGAACTGAAGAAGCAGCTTGGATGAGCTGAGAAACGTATTCGACCAAATAAACTTTTGTCCAGTTTACAAATTTAATTTCTCCTTTTGTCGTGGATTCTACCTGGACGACTGAGGGATTCTACATACGTGGTGTAAAGTGTACAGGGTACCCACTCACCTAAACCAACCTCCCCACCAAAATAGCATGTTAGCATCAGAGGAGAGAGCGGGAGAGGCAGCAGCACGCCGCTCTTTTAAAGGTTCCTCTCCAGGCTCTGATTGGCTGCCAGCTGGCCAATCAGAGAGCTCCAGCCAGGACCCGCCCACAGCACCTTCACACAGGGCAGAGGAGACAGCGGTACACAAAATGGAACAGTGCTTACATGTAACACCTGGAGTTGTGTTTTGTTTCACTCACACGTTTGAGTAATCCTTTATTATTAGTCCAGAGCTGAAATTAGCAGTTGTTTTCTAATGAAGGTGTATGGCGTTTAGAAACACAGTGGAGCACTTCCTGTATTACCACATGACATCACAAGGTGGAACAGAGGTGTTAGAACTCAGCCTAAATATGCAGAGTTTCTGTGTTAAAATATGTGAATGAAACAAAACACAACTCCAGGTCTGTTTTTGATGAGGAAACAACATTATAACAGATCATAAAAATCATAAAAATCATAAAATAGCGTAATATCGTAATATCTTAACACCTTTTTTTTTATTTCTAAATGATTCATATGTTTGTAGGTGATGGTATTTGAACTTCGATGTTGGTTTCCATCCCTAAAGCCTCTACACAAGTACACTGTGTTCTTCACCAGCACAGTAACAGATGACGTGGTTAACTTCACTGACAGACATGATTCTTCCTCCAAGTCTGACTAATAGAAACACCAGTAAAACCTGAACTTAATCACCCCTTTAAAAACTCATAGGTGCAGTGTTATTTTTCACTTTGACGTTTTCTAGCTACTTTTGCCAACTTTATCTTTGGTATTTTGGTCTGTTTTTTACTTTAAAGATGCTGTAGATTTTTGTGTTTTTATGTAAGATTTAGATTTTAAATTCCATAATTATGATCTATCTGTGTCCCCAGGTATGAGGTAAACATGCTAAAATTAAATAGTTTTTACTGATAAGAATTTTAATGCTGATTTATTCTTAATTAAAAAAACATTGGGCAAAATGGACACGTTGTTTATGTTATAATTTGGCGTTTTTGTTGACAAGACGATTATCCAGTCACAAAGCAGAATGAGTTTCACATGAGGCTTTCATTTGGGTTGCCAGATTCAATGCTGAAATCTAGTTGGTTAAAAAAAAAAAAAAGCCTCTCTCTGTTCTGAATTGTCACTACATAAACCTCAGCTCCTGCAGACAATTATGAAGCAGTGCTAGTGCAGCCTCTGCAGCTCAGGGAGGGAGTTCTGGAGGTTCTGAGGTTTCACGTGAGCCTGTCCATAAACTGAGAATGAGACGAAATTGAATGTGTCCTCTGTCTGCAGGTTAACGCAGTGGAAACGCAGGCTCAGTTAGGATTGCAGTACCTTTCTGAGTTCATGTAACTGTGCAAAAACAACGCAATATTAAAGGTGCATTACGTAACTTTCTGGTAGAGAGTCTGCCACCTGCTGGACTCCTTGTAAATGTTATTGTTTTTTTCTTGGAATATTTCACAGTATGACAAGTAATTTACAGTAGCTATCTCCATGGAGACACGCAGCCACATCGCCAGGCCAAGTTACAGGTCAGATCTCTGGAGTAGTGGGCTCGCCCGCAGTAAGAATGCATGTTTTTGTGGTAGTTTTGAGAAACAAAAACTCCTGTAATTGAATAAATGCAAGATATATTTGTTTAAAGCCATACTGTGGAACATGAAGGCAAAAACGATAACGTCACCATGGAGACAAGAGAGAAGTTACACAGTGCACCATGAAGAAATGTATGACCAGAAGTAAACATATATTTTCAAATGCATTATGTACAGGGTTGTAAGCTAATGATAAATCCATGTTATAACAAATATAAGATTGTTTTGGTTGACAAGGAGGCCATAATGTGGAATATTCCATGGAGACGAGCATTTAGCAGACCCACCACCAGAAAAGGTTACACAATACACCTTTAAAACACTACTAGGACTGCAGTTTCACCTCTTCACATAAAAGTGTTCAGTATATTTACAATCCCATTACTTTTCTATGTACCATGTAAACACATTGGCAGGTAGAGCGGGTTTTGTCTGATGTTTCACTCCAGATTTGCACAACACTGTTTCACTTTCCAAACAAGTGTTCAAAACATGTGTTCACGTGTATGTCCAAGAGATGAGGTCAGGAATTCCTACCTGCTTTGATTTAAAATCCTTTATCAGTTTTGGCCTCGGAATAATTAGCGCTGGATTACGTTGGATTTTATAGGAAAAATCTTGAAAGCAAAGTTACACCACAAAGGCACAAGTCAAGTACAGCGCGTGGTCTGACAGAGGATCATGGAAACAGATGTATTGGGATTGGTCCAATACAAATACATGCAGTACTAAAGGTGTCCTGTATCACTTCTCTGATTGAGCTTCCACCAGGGAGATGTTTTAGCTTTGTCTGGAATGTTCCACAATATGGCATTAGAAAGTTATTTGCAGCAAATGAAACCACAAGCTTAAGTGACACGTCAGAAGAAGGAGAGAATGAGACAGACACAGACTGACAGATGCCAAGTTGTGTTTGCGCAGATGTTTCCTCAAAGCAAGACCACCTACCTTCAGGAACCTTCTTTTAGCGTAGGATTTTCCATGCATGCTGATTTAGTGGAGTGAGTTTTAAATGTCCATCCAGGTTGAACCCCCATTGATTAAAGGAACATTTTCAATCATTTTAGTTTGAGCTTTTATAATGTTTGCTCTTCAAAAACGGCTTTGTACAAATACTACATTTTCTAAGAAGGATGTTTCTTGTGATATCATTACTGTCAGAAGGCCAGAGCACATAGAGAAAAAGAACACCTGCATTATTTTCCATGAGCATGCTGTGTGCATGGGCGTGCTCCTGCCTCTATTAGAACCTGTCAGATTTGGACCTGGCGCTGCAGCTGAAAATACATGAGGGATTTACACTTCTGTGGTGAGCACAGACAAGTCTCTGCTCTGAGACTGACAGGAGGCCTCGACTGTGAGCAGAGGCACGAGAGCCGCAGATCCTCCTCTGCTGTTTCTCTGAGAGCTTTCATCTGTCACTAAACTCAGACTAACCTGCTACAACCAGGGCCTCTCCTCTCCTCACACGGATTTTATCAATGATTTGCAGAGAAAACTCCTATGTAAAGATGTGAAGGTATTTTAAGAGCCACAATGCGCGGTGTCCAGTGTGCATCATTTCTGTTTTTTGTAAAAAATAAAATGAAATTACATTTAACAAACCTAGAAGTAAGAGCCATAAGCAGCACTAGAACTGACTGAACAATGGACCAGGAAGTCATGCATATAAACACTATACTGTTCCTAGGAGATGCAGCTATCCAGGTTCTTCCAGTTTCGATACCAATATTGATACTATGTCCTTAAGTATCTGCCAATAGCCGATATTAACAGATACCAGTGTAGGGACTGAAAATGGCATTTTCTCACTTAAAATACAGTAAACTTATCATAACCAGAGAGATTTCAATAGTTTAGTTTAGTCATTCTTACCCATTTCTTCATATTCTGCATCCTGGTGTCCCTAATACAGGCTCAACACCCTGACATGAAGTCACTGTCCACAGGAATGACAAATACTAAACATGTTATAACTCGTCTTTTGTTTGTGTGTTCTTCTTGCAGGTTACATGGTCTACTCGGCCTCCTATGACGACGTGCTGAACAACAGATGGTCCTCTCGCTCCTCCAGTGGGACACATCTGCCTGTGGAGAACCTCAAGCCCAATTCCAGGTAACCAATCACATCACTCCATGTATTTACGTATCTATCAGCTCTTATACACAGACACACGATTACTCTCCAAATATTTAGGCCTCAGCAATTCCTGCTAGCATTTTTCACATGTGAGTCATTTGAATAAGTTTTGTGCTTCCTAAGGTTTTTTTTTTATAATGGTTTTGCACTGTTTATTCTATTGCATTTTTAGCTGACTATGCCTCATTAATGGCATAGTTTTAAAGTGTTTAGTCATGGTTTTTGTCCAGTCCGATGCATCTTTTCCATTCTTGATTTAATTATTCTTATATATATCCTTCCACCACACCTGCATCATTTCCATATAATAGTTTTTTTTGCATCATAAATCCTAATTTATGTCATGCACTTCCAAAGGGACGACTTTATCACAAGCAAAGCAATAGAAAAGTATTTTGGTGAGTTTTGTGGCAATACCAGCTTGACAAAGCCTAGTGGAAACTATCATGGTGTCCTTGGGCAAGACACTTCACTCACATTGCCTAGTGTGAGTGTGAGATGGTGGTGGGAGTATAGTGTCTTACAAGGGGTGGGACAAGACAGAATTTCCACAAGACGAGACGAGACACAAGATTAACTCCACGAGAACGAGACAATGCAAGATTTTGAAATAATTTATATTAAAATAATTGTGCGATCCTGTTTGCAGTTTTGCATTTTTTTTATTGAATATTTTAGTTGTAGTAGTAGACATACTTTTTAGAACCACAGCCAAGAAATGTAACTTACCAGCCCTTAACCCTTTTTATCCAATCTAGATGTAAACTAAATTAAAATGTTTAAAAAATCTCACTAAATAATTTTCCTCGTGTGCACAATCTCGGGGCAATTTTATCTCACAAGATCTTGTCCCAAACCTGTATCTTACCACCACCGAGTGTAGAGGAATGAATAATGTAAAGTGCTTTTATTATTATTATTATTATTATTATTATTATTATTATTATTATTATTATTATTGCTGAGCCTGTGGTTAGTTCTGAGCCATAAGTGAATAACATGTTTAAAGATGTTTGAACCCTAACAGAGAATAAATAATAATAATAATAATAATAATAATTTTTTAATATAGCACTTTTCAGGACACTCAAAGACACTTTACAGAACACATAACAAATAATCCATGAAACATAAAAACAGGATCATATAGAGAAAAACAGTTAAACATTAAAAGCTACTCTAAATAGATGGATCTTGAGATTTTTCGTGAAGTGAGGTCAGTACAGTCACGCAGTTGCTGAGGAAGTGAGTTCCAGAGGGTGAGAGAAGGCTCTATCTCCACAGGTTCAGAGTTTGGTCCTGCAGAGAAAGGACAGGAGCAGAGGAGGGACAGGAGCAGAGACAGGAGCAGAGGAGGGACGGGAGTTTGGCGTCGGAGGAGCGGAGGGAGCGGGGTGGAGTGTGGCGGGGCAGCAGGTCTGGTTGTGGAGGACTTTGAAGGTGATGAGGAGAACTTTGAAGTGTATGTTCTGAAGGATGGGGAGCCAGTGGAAATTCTGGAGGACAGGGCTGATGTGATGTACTGTAACTTATTGAATGTTTTGGAGGGTGTGCCAGAAAGAATACTACTCTAATCTGAAGGTGATGAAAACCTGGATCAGGGTTTCGGCAGCAGAGAGAAAACACACTGCTCATCCAGTAACATTTCTTATTGGATAAAGTAGTCTGTTTGGCAGTTGTTTGTTGAAAGTTTTCCTCTAACAAAATGTCTTTTAAAATGTATAAACAATATTAGCCAGTCTTTTCAATAAACTGTATGGAGTAAAAGGTTTTTTCTGAACTAGAAGAAATAAACGTAGTGGCTCCTGCAGCTCTGTTTACAGATAGTTTGTGCAGTAGCCTTAATTGTTTTTTAACCTAAGAACTTTGGACTATGAGGTCATTTTGGTGTTTGTCTAGTTTATGCTAAATGACCTAAACGTGTCCAGATTGTTTTCTCTCTCAAGCATGAAGCCTTGGTGACCTCTTGACCCCAATCAGGTCACATGTCACCAGTAATAACCCTCTAAACATGTAGTTTTGCCACTGTTTTAACTGAACCTGGACACGACTTCTAAAGGCCCCATATTACCCGCCCTTGACTCTTGAGAGCTTTAAGCCACGTTATAATGTTGTTGCCTCCTCAAAAACAAACCCAAAGTTGTGTTTAGTTTTATTTACACATGTTTGAGTAACTCTTTATTATTAGTCAGTCTATATCTCCGAAGCTCACCTTATGATGTCATGCAGTGGTAGTTTTCAGTCCAGTTTTTTTCTCTACTAAATTGTGTATGTGGTGTTTGAATAGCACTATCTGCTGTTCCTAGTCATTTTTTGGCCTTGAGTGTTTTGGCCTTCACTGTAATTTCAAGTACTATGTGACATCACACAGGACTGCTCTGAGGTCAAGGGTTTCTGATCACAAACATCTGGCTGCAGGGGTAGAGCTTGAAGTGTGAATACCTGTTAGACCAATCACACACCTCACCCCTCCTCCGCCTCACTCTCCCCTTTAGTCCTCCAGGCACTGCTCAGTTTAGCAGCTCTATTTGAAAAGTGCTTGTGGACAGATTTCAGGTGTTTATTCCCACTTTAATTAGTTCAGTCCTAATAAGACTTCTTACTTGTCTTACGAGTCTTACAAAAAGCTGTGAAGAATACAGCGCTCCTTTATTAACACTCGGCTTTACAGGTTCCACAGTAGCCCCACAGTAAAATTAACTGCACGCCCCGTCCTCTAGTCCTACATAAACCTGCTTATGACTCTAGACGTGAGCCTGGCGGTGGTGCAGGAGCTCTGGCAGCAGCTGGAGCAGAGGAGGTGCCAACTGTGCCTCGTAATAAAGCGCCCGCACCAGTCGGAGGACAAAACAAACGGTTACTGAGCGACGAGCCAGACTGTAGGAAAACCTGAGCTCAACTCCTCACAGCGACAGGCGGCAGGTGTCTAACGCACAGGGCTGTACAGGACATAGTTGGAGACAGTTTTGTGATCAATACAAATAATGCATCCTAAAGTTTTGCTGACTTTTAGAACATTTTAAATTATGTTTTAAAGGGGCTGGACATGTTTTTTTTTCGTGCGTTGTAAAGTAAAAATTGTCTTGCGCTGTGTCTGTATCTAATTAGGAAACACAAACCAAGAAGTACTGTAACTCTGGTGCACTGTTCTTGTATGTAATAATTAAGTTTTTTGTTTGTTTGTTTGTTTTTTTGTGCAGTGCAGTCTTTATACATTTTGCGTACACATTATCGAAGGTTTAAAAATGTGAAAACACCAGTGCCATGGCTTTATAACGTCTGTGTGTGTTATAATCTCTCAGTTGTTCATGTAGGATGCATAGAAAAAGAAGGTTGAATTCTACTTTTGTTCTCTTGAAAGAATCCAAGATCCTTTTGCAATAGGTTGATATAACATCAGTCTGGCGGTACATTTTTTCTAAAACCTCAGATTTTAGTTTAAGGTCAGTGTTTTTGTGCAGATTCAAAAAAGCGGTTTAAAAAAATACTGAAAAAGACAACACTGAACCCACTTAGCTTTGAAGTAAATAAATAAGCAGATAAATAAGTGTATAAAAAGTAGATAAATAGATAGGTACGGCTTTTGTCCACTGATCTGAAGGTCGGCAGTTCTTAGACTTAGACTTAGACAAACTTTATTGATCCACAAGGGAAATTATTTGGATACAGCAGCTCAGACATCACAATATAATATAATAACAGAGAGTAACAAAAATATATGGTGTAGCAAAAAAGAGCAAGAGACACGTGTCACATGAGACATAATTATAAAAATAAATGTATATGTACAAGTCAAAATAAAACAGAAAAATAAGTAATAAAATATAAAATCACAGCTATAAACAAGAGACAAGAATGAGCTCCTCTGTCCCTCTATAGTCTGGTGCAGTGGGTGAGTTGTTGTACAGTTGTAGGGAGTATTATCTCCTCTGTCCCTCTATAGTCTGGTGCAGTGGGTGAGCAGGAGTGTCCATGATGGAGAGCAGTTTGTCCAGTGTCCTCGTGTCCCTCACTGTGACAAATGTCTCCAATGTCTCTGTCTATAGACAAAACACAAGGTTGAATTCAATTGTAAAGCAGCTGAACTCGGTCAGATACAGAGACGCATTATTCTGCTGTTTTATAGTTGCACTTCAAACCTGAGAAAAAACTACACAGAAGTGGCTTACACAAATGTCCATTATATTTCCAAAAGTGTGCCCATGTGTTCCAGCTGAAGGTCTCTGTGTGTCTGTCCTGACAGTGTGATGGATGTGTCTGGACTCCCACAGAGATCCCACAGAGCAGAGCCACAGGAGAGGTCTTACTGGGAAAAGTTCAAAGTAAACGGCACG
Source organism: Taenioides sp. WSHXM2023 (assembly GCA_029959045.1). Taxonomy (NCBI): domain Eukaryota; kingdom Metazoa; phylum Chordata; class Actinopteri; order Gobiiformes; family Gobiidae; genus Taenioides; species Taenioides sp. WSHXM2023. The sequence goes on from CM057103.1 coordinate 23,519,010, forward strand.
CTGGAATGTTATAGTAATACGTCTATTTAAAAGTGTAATGTGTCGGTTTTCTTGTGGAGACTATGTCACCTTCTTGTTTCCACGGAGAGTTATTGCATCACCTGGAATATTCCACAGTATGGCATTGCATTTTGCATTTTTTCAGTTACAGTTTGTAGTTTTGTGTTTTTATTGCTATCGTGAAGAACATGTTTTGTCATTGTGATTGTGGTTGCCATGGGGGCATTAGCATGGGGAAAATAATCTTAGCTAATAATAATAATAAGGAACATGACCCGACATGTGAATGTAAGTAGTAATAATAGCGATTTGACAGCAGTTTGACAACATAACTGCATTAAATGAGTCAGGCGATGATACGCAGACTTAAAAGAACTGCTCAGGCTTTCTAGCGGTGATAAAACACTCCTAAATAAAAAAGTCAAACCAAGTGTTGCAAAATCGTGTCTGAAGACATTTTAGATGTCATCCATGCATGTTTGAGTAATCTAGCAATCTCTCCCAGGCTAGCAGTACGATCCCATCCAGTACTCAGCCCACAAGCCCAAGCTCCTGCACCGCAATTATATAAATATACAAAAACATGATACAAAACCGTACACAACAACAACCTGACAAACCTGATGCGACGTGCAGTAGTTTCATTAGTGAAATTCACTGTGATTGTGTTGTGACAGCGCTCTGAAGGGGGAGTGACTTAGCACAGAGAGCAATTAGCATTTTCAAAACAATAAAAGGTAACAGTGATATAATCTAATACTCTATAGAAAAATAAAAAAATCTGACGTAGGTGTCCGTTAAAAGTGATCTAGATTTCTTTAAAGGTTCTATATTACGCAAAATTTAGCCATGTCAGAACGTTGTTACCTCCTCAAAAACAGACCTGGATTTGCGTTTTGTTTCATTCACACGTCCATCTCCAAAGCTCAGAATGCTCTCTTACAACTTGTGATGTCATGAAGTGGTAGTTTCAAGTTAACAGCTCCTTTTACATTTTGTCCAGTAGAGCTCGGCAATTCCAGGGCTGCAATTACCCAAACGATTCTAGTGAAGGTGTGTGGAGTTTAAAAACACAGTGGAGCACTTCTTGCATTACCACATGACATCGCAAGGTGGAACAGAGCCTAAAGCCTGAATATGCTGGGTTTCTGTGTGTTAAACATGTGTGAATGAAACAAAACACAACTCCAGGTCTGTTTGCGATGAGGAAACATTATAACGTAGATCAGAAAATGGTGTGATATGGGCCCTTTAATACAACTCAAAAATCAAAACGCCTTTCTTCATTTATGATGTTAGTTACTTTTGAAACAGAATAGAGAAAACAGTGAGTACGTTTTGCAGATGCAGGGAGAAATAATAGGTCATAGATAAGTACAGTAGCCTGCGCTTGGATCCAACACAAACTTTCCAGGCGTTTAGGTAGAAGAATGTGACCTATATGTTTGAACGGGACGGCGCTGTAATAACAAAACTGACAGAGGAGTGAAGAGTTATAAAACGGGGGCTGTTTTTCTACTTGGCTCAGTGCTCGGAGCTCTCCCCTGACCACAGCTCACATCTGAAGAGCTGGTGGTTCTGGAGGAGAGGAGATGTGTTCGCATTACGGTTTACACATACATTCAAGGCTGCTGTCAATCAAATATGGTTCCAATCTGAAATATCCGTGGTATTTGATTGGAAAGATTGATTTAAGGCTGGCTTTATTCTTTAAGGTGCATTAAATCGTTTCTGATGGGGTGGACCGCTGCTTTGTCTGTAATGTTCCACACATAGACTGTACATATAAATGGACGTAGCTAACGCGCTAGCCGGCACGCTCCAAACAGGAAGTGGGCATGGGCTTGCTTCCGGCTCCATCAACTCTGGCTCCAGTTAGTTGACTTTACATTGAAAAATTTTCACCCTTTTCTGTAACTGCTGCACTGAGTCATTTTGGCCTTAAAATGTTCATATTAACGCGCTCTACACGGTGTTTTTATTTTGATATTTTGTCCGTTAATAAATTCCAGTTCCTAATATGGAATTAGCTCCAAATTCACAAACGCTACGGTAGATGTCACACTCACTTATACAGTCTATGGTCTTACAGTATGGCATTAAACATAACTATCAGTATAATTAATCAATATAATTATCCAGGATGCCATCAGAAGAACATATTACAGGAATTATTGTAGGTATAAGGTTCATATATGACACATAAAAGGTCCAATATTCCACTAAATTGACTCTTTAAGCTTTAAGTCATGTTATAATGTTGTTACTTTATTAAAAACAGACCTTGAGTTGTGTTTAGTTTCATTCACACATGTTTGAGTAACCCTTTATTATTAGTCCGTCTACATCTCCAAAGCTCAAAACGCTCTGTTCCACCTTGTGATGTCACGAAGCTGTAGTTTTCAAGTTAACAGCTGCATTTTACTTTTTGTTCAATAAACATGGGCAATTCCAGGGCTGAAATGATCCAAATGATTCTAGCGAAGGTGTATGGAGTTTAAAAACACAGTGGAGCACTTCATGTATCACCACACGACATCACAAGGAGTGTTTTCTTTGTGTGTTAATGAAATGTGTTTTGTGAATGAAACAAAACACAACTCCAGGTCTGTTTGTGATGAGGAAACAACATTATAACGATCAGAAAATAGCGTAATACAAACCCTTTAAGATCAAACTAAAATAAAATACATGACATAATTGACTAGAAAGATTAAAAACATGAAAACTTGAATTAAATAAAAGATAAAACGCGTACATACTGTGACCGTAAAGTCATTCCAACGATAGCTACAACGAAAACTCGTGGCCAAACCAGAAACTAAGCAGGTCCGTCGTTAGTACTTGGATTTGGATGGGTGACCGCTGGGAACTCCAAGTGCCACAGTGGGGCGCAAAACTGCTGTTGTGTCCTTCGGCAAGACACTTCCCCCACCCACACTGGTATGAAAGTTGAGTGAGAGTGTTGCTGGTCGTTGGAGTGGCAGATGACGCAGATTGACAGCTTCATTTCTGTGTCCCAGGGCAACTGTGGCTACGATAGTATTAGTAGAAAGGTGCTATATAAGACTAATTATTTTTATTGTAATTTTTAGTCTCTATAATGTAACATAACGTAATTCATTAGCTTTTTTCAAATACTGCGTAGTCACCCGTACTATCAGAATACTATAGTACTATTATAAGTACCACATGTTTATTTAAACTTTAACAAAACAAATACAAGTCTGAGTGAAGTCAACTGACCTTTAGAAATCATGTGACATTCATTTGACTATCATTTCACTACCTCACTCACTTTTTCCCCACTTTTGTTCTTCTTTTACATTACCTCATCTTCTTAGCAGCTGCTCGCTCTCTATTCCTCTATCTCTCCCTCCCTCCCTCCCTCTCTCACTATCTCGCTCTCCTTCTCTCGTCTCTCTTTTTCTTTTTTCTTTTGCCCTTTCTCTGCCTTTGTCTCTCCCTGGCTCTCGTTTAGCTCCTTTCTTCTCTCTCCCTTCTCTCTCATTCTTTCTCTTACTCGCTCCTCACTCTCCCACTTCCTCTACCTCTCTCTCTGTCATCCCGCTCTCTCTCCCTCTTCTCTCTTTCACAATCCCTCTCTTCCTTTTCTCTCTTCCTCTCTTCCTGTTACCCCCTCTCCCCTCTTTCACTTGCCCTGGCTCCCTCCCTCTCTTCTCTTTCTGTCTTACTCCATTTCACTCCTTTCCTGTCATTCTCTCTCACTTTCTCCCTCCCCCTCGCCATTCTTCTCTCTCCTTTTGTCCTCTCTCCCTCTACTTCCCTCTCTTTTCTCTTTCCCCTTCTTCACTCTCTCTCTGCCTCTGTTCATATCTCTCTCTGCCTTTGCGTTTCTGTCTCTCTCCGTCTCTGTCCCTCTCAGACTCCCTGTCTCTTTGCCCCTCTCTATCTCTCTCTGTGTGTGTGTATGTGTCTCTCTCTGTCCCCCTCTCTCATTCTCTCTCTCTCTCTCTCTCTCTCTCTCCCCTTCTCTATCTCCTCCCTCTCTCGCTGTCCTCTCTATCTCTCTCCCTCTCTCCCTTCACTCGCTTTCTCTGTCTTTGTGTCTCTGTCACTCTCCCTGCCTCTCTGTCCCTCTCACAGTCTCTCTTTCTCTCTCTCCTCTCTCCTCCTCTCTGTCTCTCAATAGTAGTAGTAGTAGTAGTAGTAGTAGTAGTAGTAGTAGTAGTGTGTAGTATTTTGGTGATTTTGGTCCCATGTCCTGATCAGATCCAGATTGTGGGGCTCAGATGGTGTAGGTCACAGTTGGCCCCTCATTTTACTCTGTGACCTTGGCATATGGAAACTCTGAAGACCCCCCTCTCTATATCCTCCTCTCTCTCTCTCTTCATCTCTCCATCCCTCTTTCTCTGTGTTTTTCTCTGCCCCCTCTCTCTTTCTGTCTCTCTCCCTCTCTCTATGTCATGCTCTCACACTCTTTATCCTATTTCTCTCTCTCTCTGCTTCCTCTCACTCCTCTTTTCTCTCTCCCTCGCTCTCTCTGTCTTTCTGTTTCTCTCTGTGTGTCTCTGTCACGCTCCCGCTCTTTCTTCCCCTATTATTCTTCTCTCCCTCTCCCCCTAAATCTTTGTCCCTCTCTTTCTCTTTCCCTTTCTCTCTCCCTGTCCCCTCCCCTTCATCTCTTCCTCTCTCCCTCTGTCTGTCTCTCTCCCTATCTTTCTCTCTCCCTCCCTCTCTGTCTCTCTCTTTCGCTCTCCCTTCCTCTCTTCCCTTTTCTTTCTCTCTCTGCCTGTCCCGCTCTGTCTCTCTCCCTATCTCCCCCCCTTCTCTCTCCCTCTCTCTCTCCCTGCCTTGCTCTTTCTCTCTCCCCCTCTCTGCCCCTCTCTTTCTCTTTCCCTATCTTTCTCCTTCCCTCTCTTCCCCTCTCTTTCTCTCTCCCTCTCTCTCTCTGCCCCGCTCTTTCTCTCTCCCTGTCTTTCTCTCTTCCTCCCTCTCTCTCTCTCCCTCTCTCTCTCTCTCTCTCTCTCTCTCTCTCTCTGTGCCCCCTCTTGCTCTCTCCCTCTCTCTCTCCCTTTCTCTTTCCCTCTCTTTCTCTTCCTGTCCATCTCTTTTTCCCTCCCCCTTATATCTCTCTCCCTCCCTCTCTCCCTCCCTCTCCCTTTTCTCCCTCTCTTTCTCTTCCTGTCCATCTCTCTTTTTCCCTCCCCCTTATATCTCTCTCCCTCTCCCTCCCTCTCCCTCTCTCTGCTCCCTCCTCTCCCTCTCTCCTCTCTTTCTCTCCTGTGGTTTTGTCTCACACAGATGAGTCTTAAACCACATGCACGGTGCTTAACTCTGCTCTGTTTGGGTTTGGGTTTGCTGTAAGAGCTCCGACTCTGCCTGTGGAGGATCGACTGGAATTCTTTATGGACTTGTGAACTAAATGTCACAATACTGTCTGTGGAGAGGTTTAAATACAGTTTCTCTCTGTCTCTCTATCTCTATTTGTCTCTCTGTCTCTTTCTCTTTCTGTCTTCTCGCTCTGTTTGTCTCTCTGTTAATCTCTCTGTTCATCTCTTTGTCTCTTTCTCTCTCTGTCTCTCTCTTCATCTTTCTGTTTGTCACTTTCTCTCTCTGTCTCTCTCTCTGTTCATCTTTCTGTTGGCCTGTCTCTTTCTCTGTCTCTCTCTCTCTCTATTCATCTTTCTGTTTGTCTCTGTCTCTCTCTATTTATCTCTCTTTGTCTCTCTGTTTCTCTCTATTCATCTTTCTTTTCATCTCTCTGTCTCTGTCTCTCCCCCCCTCTCTCTCTCTCTCTTCCTCTCCAACTCTCCCTCTCTCTTTCTCTCTCTCTCCCTCTCTCTTCCTCCCTCTTCGTCTCCCCCTCTCTCTCTCTCTGGAATTCTTAATGGACTTGTGCGCTAAATGACACAATACTGTCTCTGTCTCTGTCTGTCTCTAGTCATCTCTCTGTCTCTATGTCCTTCTCTATTCATCTTTCTGTTCATTTCTCTGTGTCTCTCTTCCTCTCTCTCTCCCTCTCTCTTCCTCCCTCTCCGTCTCCCCCTCTCTCTCTCTGGAATTCTTTATGGACTTGTGCGCTAAATGTCACAACACTTTCTGTTTAGAGGAGATTAAACACTACATGCCCTGAGGTCTGTGCCAGGAATGTACCGCAAGAAAGTCAAGCTAACCTTTTGCATTTAGACAGACTTGAATAGTTTTAAACATATATGGTTTGGATTTATAGCTACAAATAAACACTGGACGCAAGGTGGGTGAGGTGTATTGCCCAAGGACACAACAGTACAGTCGTTTTTCTTGGTCACTGTAGTCTTAAAGAGGGGGTATTATTACACTTCTATGGGGTATTAACTGCTAACACATGACATATTTAGATCAGAATGTTACCTTTTATTGTTTTGAAAATGCTGTATTCGCCACAAACAACGTATTTAAATGTTTTTGAAGTTTGTTTTTGATGCTCTGAGTCTCCCCTGCCTTTGCTCCCTGCGTTAAGTCACTCCCCCCTCAGAGCACTATCATAACACAAGTTTTTGAATCATGTTTTTGTATATTTATGGAGAATTGTCGTGTGGTTGGGTGATGTAAGCTTGTGGGCGGAGCATTGGACAGCTAACCATAAGGAGGGTTTGAAAAGGCCCTGGGAGAGATCGCTAAATTACTCAAACATGCATGGACGACATCTAAAACGTCTTCTGGAATGTTTTTGACGAGGCAACAACAGTAACACGGTAGACAGCTTGATTTTGCTTAATGCTTCTTTAATGACTTTGCCAAGATGCAGAGATGTGTGAAGTGTCTTGCTCAAAGCCACAAAGGTATAAATCATGGACCAAAACCCACAACATACAGCACATACATCTAAACATAAACATATGTATCCTCCCAGCAGCAGATCCCATACACAGATGTCTTGTGGTTTTACAGTCTAACAGCTGTGGTGTGCGCTGTCCACACATGCTCCTGTAGGTCCCTCCTCACACTCAGGATCACTTTCAGCTTTCACTTCCAACACTTTGTTTTCTTGTTCTGTGGGATTAAAGTCTAATCCATATTTCCTCTATAAACCCACCAGCTGTTTTTTTTTAACCATCAACACTGGCCAAAGCCAGAGGAATACAGCAATCAGTCATTATTGGAGTAGAATTATCGTAATAAACTTTTTTGTTACTTGCTGAGTGGTTTTAAGTAACGACACTCTGAGCTTCCACATGTGTATTTGACCTGCAGTGGTGATGTCGGGATGAACTGCTCCAGCCTTTTCTGCTCCAGTACCAATACTTTGATGCTGTTGCTATCCAACCTTGCACAGTAAGATGGATTCTCACAATATTTGTGAGTTAACAAACTCACAAGAATACTTTTATGTTTAGAAAATTAATTTTGTCTTGTTATATAGAAACTTTGTAAAAAGCTAATTATTTACCTGACATGACGTCTCTCTTATCAACAACAGCTGATAAGAGACACGTCGCAGCGGTCAGCCGACACCTCTGATGAAACATGTCAGGTAAATAAGCTATTTAGCTTTTTACAAAGTTGACTTATTAGATGAAAACACAAAGTTTCATGAGAATACATCTTGGAGTGTGCCCGCTGTATAATTAACTGGGCGGGTGGACCAATCACGTCGCAGCACTGAGGTTTGTGCAGAAGCCAAACAAACCAAAACAAACAACGTACTTCACACTATTTTAGCATCAACACAGACTATTTAGTTTGTGAAAAACGTGCAGAAGGTAAGGGCTTTGTGCATTTGTGGACAGGGAAGATGTCTGTGCTTCTCTCTCAACTGGATTTAACTAAAGTTTCACCTTTGGAGTTGTTGCGCTGTTGTGATGCTTCGACCAATCCGATTCAAATAATCGTCATGACACTCCGGGTTTTTCTTTCAGTGAGAGCTGTTCCGGATTGATAATGAACTTAATTCAGAGTGACGCACACCAGTTTGGCATGAGTCAGATTAATTGCTGTCTAATACGATCTGATGTAAATGTGTGGATTGTAAAATGTAAAGACTGAATTCTGAAGGTTCTGCATGTTAAAATGAGCTATTGAATGTCCATATTCACTTAGTTGAAGTTGCTGTGTTTCTGTCCCTAATACATGGCTGATTAGGGAATCGGATTAGTATTGGGAGATCTAGAATCGATATCTCACTGGTGCAGCCCTCGTCTCATGGTGATAAAGTTGGACTGGATTCTGGGAGGATATTTCTTTGAAAATTCCAGACTTTGGAGATATTTTTATCTGTTGGATTACATTACACTCAGATTTTATAACAGTTACTGACTTTATGACATACCCAGACCTTTCCAAACAAAACTGAGCACAGTAGCAAGGAAAAGATGAGATTACGACCACCATCTTGACTGTTTTTGTTGGACGGCCATGCCACGTCATAAAGCCCCTTCCTGGAGCAACACTGTCTGAGACGTTGTGTAACTGGCCAGGCTAAGTCTACCACCTCAGGCCAAAACAGTTGATTTGAGATTGCAAACCGTCACATTTTCCTCTTCACATCCTCATCAGCTCCATCTGTTTAGCTCATCATCGCTTCATCACAACACGACCGTCAAAACAGCTCTATCGCTCTGTCCCACTATCCATGTTGCAGAATGATTCAAAATAAGGACCGCTAAAATAGCGATTAGTAATTTAAAACAAAATAGTATCTCATTTGAATAGTTTTCAGATTCTACAATGTGTCATAATTTCAGATGGGAGTAAGAGACAGTTTTTCCTACTGATTAAATTTTACTTTGCCATGAAATATGCAAAAGGAAACTCACAACTGTTGGACCTGACCATTTCTGTTAGTGACTAGACTGTGTAAAAAGTGGACTAAGGGAGTGTGACGTCACCCATGGCGTTTGGCTATGGAGGCGAGTTCCATATTAGGAATGGGAATTTAAAACCAGGATCATGTAAAGCGGGTTAAGACGAACATTTTAAGACCAAAACCAATTTTCCAATGTGAAGTCATTTGGAACTACAGCAAGTGAGCTGATTTGTGCTGTTAAACAAGTCCCTCTCAAATAAGAACAACAATCAGAAGCTAGCCAGTATTAGCCAACAGTTTTTCAGTCACTCTCACCTTTTTTGTTGAAAATCAAACTCCTAAACAGGACCACGAACGCTCGTATTGCTCACAGGCTCCTGAAAATAAGTTGTTTAAATCCATTTTATATTTTTGTTATGTTTTCAGACGATCTAAAACTAATTTGGCAGTGTTTGCTAATGTGTCCATTGTATCTCCATGGTAACTGGTGAAAATTCCACCAATGCACATACACTGTATTGCCAAAAGTATTCACTCACCCATCCAAATAATGAAAATCAGGTGTTCCAATTACTTCCATGGCCACAGGTGTATAAAATCAAGCACCTTGGCCTGCAGACTGTTTCTACAAACATTTGTGAAAGAATGTGTCGCTCTCAGGAGCTCAGTGAATTCCAGCGTGGTGCTGTGATAGGATGCCACCTGCAGTGCAGTCAGGAAATTTTCTCACTCCTAAATATTCCACAGTCAACTGTAAGTGGTATTATAAAAGAACAAAGTGTATATTAACAAAGTGGAAGAGATTGGGAACGACAGCAACTCAGCCGTGAAGTGGTAGGCCACATAAAAGACGGGGCGGGGTCAGTGGATGCTGAGGCGCAAAATGTGCAGAGGTCGCCAACTTTCTGCAGAGTCAATCGCTACAGACCTCCAAACTTCATGTGGCCTTCAGATTAGCTCAAGAACAGTGCGTAGAGAGCTTCATGGAATGGGTTTCCATGGCTGAGCAGCTGCATCCAAGCCATACACCATCAAGTGCAATGCAAAGTGCCAGATGCAGTGGTGTAAAGCGCCGCCACTGGACTCTAGAGCAGTAGAGATGTGTTCTCTGGAGTGACGAATCGTGCTTCTCCATCTGGCAATCTGATGGACGAGTCTGGGTTTGACGGTTGCCAGGAGAACGGTACTTGTCGGACTGGACTGTGCCAAGTGTAAAGTTTGGTGGAGGGTTAGGGATTATGGTGTGGGACTGTTTTTCAGGAGCTGAGCTTGGCCCCTTAGTTCCAGTGAAAGGAACTCTGAATGTTTCAGCATGCCAAGAGATTTTGGACAATTCCATGCTCCCAACTTTTAGGAACAGTTTGGAGATGGCCCTTTCCTCTCCAACATGACTGTGCACCAGTGCACAAAGCAACATCCATAATGACATGGATGAGAGAGTTTTGTGTGGATGAACTTGACTGGCCTGCACAGAGTCGTGACCTCAACTTCATAGAACACCTTTGGGATGAATTAGAGCAGAGACTGAGAGCCAGGCCTTCTCATCCAACATCAGTGTGTGACCTCACAAATGCACTTCTGGAAGAGCGGTCAAGAATTCCCATAAACACACTCCTAAACCTCGTGGACAGCCTTCCCAGAAGAGTTGAAGCTGTTATAGCTGCAAAGGGTGGACTGACGTCATATTAAACCCTATGGATTAAGTCAATTAAGTTGCAAGTCAAGGCAGGTGAGCCAATACTTTTGGCAATATAGTGTACATGTAGAACACGATATCACAACATTGTAGAATCCCTATAGTTTAAACTGAGCTGGAGACAGGTCAGTTTTCTCAGGTTTTACCTGTCAGATTACAGATGTGTTGACCTGGTTTATGGTTCATAGCTCTAATTAAAATGAAAAATAAGGTGATATTTAGTGTCTTAAAAACTTGAAAACAGAACTAGTTCATTGATCCAAAGTTATTCCTCACTTACATAATGCATTCCGAGGCTCCAACGTGATGAGTTAAATCCCATTTCACAACATTCAGAAGCCTGAGCAGAGCCTGAGCTTTCACATTAACACTAACAAATATTATCATGCTAACGGTGCACTTCCTGTTTTGCGGACAGTTAAAATGCTCAATAATTAGATCCACTAAGCCTAAGAGCTTTTACAATAAATGTATTTTGGGGCGAAACCAATTTTACTTTAGTACATGGAAAAAAAAGTACTGCCATGAAATGAATATGACAAGTGGCAAATTGTGGAGCCAGAAATAATGATTCAACATTTGTGGATCATACGTTTGGATATTTAGATACTGTCCGCCATCTAAAATCATGGTATCATCTAATTCTAGGACGTGAACACAGCTATTAACCTGTTAACCCAGTGTTCTGCTTGTGTTCTTGTCTTTTGCAGGTACTACTTCAAAGTACAGGCCAAGAATGTGTTTGGATTGGGCCCAATCAGCGACACGATCACCTACATCACAGAGTCAGGTGAGTCCACACTACAGATGCATCGATCCAGCTTTTTCAGCTCCGATACCGTTTAATACTATGATTTTAAGTATCTGCCGATGACCGATATTAACCAATACCAGCGCAGGGACATAAAATGGCACATATTTCCTTAAAACACAGTTAACTTATTCCACAAGAGATCCAATTATGTTATGTAACTGTTATTTATCCTTCAGATCAATACTGAAGAGCTTTGCATGAAAATAAAACGTCCTAAGCCAAAATCAGTCTGTAACTAGACTTATTAAAGGCCCAACCAGCATAACGGCTGAACTGATATTGTGGAACCGATACCCGATCCAGCAAATTGTTCAGTATCTGCGCCGATATCCTACACAAGTATTGGTATCGATGCATCCCTAGGTCACACTGCACTGGCCTTTTGACTGTAGCTGTCACTGAGAGAAGTGTTCTTGCTGTTCTGTGTGTTTAAAGTAACCGACTGTGCAGAATAATATGAGGGTGTGTGTGAAAACCAAGAAAGAAACTTGGAGACTAACATTATCTCGCAATGACAAATATACAGCGACTTAGTAGAAAGGTTTTCTAGTTGAAAATGGTCAATGTTAGGCTTAGATTAATCACATTTGAATCGAAATCAGAATTTGAATCAGCAAATCCCAAAGGCTGCGATTTACCCAGTACCAAAAGTTCCTCCACAATCAACAAATTCTGTGATTCTGCATAAAAACTGCAAACCCTGTAGTTTAGATCTGCACAAACATGCTCTGAAATGTGCTTCTTGTTTGTTTGTCAGTTCATTTTTCACTCTTTTTGTCAATTATCCTGGATGCGTTAAAACATAAATCACAAATAATTGTCAGAAAAATCACTATTCGATCGCTTTAGTCAGTGCATTTTTCCTTGACCCACGAATCTTCTAAATGTCGCAAGAATAAGTAGATTAAGAAAATGTCAAATTCTTGATCTTAATTGTGTGTGTGTAGAACTTCAGTCTCCTGTAGTGTTCGCAGCATTGCACATTTAACCTTAAATTTAACCAGTTGCAGTCTTGCAGTGAGCGGACTTGCCTCTCCACAGATCTGACCTGTAACTTGGCCTGGGGAACCATCCAAAAGTTAAACAGTGCACCTTTTAAAACCTGATTAAATAATAGAATAATTTGCATAATAATCACTGACGATCTTATTTCTAACATTGTTACATAAAACATGGTTAACCTTTTTTGCCATTTTACTACAAAATGAAACACAGATGTTTATTTAAATACGCAAATGAAAATAAAATGAATGTCTTTAGACCCTTTAGTCACTCAGACATGAATGAAACAGAAGAAAACATCACTCTAGTTCGTTTATTTTTACAGAAACCTTAAATCGTGTACAGTTTAACCCCTTGCACATATATAATTTGCTTGTATGTACATTTCTTCTCCTTCTTTTCTTCTCGTTCTATTGTAAAAAACCAGTGGGTGACACGGTGGTTGGATTTGTTCACTGTTGACTTTGAGATGAAAAGAGGTCAGAGCAGAAGCAGCTCCATCTGCACTCTTCATTATCCACAGTATGGCTTTAACATGAGGCCCGTCTCTGCTCTTCCTCCCTGCTGCTCACATTATTGCATTCTTTCATAGTTTTTCTCTCCTTTTTTCAGACGATCCCCTGCTCATCGAACGTCCGCCTGGTAAGTCCATACACCACGTCCTTCATTTGAGATCAACAAACTGTGACGTATGAACTGTGCACTGGGTTTAGGCTAAGCGGCTGTTTGAATCTGAGTGCTGCTGTGGTAATAAAGCAGTTCTGAAACAGGATTTGAGAGAAATATGATACTTTAATGAGCTTCAAATTATACTGCAGTAGTTTGGAAATGTCTCTTTATTACATGGTTGGTTTAACAATTATGATTAATTGTTCTGCTGAATGCAAAAATACATTAAAGCAAGAATAAATCAATACTATTAATCCCTTACACTTGTAATGTGCTTTAAAGGCTTGCCAAGTCTCTGTACTGTGGTCATTATTCATTCACCCTATAGTCCGTGGTGTTGAGTTACTGTTGTAGCCACAGCTGCCCTGGGACAGACTGACAGAAGTGAGGCTGCAACACCAGTCACTAACACACGTACCACATTCTTACAGGGATCTTCAACGGATTTTTAAAATGTAAAGGATTATTGAAATTATTGAAATGTATAAAATGAAGCAAACTAGATTTTTAGTTTGTTTTTTACAGAAACTATTTAATTGTAAATAATAGACTTAGTTTGGTCCACATTTTTCATGCAGTAGCTAAATATTTGTTATTTTTTTCCTTTGGGATTCATACCAGGCCTTCTCACAGGCTCATTTTTCTTTATTCAGGTAGAATAATATTGATGAAAAGATGGATACATGAACATATTGCTGTTTTGTTGCTCAGGTGGCGAGCCCATCTGGATCCCGTTCAGCTTTAAGTACAACTCGGCGCACAGTTTGTGTAAAGGAAGTCAGTACGTCAAACGCACCTGGTACAGGAAGTTTGTGGGCGTGGTCCTGTGCAACTCTCTGCGCTACAAGATCTTCATGGGAGACAACCTCAGAGGTACTACACTCTAGTCATTCTTGATTTGCTCCACACTCTGGTCATAAGCTACTATTGAAGCCACAGCTGCCCTGGGACAGAATGACAGAAGAGAGGCTGCCAGTCTGTGCTTTTGGGTCCTCCTACCCCCACTCGTCACTCACATCCACTTCATATTCATACACAAGTGAGAAACAGACATAGTTTACATACATTTACATACAGGTTTATGGTTGAACTCTCAAACCGCTGAACCCAGACATCAAATCCATATTCTCGTTAAAGACTTTTGACCCAATTTTTACCGTCTTAAAAACGTGAAGGACAGAAATAGTTTGTTTAAACAGTTTGCAGCGGTCCAGAGTTAGTCCTCACTTACTTTATCCATTCTGAACATCCTAATTATTCACAGTGATGAGTTTATAAGCTCTTTCCACAACTTTCAGAGGCCAGAGCGGAGTTTTGCGTTTTTACTTTAATGCTAACAACTACTAGCCTGCTAACTGTGCACTTCCTGATGCTCGGACAATAGAACGCCGTCTAATTAGATGCAGACCGCACACGGCTTTTACGATATTCACTATTTTTGACTATTGTTACCTTGCCCATTCCTCTGTGTGTGTGTGTGTGTCCTTCTCAGAGCCCTTCTACAGTATAGGGGACACGCTGGGACAGGGGGAGGACCACTGTCAGTTTGTGGACTCGTACAGGGATGGGAGGACAGGCCCCACCTACATGTCCAACATGCTGCCCTCAGCTCAAGGTAAACAGCCTCTATTACTTTACTAAAGCCACAAGTCACTCTGTATAACTTATGATTAGTTAGTAGTATTCTTATCAAAATGTTACAACTATATTTCCAATTTGTGTATTTTTCTCATCTGTTTTTACTGTCTTAAAAACGTGAAAAACAGAGCTAGTTCATTTTAAACGGTGGAGTGCAGTGATCCAAACTCACTCCTCACTATTCTTATGCATTCTAAGCATCCTAATTATTCACTGGGATATTTTTTTTCAAAAGCATTCTACATTTATGAGAGTTGTGTATGTTTGTAGAGTGATGTCTGAGCTGTACAGGAATGCAAAGAAACAGGTTCTGAATTAAAAACAGCTTTGCTAAAAAATTAAATTCAGTTATTGTCAGACACATAAAAGGTGCATTGTGTAACTTTTCTGGTGGAGGGTCCGTCAAATCCTTTTCTTCATGGAGATGTTATTGGTTATGGCATTAAACCTTTCTATCTTCATGGAGACCAAACCAGACCAAGTTACAGGTCAGATCTGTGGAGAGGCGACCCCGCTCACAGTCAGAATGTCTGTTTTTCTAGGTATTTTTAAGCTATAAAACCACCTGTAATTGAATAAATGTAATGAAACACATAGTTTTATTTACTACAATCCAACTCGCAATCTGTGTTGTAATAAGGGTTATTTACAATTAAAGGATATCTGAAAACTTAAATTGTAATATTATAATTTTATGAACTTTTGAATTTCAAAATATCACAAATACATTTCTGTAAATAATAAACACACATGAGATAATAATAATAATAATAATAATAAACACAGATGTCAATACCCTTTACTTTTTAAGCCTATAGCTGGCCAGAGCAGTTAACAACAACTAGCATACTAACCACACACTTCCTAATTATGGAACAATCAAACACTTTATAAATAATAACGCATTAGTCCGATATCGCTCTTTTTGAAAACGCTCAGTCGCTCGGACACAAACACGTGACGGATCCTCCACCACAAAAAGTTACAGTGCACCTTAGAAAATTGAATTGTACTGTTCTTTTTTTTTCTTTTTTAATCTAATTTTGCAATCAAAGTGAGTATTGAGTGTTGTGACAGCGCCCGCGCCAATACAGCTGTTTTTCCATTAGCCTTTTCAGCAGACCAGTAAAGCCCTAACACATGTCGCTTTCTCTCTGTGGGTGGTTTTTATCTCCAAACCGCCTCATATCTGCAGACACTTCCCTGATCACACCATGTGGACCACAACATTATTACTTTCATATTGTCACCGTTCAGGCACAGCTTCAAGTCGTCAAATGAATACGAAAAATGAATTGCGCTGATTTTAAGTGTTTTTTTCCCGTCCCCGAATACAGTTATGTCATTTTACTAGGTCTATAAAACCGTGCATGATGAATGAAGCTGTTTATTCTGTGGGATTATTCACTGTAGGACTATTTGTATGGTCTTTGATTAAATTAAAATGTGGTGAGGTTTGCTAAAAAATAAAAAAAAATAAAGACATAAAACTTAACATAAAAAGTTACCATTCGCACATGTTGAATCTAATACTTGAAGCGGTTCATTGTTGTAATAGTCATGTTTCATATTACACCGAATCATCTTTCCTGTAATGAATACCACACTAATCCTGTATATTTAGGCTGAGCTCTTCTCTCAGACAGAAAACACTCTGTTCCACCTTGTGATGTCATGTGGTAACACAGGAAGTGCTCCACTGTGTTTTTAAACTCCAAACACCTTCACTAGAATCATCTGGATGATTTCAGCCTCGGAATTGACGATTTCTACTGAACTAAAGGTAAAAGAAGCTGCTGACTTGAAAAAACTACCGCTTCATGACATCACAAGGTGGAACAGAGCATTTTAAGCTCTGGAAATGAAAGACTAATAATAAAGTGTTACTCAAACATGTGCAAATGAAACAAAACACAACTCCAGGTCTGTTTTTGAGGCGGTAACAACATTATAACATGACTTAGAGCTCACAAAAGTCAATTTTGCGTAATTTAGGAGACATATTATGTTAAAACAACCTTAATGAGCTTTTAACCTCAAACAGTTTTCACTCATCCCTTCATAATTTAAAATTCTATTGATTCATGCATGTTCAAGGGTTCTTATTTTCTGCTATATTCACGCTTTGATGATCAGAAAATCTCTGTTTTCATCTACCTCCTATGTCCGCCCACTGTTCTGCACTTACGGCAGTTGTGATTGGTCTAACAGGTCTCCACAGTTTAAACTCCGCCCCTGCAGCCAGGCGTTTGTAATCAGAAACACCCGGCTGTAAACAGAGCAGTTCTGTGTGATGTTATGTAGTACTTGCCAACACTAAAATTACTCTAGCCATATTGAAATGTTGTTACCTCCTCAAAACAGACCTGGATTTGTGTTTTGTTTCGTTCACACATGTTTGAGTAACACTTTATTATTAGTCTGTCTACATCTCTAAAGCTCCAAATGCTCCTTTCCACCTTGTGATGTCATGAAGTGGTAGTTTTCAAGTTAACAGCTCCTTTTACCTTTAGTTCAGTAGAGATTGGGAATTCCACGGCTGAAATCATCCAAATGATTCTAGTGAAAGTTTATAGAGTTTACAAACACTTCCTGTATTACCATGTGACATCACAAGGTGGAACAGAGCATTTTCAGAACTCCAGGTGTGTCTGTGATGAGGAAACAACGTTATAACAGATCAGAAAATATCGCAGTATGAGCGTTTTAACAATACTATTAAAACACCACAGTTTAGCAGCAAAAAAACCAACATTAATCTAGTTTAGCTCCACTTTAACTTTGCCTTTGCCTGTTGCAGGATATTACCGCGCGTACAGACAGGAGCCGGTGACGTTCGGTGTGATTGGGCGCAGGACAAACCACCCCTTCGTGGGATGGTACGAGTGCGGAGTCCCCATCCCTGGAAAGTGGTAACCTCCTCCCGGCCTGAGGAGACATGGGACTATGGACTCAAACCAGGCGAGCGCTCACCAAGCCCGCCAATCTCAAAGACTGACACCACTACATGTACCTGACAGAGAGAATATAGTACTTTAAATACTTTGAAATGTATATCTTTAATTGCACTTTTGTTTTGACATAAAGCAGTCTGTATATGAGGAGATTATGTGCATGTGTGTCTTTGGAATTGTTAAGATCCAAAATTATTTAAATGTCATTTCCAGGGCGGGACGAACAGGCAAAGAGTAAAGCATATAAAAGAAACATTTTTAGAGCTGCTAGTGGTGGTTGTTAAAGAAGCACTACGTAACTTTTCTGGTAGGGATGCACCGATACAGATTTTTCATTTCCGATACTGATTTCGATACTATTTTGATGGCTTTAAGTATCTGAACATAGCTGATATCAACCAATACCAGCGCACAGACTGAAAACAACTTTTATTTCCTTAAAACAAAAATAAAATAAGACCAAAACTGATCCGTATGTGTGATGTATTTATCTCAAGTAACAACAAAAAAAACGTAGTATAAATAAAAGCTTAAACATTATGAGACTTTTTAGGCCGATTACATCCAGTAAATAGTCTTAAACAGATTTATATGTTTTATAAACAATACAGTAGCGTGTATTTACCTTGTTGACGTGTTTCGGCTGCTGCATCTTCAGAACTGTCCCCGGTGTTGGTGGTGACGTGTCGTATATCAGCTGTTGTTACTTCCTGTAGGCGTGGTCAGCTGTTGTTACTTCCTGTGGGCGTGGTCAGCTGTTGTTACTTCCTGTGGGCGTGGTCAGCTGTTGTTACTACCTGTGGGCGTGGTCAGCTGTTGTTACTTCCCGTAGGCGTGGTCAGC
Source organism: Taenioides sp. WSHXM2023 (assembly GCA_029959045.1). Lineage (NCBI taxonomy): Eukaryota > Metazoa > Chordata > Actinopteri > Gobiiformes > Gobiidae > Taenioides > Taenioides sp. WSHXM2023. Next base: position 23,537,375 of record CM057103.1, read on the forward strand.
TGTTCCGTCGCCCGGTGCTCTCTGGAGGAGGGTGTCCCAGGTGTGTGAAAGGAGGAACGCTCCGTCATCACGGTTAATGCTGTTCGTGCCTCGTTTCCTGATTTCACTGTCCTCCCTGATCCAGAGTTTGAACTTGTTGTTTTCCGATCCAATGACCCGAGCCCCGTCCCAATCCAGAATGTGGTTATTTCTTTTACACTGGTCTGATGTGGCGGATTTTAAGTTTTCCTGCAATGCTTTGTCTTTTTGTGTTCTGGTGAGTCTCCCTGATGTTTCCTTTTCACTTTCCTTTTGGTGTTCCTTTTTTCGGATGTGAAAAGTCCGGCCCGTATCCCCTATGTACGATTTATTGCATGATTTGCATTGGATTTCGTAGATGGTGTTGCATTTAGGTTGCAGTTCGCAGCCGAAACATGTCAACAAGGTAAATACATGTTACTGTATTTATAAAAAGACAATTTGAACATCTCTGGATCGATTTATATGTCCAACCAGGATATCGACTGAACCGATATTTGGAAGCCGATATTCGATCTTCCAAATGTATTAGTATCGGTGTTCCAATCCAATATCGGATCGGTGCATCCTTATGTTCTTGTATAAGCCTGCTTGTCTCCATGGAGATGCTTTTGATTTACCTAGAATGCTCCACAGTTTGGCATTTAACAGATTTCTCTTCATGAAAGCAAGCAGGCGTAGTACAGGTCAGCTCTGTGAAAAGGCGACCCCGCTTACAGTAAGAATGCATGTTTTTCAAGTTATACATGATTTTTAATAACAACTGTAACTGAATAAATGTAAGATACAAAGGACAAAGCGGTGACATCTCCATGGAGACAAGACCCTTCATCAGAAAAGTTACAGAATGCACCGGTAACTACAGCAACTGCTCCATTAAGGCTATTTGGGAACAGAACCAAGTGCAGTGTCATTATGTCCAAGTGTTTTTGGAAGAAAGTTTTTTTTTCTCTGTGTATTTTTAGTTTAGAACACAATGAGAAATCCATAAGCTATCGCCGTGAAAACAATGGAATAAAGTGCCAAACTAAGTGACCTGTAAACAGGGGCCGTAAATCTTTGGAACAGCCAAAATGGAAAACAAAGCACTGCCTTGAGACTAATTTAAATGTCCAGATATAAAGCTCTACTGTGTAACTTTTCTGGTGAGGAATCCAACAACTGTCTGCTTCCAGGGAGATGAGATGCCTGGAATCTATAATGGCGCTGAGGTTTAAACTTAATTGTTCCTGTTGAGAAATTTGTCCGTCTTTCAATCTTGGTGGTGCAACCTGACCATCTCCATGGCGACTTCCAGCCCAAATTACTAGTCAGATCTGTGGAGAGCCCATTCATAGTAAAAATGTGTGATTTTAAGGTAGTTTTGAGTAATAAAAACGCCTATATCTGATCAAATGTAGTGTAGATTAATTAATGACATACTGTGGAACATTCCTGACAATGCAACTCATCCATGGAGACAAACAGGTGACGCCATCAGGCCAAGTTACTGGTCAGATCTGCGGAGAGGCGAGCCCATTCACAGTAAAAAATACTTAGTTCTAAGGCATTTGAGCAATAAAAACACCTGTACCTGAACAAATGCAGTATAGATTTAATAATGCCATACTGTGTAACACTGCAATAACATCTCCATGGCGACAAGAAAAGTTACACGGTGCACCTTTTTAAAGCAAAGACTATGTAAAAACGTTGCTTTTTTTTTTTTTTTTTTCTTTAAACATTGAACACATTTTGAAATTTTGTCAATAATTTTGTCAATAATGATGTCGTCCATTTTGTTTCTCTTTGACACTATTTGCACTATTTTTCTGTAAGCAGTGTTATTATACCTTCATAGTGTTTATAGACCCAACTACTCCCTCCCATTTGTAAAGTCATGATCTCAATTACTACTACTAGTTTTGTTTTTCAGCATTTTTGGTTCCCAGTATTCAAAAATTACTGTATTCATTTTGTATGTACTTAAACAGACAAAGAATAAAGTATTGGCTCAGGAACTATTGAATGTTTTTGCTTTTCTGACCACAACCTCCCCATACGACGCTGTCTAATCACCATTTTTGTCTTTCAGAAGTTCACTGATGTTATTTAATCAAGCGAAATCAGCTATAGTGGTCCAGCCAGTTGGAAAAGACTGCATAAGAGTATGAAAAAGAGAAACAGATAGAGGAAAAAGCAACTTGAAGAAAGAAGGATGGTGAGTCCAGGATATTTACTGTGAAATCAGGGACAAACCGCAATTGAGGTATGGCTTTCAGACTGGGTTCATAAAGGACTCGACCACAAAGCCAGTGTTTGTATAGGGACAGGAGAAGTCTGTAGGATGTGTAAGATTAGACTGGCACAGACGACTATACGGGTATGTTTTGGGTCTGATTTAGTTGTAATTCTAAAACTGTAACTACACATAATAGGACCAAAAGTAATTTTTTTTAAGTGTTTTGGTTTGAATGAGGTGAAAATGGCAGAAATAACAGGAAATGGCCAAAATGTGACTTTTTGGAGCTTTAAGTTATAACGTTCCCTCATCAAAACATGCCTGAAGAGGGTTTATATATCATCCATGCATGTTTTGAGTAATCTAGCGATCTCTCCCTGGCCCTGTTCAAACCGATGCTATCCAAAACTCAGTCCACAAGCCTACGTCACCCATTTCTACAAATATACAAAAGCATGACACAAAACTGTACACTACAACTTCACAAACCTGACGCGATGTGCAGTAGTTTCATTAGCGGGATGCAGGCTGATTGCAATGTGATTGTGCTCCGAAGGGGGAGAGACTTAGCAGGTAGAGCAAAGAGTGGGGAGACTTAGAGTGTCAAAACTGAAGTGAAACTTATTAAACATTTGAATATATTGTTTTCAGAGGTTATAACTTTTTCAAAACAATAAAAAAGTGGTGATCTAAATATATTATGTATTAACAGTTAATACCCTATAAAAGTGTAATAGCTCCTCTTTAAACTGAGGTGCGTTCACTATAACAGGGTTTTTCAAGTGTTTGGATAATAATGACATGGGCTTGTTGTAAAACTATCCTGTATATGAAAGAGGTGTGCTAAAATATTGAAATATCAATATAATTTGGTGATGCAGATACACATCAATATCATGGGCACATTTTTTGGTATATTTTGGGAAATTATTTTGAGACAATGGCACAATTCTTTTGTATTTTGTTAAAAAAAATAAAGGAATCTTTATGAAATACATTTGAAATAGGTGCATTTCAGCGTGTGCAGGTAGTGTAGGTAGAAATACTGTTGTTATGATTTATTTTCTTCTTTCAAAGTAGTGAAAAAGTAGTTACATTTTGATCTCGTATTGTGAGCCATGTGTGGTATAAAGTATTGAATCCTGAGAGACTTTCAGCACAATGGCACGACAGAGGAAGCTCAGATCTATCAAAATGTTTCTAATTTAATTTAAGTAAAGTATGAAACATGTTCTGTCTCATACTCTGACAGTCTTGGACGTCACTCACACAGACTCTGTACCTGGAACAAAACTCACCTGTGGGAGAAACATGTGCAAAACCTGGACCAGGACTCAGGGAAGAGCCGGACTCAGTCTGAGTCACAGTCACTCCTCACATCTGAAAACAGAGAGAGAAACAACAGAGACGGGCTGGACAGAGAGAAGAGAGGGAGAGACAAGATACAGGGTCGAGAAAGAGAAGAGAGAATGAGGAGCCAGAGAAATGGAGAGCCAGAGAGAGAGAAAGAATGGAGAGAGAAGTGAAAGAGAGAAGAGAGAGAGAGAAGAGACAGGGAAGAGAGAGAGACAGAGATAGCAAAGAGAGAGCAAGAATAGACCGCAAACAGAGAGAGAAGAGACAGCGAAGAGAGAGAAAGAAGAGACAGTGAAGAGAAAGAGAAAATACAGCAAAGTGAGAGAGAGAAAAGAGACTGTGAAGAGAGAGAGAGAAGAGACAGCAAAGAGCTTAGAAGAGGGGGCCAGAGAGGGAGAGAAATGAAAGAATGAAGAGAAACAGAAGAGGAAATGTTAAGTGAGAGATGATGGAGAGCCAGAAGAGAGAAAGAATGGAGAGAGGCGAGAGAAACAAGAGACAGTGAAGAGAGAGAGAGAGAGAAGACACAACAAAGAAATAGAAGAGGTGGGGGGCAGAAAGGGAAAGGGTGAGAGGGAGAGAGAGAAATGATGGAATGGAAAGCCTGGAGAGAGAAAGAATGGAGCGAGAGAGGAGAGACAATGGAGAGACGGGAGGGAGAGAAGCGAGAGAGTCCTTGTAAACACATCTGCTACAACTGTTAGCATTCGTTAGCGTCAGAGCTACTGGCCCTGTGTCTGAGTCCCCTTCAGGAGCCATCAGGACTGTTGGAAAAATCAACACCGGAGCTAAAACACAGCGCTAATCCAACTCTAATCTATCATCGTTACTCAGCGGGATATGGAGTCTAAAGAAACTCATTCAGAACTAACTGTTTTCATAAAGAGGAGGTATTTTACTGCTAACACAGAACATTTTTAGCTCACCATGTTAGCTTTTATTGTTTTGAAAATGCTACATTCGCCGAAAACAACGTATTAACATGTTTTATACGTTTCTGTTTTGTTTTTGGCATTACGAGTGTCCGCTCCCTTTGCTCTCCATGTTAAGTCACTCCTCCTTCAGAGCGCTAGCACAACACAATCCACGTGCATCCCGCTAATGAAACTACAGCACATCGCGTCAGGTTTGTGAAGTTGTAGTGTACAGTTTTGTATCATGTTTTTGTGTATTTATGGAGAATTGTCGGTGACGAAGGCTTGTGGGCGGAGCATTGGACAGAATTTTACAGCTAACAGTAAAGAGGGTTTGAATAGGGCGCAGGAGAGATCACTAAATTACTCAAACATGCATGGATGACATCTAAACCTCCAAAAAAGATCCATTATGGAACTTTTTCGGTAGGGGGATGTCAATGTTATGACCTGTGCCACCCTATGAAATTAAACTTGTCTCTCACTGCAGAGACTAAGCCACCAGGCAAGTAACTGATCAGATCTGTGGAGAGGCGAGTCCACTCACAGTAAGAATGCATGCATAAAGGCGCCTGGTTTTTACTCTCCAAAAACATAAAAAACAGAACTAGTTCATTTTTGCGGTGGTTAAACTTACCTTATACTTTCTGAGCAGAAATTATGTGAAAAGTTGATGAGCGTTTTTCCCAATTTTCAGAGGGCAGAGTGGAGTTTTGCTGTAATGTTCACAACAACTGGTATGCTAACACGTACTTCCTGATTATTGGACAATAAAATGCCTTATGATTAGGTGCAGTCAGACTGGACAGAAGACTTGTTTGACCTCCAGAGCTGTTATAGAGGATACTACAGTATTTTAAAGGGCTGTGATTGGCTGAACCACAGATTCTACAGACGCCTGATTAAAAACAGCTCAGAGCAGCTAATGTTTGGCACAAAAATGTCTCACATGAGCCTAATGTGATTTTTGTGTGTTTATTGTCACAGTAAATACATAACAAATAAGGAATGTAAATTAAATAGTTTGTGGTTCAGGTCTGTGTCAGGGCAGGACGATAAAGCGACATGCAAAGGCCGTGTAGATGCACGTTTAGGCTAGTCCAACGCTTCTGCAGTCACATGGTTAAAACCTTAATTCTGAAGCAGAGCTCCTCTCACGACGTGTCTCTGATGCCCTGGACACACGTCTGAACACAGTGAGGTCAGATGAACGTCCAGCACAGTCCAGATCATCACAGGCACTTCTCAGGCGTCGGCTCTCAAGTACAAAGGCGGAAAACTCGAGGTGTTTTGACTTTGTGATCTGAGCATAGCATAAGTGTGAAACACTGATATGTTGTCAGTGATACAAATGGATCACCTCAGAACATTTGGAAATCATTTCATGATCACACTGTAGAAAAAACAGACTTACTTCTGTATTTTTTTTTAAAGAGGGGGTATTATGATTTTTTTAATGTTATATCATTGTTCCTACTGTTATGACCCGGATGGATCCACCATATTAAAGAGGACACAGGAGTCAAAAGGGTTACAAAAGTTAAATTGTTGTATTTTTAAATTATTTTTAATTTACTTTAAAAACTCTCCCATGTCCAAAGACCAAAGTAACGAGAGAGAAAAAAAACTAGCTCTCGCGAGAAAGAGCTAGAGATCTCGGAGATAGGCAGCCTCTATAGGAATATAAAGGATTTTCAAAACAATAAAAGGTAATGGTGATGTAAATATGTTATGTGATAGTAGTTAATAAAGCAGTTAAGTAAAATACCACCTTTAAAAAAACTGTAGCCTTTGTGATTTGCTAATAGCTTTTCACCCCTGCCAAACAATCCAGCCTCCATTTTAGAAGGCCTATAGTGCACTGTTTTCTATGCGATAGTTTATTTGGATCGTTTCAGCCCTGGATTTGCGTAACTTTGAAGTAACAGCTAATGTTTTAGCCTCATGGAAGCTGCTTCACTCCTCAGTGCACCAGCAGATATTACAGACTTTCTACTGACAATTTCAACAGAACAATATTCAAAAATAAAACAACATCTTAAGGTTATTCTGGAGTCTTGTAGAGTAGATCACTTCAATTGAGACAAAAAAAAAGAGTACTTGGCTGCTTTTGTGGCTGCCTGGCTCACACACTGAGCAATTTTTAAAACGTTTTGTTTTTTGAGCTCAGTTTTTAACATCATATCATGGAATTTTAACCAACTAAGAAGTGCAGCATGTGCAGTTCAAAGAACACAAGCAAAGGACTGTTGGATTGTGTGAAATGAGCTGCTTGTTTTTCTCGTATTCATGGAGACTGTGCAAGAGGCTGGCTAAGGAGCTAGATAAGGATATAAGGACACCATATTTGACAGTAAATGTAGAAGAAGACCTTCCAGAAGAAATACTTAGAGGGAATTAAACATTTAATCACCAAGAACCACCAGGGCGGACTAAGAGTGAGGTTCCTGCTGAGTTTGCCTGGTTTGCTCTGGAGGCTGCTGTGATGTTGCAGGACACAGAGGAGGGACACTTTTGACTCTTCCGCTCCTCAAACTGCCCTGACACAGGATCTGCTGACCCTCCCTGACCAGTCCTCCTGTGAAACTGCACTGAGACTTTTGACTGAGACACAAAGGCCACTGAGACGCGCAGTGTAAATGTTGCTGCAGCAAAACATAAATTTCCCTCGGGATCACTAAAGTATCTCTCTGTCTCTATAACATAGATCAGAAAATAGTGTAATATGGGCCCTTTAAACGTGTGAATGAAACAAAACACAACTCCGGTTATGTTTTTGACGAGGTAACAGCATTATAACTTGGCTAAAAGCTCACATGAGTCAGTTTTGTGTAATATAGGACCTTTAATACATCATTGTTGTCCGTCATTGAGGGGAGCGTATTGTCTCATAGGAAAAAGTGTGTTTCAGAGTAGCAAAAGTGCATGTGTTTGGTCTTTTTCCACAGGCTGTTTATGATTGAAGTGGGTCACTTGCTGGAAAAAGTTAGACGGCATTTTTGAAAGCTGAAATCATCACAACACAGAGCTAAAGGACAGGGGCAGTGGGAAGGGAGGGAACTGGGGTTGTAATTTGTGTTTTTAGATTTTTGAAAATGTTTGTGCATATATTTTCTGAAGTAAATTATTATTTTAGTGGCTTTTTATTTATATGGCCACGAGATAGGGAGAGCATTGCTATTCTAATTGATGTCCTCAACATTCCCTGGGGGTGTGACGCTAACTGAAGCTACTACTCAGTCTGAAGGTGACCAGAAAGAACTGACTTGTTTGGAACTACAGCAGGTGAGATGATTTGTGCTCTTAAACAAGTCTCTCACACAAACGTTATTCTAATGGCAACGTTTCCTAATTTTCTTGGATTTCAAAATAATTAAACAACTTATTAGTTTCATAGAAGACCCTAAAATTTGGCACAGTGACTCTTCAAGCAGTTCACGTCAAAAAAGTCCTGTGATACTTGAGTCTTTTTTGCTCCTTTATCTGTACTTTTACTTAACAAATCAATGAATTCTTCCACCACCATCATTCTGTTTAAAAGAACTTGTGGAAGTGGCACGTCACCTGCATGATTCCACGGAAATAGAAACCTTAGGCTGCGTCCCATTACCCTGTTTTACCCCTTCCCCTACCACTTTATCTACATCTTTTTCTTGCCCCTCAATACCGAGCTGTGAGGGCGAGGGGTACGAATGTTCCCCTAAGAAATGGGACTCCACTCGATTACCGTTTGCTTCTGTTTAGCAAATTGACTTCACACTGATTTCACCTAAAAAGTGCCACGTCAAGGATTATCGGGTACCTCAGCTCGACAAAAAATGAGCTTGTTTATACATGAAAGTTCGATGAAAACGATAACGTCGGCTAAACAGACATTACTACAATTAAAACCACAACAACAGTTCACTAAAAGTAACGTAGAACATAAGCGTCATAATTGTAAACCTGCTAAACTGTTAATTGATATTTACAACTGCTGAAAATACTCACATTTATGAGACTCGTTGGCTGGTCGATGTGACGCTCCATCCTGATCCCAACACCTGCCTGAACTTGTAGGCCGACCCCTTCGTTTCAAGTCTGGTCCAGAGCTTACCTCGTTTCAAGGGGTATGTAGCCCTAGGTCGTGGCCCTAGCCCTTGATTAAAATTAGAATCGAGACGCCCCTTGCCCTCACATGAACGCACAAAACCAAAGGGTAGGGGTAAGACGAAGGGGTAAGACAGAGGAATGGGACGCAGCCTTATTAAAGCCATAGGGCTACTTGGAAACATTCTCCATAGAGATAGATGTGTTTTATGCCGTACTTTGGAATATTATAGCCAAAGGAACAACATTTCCATGGAAACAAGCAGGAGCAGGCCGTCCTCCAGGCCAAATAAGAGTCAGGTCTGTGGAGATACAGGCACACTCGATGTAAGTACAGTTTTCTGAGTAAATTTAAATTAGAAATCAGATGTTTGGTTGGTTTTACAATTACTCTTACAGTACTGTTTACTGGCACTGGAATTGCCGATATTTACTGAACTAAAGATGGAGCAGAGTATTTTGAGATTTGGAGATAGAAGATTTGTAGACAGACTGATAATAAAGAGTTACTCAAACATGTGAATGAAACAAAACACAACTCCTGGTTTGTTTTTGAGGAGGAAACGACATTCTAACATGACTTACAGCTCACAAGATTTAGCTTTGTGGAATATAGGACCTTGACTGTGAGGCGAGTTCTGTAGTAGAGTTGATTTGTTTGGCCGATTGGTCCAGATCAAACCTCATTTATCACTGTCTGTGTAGTTTTGTACCTTTAAATTGCATCATGGGAAATGTGGGAAAAGCTTAAAATATAGTTTGGGAGTTTAACCTCAGACTCAAGATGAACAAGATTTGGAAGAGAATTACAACTGTTAAACTAATATTCTGAAACCAGGCCAATGGAAAATGGGGATACACTGTTTATGATTACAGGGCAATTACTCAAAAATAAATCTGTCTTCATTTAAAAGTCTGACTGAAAATAATAAACTTAAAGCAGAATTATCTTTTCAGAGCTTGTTATCTAAATGTTGTAGTTGTTTTCCCTTTTTATTTAATCAACCAAAGTTGTATTTGGAGTGATGCATGTTTGAGAAATCTTTAATCACTTATTCTCAAGACGCCATTTTGCCACAGTACACACCCACTGCTCTGTACTTACATTGTTCTCCATATTATTTTTACTTATCAGTGATACTTGTAGGATCTGGCAGCATTGTGTAGTGTTTTTAATATATGAAAAAATGCTGTTTGTAGTGCGATGTGCAGCTATCCATGGGAGGGGCCCACAGCTGCGGCGCTTTGTTGTGACGACGTTTACGGCAACTTCATCTCCAACTGGACACCACAGTTTTCTAACACACTTTTATTAGGTGGTTTTAGATCAAAATTGTGATTTAAAATGGGCAAATTACAGCATAATGATCCAGAGAAGACAGCAAGTTTTTCATTTTGGATATTTTTATTGCATTACTGTGAGAGGGCTTGCATCTCCACAAACATGGTCCAGTCAGTGTTCTATCGAAAGACGACCAAGATTCAAAAAGTTACATTTAGCCAAAAGTTTATTCTCCTAACAAAAAGTCGAATACAGAGCTCTGGGTCAGCCTGTTCCTAGTAGTTTACAGTTTGCCAGACTTACGCCAGGAGCAAACTGACTGACCGCTCGCCTTTCCCTCAGACCCAGCTAGAAATACAATATGAAAACGCAAATAACATGTTGATCAGGTTCCGCCCGAGCTCCTCCTCACTCTCCCGTACTCTCTGCTGCAGTGTGAATCGCATGCCAGTTTTCGGTGATGTCACCTTCTTACTCCGAGACCTCCATATCTCCATTGCCGGGTCAACCTGGTCGTAAAAAACATTCCAAAGGCACAGCGGCGCTCTACGTAGGACACAATATGAAGCGTTTTCCAGCCTGAGTATTAAAGCAGTCGTATAACTCCAGTGGTTATATAACAAATATGTGATTTCAACCTTTAAGTATTAAAACAATATCATGAATATATGACTTCTGTGTTTATATGAGCGTGTGGGTGCATCTGAAAAGTTTTATTACTTGATATGTTCTTCAGCACTAATAATGTGCAGTTAAATATCAAATACTCAAATGTATTCCTTTGATTTTAGGAAAGTACTATTCCAAATACCACTAAATGAAAGCAGTTATTTTTATTTACTTTAACAGTTACTCAAAAATAGTATTCTGAATATGTATTTCCAGTTCATTTAGTTAGTTACGTCCCAGTACTGAATAGGAGTCGTAGTAGTTTTAAGTAATTCCCACTTCTCCAGTACATTATGACGATGTGAGTCTGGTCACTGGTGAATCTCCTGAGTTCAGGTGGGCGTGACTGACAGGTATGTTAACCAATCAGGGGCATGCATGGTCCGTCTGTATTGATACAAACATGACAAAAAAGAAAGAAAAACACACCACAGGACTAAAAAACACTGTCGAAGTGTGATTTTATTTATAAATGACGATGACCAATGAGCTCTCTGGTTACTGAAATAAACAAACCTGATTGGACGGCCGTGTTTGAGCCTGGCTTGAGACGCTACAGTGGCCGGGGTGACCAGACTGAATAAAAAATACAGAGATATCAGTCTGGATTTGACAAGAAAAAGTAATGGTAGATGTAGTTATAGAACATTACGGTATGGACATCTTTTGTGAGTAGCGTTCATAGTATTAGGATTTGTAGTAGCAGTAGCTGTAGCACTGGTAGAAAAGGTAATTGTGCATGTAATTGCAAAATACAACTTAAACATTGCAATTACTAAAAACGTACATTCACCTCCAACATAATATTTGTATTCTCAACCAAACATATTGCTTAGATTAAACGTGAGTGAGACATGACATAAGATCGTCTGTACTCCCTCTGAATGTGTCTCATTGTAAAAGACTTGGATGAAATGGTCGTCCTCTGAGCTCATTCTGAAATATGGCTGTGAAGCTCAGTTCTGATTATTATAATCATATCTGGCAACCCAACAGTCACGCAAAGAGCAGTGAAGACCTCTGGGACGGTATCAGAGGTCATAATCATATACGATTACACTGAATTTTTTAGTATTTATTCTTGCACTCTTTTTGGATTTGTTGACACTGACAGTTGTGCGAGTGATTTGAGATTTTGGTTTCATTATCGGGTTAGGTCATAGTGGGGAGTGAGGAGCAGCACTACAAAACAGCATGGACAGCTATTGTTTTTAGCCTTTTTTCTACTTCAGTCCATGCGCCCTCTGCTGTGCATTGAAGGTTATATGATCTATGTTATAATGTTGTTGCCTCATCATAAACATACCTGCAGCTCCATTCAAAGGACTACAGAGATTACAGGGCCACAGATCATTTTTTACACTTATCTTAAATAAATATGCGTATATTCATGCTGCCACAATACTTACACTGCAAAAAGTGAAATCTAGGTAAGATTTAATTTCTCAAATTAAGACAAAAATTGCTTGTTTTTGACCGATGAGTTTATTTTTCTTGAAATTAGATTGTCAGGTAAGATTATTTTACTCATTTCAAGGTAATACTTACTTAATTATCTTATTGGGTGAAATAGTGTGAACACTGAGTTTTAAATGCTAGTTTTAAGTGCGGTGAGGCTTAAAACAAGATTTTTTTCATATTTCAAGATGATAGGTCTACAGCAAAGGACCTGAACTGCAGTTTCACAAGTATAATTTACTTATTTTTAGATAATGCAAAATCTTAAAACAAGATTAATGGGAAAATACAAGTATAAAATCAAAACAAAAACATTTAGATTCTGACAGAGCCCTTTATTTTGGAGTTCAGATTGCATTACATAAACTCATTAAAATTACAGAAATATTTTATGTACTGTTAAAGCATACAGATAAAGCAATGATGAAAGAAAGCTTTCAGAAGCAGGCCAGTTCCATTACATCTGTCAGGTTGTATTTAATAAGTACATATGTTTGACGTCCACTGTTTAGGATGTAATAAGGCATGTAATCCACTAACTTATCTGCCTCTGTTAACTCAGTGTCCTGTTCACTGTTTGGCACTTCAATCTGATAGGACATGTGGCATCTGTCAAAACAAACTGTCCGACACAGCTGATACTCAAAACAAATACAGGTGGAATTCACAAGAAATATGTTTTTGATCTGTCCAAACTGTGGGACATTCCAATCAAGCACTTTAGCCAAGATCAGAGACTTTTGGGCTATATATTTGTTACCATTAATGACAACCCATTTCACTGACACAGCATGTTTTATTTCACAAAAGCCCAAGGAAAGTCTTAGTTTTTCTGCAAGACTTTGAGCGTTGCTTATCTCTAACACTGGTCCCAGTTCACGATCATTTGAGAAAACAGGATGCACTGAAGGATCAACATTTTGACAGCTTTCATATATCTGGTTTTGGTTAATCAAAGACTTGCAGATATTTTTAAAGTTTTGTTTGGTGGCCTTTTGCTTGAAGAAGACATGCTTTGACTCAAAACGCATGCACATGTGTCTAACCATTGGTCCTAGAGATTGAATCTGTGATGGTAAATGAATCATGTAATGTTGTTTAGGCGTAACATTGTGGTCAGGAAAGAGCGCTTTCCAATGTTTCAAATGGTTTTCAATCAGTATTTTTAATTTTGAGATGGTTGCAACTGAAATAACTGGGGCAAATGTAATCTGTACAATGTCTATGAGCTCCAGCATCAGTTCACCATATTCGTTTACATCCAAGCTCGGCAAAATGAAAGGCAGAATCCGTAACAACACAAGCATTTGCCCCGATGACTGTTTCAGCTTGTTGTCATTAGACGTTAATGTACTAATGGAGATGGGTGTAGGGCGATCTCTTACATCTAAAGGGGAGTAGGGAAAGCCAAGTATACCAGAATTAACACAATCCAAATCCACCTGTCCTGACTGAATAAGACAATTCAAAACACACTTTACTTCAAGTGGGGCTATGCCTTCCAGGATCACATGCATAATGTCCTGTGGTGTTTGTTGGATGATATCAAAGAGTGGAAACTCCACAAGCTTACTCCTTCGGTTAATTCCATAAGTTGTTTTTAAACTGTTGCGAAGTAAGTCTGTTTGAGCCTTTCCAATTTCCTGACATTGTTTCACATGCCTCTCCAGTGTTCTTTTTGTAAATGCATCCTCAGTGAATTGCGACTGCATGTCCTCAAAGGAGCACTCACAATGTCTGCACTTACTGAATGCAAAGCCAACACCCTCTTTAAAACCTGCCATCTCATGCTGTGCAAGGGTGTCTCCACAGAGAGAGACTACAGCACCATACAGAGTTTTCTTTCCATCAGGTGTCTGAATTTCAACACCACTGTGCAGCCTGTCCAAGTCCTCCTTGATTCTGCTTAAAATAGGGTCCACCCCACACTGTCGAAGATCTGCAGATTTTGCCATTGCAAGTAGTCTGATGGCAGCCAGTTTTGACCTGTATTTTGGGTTTATATTACCTAATGTGTAGTACACCATTAGCAGCTTGTTTTTTGAAGCACAGGACCCAAGGGGATTGCAAACCTCAATTTCATCAGTATACAGAATTATCTGTAGTGCATCTGGTTTGGTAGAGAATATGGGGTGGGCCTTAAAAAGATCACCATCAACAATGTCATAAACAAATCCTTCAGCGCACTTTTTAGGACCCACTTCAAGCATTGACCAAATCCTGGGATGTGACAAAAACTGCTCCAGACTTTCAACTAGTGGCACATAATAAAAGTGTTTGCTCTTGATAGAATAGTCTGCACTTTTTTTTCTGAATACGATTTGAGCGACTGGAATTTCCTCTGCCTCCAAAGAATGAAACTGTTTCTTAATAACATTGTCCTGTCGATAAGTTGTTGCCACCTCAGCAAACGGATCAATAAACTGATCAAATACATTCATCACATTCTTCCCCAGTTCACTTAAGGAGGTCTTTCCAGAGTTGTTCTTTAGGACATCCTCCACCTGCTTTCTGAGGTGATCCACAAGAGAAGACTGGTACTGCTGTACTCCAGCAACAACAGTGTTCACAGATTTCTGGGGGGTGAAAAAGAATTTAAATTTAGTTGATAGTCAATATGACATGGTAAATATAATCAAAAGAATGCAATATACTGCAATTACCTGTGAAATGTTAGCATTGGCTCTGGTATTTATGACGAACAGTGTGGCATGGCATCTGAGATTCTGGAGGGAGAAGGGCAAAAAATCCATTATTTAAAGCAGCCTCTGTTAAGTTAATATGAAATAAAATCAATTAAAATTGTAATTGTTGACTGCTGAGTAAGAAAAAAACAAACAAAATAAAAACATTATATTTTTGCCTAGCCTTATGGTAAAGTAGACAACAAAGTAGTTAGTAAAAGTAACAATACTTAAGTAGAAGCAGTGAATAAATACCAAAAAAATGTTTTGAAATGTTAGCTTGATGTGCATATTAAAAGTTAAAACAAAGTTATTGTGTGAAAAATGTATTTTAACAAATCATAAATAATTAATTAAAAATTCCTGTATGGTAAAACTTAGTATATGTGTCAGAGTACATAAAAAACGGAACTTCCCAGTTCAAATTAAAGAATGACTAATTTGTGTAATCATTTTATGTAAAAGGACATACTAAACTTACTTCTTCAGTCGAAATGGTTTCTTCTGGGTTAAGCTCCTGGACTGGAAGATTGGTGCTGTATGGCTCAGCTGGAGGCGAGTCATCTTCTTCAATAGCCTGCATACCAGTCAGAATAACAGAAGTAATCTAATTAATAAAATGGTATTTGTTTAAGATACACAGGGGGAGAAACTTACAGCCACAACATACAGCAACTTAGACATGAAATCATAGAATTAGGGTAAATCATAATTGGGAGCCAAGTAGATTAATAAAATAATAAAACAGCTGTGCCATTGAGATGAATGAAGGCACTTTTTAATTAATTAATTTTCGGGAATCAGGGTAATGCATGTTAAAATTACAGCATTATTATGAACTTATTTTTTATTTTTAAATATTTCATATTAAATTATTTTAGATTTGACCTGTTTTGCGCAGACATTCAGAGCAATTTCAAATCAAGTTGTGGATACGTCAAGAACAAAGTACAATGTACATTAGATTTAGCACATGCTTCGTATAAACATAACATCACATCAAACCCAGGGGGAACTCACTTGCTGCCGCGGATCGCTGGATGTATGATCTTCCACTTCTGATGTTCGTTCACCTGCGCCTCGCCCCTCCGCCGGTGTTTGTCCCCCCGCATTGGGCTGGATGTCATCACGTAAGTACAGTGGATGTCTTCTTTTAACGTGGTGGTAGTAGGAATTATAAACTCTGTAGTCCTCTGTGCATCCGTCTATACCACACAGCAGCCAAAAATCCGGACTGCGACTGTGCAGTCTGTTGATATGACTCAATAGGAGCTTTAATGAAAAAGTAGTAAAAACACCGCAAACGGAGCAACGCCAGGCCATGTCTAAGCATCGCATAAGGCTAAGCTAAGCTAAGCTAAGCTAACTTAAGCTCCAAAGCTAACGCTGGATACGTAGCAAGCGGAGGGGAGGCTGTTTACTACTTGTTACACATTTTTTAGAAATAATAGTCTGTAAATGAAAGTGCTCAATTTATGCTATTGTAAAATACATTTAACCAATAAATAAACTGCATTCTTGACAAAAATAACAAAGTAGTGACTATTTAGCAACGAGATAATTTTTCGTCCCCCCCCGTCGATGAATTGGTATCTTCCATCGCAGAGCGCCAACATTGGCCACAATTTGCATAGCGCTCTTTTTCCCGGTGGCGAACTTGGCCGTTTAATTTCAAAATTTTCTCTTAGAAATTCCTCTGATTTTAACTTTATTTCAAGCATTCTGGACGTCGTGAAGCTCCAACATGAATGAAGATGAAACAAGCGACACATATCCAGACATGGACAATATTTCAGCTTCAATATTAAAAGGTAAAATTTCCCATTTTTCCTTCTTTTTGCAAGGAGCAAAATGTTTTAACACGACCTATATTTTTTTAAGTTTATAAAGTAAATCAACAGTAGACATAAATAAATTTTTTTTAAAATACACACACACTCACACGGATTAAAGTTCTCAGTGGCTGAGGGATTTTGTCAACCAAAGGCAGCTAATTAATGTCTAATTAAGTGGAATTATGATGTAAATGGTGATAGATGCAGGGTGCCATGTATTTTTAAGCAATAGTTAATTCTACATTTACACTTCATAGTTAATCAGACCTTTTTCTTACTTGTTTGTGTATTTTCATAATGTGCAATTTTTTTCCCCTCTGTATTTAGCTGCTGGTGTGAAAATGACCATGTTGCCCAGCCTCACCAAAGAGGATTTGCGAGACCTGTTCCCTGGTCCTGAAAACTTCTTAAGAAGAAGAAATATTTGGCAGCTTGTTCATGGAGGTAATGAGGTGAGTAGGACAATCTTTATTTTTAATACATATATATGTCTCTAATTGTACTGTTGTATGTTGTATTTATGTCACAGGGTGTGCAATCTGACCATCCAATCCTTGATACTTCTACAGACAGCACATCTCTGCTTTCCACCTCCTCTGACAGCAACCTCTGCTCTCCAACACCATGCAATTCCCCAAACTCTAAACGCAAAGAGTGTTTTGCTGTTGCGAAAAAAGTTCGGCTTATTAGTCCAGAATATGTCATATACACTGATACAGAACTTGAACGAGTAAGAAGTGAATATTTTGAAAAGCATGCTGGGTTAGAAGGAGACTACACCATGCCAAAAGGCCTGCGCTGTCGACTAATCAGGAATACAGTAACGAGCATGATTGCTGTGAAAAGAGCGTCGGAGGATGATTTTAAGTATCCGGACACCCGTGAGCTGAGTATCATGGCCAAGCGTCTTGTAGAATACTACCCAATGCTGCGAGACAAGTCTACATCCACTACACCTGAATGGGTAAGTCTCTTATTTTAAGATATGCTGATTATTAAATTAGTTACCATTTATTATACTTTCTTGTTTTCCTTAGGAATTTGTAAAAAAGCAATTGTTAAAAAGAGTACAGAATGTGTCAACACCAAAAAAGAAACAAGGGGCAACCCCATCAAGAGGAAAACAAAGAAGGCCAAAATTCCAGAAGAGCCAGGAGACATGTACTGAAGACACTGATGAAACTTTATCATCCGCTTCTTCTGTCTCTTCAGCTCCCTCATCAGTTGCCTCATCTTCTTCCTCTCCTGTGATACTTGAGAAGTCAACTTCATCTACAACTCCCACCCAAGAGGCAGATCTCTTAAATGGTAGGTTCAGATTTAAATTTAATTTATATTAATTGCTCATTAGAATTTAATTTTATATGCATTTTATAGTTTACCAATGAACTGTTGGAATTGTAGTGCAGTTTTATCCTGCATATATGTTGTTCTAGAGAGTGGACAAAGCCAGGCAAGACACTATAAAACTCTACAGGATATGTACAAAACCAAGACCAAACCCAACAGGGAAGATGTGTCTCAGCTGCTGGATCTGGAGTTCCAAGCCAGACGAGCTTTCATTGATTCTGATGTGTTGAAGGAGCAGGACAAACCAATGAAAATTCTACAGGCTTATCCCTGTTTTAAAGAACTTGGCCATGTAATTCATTCTTTTTTAACCCTCACTTTTATATTATGCATTGGCACCATGCACTGTAGTTATTTTTTAAATCTCAATTGTAGATCATAGATGAACTTCAGCGAATCCTTGATAAAGGGAACCCCTTTTTCACAATGGAGCTGAAGAAACGTTGGCTGAGATTTTTTAACCAAGCACAGTTTTATGGGGTGTTCAAGAAAATTACAGGACCACCACTGCAAGACCAAGGTAAGGATTTAAAAGTTAATTTTCCTAAATTATTCTACATACATACGTAAAGGCCTAAAATAATTTAGTTTGTTCTTGTTTGAACAGTAGAGAATGCACTTACTGTTGTGAAAGCACTACCGCTGATGTTCCCTTCACACGTAGCTCTGCCAAAGAAGCTGGGACATCCAAGTGAGGCCTTGATTCATATTCTGGAGGTAGGTTTGTTTTGTATTATTATTATTAGTAGTAGTAGTAGTATTGCCATTATTATTATTGTGTTGTCTGATATATATATATATATATATATATATATATATATATATATATATATATATATATATATATATATATATATATATATATATATATATATATATATAATTTTTTTTTGTTTCTTTTTGTGTGTGTTTCTTTTAGTCAGCTGAGGATCCCAACACTTTTCTTCAGTCAAGACCCCTTATCAGCCCTGTGGTGATTGTTTGTGAGACAAACTGCATCTTGGCCATTGGAACTGTTCCTTTGTTTACGTTCCTCAAAGAAGATCTCGCTGAAAGTGTGATGTACCTCCTCGGCTGTTATTACACCTTTCATCTCACATATCCAAAATGCATTGCCACCCTCCTGTCTGTGCTGCAGACCGAGGTTCTGCAGGATGCTATTCACGAGAAGGACATGACTACTTCATACAGGAAAGCTATGGCTGAATGGAAAAGGTTTAATCAGTAAGTCATGACTCAAATGTGTGTTTAGTCATCCCTCTTAAAAATGTTTCCTATTCAGTTATGTTCAGAGTGTTCATTTTTGCGACTGAAATATTTTTTCATCATTTTAGTGTGAGTGAGGTTTTTACTGCCTAAAAACAGACTAAAACTGTGTAAAGCTGTGCACATGAGACTAAACCTTACTAAAACGGCAAGTGATTTTTGTTCAAAAAAAAAGTAAAAACAATTGGAAATAATTTAATAAAACATTTAATTGTCAAGTGACACAATTTAAAAAGCCTTATAAATTCATTGTCTAAAGAAAGAATGTTTTCCCAAGTATCCTTGTCAGAAAAGCTCCAGGAAATATGATTAAAGGTTGGTTATATAATTTTATTTTTTTGTTGACTAAAATTACACTTAAATGAAAATCAATTATGTGAGTAAATCCTGACTAAATCTAAACCAGATTTAAGTCAAAAGACTAAGACAAACTAAGTTTAAATATGTTGTCAAAATTCACGCTGTTCAAGTAGAGTCGTGAAATTGTTTTTGCACGTTTGCATGCACTAAGCTTGGTCTGGGGTCTTGACCAATTGTTACAGAAGACATTGTTATGTGGCTTTGCACAATAAAATGCTAAAAGATATATGTCTCAATTTTTTTTTTTTAATTCTTATTTTGAGGTAACTGGTCTAGTATTAAATTCTTATTCTAAGCATATGTGCCTTAATAAAGTCATTAGAAACAAGTAAAATATGCTTGTATTTAGAATTGCTGTTCCAGTTTCAAGTCATATTTACTAAGCAAATTTTTCCTATTTCTAGTCCTCAGGTCAAATTTGGCCAAAAATAAGTGAATATCTCTATGTTTTAAGAAAATATTTCTAAACATTACTGCTTGAAAATAGGCAAAATTACTTGTTTTTAGTGTAAAAATGCTAATTTCAAGATTACAGAGGGTCACTTTGGGCTAGTAATATTTTCTTATTTTTGAAAATCTTGCCAAGTAAAATTTTCTTGTTCTGTTGGCAGATAATTTTGCTTATTTTAAGTGTTATTTTTCTTATTTTAGTGTATTTTTTTCTTATTTTTTTAAGTGGACTTTTTGCAGTGTAAGTTTGGTTTATGTTTTATTTGAATGCATCGGTTTTGCAAAAATAAAGTGTAATGAGGAAATGCTGGATAATACACATTTTAGACCCCACATGAAGTCAAACTAAAGTCATGCAAACTTCCCAAAAGAGAAACTATATTTTGAGGTGTGAGATGAAACAACATGCACAACATGTGCTGTTCAATCCACAATGTGCATTTGTACAAGACGGTGCTGCTTTCTAAATGTTTTTTTTTTATAATAATATTCCTTTTATATAAGTTTTTAAGTGTCATAGTATTGTTCAGTCTTTTGACCAAACTCCACGCATTTACCCCCACAACAGAACGACAATAACTGCTCTGCATTTGTCTTTAAATATGTCACACCCTCTGAAATGATCAACCACTGAGATGTAAATAAGGAACTAGCTATACTAGACCATGGTAAAATAGAGTAAAGTACAGTACAGTTGCAGCAGACATGTTGTGTTTAATTCTTCTCTAATTTTATACTTTGACTTTTTGTTATTTGTACATCTGATGCCCGTGTTCTGCCAAACTCATGAAAAATATTTTTTAAGTAATAAATCTACCTATTATAGTACTAAGAGCAAAGTAAACAGGATAATTATCAATTCCCAAAACGTGGTTTGATTCTGCATCAAACATACAGACCAGAGCAGAGTTTTAAGATGGAATATTCATTTTCACTGTAGTTTCGTGTATTATTAAAACCACAAATAGAGTGTGTCCTGGGTTCTTTTTGACGAAAAAGAAATAATATGGCGTAGTCAAAAATAGTGTTGGTGATTTTATTTACAGAAGTGCGCAAAATAGTGAAAATGGGAAAAAAATATATATATATTTTCAGTCTGTAGCAGTGTCTACATAGTTTTGGAGCTGGTGCCTGCGGTGCTCACAGCTCTAACCCCAACACACACACACTGCCTCTGTGAAGATGGGAGGCCAATTTTTAAAGTACAAGGCTCCTCCCCCAAATCAATTAACCATGAAAAACGCTTTTTCTCCACATATAGAAATACATCCATCCTCCCTTTAATACAGAAAAATCATAAACATTACCACAAACAAAAGTGCTCTAATAATAATCTCCCAGCATAAGTAGAAAATAAAAATATACATTTTATATTCACAAAACGAAAAAGTCACCTGACGTTCCTGGTGACGTCACATGCGCGCCCTACGTGACGCAATAAAATGCGGAAGACCATGACGCTCGAGTTGGCGGACGGACACGTGCACCACGGGGCGGCGGACGCGGAGGAAAGTTTGGGCATGAAACAAAGGCCATGGCACGAAGAATGTTTACGCAGCAAATCAAGTGTGACCCCCGGACTGTAGCGATGGTTCTGTGAGGAAACTCGGGGACAGCGGTAAACCGGGTGAGTGAAACGCCGGTGTGAGTGCGCGTGTGTCGGCCCCATGGCCTCCCCACGTGGGCTGACAGGACTACTCCGTCACAGTGTTATGTCCGTTTAAACACTTCAATCAACGCATTTTCAGCTGTTTTTACATTATTTTCAGTCAAAATTTTGCTCTTCACTCACATGACGCCCGCTGCATTATGTCACTCTCATAAACTACTAATAAAATTCTCATTCTTAGACTTGGACTTAGACAAACTTTACTGATCCACAAGAGAAATTATTTGGATACAGCAGCTCAAACATCACAATATAATATAATAACAAAGAGCAACAAGAATAGATGGTGTAGCAAAAAAAGAGCAAGAGACACGTGTCAAATGAGACATAATTATAAAAATAAATGTATATGTACAAGTCAAAATAAAATAGAAAAATAAGTAATAAACTATAAAATAAACTATAAAATCACAGCTATAAACAAGAGACAAGAACAACAGTGCAATAATATACTGATTGACAGGGCATAAGATTATCCGTTACTTAAGATTAAGTTGTTGTACAGTTGTATTCCCTTTTTTTGGAGAATAATGGTTCATTAAAGGTCTTATATTACACAAAACTGACTCTTGTGAGCTTTAAGCCATGTTATAATGTCGTTACCTCATCAAAAACATACCTGGAGTTGTGTTTGTTTGTTTTTTTCATTCACATTTGTTCGAGTAATCCTGCATTATTACTCTGTTGACATCTCTGAAGCTCAAAATGGCACCTTGTGATGTCATCAGGTGGTAGTTTTCAAGTGAACAGCTCCTTTTACCTTTAGTTCAGTAGAGATCGGCAATTCCTGGACTGCAATGATCCAAATGATTCTAGTGAAGGTCTACGGAGTTTAAAAACACAGTGGAGCTTCCTGAAGAACTCAGCTCAGCAGGGTTTGTGCGCGAAACGTGTGAATGAAACAAAACACAACTCCAGGTCTGTTTATGATCAGAAAACAACATTATAACAGATCAGAAAATAACGTAATATGGGCTCTTTGAAAAGCACTTTTAGTTTTAGCTTGTGGAATAACTGGAAACATTTGCAAACGTTCTGTCTTCGTAGCGGCTGCCTTGGGGGACCATTTTGACAAAACGTGTAGAATTTACTGCTTTAATAACTCCTCGCATGGTTCACCCTTTAGCTACTGTACCTGGGCCTATAAATCCAAGTGGCACTAGTGTAACATTACGACGTTTACACCGTTCCTGTATGAACATTTGTCTTCACCAGGGTAATAGTCGACAGTGGGTAAACATGGCTGCCACTGAGGCCTTCCACACGGCATAATAATAATAATAATAATAATAACAGGTATAAATCTTCCTCCGGGCAAAGAGGCAGGTCAGCTCTGTTTCTGTCAGCAGCATTAATGTACAGGATCAGAGAGAGCGTGGTTATGGAAACTTTTATTTTTTTAAAGTGGGGTTATTTTACTTCTGTGCGGTATTAAATGCTAAAACATAACGTATTTAGGTCGCCATGTTACCTTTTAGACAAGCTTTAGGGATGTTGCAAATTCCCTGATATATTTTTTTGTTTATTTCAAGCGTTCCTAGACAGCTCGGGGGTCCTTAGGCGCTCCATCGTGGCTTCAGTTTGTCCTTTATCGAAGTCTGTGATAGAGGTGGGTTGTAAATGCGTATCTAATTGTTTATTTAACTGTTTTAGATGTAATGTTCTGATGCTAATTAACTTGATGGATTTACATATTTGGGGGGATTGTTGAGGTAAACTGTTTTTTTCATTTAAGTTAGTGATATGAGTGAAATGTTGTTATAGATAACCAGAAAAGATAGAAGAAAGGACATTAAAGCTCCACAAATCCATTCAAGTGTCTGCCACTCTCGGAGTATCGTTGTTTATGAAATGTCCCAGTAAACAGTCTATAGTCTATAGTAACAATAACCGAAATATCATGTATCAAACCAAAAATGTTAATTTTGTCTTCTTACGTGCTTTAACTTCTTGGGTTCTTTTTTAAAGACAATACAGTAAAGTGTATTTACCTTGTTGACATGTTTCGGCTGCTGCATCTTCAGAACTGTCCCTGGTGTTGGTGGTGACGTGTCGTATATCAGCTGTTGTTACTTCCTGTAGGCGTGGTCAGCTGTTCTTACTTCTTACACCCAAGAAGTTAAAGTGATGTCGTATTGCCAAAAGTCTCACAATAATATTCTTTGTGTTATTGTAGTAACAGCTAATAAACATAGGGAACTGCATAGAACATGAGTTATGAGAGTAATGATTCACACAAGTCTTGGTCAAGGTATTTTAAAACCAAAAAGTATCATATCTACAATCTTATTAGACTCTCCAAAATATCGCAATAAATATCGTACCGTGAGATGCATACTGTGATAACATCGAACCGTGAGATTTGGATATTGTTACATCATTAATCACAATGTAATAGGGATGTAACAGTAACCCTTACACCCCAACATTCTCGGATCCCGTCTCCTCTCATACAATATCGAACTCACTCTAGAAGAAGCGTGACAAAATAATCAAGCACAGCATAGCAAAGCATAAAACTTTTCATAAATTTACTGCCAACATCAATAATCTCAAATCTCTTCCAAAAGCACATTCATCACAAACTCCTGTCCCCGCTAACTTTAAACATGGCCCTTTTAAATGTCCGCTCTCTGCTGAACAAGACTTTTATTGTTAACAACCTGATTTTAGACCACAAACTCGACTGCTTCTTCTTAACTAGATGCAGACGCTCCGGTTGTTCTCACAGACTAACACAGGACTAACTCAGGACTAAACCAGGACAGACAGGCTATGGATGTGTCTAGTGTCCTTATTTGGTCCTAACTTGAATCCATCTTCGTATAAAGACTTGGTTCGGTCCTGTTGTAGTCCTTGTTCAGTCCTGGTCTAGTCAAAGTTTAGTCCTAATTTGAGTATCATAACTAGACTGTATACATAATGATTATAGCATAACACTGAACCTTCCATATTTTCCTTATGGCTGTGTGAGTGACAGTTATAGCTGCTGACCTTGTGCCTTTGAGCCTCCCTCTCTGCTCATAAAATAGCTGTATAGCGTTGAACCTGTGCACATGTCCTGTTGGCTCACATTAACAGCAGTAATGCGTCCATACGTCGTGCTTGGAGATAATAGTCTTCTTTATACGGCTGTAAAAAGTGCAGACAGCTACAGGTTTGTGTGGAACGGTTCCCCAGAGTTGTGGTATTTGAAAACTACTGTGCCACATTATTTTAGAGTTCTTTGACAAAGAGAGGGGACTGTAAGACTTTTTATTGTCACACAGCAAAACTAGGACCAAACCAGGATTAAACCAGGACTAAATCAGCACTAAACCAGGTCTAATGCATGACTAAATCAGGACTAAGGCTGGACTAAATCAGGTTTGAACCGGGACTAAACCAGAGCTAAACCAGCACTGATGCAGGACTAAATCAGGACTGAACCAGGACTAATAAACTGATGGGGACTAAACTAGGACTATAGACAAAAAGTAAACTATAATGCTGGACTAAACCAGGACTGAACTGGAACTAAACAAAGCCTAAATCAGCACTAAACCAGGATTACATCACGACTAAACCAGGAGAAACAAGGACTGAACCAGGTCTAATGCAGGACTAAACTAATGAGGTCTAAACCAGGACAAAACCAAACCACTATAAAATGGGACTAAACCAGGATGAAACAAGAACTAAACCAGGACTAAACCATGAATAATGCAGCGCTGAATCAGGTTTGAACAAGGACTAATGCAGAACTAAACCAGGACTAACGCTAGACTAAATCAGGTTTGAAGCATGAATAGTGCAGGACTAAACAAGGACTAATGCAAAACTAAACCAGGACTAACGCAGAACTAAACCAGACCTGAGCCAGGACTAACACTGGACTAAATCAGGTTTGAACCAGGAATAATGCAGGACTAAAGCAAGACAAAACCAGGACTAAATCAGCACAAAACCAGGACTAAATCAGCACAAAACCAGGACTTATTGAGAACTAAAACAGAACTAAACCAGGACTAAATCAAGACAAAACCAGGACTAAATCAGCACTAAACCAGGACTTGTCCAGAACTAAAGTAGGATTAAAGTAGAACTAAACCAGGTCTAATGCAATACTAAATCAGGATTAAACCAGGGCTAATGTAGAACATAGCAGGACTAAACCAGGACTAATGAAGAACTAAACTAAAGAGAAATAAACCAGGACAAAACCAAAGCTTAATTAGAACTAACACTGGACTAAATCAGGACTAAACCAGGACTAAATCGGGACCAACACTAAAACTAAACTAGAATTAACACTAGACTAAATTGGGACTAAAGCAGGACTAATACAGGACTAAACCAACGCTGGACTATAAACCCATAAAACGCACGGACAAAGCTCGACTTGTTCTCTTTAGAGTTGCTGTTCCTAACAATAACGTAACCATGGAGATAAACAGTAAACTTACCCAACGTGAAATGTTACGTAGTGCACATTTAAGATATGTTTATGATTATTACAAACGCATATTGTACAGTGGAAAGGCAGCAAAAACTAAACAAAAAACTATTAATGAAAAGTAGATTTTGGTTTCAGTAGCCAAAGATTAGTCTTTTCTTCTCCAAAAATACTCATCATCGAACTGTATTTTAACATCTTTGGACATTACTCATCCTGCCTCATGCGTTGCCAGGTTTGTTCAAAGATCTATTACTTCATACTTTTGTTATCATCTTCTGCAGGTACAAATTTGTCATTGGAAAAAAAAAATATGCCAGGAGTAACTTGGGTTTGACACAGTTTTTGTTCACTGTCAAAACACAAGGTTGGCATGCTGGCTTCGTTTGATTCCTGGCTCGTTTTTCCATTTTACTTGGCAACCTCTAGTTTATTCATATTATTTTAGCTTAATCGTAAAGACAAATTGACTTTGATTCCATTACGCTAACATTTCCTCACTATAAAAGCATTTCTTATGAACTTAACACGAACTACATTTCAACGTTAATCAGAACATGCCACGTTTTTATGGTTTGGACCAATAAATATAATCGAAATTGACATGTGACCGCGTGTTAGCCGGCTTGTTGCTAATGTCCTTCTGAAAAGATCGCACACCTGTTGTAACACGTTGTAAAATACAATTAGCATGTGTTAGCGCAGCCGGTTCAAACATTTAAATGATAAAACAGGAAATCCATTTGGAAAGTTCATCAGATGTGAGGCCAGGGCATCTGCAGTTTGCAAGCAACAAATCTGGCAACGTTAGCGATAGCAATCAGAGAAAACATTAAGCTGCGAATGTAAGTATGATATAAGATTAGCGACATGTTTTATCTAACGCTGTAACTAATTACGTCTATTTTAAACTTAAATGGAAATAGAAAGTTCAAACCACACTTCAGAACATTCTCCACGGAGATCGAGACGCCCGTGATTTATGCCATACTGTGGAATATTATCAGATGGTAAAAGGAAACATTATTACCATGGAAACAAGCGGAGGCAGAGTCAGGTTTGTGGATACTCAAGCCCGTTCGCAGTAAGGTAGGGTGACCAGACGTCCCTATTTACCCGGGACAGTCCCAGTTTGGAGCCCTGTGTCCCCTGTCTCAGCAGATTTATCCAAAACCATCGATTTGTCCCAGTTTTATACAAAAAATGTCCCAGGTGTCTCTATTTTTGACCAATTTGATCCCCGGCAACAGTAAAGAGAGGCGTATATTGTAATTTGTTTTGGTAAAATACAGAAAAGCTGCTTAAAAATGACCAAAACACAAACAAAATGTGACTATACTGACTCACACGTTAGTCATGGATGGGCCGAGTGTTTTCCTTAATCACGCACTATTATTACCAACCGCCCCAAACCGGGGGTGTCCCAGTTTTTGATTTTGAAAACCTGGTCATCCTACAGTAAGGGTGCATGTTTTTCAATGCAATGAAAACATCTATAATAATTAAAAAAACCTGCTTTATAACAGAGATATAATGCAAAATGGACTTTTAACCATGTTATAGTTGTTTCCTTCTCATTGACCTTCTGAAGTTGTGTTTAGAGAGATTCGTACATGTTTGAATGATCTTTATTCTCCTGATTTCAAGACGTCATTGCTCCGATTCACCCGTTTTCACTGTTTCTGGTCCATGACCGCTTACTTCCTTCTCCAGTTTTATTTTTTAATCAGGGATACACGTAGGATTCTGTAGCGCCGTGTAGTCATTTTGATACAAATGAAAAAAATCCTCTGCTCGCTAGTGTGATGTAGGGGGTCCGCCGCCAATTCCGACATCCCTTCATTCCGACCTGTCTCCGTTTAGACATGCCGGTTTTCCCACACTTTTTAGTATCGCTATTTCGACACGTATTTTGTTGTTGTTGTTTTGAGAGTTGCGATAGTCTACCCAGGCGTCTGTCGCTGTTCTTCAATGTTCTTAATCTTAACAACTGTCAAGTCGCACACAGAACCGACACATATGTAGGTGGTCAACTGTGTGTTTTGGGCTGCGAGAGCGTCACCTCGTTGAGCTGGAGCAATGAACTTGATTGGTTATTTATTTAGGCTGTACGGTGTTCTCCGCAGATCGCCTACGTGACGAAATGAATGAAGCACAAAGGGCCCACGCAGCCTCTGTTTTAGATTAAATATTTTCCCTTTTTTTTTTAAAACGCGTGACAGTTTCCCACGGTTATCAGTCAGGACATTTTCCCACTGTCTGATATCCTACATGGCCGAAGTTTTCTAGGCCCAAACATCTTATGATATACGGGAGCGCAAAGTATAATAGGCTTTCACATTAATATTATTCATGTCGGAAAAGCGGAATGTTTGAAAAATAGCTGCGTATAGCTGCTACATCGACAATAAAAACAAAGAGGTAGTGGGAAGCTTGAAAAATAACGTTTACGCCGCTACTCCGACAATTAGACGTCAATGTCTAAACCGCGGTATGTCGGAATAGCAGCGTGGAACCGTGATGTGGAGATATCCGTAGGAGTTCTCACAGGATGCGGCGCTTTGTTGTGATGACGTTTTTACGGCGACGTCATCTCCCACCGCGCACCACAGTTTTCTAACGCAGAAGTCAGCGCACTCGTTTCTTTTATGAAGTTGTTTTAGATCAATATTGCCATTTAAAAGGTGCGAATTATAACAAAATGATCCACGGTTGTCAGATTATAACTGTACAGCAAACACAAGCACAATAAGTCTTCTTTTATTGTTTTATTTTGGGGCTGAGAGGTTTCATTTTAAAGTAGGGCTTTAAAATAAGATGGAACAAGCCAAGTTAACAGGCTTAAAACGTCTTGTTTTACTTTCAAAGACTGTCAAACTATATTCAGATCAAGAAAAAATACTACTTCATTCAAGCACTTCACATTTTTCCAGTGTATTCGGAGCAGTAATGGTCCTCAGGAGGCAACAGAAAAAGTCATTTGATTTGACAGTTTGTACTTTAAATGCCCAACTGCCAAGCCTAGATAAACACAGATTTATTACAAAGCCAAAAGAAAAATCATTTTTGATACTGTAATTGTGCCATTCAGTTCATTCAAATTACCGCAGAGATGTACATTTGCTCTAATAGCTTCTCAAAAAAGGCACATCTGGTTTTCTGTTCACTCTTAATGCCAAAGGTAGAAGCAGTAATGGGCTTAGCAGTACTTTTAAAAAGTAAGTAGTACTAGCAGTATATAGACCAAGTAAGTAGTAGTAGTAGTAGTAGTAGTAGTAGTAGTAGTAGTAGTAAGACGAGACAGTGGGACGACAGCAGCACAGTTGGTTGAGTGCTCTTCCTCTGATCTGAAGGTTGTCGGTTTGAATCCCTCGCGACATAAACCGTAAACATCACTGGTCTGATTCCAGCTCCGACTACTGCACACGGTCGATGGGGAGGAGAGATTATCGGGATACAGGGACAGGAACAGGCAAACAGGCGGCCATGTTTAGACCCCGGGACTTTGGTCTACATCTCCAAAGCTCAAAATGCTCTGTTCCACCTTGTGATGTCATGTAGTGGGAGATTGGCAGTTCCAAGACTGAAATCATCCAAATGAATCTATATTAAAAAAAAAAAATGAATGGAACAACTTGCCCTGTTTTCAATAAAAATACATTTTTGTTTTATGTACTTTCTGACGTACATAGAGTTGCTTTTTCCTTCAGTAATTTACAAATATAGATGTGGGGATGATAAATGTATATCTTGGGATCCTGTATTGTATAGTGTGAATATTGTGTGTGTGTGGTGTTTGACTTTTGTTTTGATTTGATTTGTTCTTTCTTTTCTGTAAACGCTATTTTGGTTAATGTATTTAGGACCTCCTTGCAAACGAAATATTACATCTCAAGGCTTCCCTTATAAATAAATAAATAAATAAATTCTATTGAAGATGAGTGTTTTCTGAGTGTTGAGAGAAGAACTCGGCCTAAATCTTCAGGGTTTGTGTGTTAAACATGTCTGAATGAAACAAAACACAAATCCAGGTCTGTTTTTGATGAAGAAACAACATTATAACAACAGAAAATAGTTTGGTCTGGGCTCTTTAAATCCTCAAATCTTTTCACACCATATGTTCACGTTCTATTCCGTAACAGCCTGTGTAACATGAAACAGACTCCACAGCACAGATAGAGCGTGTGGACTCCACTGGTCTGATATCTCTGCTCCTTTACGTCATGCACAGACCAGCTGACAGGGTGATTTAAATCTACCCGTCATGTGTTAAATTACACTGAAAAAGTATCATATTGAGTTTGTACGGAATTGGCCACATATGCGTTCGGATTGTAGGCTGTAAATGGACACAGATAACCCGCCAGCCGCCACATTCCAGACAGGAAGTGAGCATGGGCGCACTTCCGGTTCCAAGTCACTATGTATTGAAAAACGTGGCCCCTTTTTCTGTAACTACAACTGTCAGGCTCCTTATTTTGGTCTGAAAATGTTCGTATTAACCCGCTCTACATGATTCTGGTGTTTTTATTTCACTATTTTGTCTGTAAATCAGTTCCTATTCCTAATACAGAACTCGGCTCCAAATTCCCTCTAACTGCTGCCCTCGGTGAGCTTCATTTGACTGGAGCTGAACGCTGTGGGTGACGTCACACTCACCTCTGTACACAGTTTATGGTTAGGAATATAGGAAGAGATAAAACTTTTACTCGAGTAACAGTAACGATACTTTAAAATAATATTACTCGAGTAGTAGTAGTAGTGGTCCAACAAATTACTTAAGTAAAAGTAAAAAAAGTACTTTGGAAAGGTTCTAGTCAAGTAAGAGTAACTGTCGGGAAGTAACATCTGGTTTATAATTTGAAGTTAATGTCATTTTTGAAGGACAAAACAATAAATAAAGCACAAAATCTGGTATTTTCAAACGGAAGTCACAAAAAATGAGACAAACTAAATCATGCTGCAAGAAAAGTACTCTGAAAAGTACAATTTCTTTTAAAAGTTACTATAGTAAATGTGACTGAATACTACACAACTCTGACTATAGGGCCTTTCACTGTGTACATTTTAAGAGTCTCTGGGCTTTGGCATATTGTTTGTAAGGAAAACGGTATTGATACTTTGCAGTGGATGTCATCAACATTCCCTGGGGGGGTGCTAACTGTAGGCACTGCTCTGTCTAAACCTCTCTCATATTAGACTCTAATCTGAGCTTTGTTTTTACATAATCTGACTTTAAAGCTCTGATTTAGCTGGAACTACAACAGGTAAGATGATTTTTGCTGTTAAATACGTCCCTTAGTCACTCTCACCTTTTTGTTGAAAATCAAACACCTAAACAGAACCACAAACGCTCGGCTTGACCACAGGCTCCTGAAAAAGTGCAGTTTAAATCCATTTTGTATTTTTTCTTGAGTTTTCAAATGTATCTTAAAGGTCCGATATTAAGCAAAACTGACTCTTGTGACTTTAAAGTCATGTTAAAATGTTGTTACCTGCCTTGTTCCACCTTGTGATGTCATGAAGTGGTAGTTTTCAAGTTAACAGCTCCTTTATCTTTAGTTCAGTAGAGATTATAGAGAAGGTCTATGGAGTTTAAAAACACAGTTTATTACCACATGACATCACAAGGTGGAACAGAGTGTTTTCTGTTTGAGAGAAGAGTTCAGGGTTTTTGTGTTAAACGTGTGAATGAAACAAAACCCAACTCCAGGTCTGTTTGTGATGAGGAAACATTTGAACATAGATCAGAAAATAGTCTAAAACAGGCCCTTTAAAAGTTTTGTGGCTTTGTTTATTAATGTGTGTAATGTGGTACCATAGTAACTATATATTCTGCCACCCCCTGCGTGATGTCACTGCAAAGTACCACTAAGGATTATTCCTGAAAAAGCCACATTGGGACAGAGGCAGGAGCAGAGCAGCTGAGGTCACCCTCACAGACCGAGTAAATACGATGGTGATTTATAGCAAAAAGAAGAAGAGATTTAGTGCAAACAGATTGGAAGTTTTGGGAGAATGCTATTCATTTTTATTAGATGTAGCAGCATTATGGTGATTGTACTGTCGACATTTTGTTGGAACATGTGGTTAGAGAAGCCTGAAATATATAAGTAAGATGTTAGTTTATGACAAAAATACAATTATTATCTAAAAGTCCTCAAGTAATGTGCCCACCAGCTCTCCGGTTCAATAATGTCCTCAGAAAAAGTGTGCAAACAAGATAAGTATTATATCATTGTTATAATTAATATTTATTTTAGGAGATGCATACTGCTTTTGTGTCCTTGGGCAAGACACTTAGCTCACCTTGCCTCCAGTGTTGAAGCACACTGATGTATGAATACAGGACAACGGACTGAAACTCACTGGTGGTTTCAGTCAGAATGTGTAGTGTAGCAGTGTGCGCTTGCTGCTTTCTGCCACTAGGTGGCACCTGGTCTTATACAAGCGCACTCCCCCTAGTGTCTCACTCTGTCCTCTGTCCTCTGTCCTCTGTCACTCTGCACTTCTGGGACAGTTTCGACACAGGCCTCCCTGTCGTTAAACAGCCGCTGTTCTTTATAATATAACTTTATAGTTCCACTGCTCCTAGAGTCGCCTGTGCCTCATGTGACTCTGGCTCATCATGTACAGCTCCTCTGTGTTTCTGAGGTCCATCTGACAAGTGCCACGGTCATCCACTGTCCACTGTATGGTCGGTTCTGATGTCGGTTCAGATGCCCCGGCTGCTTGGCATCAAGCCTCGTGGATTGAGTAGTTTGTGTTCTATGGTATTTTGGCTGGTCACTGTATTCAGGGTTCATGTGACAGTTTACTAACAAGTGAAGCATAAAATGTAATGTTTGTTTTTAGGTTTCAGGTGGTTTTCATCTGGTGGAGCGGGGGCCCTGTGAACGAGCTGCTGTTTTGTTTCTGTTTGTTTTTGTTCTAAGGACAACTATTTTACTTTGCAGCCACTTTCAGCAAGTGCAGCAAGTGTCTGTCATTGATGTGAACGCCCTATAGCCTTTTCTTAAAATGAACCCAACAAAAGAGACAAATTAATAATGGTGACAATAAATGATTCAAAGTTTTGTAAATCACGTGTCTGTTTGTCATTTAATGAACCTGTGAGGCTGATATTTGAGTTCAGTTCATTGTAGTTCTGAGTTTGCTGTGTATTGTCTGCAACTAATTACAAAAGCGTTTTATTATTTGAGAGTCAAGAAGTGTGCATTAGCATACTAGTTGTTGTTGCTCTTTACTGTGGCAGCAGATCTCCGCTCTGGTCTCTTGAGCGCAGCCATGACTGAATCCAGTGGCTCCTGTTATTTCCATCTCAGACCAAACAGATGTATGTAGCAAAACACATTCTTTTAGTAATAAACTCTAATAAAAACGCATAAAAACTCTCCTGGAGGCACCTGAGCGGACCATAAATCACACTGTCCACTCTTTTCTCACACTTTTTTCACATTTCAAACCCAACACACAGAGGTTTTTCCTCCTCTGTCTGACCCTGTCTGGCCCCTTTTCCTTCTGGCCTCCTGCTCTCGTCTACACTCTGTATTTCCATCTGGCTTTCATATTCACTATTTTGTGTTGTTTACATTTGTCTGTTTTGTTCCAGTGGCAGTGATGCAGTTCAGCCATCATCAACTTAAACACACAAATGAGAACTTTCATGAAAACAACGAACTTCGACATCAGCAGCTGAGGGCATCACAATGTTCACATGCACAAGTACAACAGTATACAAGTATACAAGCACACCAGTATACAAGTACACATACAAAAGTACACCAGTATACCAGTTCAGATGCACCAGTACACCAGTAGAACACTGCAGCTGAACTGGTGTGAGGGGCACAGATGGTGCAGCTCTGGTCCAGTGGCTGTGAGTCTTGTGTGTGATTCAAAGCCCAGAGGAGCTCAGAGTGCACATGTGCAGTCCAGTCCGGTGGTGCCATCAGAGGTGTTGTGGTGCTCCGGATTCTTTCCATTGTGAGTGTATTTTTGCTTAAGTCGACCGCAGCCTTTTCCCTTAATAATAAATAATGAATAATTATTACAATAAATGTGATCTCACAAATGCAGCACTACAGTCTCAGCTCAGTCTGAGTAAGGCGTGAGATGTTCAGGGACACAGCGTCCATCTGCATACGCACAGTTTAGAGAGTCAAACCATGACATTAAATTGGAGTAGGCCAGTTATCTAAACGTCTCAGTATTAGTTTGAGTGTTTAATGCAGTAAGGCTCAGTCTCCAGTAGAGGGTCTGAGGTCCCTGACGTGTCTGTTAGTGCACTGACCAGAGAGGAATGAAGGAGGAGGGTTTGATGAGTTTATTGGGGATCATATCTCCACAGAGGTCTATGAACTGTGGTGATGATGAAGAGGAGGAGGAAGTGTGACCCCAGAACACCCCTCTTCAGAGTCTGACAGGGAGACTTTTTCTGCCAGCTGGTCGTAAACAGAACGACAAATAAAGCCGGTCAGTCTGATGTGCGAGAGTGTGATCCAGCTGTAGCACGTGAAAATGAGCTTCACACGTGCTCTGAGTTGCTGCTCCAGGGCCTACAGAAGTGCACTTCGTTAGCAGCAGGTTCATTATTAGATCTAGTCAGTGTGACAGTTTTTATTTATTTTTAACAGACAAAAAAGCCAATAAAAATCAAATATTGTTACATCTAGATAACTCTCCTATTCCAATCTAAATAGGGTTTGTCGAAACGCACTTAAACCCGGGAACTGCAATTGAGATGTCATGGTTTAAATCTCAAAACTCACTCATTTACATAGTAGAGAAGAAGAGAAGACACTGTGGTGTGTCTTGCCCAAGGACACAGTATTCATTTGTGGGAGCTGGAATTGAACCATCAACTTACCCGGACAAGTTTAGCTCACAATTTGATTTTTATTGTCGACTTTTATTTGGACTTTTTATTGTATTTTATTTTATTGTATTTTATTGCTCTGTGTGTTTAAATGTGACGTGTCTGGCAACGAATTGTCTCCATGGAGATATTATATTGCTTTACCTAAAATGTTCCACAGTGTGACATTAAACACCAGGCCAAGTTACAGGTTAGATCTGTGGAGAGGCGACCCAGCACATAGTTAGAAGTATTATTATTGTATTTTTCTGTTAACAATAAAGGCACTTGTAATTAAATGCAATAAATGCAAGATAGATAGTGTAATTTAATGCCATACTTCGGAACTTTCTTGGAAAATCTTCTATAAACACATTTATAGAAGACATATTGTGCTTGTGTGTGCTATATATATTATAATCTATGACACCCGTGGATCATTATGGTATAATTCAGTGAGAATGTTCTAAAAAGTACATTTTGCATAATAGGTTTGCTTTAAATAAATGCAAAAAGATGTATAAGTTTAATGCCATACTGGGGAACATTTCAAGTGAAGGAATAACCTCTCCATGGAGACAACGCTATACTAGAAAGGCTACACTTTTAATTTACCCATGATGACTCAAAAACAAGAATGTCTCTTCAGGTTAAAGGTGCATTGTGTAACTTTTCTGGTGAAGCTTTTCTCTGTGGAGATGTTATTGCTTTGTCTGGAATGTTCCACAGTATGGTATTAAACCTTTTGATCTTCATGGAGACCAAACCAGACCAAGTTACATGTCAGATCTGTGGAGAAGGCCTGTTTTTCTAGGTATTTTTGAGCTATAAAACCACCTGCAATTGAATAAATGTCCAGGTAGAGCCGTTTAATGTCACACTGTGGAACATTCCAGGTAGAGCAATGACGTATCCATAGAAACAAGCAGGTGACGGACCCTCCACTAGAAAAGTTAGGATGTATATTGGGATTTTTTTTTAAATTTTGCTATTCCCCATGTTATAACGTTGTTCCATCATCAAAAACACGCCTGATGAGGTTTTAGAGTCATCCATGCATGTTTGAGTAATCTAGCGATCTCTCTCTGCCCCTATTTGTCCCCTTCTTACGGTTAAGATTCTGTCCAATGCTCCGCCCACAAGCCTGCGTCACCCATGCTCCTCCTACATGACAATTCTCCATAAAAATACAAAAACATGACACAAAACTGTACCCTACAACTTCACAAACCTGCTGCGATGTGCCGTAGTTTCATTAGCGCGCTGCATGGGCTCTGAAGGGGGAGTGACTTATGCGTGGGGAGCAAACGTAGGGGAGACTTATAAACGTACAAAACAGGTTAAGAAGTTGTTTTTGGCGAATATTTTCAAAACCAGAAAAGGTAAAACGGTGATCTAAATACAGTATGTTACGTGTTAGCAGCTAAAAAAACACTCGCTTCGTGACATTTTACGCTAATGCTGTTTTCAATCATGTAACGTCCATAGCATTTTTCTGTTATTCTATGGGAGCTGAGTCTGTCCATATGTGGAGCGCCAAAGTGCGAAGATGAGGTCACCCAATGTGGTCACTGAATACTAGACCGCAGTACGACGAATGCACGTGGACATACAGGAAACAGGAGAGGAATTCTAATATATTTTTCCTGGCTATGGATGCTGTTTTTGTGTAAAGTTTTAAGACGTGATTATGTGTCAGCGGTGGCTAATTGTAATGCCACATGCTAAACGCTAAATAACGTATAATAGCAGATTTTGGTGATCTGCGGTGGTCCTGCTGTAATCCCAGAGTAATCCGAGATCTACTGTACTGTATATTAAAGCGGGCCTATTCTACTGTTGTATTTGGAGCATAGACTTTACAAATGGACGTAACTAACCTGCTCACCCTTATGTAACAGATAATACTCCCTACAACTGTACAACAACTCAATCTTAAGTAACGGATAACCTTATGCCCTGTCAGTCATCATATTATTTATACTCGTTCTTGTCTCTTGTTCATAGCTGTGATTTCATAGTTTATTTTATAGTTTATCACTTATTTTTCTATTTTATTTTGACTTGTACATATACATTTATTTTTATTTTTATCATTATGTCTCATTTGACACGTGTCTCTTGCTCTTTTTTGTTATACCATCTATTTCTGTTACTCTCTGTTATTATATTATATTGTGATTCCTGAGCTACTGTGTCCAAATAATTTCCCTTATGGATCAATAAAGTTTGTCTAAGTCTAACCTGCTTGTCATTTTGGTCTGAAAATGTTCGTATTAACCCGCGCTACAAGATCCTGGTGGTTTTATTTTGATATTTGGTCAGTAAATTGATTCCTATTCCTAATATATGCTATTCCTCAGCTCCAAATTTGCTGCTGTAACTGCTAGCCACAGTGATTTTCATTTGACTGGAGCCGTCACATTCCCTTAGTTGACTTCTTTATACAGTCTGTGCTTTAGTCGCTTATTTTGAAGACGCCATTTTGCAGATCAGCCTCCACTGGTACACGCCCACTGCGCTTTACTTCATTCTCCAATTTTATTTTCTTAATCAGTGATATGCAAAGGATTCGGCAGCGTTGCTTATAAATTTTGGTACATATGAAAAAAAAATCGTTTAATATTTGTGACTGAAATGAAATGTATTGATTGGAAATGTTTTAAAGTAACTCTCAGTGTTGCATTGTCTGGAAAAAGGGGCCGATAACATAAGATGACTCTTCTTTCTGCTCCTTTTCATTTATTTCTTGTATGTTTAGAGTTACAACACTGTTTATGTCGTTTTATATAAAAATTTAACCAAACATTTATTCTGAATTCACATAATTTGACTTGTTTGTTTTGACACTGGCTGTGGTTACATACACACTCAAAATCAGATTGGCAAAAGGAGAAATTCAATTTGTCAACTGGACAAAAGTTTATTGAGTGCTGGTGGACACTGCCTTATATCTGCCTGAAGGGCAGTCAAATTACTCTGAAACTAAACCACCTATCTGTTTACAGTTTCTGTTAATTAGCTAGGCCTGTTGAACTTGCTCTGAGTGTGGGGTCATATTAGAGTAACCATTCGGGATCATAAAGGCTGTTTTCACACCTCTGGATCAAAATCAAACTAACCCTAAGGATCGGAGTGACAAAAGGAAGGATGATAAACCGAGCCGATGCACAAAGAACACTGGGTGAAAAATCTTTTCGACCAGGAGTTCACTTAGACAGAGAAAGAAGTACTTTCCAAAGGACTGAATTTCTCTAACTTCTAACTGCATCCCCACGGTGGATT
Source organism: Taenioides sp. WSHXM2023 (assembly GCA_029959045.1). NCBI lineage: Eukaryota > Metazoa > Chordata > Actinopteri > Gobiiformes > Gobiidae > Taenioides > Taenioides sp. WSHXM2023. The sequence continues at coordinate 23,575,573 of CM057103.1, forward strand.
AAATCACAGCAGCAGAAACCGCCATTAGGAACAACAAGCTCACGGAGACAAAAGAGGAGATCTTAAGCTGAAATTAACAGCGACACTGAGCAATGCCAAACCTCCACCCTCCAATGTAACACCGGAGGAAAGGAAGGCCATTGTTGCTCTAGAGAAGGACCACAGCATCAACATCCTCCCAGCTGACAAAGGGAGATGCACTGTGGTCCTAAACTTTTTTGTACTCACCAGTGGGTACAAAAAGAAGATCTTTGATTGCTTGCAGAAGCTGGAGAAGGCAGAAGTCACTGATCGACAGCTGTATTACAGACTGTATCCCGGCAACTCCACCCCTTACATCTATGGCGTCCCAAAAATTCACAAACAAGTAGTACCACTCAGACCCATTGTATGTAGCACAAACTCCATCATGTACAATGTGGCCAAACACCTAAAAACCATCCTGGCTCCGCTGGTGGGTAACACGGAGCACCACATTGAGAACACAGCCGAATTTGTGAACAAAGTCAAGCATCTCCAGTTTGACCGGGATGAGACTATGGTTTCCTTTGACATGACCTCTCTTTTCACTTATATTCCGACATCGGTAGCGGTGGAGGCAGCAAGGAGGAGACTACTGCAGGATACCAAGCTAGAAGAGAGAACCAAACTTTCACCTGACCAAATCTGCCAACTGCTGGAAATTTGTTTAAGTACCACCTATTTCCAGTTCAGAGGAAACTTCTACAGACAAATCCACGGCTGTGCAATGGACTCACCGGTCTCCCCAATCATTGCAAACTTATACATGGAACAATTTGAACAGAGTGCCCTGGCCTCATATCCAGGCACTCCACCCACGCACTGGTATCGCTTTGTTAATGATAATTTTCAATTCAAGATTTGGAACCTTTTACTGCACATATCAATTCTGTAGATCCGAACATCAAATTCACACGTGAAGATGCCAAGGACAACACATTGGCCTTCTTAGATTGTGCAGTAACGATAAGAGAAGACCGGCGACTCCAGGTAGAGGTCTTCAGGAAGGCCACACACACCGACCAATATCTGCTTTTTGATTCACACCACCCACTGCAGCACAGTGTCATTCGGACATTACAACACAGGGCCCAGGTGGTTCCTACAATCACAGAGGGGATATTTTGCTTGTGGATATCCAAAATGGGCTTTTAATAAAACTAAGAGAGCCAAGAAACAAGACAAAAGAGAATCAGAACCCAGGAGAAAGGGTGTAACTATTTTTTACATGGCTGGTGTTTCTGAAAAACTACAGAAGATTTTCAGACAACATGAAATCCCAGTCTATTTCAAACCCACAAACACTTTAAGACAAAAACTGGTCCATCCTAAGGACAAAACACCGAGCCACAAACAAAGCAATGTGGTCTACTCCATTCAGTGTAGTGAAGACTGCAGTGAGCGCTACATTGGAGAAACAAAACAGCCACTTCACAAGAGGATGTACCAACACAGACGGGAGAGCCAGAGTGGACCTGAGTCTGCCGTACATCTCCACCTAAAAGGACCTCAGTCTGCCGTACATCTCCACCTAAAAGGACCTCAGTCTGCCGTACATCTCCACCTAAAAGGACCTCAGTCTGCCGTACATCTCTACCTAAAAGGACCTCAGTCTGCCGTACATCTCCACCTAAAAGCCACAGGCCACTCCTTTGAGGACAGTGAGGTACAGATCTTGGCCAGAGAAAAGAACTGGTTTGAGAGGGGAGTTAAAGAGGCTATTTTTGTCAAGAAAGAGAAGCCTTCCTTGAACAGAAATGGAGGCCTCAGACATCATCTGTCTCCCATTTCTCCCTTTGCCGTGAATTCTACCTGGACGACTGAGGGATTTTACACTCAAAATCAGATTATTATAAGATTTAGGGAGTTCCTGTGCTCCGCCATCATTCACACGTATGACATGTAAACACTGAAATCATCACATTTGTTTCTGATCATGGTCCCTCTGATACTCACATCAGATTTTGTAGTTTTGTCATTTATATAATGTAAAATAAAATAAAATAAAATAGACTTTTCAGAGTTTTAAACCATGCTATAATTTAATTTAACTCCATGGAGACAAGCAGCCACATCACCAGTTCAGATGACAGGTCAGATCCGTGGAGAAATGGGCCCACTCAAAGTAAGAATGCATGTTTTTGTGGTAGTCTTGAGAAATAAAAATATTTGTAAATGAATAAATACAAGCTATATCTGTTTAATGCCATATTGTGGAATATCCCAGGGAAAAACAATAACATGACCATGGAAACATGCAGATGGCGGACACGCCACCAGAAAAGTTACACAGTGTCCTCTGATTGGCCGGCAGCTGCTCCTGTGCTCTTCTCTGATTGGCTGGCAGCTGCTCCTGTGCTCTTCTCTGATTGGCCGGCTGCTGCTCCAGTGCTGTCCTCTGATTGGCCGACAGCTGACACGGTGCTGTCCTCTGATTGGCTGACAGCTGACCCGGTGCTGTCCTCTGATTGGCTGACAGCTGTCCCGGTGCTGTCCTGATTGGCCGGCTGCTGCTCCTCTGCTGTCCTCTGATTGGCCGGCTGCTGCTCCTCTGCTGTCCTCTGATTGGCCGGCTGCTGCTCCTCTGCTGTCTTCTGATTGGCCGGCTGCTGCTCCTCTGCTGTCCTCTGATTGGCCGGCTGCTGCTCCTGTGCCAGGGGGACATCTGGTTCTGAGCAGAGCAGTGACTGTGGAAAGTCCCCTGGAAATAACGCTCCACTCACAGGTCTGGCCTCCCTCGGGTACACAGGAGCCAACCAAGTACTATTACAAAATACTATTACTTTTACTACAAGGAGCAGGAGTCTAGTCATACACGTAACAGTACGCCATACTATTGTCGAGTAACTCTTTCTGTCGTCCATGTTTTGATGTAATTTCACAAGCTAAATAATGTGAAAATTCTGGTATTACCACATATTTGATATGAACAAACTGATAACTAAAACTGCCACTTCATGACATCATAAGGTGAAACAGAGCATTTTGAGCACTGGAGATGTATAGACTAACAATTCAGAGTTACTCAAATGTGTGAATGAAATAAAACACAACTCCAGGTATGTTTTTGAGGAGGTAACAACATTATAACATGGCTTAAAGCTCACAAGAGGTTTTGAGAGTTTTGTGTACTACAGGACCTTTAAAGAAAATATTACAGTTTTAATGTAGCCCTTATGGCACTAGGTTATAACTCTTCCCAACTACGCATATGTAACCAAACATTTATTATCATTTGACTTGTTTTGACACTGGCTGTGGTTACATACACACTCAAAATCAGATTACTATAAGATTTAGGGAGATACTGTGCTCCGCCATCATTCACACGTATGACATGTAAACACTGAAATCATCTCATTTGTTTCTGATCATGGTCCCTCTGATACTCACATCAGATTTTGTAGTTTTGTCATTTAAATAATCTTACAGCAGACCTGTTCTGCAAAATCGACTTTTCAGAGCTTTTTACTATGTTATAGTTGTTTCCTCTTCTCATTTACTCTCTTGAAGTTGTATTTGGAGTGATTCATGCACGTTTGAGTAATCTTTAATCACTTATATTCAAGACGCCATACTGTCCATCATGTCCTGTGTTCACGCCCACTGCTCTGTACTAACTTCGTTCTATTTGCTCACTAGCGTTGATGTACAGGTATCCACAGGAGCTGCCAGTGTTGGTGGCGATATGTCCTAATATTACCTACTATTTGGTTTTAAATGCTGTATCTGAGTTTCCTTTGAGTGCGCATCATTTTATTCAATCATCCCAGTGGTATTTATGAGGCAACACGGGCGTGTCAGCTCGTATGTGTGAATGTGGAGATAAGTGCGCTGCCCTGGACTCACACGGCCTGTTTACACTGACTCCAATGGAGACACGAGAAACTGTCTGTGTGATGATGTGTGATACAAACATCTCACTGCTTTCCTTTAGTGTGAATGAGTAAATCCACATCTCCACTTCAGACAGGGCGGAAAGGAAGCCACAGAAGAACGTTTCAGTTTTTTTTTAGACAGCACTCCAGAGGCCCTGGGACAGGTGTGTGTGCGTCTGTCTGCAGAGGGCGGCTTTCTGTGGCGTGCACAGTTCAAGCCATTTACACACCGGCCCCAACAAATCTGTAACACCAACTCTGAGTCGTGATGATGTTTACAGCGACAGCAGCTCCCACTGGGTACTGCAGTCATTTTAGATGAATATTTCAATTTAAAATGTGTACATTATAACATAATGATCCATGGGTGTTGTGGATTATAACTATATAGCTGGTTCAAGCACAATATGTGATCTTTAAAGAAAATAAATGCTGTTTTTAGCCTCTGCACTGGTATCGATTGATATCAAATACTGGCACATACTTAAAGCTATAGTTTTGTAATTAGTATTGGAACTGAAAAAGCTGGATCGGTGCATCTCGACTTTTATTAAGTGGTTTTAGATGAATATTGAGATTTAAAATGACAACATAATGATCCACAGGTGTTGTAGATTATAACTATACAGCAGACACAAGCACAGGTCCAAAAATCAGATCATAATCAGATTTTGGTGAGCATGTGAACTTAACCACTGTAGTTACCTATTGCACACAGGACCTAGTGCAGGATGACCAGCTGAACGTGTGGATCGAGCGTGCGCTGACTCCACACATGAGCTCACTGGACTACGGTAATGCCTTTCTCCCCGTCACTCATCACTCTCTCAGCTGTTTCTCATTGTTTCAAAGTGCCGCCACATGGAAACTGTGAGCAAACGTTCCAAATAATACTCAGAAAAAAGACTAAATTGCTGAGTCTGAGTGATAGAGATGGTTTTAATGAAAGGCCTCACTGCTGTTTCCTTTGATCCAATCTTCAGAGCTGTTGAGGAGAACCTGTCTACAGAGGCCTACAGCCAGGATCTTGCTCAGAAACAGTGGTGGATGATGAACTAAATTTTGTTACTTAAAGGTTGTATGGAGGATTTTTTTAAATGATAGCATTATAGAAATGCAGCAGCCAAGTAATTATGATGACCAAAAAAAAAAAAAAAAGAATAAAAATCCATCAACTGTGGACGTGGTGGGGCCAGATAAACATTAGCCAATAAATAACAAGGCTAGCTCGTTATCTATTGGCTGTTAGGTTGTCAATCAAACTCCCTACGCTTCTAGTGTAACTGACTTGCCGGCGCACTGGGATTACGTGGTTTACGTTCGTCTCTTACGCATTCCACAAATGCAAGACGCTGTTTACTCGACCAACGCAGCGGTTCTTAGCGGCTTTTTCCAACTGTAGCTTCCTCGCAGTTTGCACAAAATTTGTTGCGATGGCAGACGAGAATCCACTACCAGTTCGCCGCAAAAGAAAGTCAGTTTTGGAAGTCGCTGAAAGAAGAAGAGAAGGGGAAAAGGAGCAAAGCCAAACTAAGGTGATTCTCGGAGATTCCTTCCAGCGATGGTGCGCACTGAAGCAGAGGGTCTTAAGACGTGTTGGTTGCCAAATTACTTCTGAACAGGAAACTTCTGCTTATCATTTGAAAACGTACAGTATAGTTACAGCAGCAACAGCGATTTTGAACATGCACCAGGCTGTAAACAAACATCTTCTAGCGTAAGGAGGAGGAGGAGAAGGCGTTTCTACTTCTACTCTACTTATTGTCTGTAAATCAATTCCTATTCTTAATATGGAACTCTGCCCCAAATTCACTCCTATAACTGCTAGCCTCAGTGAGCTTCATTTGACTGGAGCCGAACGCTATGGGTGACGTCACACTCCCTTAATCATCAATCTCAATCTCAATCTTTCTACAGTCTGTGAGCGTTGGAATTTTACAGCTAACCGTAAGGAGGGTTCGACTAGTGCCTGGGAGAGATCGCTAAATTACTCAAACACACAGTACATGGATGACATCTAAAACCTCTTCAGGCATGTTTTGATGAGGGAAAAACGTTATAACATGGCCGAAAGCTAAAAAAAAACTTTAAACACCCAAAGAGCAAACCATGAAACTCATGAATGGAACCAGGGACCTTCTTGCTGTGACGTGATAGTCCTAACCACTGTGTGATTTACCGTAGACCATTAAGATTTCAAAGTAGCCTATAAAGTACAAGACATTTTTACATCAATACTTTTTAAAATATAGGCTTAGTCAGAAATGGGAGATGTCCTACTTTCCCCAAACTGTAGCGAGAATAACAGAGCTTTGAAAATCTGTTTTCTGGTCCTTTACTCTCCAGCAGAAGCACATGTGTCCAACGTGTTAAAAGCACAACTCCAGTTTTCCACCGGGAGAAAATATGAAACAAACCTGCCAATTCAGCACAAAATTCTGGCATTTAAGAAACTGCTAATAGAATTTATGTGTGCGCTACGCTAGCTAACTAACGCGCAGCTAACCGCAACTGATCTGACTCATGCGGCCGCTGCAATGTGTCATCCACGTTGTCATTTTCATCACAAATACAAAACTAGTCCAGAACTTTTCCTTCATGATCATATGAATTAGTAGAAATTGAGTATTTTTATTGATGGCTAACTTTTTTGGCAATGAGTTTAGTGAATTTTTTCTCGATTACAAGGGGCTATATTACGCAAAACTGACTCTTGTGAGCTTTAAGTCATGTCATAATGCTGTTACCTCCTCAAAAACATACCACACATGTTTGAATAATCGTTTATGATCAGTCTGTCTACATCTCCAAAGCTCAAAATGCTCTGTTCCACCTTGTGATGTGAGTGTTTTCAGTTTGAGAGAAGAACTCAGCCTAAATATGCAGGATTTGTGTGTTAAACATGTGCGAATGAAACAAAACACAACTCCAGGTCTGTTTGTGATTAGGAAACAACATTATAACATAGATCAGAAAACAGAGTCATATGAGCACATTAAAGGTGTTGTATCTTACCTGATCATCTTAAAATATCTTAAAAATCTGAAAAACTGATCTAGTTTGCAGTTGTCTAAATTTATTCCCCTCTTACCTTATGCATTCCAATTATCGCAAGTATTCACCACAAGTTTGTAAGTGATTTTCACAACTCTTGGAGACCAGAGTGGAGTTTTGGGCACTGTAAAGCTAACAGCCACTAGCATGCTCAGCGTGCAGTTCCTGATGCTCTGACGCTTTATAAGATGCAGACAGCACATTGTTGATTTATACTGTATAAGCTGCTCCTGAGGTCAGTATGAGGTTCTGTATGGGTGAGACACATTTTGCTCTCAGACATGGGGCAAAGTGGAGTACAGGACATTCACAGCACTTTCTATTGCATTATTTGTTCAGTCAAATATCATGTGCCTTAGTTGCCCTGGGGCAGACTGGTGGAACTCAGGCTCTGCGCTTATGAACTCTTTCACCACTAAGTGCAACCACAGAGGCAATGTGTGTGACGTGTATTGCTCAAGAACTCAATAGTATGCCATGCCAGATGCAGAGATTGAAGTAATATTAGTGCAAAAGGCACACTAAAGGTTTACATTTGGAAATATCAGTTATTTGGCCCTTTAGCCACAGATAAATATGGCAAAAGGAGAAAATCAATTTGTCAACTGGACAAAAGAAGCTCAGGGAACTGAAGAAGCAGCTTGGATGAGCTGCGAAACGTATTTGACCAAATAAACTTGTCCAGTTGACAAATTGAATTTCTCCTTTTACCATGGATTCTACCTGGACGACTGAGGGATTCTGCACTCAAATAAATATTACATTTTATTTTATAAGTGTATCACATTTTATGGGTTAAAGTTCCTAAAATTAAGTTTTGCTACTTTAAAATATGATATCTCCAGGTTTAAAGGAACTGTATATAAGATTTTGATTTTAAGTTTCATAATTTTGACCCACCTGTGTCCCCAGATGTGAGGTGTTCAAATCAAATACAGCTTTTACTGATAATGGAAACGCTGATTTATTCTTAATTACAAACACATTGGACATGATAGGCAAATTTTTATGTTTTAATTTGGTGCCATGTCCATATCATGAGAATGAGAAAAACGTATATATGTCCTCTATCTGCAGGTTAACGCTCTAGAAACACAGGTTTAGTACCTTTTTGAAACCTGTAATAGCACAGGATATAGTGTACAGCTGCTTTAAATGCTGTTTATACTGTCGACATATAAAAATATGATTTATTTAGGATAATATAAGTAAAAAATCTGTTATTTTTCTCCCCTTGCAGTTATCCAACTCTTCAACCACCACCACCACCTCATGTCCACACAGTTTACAGTCCCAGCAGAGGGCACTGGACCAAACATGCGTGTGTGTGTGTGTGTGTGTGTGTGTGTACGTGTGTGTGTAAACCAGGGCCTTCTCAGTCACCGGCTTTCACAGATTTAGAGCCAATTTGAATTTTTCCCATTTTGAATTCCACTTTTTCCTCTGTGTTTGAAGCACATGCGTCTAATAAAGCGCGTCATGTCTTTAGAACAGGCCAGCTTTCAGAATTCCCATGCTTCTCGGCAGTTTTGTTTCCAGAGGTTTTGTGCGATTGAATGTGAAGCATGTAATGTGTTTTCTCGTAAGAGCAGATATGGACAACGTCGTACGTCTGCAGACTTTTCCTCAGAATTCCCTCTTGTGCTCGTGTCATCCTCCGTGAATCCAAAAGACTGTCTCTGCTCTCAGAATACTGCAACGAGGAAGCCAGAGACAAGGCCCGACGCAACTGGGAATATTTCAAATTATTCTGTAAAATAATGTGTACTATATAATGTGTACTACTACTGCGACCACCACTACTACTACTACTACCTCTACCACTACTTGAACCACTAAATATGACTACTATGACCACTACTACTACTATGACCATAACTATCATTACTACTGATACCACTGCTTCTACTACTACTACTACTACTCCTACTCCTAATCCTACTCCTACTGCTACTACTACTACTAAATGTTGTTCAAACCTTCACACATTCTGAGTCACATACAGCGATGGTAGAGCGGTTGAAGAGTCTTGCCCAAAGACACGAGATCAGTTGCCAGTATAGTGGGAAACTGCCAACCTCGTCCACCTGGTTTCCTCATCAATGCAAAACACGAAGATTCAGAGGCTTGACTAATAAAAAAATACAAATAACTCAAGAGTACAATACTATTCTAAATATATGACCTGATTGTGTAGTACTTTTTCCAATAAACAGCTAATTCTAAAATCCTGTATTGTTACTGTGGAAAAACAAAATGGCTTGATTAAATGAATAAACAAGTTGTAAAATGTCAGCCAGTTTTGGATGGAAAAGGTCCAGGTTGGCTGCGTGTACTTCCTCTGAAAGTGTCTGGGTTGTGTTGTTGGCATTAAAAGAGATATTAAAGGCCAAAGGAGCTAGAGATGTGAAGTATTTGGACTGTTTTGAACATTTTCATAAACACCTACCTGTGTGCCCAGCTACAAGGTAAACAGGTTCAGATCTAATCTCGCTTTTACTGGTAACAGTTGAAATGCAGATGTATTCTTCATTACAGAAAACCCTGGGCATCCATTTAGTGTATTTATGTTATAATTTAGTGTTTTGGCGCGCAAGACAATTATCCAATCAAAACGCAGAATGAGCCTCACATGTTTCCTTCGTTTGGGTTGCCAGTTTCAACGCTGAAATCCAGTGTGTTTAAACCTAAAATGCCTCTATCTGATCTGAACGGTCACTCTCTAAACCCCAGCACCTGCAGAGAGTCATGAATCAGTGCTAGTGCAGCCTCTGAAATACTTAAACCTTGTAAAAATAAGTAAAATAGTGTTTTAATATGTATCTTGTGTTTTTATTAACAATGGCACTACAATCACAACTGAACCTGTGTCCCCAGAGCCTTAACCTGCAGACAGAGACACATCCAAGTTTGTCTCATTCTCAGTTTATGGACAGGCTCATGTGAAGCTCAGAACCTCCAGAATTCCCTCCCTGAGCTGCAGAGGCTGCACTAGCACTGACTCAGGATGGCTGCAGGTGCCGGGATTTAGGGAGTGACCGTTCAGATCAGAAAGAAAAATTCTGCTTTCTGAACCAAAACAACAGATTATAACATAACAACCATGTCCAATGTTTTCGTAATTCAGAATAAATCAGATTTACAATTATCAATAAAAGCTATATTTGATTTAAACATTTTGACCTTGTATTTGGGAACACAGATCAATTCAGGTTTATGGAATTCAAAGAGGAGGAATTATGCAAAATCGATTTTAACCTTCTACCATGTTATAATGCTGTTCCCTCACCAAAAACATGCTTGAAGAGGTTTAAAATGCCATCCATGCATGTTTAAGTAATCTAGTGATCTCTCCTGGGCCTTATTCTTATATCCAGAAATATACGAAATCATGATACAAAACTGTGCACGACAACTTCACAAACCTGATGTGATGTGCAGTAAATTCATTAGCAGGACGCACGGTGTTGGTGTTGTGATAGCGCTCTGAAGGGGGAGTGACTTAACACGGAGAGCAAAACAAGGAGTGACTCAGAGCATAAAAAATGAAAATAAAATGTATAAAACAGGTTAATACGTAATTGTTTTGGGTGCATATAGCAGTTTCAAAGCAATAAAAGGTAACCTGGTGATCTAAGCATGTAAAAAAAAACATATATAATTAAATTAAATCTGTCAAACTTCAAACTTCAATGCATGCCATGATACATATCTAACTGCTATACCACATGGTGTCATACATCAGAGGCCATCCTGAAGCCCCTAAAGTCCCTCTTCGACAAAAAGCCTTTACAGTATCACTATTGTAGTATCTTAAGTATAATATTTTGGATCTTGAACATTATCAGGTATTTATGGATGCTTGCCTTATTTTTCAAGTTTTAAATGGACTCACTCCTCCACCATTAATGGATTTTATAAGTCAAAAAACTACTGACCGAGTTAACACGAGAGCATTGACCAGAGGAGACGGTAACGTACAGAGATGCAGGACATAAAACAGTTTCAAAAACAAGTTCCAAAGAAGCATAAGCCACAAGCTGATTACCAGTGTGGTAAAATTAACAAACTGGCAGGGAAAGGAGGACGAACCGGGCTGATATGGGCAGGAGTAGATTGGAGATGGATCTCAGGTGTGATGATGACCAGGAGGCTGCAGCTGGTGTAAGGCGACTCCTCCCAGGCAGGTGACACAGAAGGGAGGGGGAAAGGGAGAGACTGGAGGATCATGACAACCTGCTCATGTCAGGAACTGTGGGTCCTTCTCAACCTTCAAGAACACTCTGAAACACTGGGAGGAACTGTGGCTCCTTCTCAACCTTCAAGAACACTCTGAAACACTGGGAGGAACTGTGGGTCCTTCTCAACCTTCAAGAACACTCTGAAACATTGGGAGGAACTGTGGCTCCTTCTCAACCTTCAAGAACACTCTGAAACATTGGGAGGAACTGTGGCTCCTTCTCAACCTTCAAGAACACTCTGAAACATTGGGAGGAACTGTGGCTCCTTCTCAACCTTCAAGAACACACTGAAACTTTGGGAGGAACTGTGGGTCCTCCTCAACCTTCAAGAACACTCTGAAACATTGGGAGGAACTGTGGGTCCTTCTCAACCTTCAAGAACACTCTGAAACACTGGATGAAAAATAATCAAACATGTTCACCCAGGTAGATTATCTTCTTGCGGGCTCTTAAACTCAGAGAATGGTCTATTGTGGTTAACTTGCATCATGTCTTTGTGCGTTTTTGTCTCGTCCGTGTGTTTCTCTAAATGTTTTCTGTTTCTGACCTGCCTTAGAACAACGGATGTAAAGTAGCTATTGTGCTAATTCTGACATATTTACATTGATGCTGTTTGTTGACATGTTGATTAATATGCACTGTCCTAATTAAAATAAATAAATTAAATTAAAATAAAATAGAGTTAATACCCCATAGAAGTAAAATATCCCCCTTTAAAATCAAAATATTACATACTACCGTCCCTTTAGACACGACTACAATATCTTCAAGTAGTTAGTAGTAAATGACTCAGTAGTACCACTTGTAATTGCCGGTTTTTCGCAGCTTTTTGCAGGCCCATTATGTTCTCAGAAAAAGACATTATTTTACTGTTGAATCTGTCAGAGCTGGACCGGTCCAGACTGAACTGGTCTGACCCGGAGATCTATGATTTATTACCCACTCTGGACTTCTGAGTCTGAAACGCTCTTACGTAACACCACACACCCCGCCAAAATAAGGGCTCCACTCTTTCCTCTCGTCACGTCCACTCAGCACTCTGGAGATTTTCACAGTAAAAGGTCAATTATAAAAGGTCGGAATAGTAGTAATAATAGTAACAGTAATAGTAGCTGTAGCAAGAGTGGAAAACACGATCCATGTTTTGAAAAGCCATAAATTTATAGACGTCAAGTATATTTTCTGTAGTAGTAATCGCAGTAGCAGTAGTATTCATATTAGTAGTAGAAGCAGTAGTATCCATATAATAATAATAATAATAATAATAATAATAATAAATAGTAGTAGAAGCAGTAGTATTCATATAATAATAATAATAATAATAATAATAATGCTTCTACCACTAAATAATACTACTACTAATAATAATAATATGAATACTACTGCTTCTACTACTATTTATTATTTATTTTTTATTTTTTGTATTTTTATTTTTATTATTTTTATTATTATTAGTAGTAGTAGTAGTAGTAGCTGGTGCAGTTGGAGTAGTAATAATACCAGCAGGCATTATTCTAATTTGTGTGATAATTGTAGTAGTTTTAGCAGTAGTAGAAGTAAAAATAGTAGTAGCAATAATAGCAGCAGTTATAATAATACCTGTAGTTGAAGTATTAAAAGTAGCAGACAGCGTTGTAATTGGCACTTAGTGGTAGTAGTAGTAGCAGAAGTATACAAAGTAGCAGTAGTAGCAAGAGCAGTACAAAAATATGTAGTTGCAGTGGGAGCCTAGAAGTAGAAGTAGGTATTTCGTAACACTACACACCCCGCCAAAATAAAGTCTCCAATCTTTACGCTCATCACGTCCAATCACCACTCAGGAAATTTTCACAGTAAAAGCTCAATTATAAGAAGTGGGAGTATCAGCAGTAGTTGTAGTAGTAGTAATAGTACTAGTAGTAGAAACAGGAGAAAAATGTAGTGTTCAAGTATTTGGGATAATTGGGTTGGTTAGGCATGTTGTAATAACAGTAGTAATAACTGCAGTAGTTGGAGTAGTACAAGTATTTGCAGTATGCAGTACTAGCTAATTCGTTTTTGTAACATATATTCGGTAGGCTTCATAAAATTTTAATTATTTTAAATGGGTATTTTACGCAATATAAATTAGCAGAGACATACTGTATTTTAGGCTTAATTAAAACCGCAAGTGGAGATAAAGGCCCTCACCTCAGCACGTCTAATTCACTTTTTGAATCAGGGGCACACATAATGGAATTTTCTTAATTCTTCTTCTTTCAAGTTGATCAGACGAGTATTAATTACCCTATACTGTATGACACGACTCCAACATAGTTTTTTGTTTGGTTTAATGTTTAGAATGTGTCTGCCAAATTGGTGCATATTAAAGTAATATAGTAAAAGTAAAATTTTTATGGTTTAGTTGGTGGGGTTATAGTAACGATTACGTCAAAAATATTGTCCTCATCCTGTGCAGACTATGAGTGCGCATAAGAGTTTGAAATTCTAGCAAGATTAAGGCTTTCATGTGCAGCCGAGACGCTGTCAAAGCTGCAGAAGAAAAAGTTACAACATAAATAAATCCAAAATCCATGTTCCTTGTCTCAAGATTGTGACAGTACTCGATGATTCAGACGTAACAGATGTGAAAATGGATATTAACTTTATACTTTTGATTTATTATTACCATCCCCTGACCTCAATTGTGTTCTATGTTATAAACTGTTTTAAATGTTATAAATAAAAAGCAACAAGTTTGAGCTTAATTGGGTAATAATTGGTGAGTGAAATCTACTTTTTCAATACAAAAACTTCCTTTTTTTTTGGAAGGCAGCGCTACAGTTATATTTTAGGTTTGTCTCAATGTGCTGTATCACCAAAAATCGTGGGCGTACTAAAAATTTTAAAATAAAGTGTCCAAAAAAGGTCAAATTTCCCATTAGGGTCAACTTCTAGGGGGCGTAGTAGTAGTAGTTTTTCTTTCCCCTTCACAATATCAGACCAGCCAATAAAAACACTTTGACAAATTGACATTTTCACAGTAAAAGGTCACTGAATTAATATGTGGTTTTGCCTGCTCCAAAAGTATCCATCACCGTTATACTGTCTGACAACCATAACCTCAACCCTCATCCATTCAGACGTTGCACAGTTAGCATTGTTTGTGCAGTTAGCAGAGTTTGCAGACACGCTCCTGGCTCGGAAGGCTGCGGGTGCGGTCCCAGACAGGTGCCAGGAACAACAGCGCAGTGGTGAAGGGTATACCACTTCATTATAGGTCCCATATGGTGCATTATTCAGGCTGTTGAAACTACCTGTGTTAGCAGTGTTATGTCAGTGGTAACTTAGGGTGACCGATTTTCAAAATTCAAAACTGGGACACGCCCGGGTTGGGATGGTTGGTTTAAATAAAATAGTGAAAAGCACGTGTAACATTGTGGATTCTCGTGTCAGTCCTGATCTTCTGTCGCTGCATTTTTGTGATTTATGGTCATTTGCAAACATGGTTTTCTGAATTTTGGCCAAACAAATGACAATTTATGATCCTCTTTATGTTGGCGGGGATCAGATTAGTCAAAAATTGTGATTTAGTCCTGGTTTAGTCAGGTCTGAACCAGGACCAAACGTCACCCTGGTTTAGTCTTAGTTTAGTCCTGGTTCAGACCTGAAGTAGTCCTGGTTTAGTCTTAGTTTAGTCCTGGTTTAGTCCTGGTTCAGACCTGATGTAGCCCTGGTTTAGTCTTAGTTTAGTCCTGGTTTAGACCTGATGCAGTCCTGGTTTAGTCTTAGTTTAGTCCTGGTTTAGACCTGATGTAGTCCTGGTTTAGTCTTAGTTTAGTCCTGGTTCAGACCTGATGTAGTCCTGGTTTAGTCTTAGTTTAGTCCTGGTTTAGACCTGATGTAGTCCTGGTTTAGACCTGATGTAGTCCTGGTTTAGACCTGATGTAGTCCTGCTTTAGACCTGATGTAGTCCTGGTTTAGACCTGATGTAGGCCTGGTTTAGTCTTAGTTTAGTCCTGGTTTAGACCTGATGTAGTCCTGGTTTAGTCTTAGTTTAGTCCTGCTTTAGACCTGATGTAGTCCTGGTTCAGACCTGAAGTAGTCCTGGTTTAGTCTTAGTTTAGTCCTGGTTTAGTCCTGGTTCAGACCTGAAGTAGTCCTGGTTTAGTCTTAGTTTAGTCCTGGTTTAGTCCTGGTTCAGACCTGATGTAGCCCTGGTTTAGTCTTAGTTTAGTCCTGGTTCAGACCTGATGCAGTCCTGGTTTAGTCTTAGTTTAGTCCTGGTTTAGACCTGATGTAGTCCTGGTTTAGTCTTAGTTTAGTCCTGGTTTAGACCTGATGCAGTCCTGGTTTAGTCTTAGTTTAGTCCTGGTCACCCTGTGGTAACTTAAAGTCAGTGATTAAACGTATCAAAGTAAAAGTAGTAAAGTATTGTGCTGTAGGAATCTGTACTTCACTTAAGTACATTTTAAGGTGGATATTTTTTACTTTTAGTCTTCACCACATTTGAGACCAGGTATCTGCAGGCTACTTTCTGCAGTACATTTTTTAACTGGGCTGAAAAGTAAAAGTATTGTTTATTATAGTTTGAGATCTGCTGAAATTTAACACATTTGTAGTTTGAACACACAAAAAGGTACCAGATAAAAACAGGTAGAAAAAAAATCTTTAAAATTCCATTATTTCTGTTGAACAAAATTCAGCACAAATCTTTATCGAAAACAGTACATTGAAGCTTTATTAGATCTTTTTTAGTAAATTTTTTAATGAATGCTAATACTTTTACTTAGATTGGTTTTCACGTGATACTTTTAGTCTACTTTTACTTGCGTAGCCTGTTTATTTGTTCCAGTATCCGTACTTTTACTTAAGTAACAAAAATGTATTCCCTGATTTCTGAGCATAACGAAACATCACTGCTGACAGGACAGGGCGCAAGAAAAAGAGAAGCAGCAGCCCATAATGAAGGCTATAAACAGCTAACCTAGTTACATTAAGTTTTCTTCTTCTCATTTTCAAGCATAAACATCTAGGCCTTTCTGAAATGTTCCATAGTATGACATTAAACGGACTATACTGTACTGTACACGATTATTATGTATTTGAGAATTTGCACATATATTGAAGCAGCTTGAGGTCAGAATAAGTCGGGTGTAAAGGCTATAAACTGTTTTATTGTCCGATAATCAGGAAGTGCTCGTTTGCATGCTAGTTCTTAGTGTTACCATGACCCTCTGGCCTCTGAAAGTTTTGAAAAGCGCTCATAAGCTCATCACAGTGGGTAAATGGAGGACAATCGGATCTCTGGACGTCTGCAAAAAAAATAAAAACGAACCAACTGTTGTGGCGAGAGATCCATAAAAGATGGACACAAACCTGAGAAAAAAGAAAAGGTAGTCTTTATTCTACAGAGGAGCTGTGGGCTGGATCAGGAAAAAAAACAACACAAAAATCTTTAAGTGTTTGTAGAACCATAAAAATCTAGCAGAGTCTTGTTGGTGAGCAGGACTTGAGTCAGTGTCCTCTGCATTTGACCCATTCCTCACTGCCGCTGTGGCTGTGATGTCTGTGATCTTGGTGGTAGTTCGGTAGTTGGTAGCTGGACAATTGTATGTACGGTGTTTTGGGTCCGGAGGGAAGCCCACGCAGACACAGGAAGAACATGCAAATTATGCACAGAAAGGCTCTGGAGACCTGAGGATTCGAACCTGGAACCTTCTTGCTGTGAAGCATGAGTGCTGTTGAAGTTGTCCAAGTACTTGTAGTGTCACAGTACTAGCCTGATAGAAGTAGCATTTTTGTAACATTTTTTGGCTGGTTTACGTCATAAAATAATATTTTCAAATTGGTATTTTGCACGATATAAATTAGCTGAGACTTTCTGTAATTGAAGTTCAGCCACATTCTTGACTGCAGCAGGTGAGTGGTGGTCCTCAATGAGAGTAGTTAAGTTTTTAATGTTTTTAAACCTTTAAAAACTGGTCTGTCCCTACAGAGACAAGGTGGTGGCACCAGGCAAGTGTTTTTCAGAAAAAAAACAACATACCAAGTGGAATACCATACTGCAAAACATTCCAGGCAAAAAAATTGAGTTCAGTAGAAGTTACAGTGCACCTTTAATCCTCGTGTATTTGGAACCGACACAAACTTGATCCAAAGCCTAAAACCAAAACTATCCTAATTATTTTACTGTCAGCATAGAAAGTTGGTCAGTAATTCTCAGCGTAATTTTGCATGAGCTCAGAGTTTAACACATTTTAATGACGCTGATGAGGAAGAGGAGTGGGACAGAAATAGAAAAATGTAGAATTTTCCTGTGCGTCTGCCCAGGGCTCGAGACACTGCAATATGAGCTACTTCCATCTTTGCAAGACTGTTTTACGACTTATGGAATAGAGGGAAGTCATTTTTGACTTTCCTTTGAGAGAGGCAAATCACAGTTTGGTCACAGTCTGGTCACCTTAGGTCATCAAAAAAGAAGGACACCTGGTTTGCGGGAAAAATTAAATAATTAAAAAAAAATGCAGATTTGTTTGTTCTATGTTTGAATATTGTGAATCCGGCGGTCTGGTTCCTGAATTCCTTCTCCAGCAGATGGCGCCACTGCTCTGGGTGACGCAGGGTACTCTCTCCTCTGTAAAACTCATTCAAAAGTCAAAAATTCAAAAGTATTGCACAGATGTCAGATTTCCCCACATTTCATAAATTTTGTCAAAGAAACATTTTTTTTCTTTGTAAATTCTACACACATTACAGATTTACAGAATAGTTTACAGATGTATTTTTTATTCTAGCAGCAGGAGGCGTTTTGGTAATGACTGACTAAATCAAACCTATAAAAATAACTTATTAAAGCTGCAAGATAAAGACAGATTTAAGTTGGTACAGTCAACATTCACCATTCACATGATTCAAATCTGGCTCATATTAAAGTGCATATGACAGGTTAGCAATTATATTTATTAAGATTTCCATACATTTTATTTCCTGGGCAGCAGATGTGACATACAGAGCTAATTTCATAACTTTTACTGTGAAAAAGGGCTCAAGACTTCTAAATTACACAATAGTTAAGTTATTCCTGCATTTGAAAGTTTTGATAACATAGATATTCCTTAGAACCACTATGTCCTTTATTTTTGTGCTTTTCTTTTCAACTTTTGTCCAGAAACACTAAACTGATGTAAAACTATGATAAATATTTACCACAAGTGCCATCCTACCAAACCAAGTAAAAATAATTAGAAAAACCTGCCAGACACAGTTTAAGATCAGGCTAAAAGCGGCAGGTTTGACGCCGAAGCAACCTTCTCCATTTATCCCTCTCACAGTTGCAAGACATGAACTGAAGTAAAATTTGCTTTAGCTTATGTACAAGTAAAGGTATAAAAAAATCAACAATACTAAAACTGCTCCCTGTAAAAAAGGTTGGATTAGAATGTTTAGGTTGGATTCCAACCTAAAACCTGAAAACTGAAAAGTTAGTAACATGACAATCACAATTTAGCCTTAGCGGTTTTCAAATAAAATAAACCAACATCTGCTACAGTTGCCGCAGATGATCTTCATGTCTCACAGTTGCAAAACATGAAGTAGATTTAGCTTTAGCTTAGCAGTTCACAACAAAGAAAAGTATATTTTAGCTTAGCGGTTTCTTAAAGACTAGTGTATTTCAGCAAAACAGTTTTAAGGGTGAATACCTTTGGGTCTTTGAGGTAAAGCTGGCTGAAGTTCAATCCAAAATACGATTCTCCTCATTTGCATCAGTGTTTGCGCTTCATTTATTCAAGAGTGCATTAATTTTCCTTAATTATGCACTTGTTTCATAGTTTTATTACTGCCCCACATTTGGACCAGTTGAGGCCCAAACCAAACACAATACAAGGACCCAAACCCAAGAGCAACCTGTGGAAACCCATGAGAGACCACACAGTCTCCATACAAGTATGTGTAGAATACGGCCCACATTTGGACCAGTTTAGGCCCAAATACAACGTGCATTGTTTTCTGGTGGAGGATCCATCAAACGCTGAACTCCATGGAGATGTTATTGCTTTGCGGGAATGTTTCACAGTATGGCATTAAACCTTTCGATCATCATGAAGGCCAAACCAGACCAAGTTACAGGTCAGATCTGTGGAGAGGCGACCCCGCTCACAGTCAGAACGTCTGTTTTTCTAGGTTTTTGAGCTTTAAAAACCTTTAAATCACCTGCTTTGGCTTTAAAACCACCTGTAACTGAATAAATATAGGGTTGTTTAATGTCATACTTTGGAACATTCCAGGCAGAGCAATGACATCTCCATGGAGACAAGAAACCAAAACCAAAAAGTTACATATGGCACGTTTAAATACTACAGATTCAAGCCATAAAATATCCGGTGAGGTTGTAATAGCCTTGCAAAGAGCCAGCAGCAGTGTAATGTATTCATGGGATTCAGAATGAGGAAAAATTAGGATCGTTACCATAGCGATTAGCAATTTAATACCAATTATCTCCTTTGAATGAGAAAATGTTGCACGTCAGAGGAAACTGAAACCCACGAAGAGGCCACCAGATGTTTTGTAGAATAACAGTGCCACCTTCTGGTCACAATGGGAAGTAGATTAATCCAAATGACTGGACATTAAATATTTACCATGAATTTTAAAATGTAGGTCGCGCTTAAAATAACTAAGATTTTTCTGGGACAGGGGGAAAAAAAAACAAAAAAAACTTGCAGTTCCTATAAGCATATTGTTAGCCTAAAAATGTTGGAAAATTAGGCCAACAAATATTCATAGAAAACACTTAATACTGACGCAATTCTTAAATAACTAATGAAAAATAATACAGCTGCTTTACATTATGGTGTATTTATTGATTAATATACCTGTTTTGCTGCAAAGGAATTTTAAAAGGTCCATATTACGCTAAATTAACTCTCGTGAGCTTTAAGTCATGTTATAATGTTGTTACCTCCTCAAAAACTGACCTGGAGTTGTGTTTTGTTTCATTTACATGTGTTTGCCTGCGTCTCCAAAGCTAAAAATGCTCTGTTCCAACTTGTGATGTCATGGGAGCAGTAGTTTTTAAGTTAACAGCCACCTTTTAGCTACCTTTTACCTTTTGTTCAGTAGAGATTGGGTAATTTCAGCTCAGGAATTGCTAAGCGATTCTTGTGAAGGTGTAGGAGTTTAAAAACACAGTGCAGCACCTCCTGTATTACCACATGACATCACAAACTCAGCCTAAATACGCAGGGTTTGTGTGTTAAACGTGTGTGAATGAAACAAAACACAACTCCAGGTCTGTTTGTGACGAGGAAAAACATTAAAACTGATCAGAAAATCGCGTAATTTGGGTCCTTGTTGGCAGGAAAATCACCATTTATTTGCAAATAGTTGGAACCCCCATCATTAGAAAACGATAGCCACCCGTAAACCAGCACCGAAAGTGAGAGAAGAGAATTTGGGATTTAAGGAATGAAAGTTTCTACATTTAAAACCCCACAAAAAATAATTTAGTGTGGTCAAAATATGAAATTATACTGACCAGACTGAGTTCAAGTCAATTCTAGATGTCTCCATGTGCAAAATAAACTACTTTTATTGGGTAATTTAAAACTTTCTTAATAAACACAACACCATTTTGCTCAATATAAACCTCTTTTATTATATTACATCAAAAACACCACATATATTTTTTCACAGCCCTCTCTGTTTATGTAGGAACACTTTTAGCCTGGCATAAACTGATTAAAAAACATTGACGTAAAAGTAGTAGTAGTTGTAGTTTTTGTGCGCTTTATTCGTATTTGGATAGTACGGAACAACAGTGAAAAGCGACTGATACTTTGCAGCTGATATCAACGTTCCCTGGGGGTGTTACGCTAACCGAAAGCACTGCCCTGTCTGAAGCTCTGTTACTCAAGGCTTTAATCTGAGCTTTATGTTAACACAATTTGAGAAAGAAAGAAAGAAAGAGCTGAACTACAACAATTGAGATGATTTGTGCGTAAAATTACCGTCACAAGCTAGTCGTTTTACTACGGTTAGTTATTCTCACAGTTTTGTTGAAAATCAAACACCTAAACAGGACTTTTATTGATCACAGCCTCCTGAAAATGTGTTGTTTAAATCCATTTTGTGTTTTCAGACTATGTAAAAAAAGGGCAGTTTGATTATTCCAACGAAAGAAATACATGTAGAACACCCCCAGTAATAGCAAATAACTTCCACACTGATGTCAATATTCACAGGATTGGGTGTTTTGAATGGTTTATGTAATAGGATTTGTTTTGTGATAACGGTTTTGCAGAGTACAAATGATTACTTGATATTCCCGGCGCGCAGTCAGGATAGAGTCTACTTTTTGGCGTCCTTGAGCCTGTCGCTGACGTTCTCCCAGCTGATGACGTTCCAGATGGCCTTCACGTAGTCCGGGCGCACGTTCTTGTACTGGAGGTAATAGGCGTGCTCCCAGACGTCGATGCCCAGGAGAGGGATCAGACCTGGGGACAAGAGGGAGCAGAAGTCGCTACGGGAGGAAATGTTTTGTAACCAAGATTTGTTAAGTCTAATACAGAAACAGTTTTCAGATGGGCTGTATTTAAGACATGTTTAAATGTTTTTAATGCGAGTTTGTTTTGCTCTGTGTCTAATTCACTTTGCATTGAGAAACTGTCACCTCTCTGCTGCTGTGAGCCTCGTCATTTTGGTCTTAAAATGTTCATATATTAATCCGCTCTTCATGATTCCGGTGTTTTTATTTTGCTATTTTGTCCGTAAATCAATTCCTTTTCCTTTTTCATCTGACTGGAGCCGAACGCTACAGGTGACGTCACAGTCCCTTAATCCACTTCTTTATACAGTTTACGGTACAAAACTCAGACTGTGTTTTCGAGTGAAGGTTTACCACCTGCTAGATATTATCGCTTTGCCTTGAATGTTCCATAGTATGGCATTAAACTCATCTCATCTTGTATTTAATCAATTGTAGGTGTTTGCATTGCTAAAAAATATCTTAAAAAAACACATTCTTACTATGAATGGGTTGACTTCTCCACATTTGACCTACCCATACTCCATACAGTTGTACAACAACTGACCCTTATAACAGATAATACTCCCTACAACTGTACAACAACTTAATCTTAAGTAACGGATAACCTTATGCCCTGTCAATCAGTATAGTATTTGCACTGTCGTTCTTGTCTCGTTTATAGCTGTGATTTTATAGTTTATTTTATAGTTTATTACTTATTTTTCTATTTTATTTTGACTTGTACATATACATTTATTTTTATAATTATGTCTCATTTGACACGTGTCTCTTGCTCTTTTTGCTACACCATTTATTTTTGTTACTCTGTTATTATATTATATTGTGATGTTTGAGCTGCTGTGTCCAAATAATTTCCCTTGTGGATCAATAAAGTTTGTCTAAGTCTAAGTCTAAGTCTAAAACCTGCTGTGAATCACCCTAGGCAATGCAATAATGCAATAAGCAGAGCAAAATTAAATCCAAATTAAATTAACTAGACCACCAGCTGTACCAAATCCACAGCCTGAAGTCACTGCCTGAGTTCCTTTTCAAAGCTGGTGTGGCATTACCAGTGGTGCCCTGCAGTGGGTCCTGGTTGGCACATGCAGCTATGCGCAGTCTTCCGCTCTCTTTGTCGAAGCCCAGCCAGCCCCAGCCCGAGCCCTGCACGGCCACTGTGGCAGCAGACATCTTGTCCTTCATGTTCTGGAAGGAGCCAAAGTCACGCTTTATGGCCTCCATCAGCTCACCTGAAAGTGAACACATGAGATTACTGTCCGGTTTATACATTTGTACTGAAATATTGATAATATCACGGTATATATCATGTTCTTCAGAAGATATGCGGAAAATGTACGTGTAGCCATAGAGCCATTACACATTTGTCTGATACTTAAACCTCAAGTTAATACTTTTTAAAGAGCATATTTCTGTTGGTATGGGATGAGACACAATTTCCACAAGAATGAGACAAAATGAGATTAACGTAATTATTGTGCAATTCAATGTCTCAATGTCTCAAATTCTGGCCCCATCTTTATCTTTTACTTTTTACTACTGAATATATTTTTGTTGTCATTGTAACACAGTTTTTTAGAACTACAGTTTCTCTAGAGCTGTAACTGCGCAATGTTAATCCTTTTTTGATCAAGCCAATGCAAGATGTGTACATCCTTTCCTAAATCCTTTCCTACATGTGTGCACAATCTTGTGGTCTTTTTATCGCACAAGAACTTGTGGAATGAGATCTTGTCAAAGCCCTACACAAAAAATATCCTTTTTGGCAGCATCACCCACCCCTAAATGTATTGTAATATGTCCTGGTACACTTCACTTGGTTTAACCTGTGCATGTAAGTACCATGCAAAAGAACAGTAAAGATGCATCTACCCGTTCTACTGAAATCTGCTTACTGCACAACAAGCTTTTTCCACTATCATGATGCTTAACCTGTGTGCAGTTAAGGCTGTTCTCATGAGATAACAGAGGAGTTGAACAAAAAGTGAAAACTCAGCGTTACCCTGTGGCTCTCCACCTCCATTAGGCGAGAGGTTAGTCCAGAAGATTGTGTGGTTAATGTGACCACCTCCGTTAAACCTGAGCGCAGGCTGCAGGGCCACCTGTGTTGTAACATCTCCTGCAGAAGAAAAAGATGAGCAATGAACTAAATGTTTACAGAAAAGTGGTGTCTAGTCCCATTTTACCATATGGTGTTTACAGTTTTAGTCACAACCAGATTTGTGTGAGAATCCTTGTTTCCTTATTTGTAAATAAACAATACGGACTTCATTATAGTTATTAACACACAAACACATAAGTGTCAAATTTGTTTCTTCAGTATCTGAACTCTGCTCCAAACCACATGCAAATCATCGAGGATTTGAAATTTTAGAATCACAAATTCAAATAATTGCCCAGCCCTACGTGAAGAGTTCTAGTTTAGTCCTGTTTTGGTCAGTGGTGGAAGAAGTACTCAATTTTGTTACTTAAGTAAAACTACAGATACCAGAGCAAATAATACTTATAAAAGTAAAAATATACCATGAAAAAAATATACTTAAAAGTATTAAAGTACTTTAAGATTACATGTGCAGATTTTGAGATCTAATATATTTTCAAATGCAGCGATTTTAATAAAGATTTGTGCTGAATTTTGTTCATCAGGAACAACTTGAATTCATTTTTTGTTTTTATTTGAAAATGTCAAATTATAATAATAGTCTAGCCCAGTCACAATCAATGTTTATACGATTATAAATATTAGGTCCATAATGGTCGTCTGGGTCCTGGTAAAGTGAGCACTACATTTCCCTCTCAGTTTCTAATTAAATTCTAATTAAATTGTTAATTTAAGAACAAAGTATTTCTATTTTTTTAAGACACTAAAAGAAAAACCTAAAAACAATTTAACATGTATTGTGTCCATGCCTCAAAACAAGCACCCTCCCAGCATATTTCTTTCTCATTTTTTAAACTAATTTGAGCAGGTCCATGTTGACGCCATGATTAATACAGCCATCTTATCCTGTATAGTGATTAAACAAGGCCATAATTAAACATGAGATTAAGCTTTGAAGTAACACCTTGGCTAAATTGCAAGCTTAGTTTTTTGATAAATTCCTTGTTGCTTTATTTAAAAATGTGAAAGTATAGTGATAGACTTCAACAGAGCAGTTGACCTAATAAAATGAGATGTCAGTATTGTATTCACATCTCCATGTTGTCGTACCCTTAGCCAGCGCCTCCTGGTACTTCTCCTGGGTGACGTTGAGGTTGTTGACGTAGGTGGCGTGGTGCTTGCTGTGGTGGAGCTGCATGATCTCTGCACTGATGTGGGGCTCCAGAGCTCCGTAGTCGTACATGAGGTCGGGCAGAGTGTGCTTGTGTCTGGACGGAGTGGACGCGCTCGCCAGGCTCAGGGAGTGACTCAAGCCGACTGCCGCACATCTGCAACATGAACATCACATGTGCAAGGTTTTATTACACTACCAGTCAAGGTTTGGGCACACTTTTTCATTTACGTTTGTTTATTTCCATGATTATTTACTTTCTAGATTCTCACTCATGGTGTCAAAACTACAAAGGACATGTGGAATGTAGTAAACAAAAATAAACTCAAAACAACTCAAAATTTGCTCCAGATTTTAGTTGTTTAAAAATGGCCATCCTTTACTTCGGAGACTTGGCATTTCTTGACCAAAACCTTTTCAGGAGACGTCCTCATGAAGCTCATTGAGAGAAGATCAAGGGTTTAGGCGCTGACGGCAAAGCAAAGGGTGGATACTTTGAGCGTTTGAATATAAAATATAAAAAAAGGTTGTGTCGAGTCATGCAACTTTTTTTTTTTTAATTCCATACATCTTGCTTCATATATTTGACGTCTTCTGTGTGAATATCAAATGTACAAAGTAGTAAACAAAGAAGAAAAAACAAAACAAAACACTGAATGACAAGGTGTGTCCAAATTTGTGACTGGTAGTGTAGGATATATAGGTCATAATTGGTTTTGTAAAATTAAGCTGTAGTAGTGTTGTCAAAAGTATTGAAAATCAGATACTACAACAAAAATTTAAACTAGATACTCATTTGAGCAGGTATTAATTCTTAAAAAAAAAAAGTCACATTCACAGGACAGAAATGAGCCTTTCCTGAATAGTTTTAGAATCATCTTGAGGCCATGGACCAGTATGGAACCTACTTGGTACATGGTAATACAATAAATACTATGATTTAATGTTGAAAACCACATTCTATTGTTTAAAGAAAGAGTGTTTTTTATCATTGTGTCATCTTATCTAAAACTTCTGCAGCAAGGAGACAAGCAGGATGATTATTCAGAGGTTTGGGCGACATCAAGTGGCCAAAAAGTGAATGCCAGCTTTCCTTAGTGGTACAGCAGTTTATTTTCTTAGTGCAGTACAAAAATAGAGAAATTGGGCATTGCAGTTGGGCTGTAGTCAAGTAAATAAATGTCCTGTGCATCAATTAATTAAAAGAGGATGTGGCATGACTGGCAAAAGCGCACTTTTTTTTAATCGATCTAGTACAAAAACAACTATGTACACAGAGAAATGCTAGTAAACAGCATTTTCATTAGTAGAAAGGCAGATTAAACTGCCCAGTCTCCTTTCATTTGCTGCTGATATAAATCCTTTTTTAGTTTAATAAAATAATTTAAGAAATACAAAATTTGGTTGACTGAAGAGATCATTGACTACATTACTAGAGCCCTAAATTTCATTTTTATGGATGTGTTTTGTTTTAACCCTATATTGATACTACAAAATACAAATACTGAAAATTAATGTAAATAGAAATGTCCTTTTTATGCAGTATAAAAGCTGTCCATGTGCAATGCTCGCTTACTCCCAACCTACACAGGAATGCATCTTATCAATAAACAAATACAATATTTGTAGACTTTCTAAAATGCATTGACACAAAGATTTCTGTTTTAGAAAGAACAAGAGTG
The DNA here is from genome assembly GCA_029959045.1 of Taenioides sp. WSHXM2023. Classification (NCBI taxonomy): domain Eukaryota; kingdom Metazoa; phylum Chordata; class Actinopteri; order Gobiiformes; family Gobiidae; genus Taenioides; species Taenioides sp. WSHXM2023. Next base: position 23,602,225 of record CM057103.1, read on the forward strand.
CCTGTTCCGTATTTCAGTCATCAGTCTGTTTCCCACTGAGACAAAAGAAAGAGTAGAGAGAAAATGCCCAGTCACAATGAGTTTATTATTAATTGCATAAGGCAGGTCTGTCTGGTTCCTGGTAAAGCGAGCTCTATATTTCCAGCTCAGTTTCTTACTAAACTGTTAAATTTAAGAACAATGTATTTGTAAGTTGTACTCCATACAACTGTACAACAACTCACCCTTATGTAACAGACACGTCCTGTCAATCATCGTGTAATTTTTGCACTGTTTTTCTGTGACCTCTTGTATATAGCTGAGATTTTTTTTTTTTTTTTCCATTTTATTTTGATTTGCACATTTATATAATTATGCCTTATTTGACACCTGTCTCTTGTTATTTTTGCAACTTATTTCGATTTTATTATATTTATTATTTATTTTGATCTTATTTTATATTTTTTACTCTTTGTTTTTATAATATATTGTGATGTGTGAGCTACTGTGTCCAAATAATTTTCCTTGTGATCAATAAAGTTTGTCTAAGTTTCCAAGACACAAAAAGGGGGAAAAAAAAAACTTTATTGTGTCTATGCCCCAAGACAAGAACCCAACCATTTTTCTTGCCACATTTAAAAAATCTGAAAACAAATTTGACGTTGACTTCTTGACTAATATTGCCATTTTATCCTGTATAGTGATTAAACAAGGCTAAACTTTGATGTAACACCTTGGCTAAGCTGCAAACCAATTAGATAAACGTTGCCTTGGCTGGATCTAAGTTAATTGTGATTTTCTTGAGCATGCAAACATGACTGAACACCTATATCCTTTATTTAAACACATGTCACTGTTGGTGCGCCACAGCTTTGGAAATGAATAGACAGAGCTAGCGTGCAGGCTACAAACAACAGTGCCAAGTTCACTGACCCAAGCTACTACCCTCATTTTGTTGTCCTTAATTCACATTCTTGCACAGATTAACGTGGTGGATGGCTGTGGGTTGGTTTTACCTGCGGATTTGAGCTGATCTGCAAAGCATGTTCATTCTAAGTCCAGGGATAGACCAGGGAAAGAGAAGTAACACAGCAGAATACAGGAGCTCCACTCTGTGCTGGCTGCCCTTGAAGTGTGCGTCTACAGCCAAGGACCGTACCATGTGGCGAAATAGGGGGGTTCAAGCTGCCAAGTAAGTTATTTCAAGTTTTATGAATCCACATTTAGACTTTTTAATAATGCATTGCTTTTCAAAAATACGGCAGCTTTTATCAAATTATAGTATAAGTATCTGTCTCAAAATATAACCGTTAATTTAATATTTTTTAGTTTAAACCCCCCCCTATTGCATTTTGTATGTGCGTTTGGTTCGTATTCGCGGTTCTAAATAAAAAATAGAAAATCAAAATGAGTCAAAAATCTCTGCATTTCAATATATGGCATTTTTAAAATCAATTTAAAGTGCAAATAAGGGAGAAATTGTGTTAAAATGACCAAAACGTTTATAATCACGTGGACGTTGCTGGGCTGCGTGAGAGCAACGTTGTAAGGATCGTTAGGGGAAGAGATGCGGAGAGCTGCGGAAGAGCTGCAAACGCAAAACCACTTTTTACTCTGTTAATTCAAGCTGAACTTTTTATTTACTTTCACAGAACACTAATGAGGTTAAATCAGAAGGGAATCCAAAGTGGTGACGAATGAATTTGTCTCCGGGGAACCCCCAGTAGAGTGAGTGGTGTGTCCGCCCTCTGCGCTCTCTGCTCGGATCCGCAGCGCAGCGCGTGCACAGCCGTTGAGCTCTGCCGTCGTAGAAACATGATAGCGAACAAGCCGCGCCTACGCTACAATACGTGAATCTACCCTACGTCGATCCCTTTTTTGCGACTTTACACTCTGTACGGAACTATACCCGCCTTTCGACCTTGGAACCACCCGATTTAACGCAGCAGGTAAGCGTCCGGGCAGTGTGCGGGCCCGTTTTCCGCAGCAAAGAGCGCGCTAGGTCAGGGAAGGAGCGCAAGGGAGGAAGGGAGTCGCTTCCTTCACCGCCATTTTGTGGAAACAAGAAGCTGAAAACAGAGCTGAGACCTGCGGACTGACAACATTTGCACCCAGGAAGACGGTTTATCCGATCTGTTACGGCAAAGGGCGTCGAAGTGGTTGTTTTAAAGCGGTAATTGAAGTCTGAACGCTCGGTTGGCTAGTGGTGTCGTAGCAGCCGCTGTTGCGCGCCACACCAGCTAACAGGCTCAGCGGCGCCCATTGAAACACGGGCTTCACATGTTTTTATGGAAGAGCCTTGCTTATTACTGACTCCTCACTGTTATTTGATTTAAGTTGGCATTCGTGAGACAAACTGGCACGGCTTTCCATATGTCCGAGTTGAATTGTCTTGTGGAGTCCGCGCGTCACCGCTGAACATGATGCAGAGCTTTGGACGCGCACAACACATGTCTGACTTTTGTGTCCTTTTCTCTTTTAGAGGTCTACCATGACCAACGAGGAGCCACTACCCAAGAAGGTACGTGTACATACTGAATCTCAAAGATGATTCAATCATTGCAAAGTGTTTTAAATATCGATGATTATTTCTCCAGGTTCGCCTCAATGAATCCGACATGAAGACTCTCACCAGAGAGGAACTATGTACCAGGTATTTACACGAGCTGTGAACAAACATGCCCTGCTTGTTCGGATGTATAATGAATGTCTCTTTGCCTCCTGTCAGATGGAAACAACATGAGACCTATCTCCAGGCACTGGAGGCTAAATATGCAGATTTGTGCTGTAAGTATCTCTTCTATTCATACATCACTTTTCTGACACCCTTTTCTTTTTAGTCGTGCTGTACTGATGTGTTGCTTTGTTGGCCCCTGGCCTGCTTCAGCTAACGATGTGCCAGGACTGAAGGAGTCAGAGGAGAAGCTGAAGCAGCAGCAGCAGGAGTCTGCTCGCAGGGAGAACATCCTGGTCATGAGATTGGCCACCAAGGAGCAGGAGATGCAGGAGTGCACAGTACGTATCTATCCCAATTAGAGATTCTAGTCTGTGTCTGTGGACAACCCTTATCTAATGTGTTAATCCAAAGTTTGCTTGTGACTAGTTTAGACTTTTTCTGTTTTCGTTAAACAAAGCAAGATATGCAAATGCAAAGTGTTGTAATGTTGAAGTAAAACATTATGCATCAGTGTTTGTTGTGTTGCACTACAATTTAAGCCAAAGGGTCCACTGTTCTTATCAAAGTTGCTGCAGAGTAGATCCTCTGGAATTATAGTGCACATGATATTCTGAGGGCGTCTGAGGTCACCACGCTGAAGGCCAAAGAAAAACATCAGATTTCCACACAGAGCTGGACCTCACAGGCTTAAACACAGACACTGTTGTAATTCTGTGTCAAAGCTCATGCTGTGTGTTTACCTGTTACAGGGTGGTGTGTAAATATGTATGGTCACACAAAACATGACTTAAGTATAGGAACGTTACAAATGTGCTTTTGTCCTAGCCATTCTGATCACTAACACTTTATTTCTTCAACAGACTCAAATCCAGTACCTCAAGCAAGTCCAGCAGCCCAGTGCAGCCCAACTGCGGTCAGCCATGGTGGACCCTGCCATCAACTTAGTTTTCCTCAAAATGAAGACTGAACTCGAACAGACTAAAGACAAACTGGAGCAGGCCCAAAATGAACTGAGTGCCTGGAAATTTACACCTGATAGGTAAAGACAATCAAAATAACCCCATCCTCAGAAAGCCAAGATGTTGTCACGCCCCCACTCTCACTCACTGCAGCCATGCAGGACAATGGTGAGGGGCACGGCTGAGCGCTGTACTCACCGAGACTCAGACTTTACACAGAGACAGCAGCGCCATGTTTTTCTATTGTCCAGCTACATATCACATAATACGGTACGGTGAGAGACAGTATGGTCAGGTGACATTGTGTTTCAGCTCTCCCACGTACGCCTCAGCGGCCGAGTCCAAGGAGTGTGCACTGTTCTGAAGAGAGGTGGTCTCTGGACGGACACGCCCCCCGCCCCCGCAGCTCAAAGTGACATTCACATACTATAGGGGGGGTAAGGTGGAGGGGGGACAGGCAGGGGGCACCCCGAGCCTAATAAAGACTATAAGACAGTAACTGTGGATCACTGCACACACACAGCTGTAAAGACTCTAGTGTTAAACATGAGGACAGTTCTAGGAGTAAAGCTAAGACTTCGGGGGGAAGACTCAGTAGAAACTGCTAAGACTGTGGTCCACAAAGGACTTGTTCAGACCTGAGGGTCTCGGGGCCGCTTACGGTAGAGTCAATTTACATGTTTTATTTTGTGACTTTCTTTTGATTGCATTTCATTTGCACTTTCTCTTGTTTCTCTCAAACAGACACTTATTGCAGTGTGTTGAACATTATCATTGGCTGTGGAGAGTTTTTAGTCTCAAAACAAAGTTGTGCTTTGACCTAATTTGATTCTGTAAAACCCACTGCTGTAGGTGTGGAGAGTCCTGTTTTCTACTTGTGAATCCACATGTTTAACAAGTTTCATGTACAAGTCTGCAAATGTATCTTTCACTGTGTTTGTCATTGACCTGATTTCTTCCCTCAGCTGTTAACTTAACTAAAGCCGTACACTATTGTGTACAGCGCAGCATAGAACACAACTAGGGAACATTAGCCACGATTCTCAAGTTACTGTGGTCTCCACTTTCATTTATGACGTGTACTTGAGCATTGTTTTTAGAATATAATATTGGTTAAACTTTAGTGACAAGTTCACTCTTTGTAGTTGAAAGACGCATCTTATTTGAATCACTTTGGGCCTTTGTAAAACCCTTTGGCCAAGTGACTAATGAGTGTTTTCCTGTAACCAGGGGCCTCCAGAAGCTGCATGTAGCATTAGCTCATGTAGCCAAAAGAACTGTTGTGTTCTTAGGATTGTTCCCTCTTAAAAGCATCTTGGTTTATGTGTCAAAAAAAAAAAAAGTTCAAATATTTGTCTTTGTTTTGCTATGATGAAAGTTAATGTTATTTCTAGTGTAGTGCTTTGCTGAAACACACTAGGCGTCTTTGAGTGTCCAAAAAAGCGCTATATAAATCTCATTTATTATTAGTGCTAAATAGTACATAGAGCTTTAGTTTTAGTTCATGCTTTGTTCTCCTGGCTGGTTTTAATCTTTAATCTTTGCTTGTGAAACCACTTAATATTAAGGTAAAATTACAAAAGGTTGTGGTTTACAGAGCATTTTACTTGTAGCCCTTGTAATAACTGGGAACTTGAACATACAGATAAAATAGTTGGTATTAAGTGCTACGCTGTGTTCGTGGATCTTGGCGGTGTGTATCATGGCATCAGGGTGTTGCTGGTTAACATTGTCATTGAAATTGTACTGAAGTTGATTTGTAAATGGTGTAATTGTGTTCTGAGGAGAGGGAGCCTTCTGTGTGCGGTGTGCTTCACCCTGTGATGTGAGCTTTATTTCCCTTGCAGCCAAACGGGAAAGAAGCTGATGGCCAAGTGTCGAATGCTGATCCAGGAGAACCAGGAGCTGGGGAGGCAGCTGTCCCAGGGCCGCATCGCCCAGCTGGAGGCTGAGCTGGCCCTCCAGAAGAAGTACAGCGAGGAACTCAAGAGCAGTCAGGATGGTGAGTGTGAGGCCTCCTCTTTTACTACCATTAAATACATTTGCCTTTACTTTTAAGTACCGTCTTTGTGTCCTCAGAGCTCAACGACTTCATCATCCAGCTGGACGAGGAGGTGGAGGGCATGCAGAGCACCATCCTGGTGCTGCAACAGCAGCTCAAAGAGAGCCGACAGCTACTGTCCCAGGCACAAGGCAGTGCGGCTGGGCCCAGCAGGACTTCACTGTGTGCCTCCAAAGAGCCAGTCGCTCCGGAGCAGCCCAGTACTCCCAATGAACCAGTGGGCAAAGACTACAGGGTGTCCAATGGACCAAGCAACGGGAACTCTTCACAGAGGAGCGAGACCACCACGCCCAGCCTGTACAGGGAGGTGAGCAGCACAGAGGAGGACTTCCCCATGTCCCCCAACGTGTCCAGCCCTGGAGAAGCTGAGAGCAAACTGTCCAATCACTCAGAGGAGGCAGGGGGTCAGACTGCAGCCAGGGCCCAGCTGAGTGCGGGCTATGAGAGCGTGGACTCTCCCACAGGCAGTGAGACGTCACTGACCCAACACTCCAACGATACAGACTCCACCACCGATCCCCACGAGGACAAGGCCCTGAGCCGGGCCAGCCGGACTGCAGGCTCCAGACACGCCCACAACGGTCTGGACTCAGGCACGGGAGACTCCTCCCTTTTGTAATCCACTTCATCATGTACGTTTTATACTATCAAAACAAGGCTACAAGTCCCAACACGTTTTGCTCTCACCCTTGTTCCCCTGCCTACTGTGAGCCAGTCAGGTTTGTGTTGCTAAACGGTGATATTTAAAATGGGTTCATGTTCGATTTGAATTGAGTGGAAGTAAGTCTAATTTAAACTAGTTTGAGTCTGACGTTTCTCTGCACACGTCTCCTGTTACTGTTTAAGCTCTTGACACAGATCACACATCATCTTTTGTAACTTGTCAAACTGTTTTGAATTACAGTAGGTTCAATAAATGCAAGGTCATTTTCAGATGGTGACCAGATTTTCCATTCAGAGAAAAACTATGTTCAAAAAATTCTGTTCAGTTGTGCGTAGCTATATGCGATGTTCATATTATTCTGACTTAAGTCCTCTACATGTACTGACCAAATAAAGAATTTTAATACTACTAATGTGCTCTGATTCGGGAAACGATGCCACAATAAACTATACATGTTCTACGACTGTTGTTTTATTAACATAAAGATTAAAGTAAAATGTATGTAGGTTTATTTGAGTTAATTATAATCTTAGAACTGTATTTCTACAACTCTGAAATATTATTTACCTCCTTAACACAAGGAGACGCTGCATTTCAGGCAGCAGACACTTATCACCAGGCCAGATTATAATCACACTAGAGAACACGTGAGTAATGAATCCCGGCGGCCATGTTTAGACTGTAGGTTATTCTCAAACTCATGAAAAACAATAAGGAGCTCTTCTTACAATTCTAACTAGTTTTTATGTTATTAATTTAAAACTGTGACGACTTAATCTACCCTTTTAAACAGTTATTCTTCACTTACCTTTATGAATGTTGAGCATCCTAATTATTCACTGCAGCAAATTTAGAATTGCTTTTCACAACTTTCAGGTCAGAGCAGAGTTTTGCCATTACTAAGAATATAACTTATAAACACGTTTTAATTAAATGTGGATAGTACACAGCTAACAAAATGCTTTATAATATATAACTGTACCAAGGCAAAACATACTGTATATGCTCCAGTACGTAAGTAAGTAAACACAAAGAGTGTCTCTAGTTCAGATTATTTATTCAAAAACACTTCTGTCTTTATTTTAAATTACTTTGTTATAACTGTACACTGGGCAACACTTCCTACAGTCACAAAATGGCGGCCTCTTTCGCCCCGGCAGTTGTCGTAGTCCCTCTAGCCTCCCACATCACTCCTCCTGCTGAGCTGTCCTGGTCCTGTCAGGCAGCTTCTTGCACTGTGGACACTAGACAGGGACATTACCTGGACACGACGGGCTCTGCAGGTGAAAGACTCCACGAACGTCCAACAAAATGAACTCCGAGCCCGTGGTCATCGTCTCTGCCGCGCGGACACCTATTGGTAAAGAAAACACGTCCCTTAGCGCATGTTTTTGTCATTTACTTACGGAATTCATGCTCACAGTTGCTTTTAACGTCGTTTTCGGTTACTATTTTCTCCTTTACCACGTTCTTCCTTTTATTTATTTAAAACTGTTCATCAAAATAACCAAAATCTGCTGCTTTTCATTCATCACGTTAATATGGTTAATTGAAGACAAGTAACGCCGTGTCTTACGCGGGCTCTGATTGGCTGCCTGCTGAGCCTCGGGTCTTACGCGGGCTCTGATTGGCTGCCTGCTGAGCCTCGGGTCTTACGCGGGCTCTGATTGGCTTAGAGTCATAGCGCGACACAGCACGAGCCGTCTGTGATTGGCCAGACGTAACATGTTGCGTAGGGGTCATGAAAAGAGGAGAATGTCACGATATCTTTCTATTTACATTGGGGAATTTGATACTTTTATGAATTAATTTACTATATTTGACATTTATTCATGTTAAATTATTATTATTATTATTATTATTATTATTATTATTATTATTATAAAACATCTCTAGTCTTTCTATTTTTTTCTATACTTTATGTAATGAATTATACAGTCTACATTTAATTTGTTAATACATCTTACTTGCTTACTTACTATTCATATTTTATCTTATTCTTTATTTTTCATTGTTCTGAATCCTGTTTTTTCTCCCAGGGTCCTTGAATGGCTCCCTGTCCAGCGTGCCTGTCCACGAGCTGGGGGCAGTGGTCATGAAGGACGTGCTGAAGAGGGCGGGAGTCCAACCAGGGGACGTCTCTGAGGTCATCATGGGACATGTCCTCACTGCAGGTACATACAGGTCCACTCACTTTAGTCCTGGTTACGTTCGGTCTAATATAACGAGACGCTGTTAAACCTACAATACGATAATGATTTGGAAATGTCACTAAAATCTCACAAATCGGTGTCTGTGTGATTGTTGTGTCTGTGTCCTCTTTATAAGTAATATGTGGACATGTTATTATGCATTGGGTTTATGAGAATATAACATAAAATTCACATTATCCCGACATTCTTGTTTATAATTCAAATGTTTATCAAGTTTTTTTTTTACATATGGAACAAAACCGAATAAAACCAGGCGTAACATTAACATTATTAACAGAAACATTTACACATTTGAACATTTATTTCAGACAGTACAAACATGTTAAAAGAAAACTTGTGTCCTATTGCAACACACTTCACCCACATTGTGGTGAGTGTGGGCACTGGTGAGTGGGGCTGTCGGCGCGAAATGGCAGCCTCGCTTCTGTCAGTCTGACCCCAGGGCAGCTGTGGCTACAGTGGAGTGAATGAATGATGCATTGTACTGAATCTGTGCTATATAAATCTAATTCAGATGCATTACACAGGGGAACACTAAAATTTAAACTTTCTGTTGCATTGGATTTTTTAACTGATTCTGAAGGATTTTTAGGCGCTGATTTCAAATCTGAAATTAGTTTTTCTCCATAAGCTCTAGTTTTCATGCAATTTGAGATAGATGTACTAGTACGTAAGTACGTAGTTACGTAACCCAAATCTAAGCGTTTTGAGATTATATACATAGATAGATTCTAATATTTTTATCATGCTTCTTTTTTCCAGATCAAACATGGCTTCCTCATCGAGACATCACTGTAGAAACAAGCCTGATTGCATAAAATCAATTGCAAAATTGCATAAAAGATTGCATAAAATCTGTAGCTTGCAGAAATAAACTAACTTCAGATTTGAACTCAGCACACTTAAATTGACTAAAAACAAGTTTTTCTTTAAATGCAACATATAGAGTGTTCCCCAGTGTTATTAATATTATTTTAATTAGTACGTCCTTTACATTTACACTCTTCGGCATTTTCTGACACACAGCATTGTCCAACATTCTCGTAACTTGGTTTGCATCGAATTAACACTTTCCTCCATACTGGAAAAAACAAAGGGCAAACTCATAAAGCATCATCGCGTATCAAAGTCCCTGTTGCATTTTGGCTTTTTAAACTTTTCCGCACTTTTCTTTTGATTTGCGTGTGTGCAGGTGGCGGTCAGAACCCAGCGCGGCAGGCCAGCGTGGGGGCCGGTATCCCCTATGCGGTCCCGGCCTGGAGCTGTCAGATGGTGTGTGGCTCTGGGCTCAAAGCCGTGTGTCTGGGGGCTCAGTCCATCCAGGCGGGGGAGGCGTCTGTGGTGGTGGCCGGAGGGATGGAGAGCATGAGCAGGGTGAGACATTCATTCATCCAGGAGACACTTAAAGGAGACGTATAGATCTTTTTCACAACCTGCCGGAAGTGTCGCGCTGTAGGTTTGCAGGACTTCAGGTTAATGGTTTTCTGTGGAAATGTCTCACCTATTCTCCACCAGCTTCATAAATCTGCCCCATCACCAAATCTTCAACCAACAAGGTCCACAAAGGATAAACATTCTCCATGAAGAATTTATCCACAACTATCAAGGGAAGAAAGACAAAAGCTTAAAGGAGAACAACGACGAGCTTTAGTGAATATCTACTCTAATATTGACATTATGAAATCGATTTTTAATTTTAATTGTAGAATCAGTCTGAGTGAACGAGTTACTTAAGTTTTATTCATTACCATAATGTTAGTTTTGCTCAGTAGTTCTAATGCCAAACCTTCTTACCCCAGGCGCCCCACACGGTGCAGATGAGAGCTGGAGTGAAAATGGGCGACGCCGCACTGCAGGACTCGATGGTGGCGGACGGTTTAACGGACGCGTTCCACAACTACCACATGGGAATAACAGGTGCCAAACGTGAAACAAGGGAGCTGCACCTGATTTTTACTGCCTTAAAGACATGAAAAACAGATTAGTTCTTTCTAAACGGTTTGCAGTGCTCCAAAGTTCTTCCTCACTCACCTTATGCATTCAGAGCATCCTAATTATTCACCACAATGAGTTTAGAAGCACTTTTCACAACTGGAGAGATTAGTTTGTGGTTTGCGAAAGATAAAAACACTTTATAAATAGACGCACACTTCCTACTTTTGATACTGTATACGATATGGCATAAAAGAGAATCTAATTTTGCTTTTAGAGCTGCTGGTACAATAAATCTGACCAAACCCAATTGTACTTTATTACATGAAAAAATCAGGTACTTTAATTATATGAATAAACAGCTTTTATCTAACGTCTGTAAAGCGTTTGTTGACTCTGTTTTCCAGCGGAGAACGTAGCGAAACAGTGGGGCGTGACGAAGGAGGAGCAGGATAAGTTCGCCGTGCGGTCTCAGAACAGGACCGAGGCTGCACAGAAGGCCGGACACTTTGATCCAGAGATAGTCCCAGTCCTGGTCCCGTCGCGGAAAGGTGAGGGCACCGGCAGCCATTTTGATCTAGTGGCATGATTCTGGGTGAGATTGAGTAACGTTATATAAATCAAATGAAAGCGTATGGTGAGCAGTATATACTATAAAAATATATTTATTTAGATATAATATATATTCAGACTGTTATTCATTTACTAATTTACCATTCATTTTCAATTAAATGAAAACTGCATATTTGAATGTGGACATATACTGTTTATATAAATGGACATAGCGGACGCACCAGCCGCCGCGTTCCAAATAGGAAGTTCCCATGCGGCTCTTCCGGCTCCTTCTGACCCTGGCTCCCGCTGGTGGTTTTCAGGTTCTGGAATGTGATTTGTCATTTTCACAGACGGGGGCAAGAGACAGATTTTCCTGCTCATCACACTGTACTTTTCCATGAAATATTGGAAAGATAAATTCCCAAACATGGAACCTGATTATTTCTGCTATTGACTAGACCCAAGACTAGGCTATATTACAACAAAATCTGCTTTTGAACAATATTCATTTTACCTGCCCCTCATCTGTATTAAATAATATTGGCCTATAGAATCATCTGGAACGCAGCAATTAACTCACACTGGAATATTGTCCCCCTTCTCTCTGTACCTGCTGCTGTGAGCCTCGTCATTTTGGTTTTAAAATGTTCGTATTGCCCCGCTCTACGTGATCCCGGTGTTTTTTTTCCACTTTTTTGTCCGTCAGCATCACGAGCTTCATTTGAGTGACGCTGAACGCTTCCTTAGTCCACTTTTTTATACAGTCTATGGATGTATAAATGGAAAACATGTTACAAAAATCATATTGTATGAAGTTGTTGAACAAAGTTTCCGTTAAATCAATAAACAGTTGCTTTCTACAGAATCGTTGTTGGGTTAAGGGTTGGGGTTCCTGTATTTGACTGTTACCAACATGTTTGGCTCCGTGTGCAGGTCCGGTGGAGGTGAAGGTGGATGAGTTCCCCCGACACGGCAGTAACATGGAGACCATGTCCAAACTCAGACCCTGTTTTATCAAAGACAACACCGGGACTGTCACCGCCGGCAACGCTTCAGGTTCCACACACATTTTCTTCATTTAATATCAGGCACTTTTGGACTGACAATAGAAACCACAGATCACAGATTTATCAGAACCGCTTTTGAACACGTTCCACTCAGTTTTGTGTCTGCTTCAGTGTTTTGTATATTTAGAAACACAGATGTGGTTTGCAGGTATAAACGATGGAGCAGCTGCTGTGGTCCTGATGAGTCAGTCGGAGGCTCAGAGCAGAGGACTCAAACCTCTGGCCCGGGTGGTGTCCTGGGCTCAGGCTGGACTGGAGCCGTCCGTCATGGGGACAGGGCCCATACCTGCCATCAGAAAGGCTGTAAGAACAACTACCACTGAAATACTCCTGTCTGCTGAGTGAATTTGAGTTCAGTGTGAATGTTTCAGGTCGAGAAGGCGGGCTGGAAGCTGGAGCACGTGGACCTGTTTGAGATCAACGAGGCGTTCGCGGCTCAGTCCATCGCTGTGGTCAAAGAGCTCGGCTTGAATGTGGATAAGGTAAGGTCCTTCTGGTTAGAGACTTGAAATGTTTAGAAACAAATTGTCCTGAACTGGGAAAAAAGAGTTTAAAAGAGAGGCGAGTCTAAAATAAAGTAGGGTTAAGCCACGCCTTTTCATGGGTGTGGTCCATTTGCTTGATTAAATAAAATGATTCTGTAGGACATCCCATTACAGCACATGTATTTAATGTAGATTTGGTTTAGTTCTGGTTTAGTTTTGAGTTTTAGTTTCAGGTTTTGATGTGGTTGTCCGAGTGTGAATGCACCCAAAAATCCTGATATGAAATCCTTTAAATAAACGGCAGTACTAGTATTTGCTGTGATTTTTGAAATGTTTTGATAAGCTTTTGTCAAATCCTATCCAACTTATTCTGGAAGTTGCTGTAGGCGCCGCCATCATGATGTGAGTTGTATTATTTTCTATCTTGATAAATAAGTTGTTGTAACACGACGATAAAGCCGCTTTAAAGCCTCCCAGAGAATCGGTGCAGTGTTTTATTATTGGAGCACGTGAAAATTGAACATTTTACACACACATTTTGCATCATAAACTAAACATAAAACATAAACCATAACTATAACCATAACCCTAACACTGCTCATGATTGCCATGAATGGGATCCCCGTTTAACCGGAAGTGCCACCACCAAAATTATAATATGATAGAAAAATAAATATAATAATAGAAAAAAATAATAATAAATATAATAATAGAATAAATACATAAATTTAATATAATATAAAAAATATAATAATAATAATAATAATAATAATAGAAAATTAAAAGAAATTTAATATAATAATAGAAAAAATATAATAATAGAAAAAATTTAATAAATATGATAAAATAAATGTATCATAGCTGTCTGTGTGTGTGTATATGTTTTGTAATACTGTATTGTACTGTATTGTGCGTTACTAATATTTTGTGTTTCTGGACCCCCTCGAAAACAAGATGGCAGGTCTCAAGGGACATTCCAATAAAATAAATTAGATAAAAAATAAAAAAGTCACAGTGTACTTATAAGTTTTATTAATACTGTTTTAATTAAAATATAAAGATTAAAAATGCAGCTGTTACTAACTAATGAGGATTTGAAGAATTGCCTTAATAATGACTAAAAATTATGACTAAACCTGTCATTATTCACTCAATGCTCTCCATATTAAAGTACCACCTCGCTGTTTCCTTTCTTTGTCCGTTCCCAGGTGAACGTGAGCGGGGGTGCCATCTCCCTGGGGCACCCTATCGGCATGTCTGGGTGCAGGGTGCTGGTGACCCTGCTCCACGGCCTCCACAGGACCGGGGGGCAGAGGGGCGTGGCCTCTCTGTGTATCGGCGGAGGGATGGGCATCGCCATGTGTGTCCAGACCGTCTAACGTGTCAAAAGATCTACTGGTATCTGCACTTCAGCTGTGGGAAATATTGGGAAATGTGTTTACAGATATGAGGGATGTTTACTGCGACGCTGCTTCACTGTGTAATTGTCGGGAATAACGTGATTTTACTCAGGTTTACGCTCAATGTGGCTTAGAGTATCAACCAAGTATTTAATATATAAATGTTTTAAAGGTGCCCTATGAACAGCTCCACCTGAAGCAACAAACCAAAACAAACATGGCGACGCCGACAGACGTACTCCAGCCTATTTTAGTCCAATTTAAGGACACGCTTTATGCATTTGTGAAGGGAAAGATAAGACACCTGTGCTTTTCTCTCAGCTGAATTTAACTAAAGGAAGATTTTGCAGCTTGTTCCGCTAATGTTCCACAGTGAGAGATCATGTTTATCTGGCATTTATTCAATTACAGATCTTTTATTGCTAAGAAAAGAACAAAAAATACAGTGAAAAACATGCAGTCTTGCCAAAAGTGGGCTTGTCTCCTTAAAGATTTTAATTTTAATGTGATTTACTGCAGAACACTGAAGGCAAAACACTGTAACATCTCCATGGGGACGAGCAGGTGGCGAACCCTCTACAATAAAGGACATAGTGCACCTTTAAAATTTAACTTTTACTCGTAGCAATACATAATAGTAGCTCCACCTGTCTTACTTAATACAGCTGTACGGGTTACTGTTTCTATGTCCATTGTGAACGCTGAACGCTCTTAAAGGCTTTAGAACTGTGGAGTCAAACTAATGTGAAGCCAGAAAACTTATTTTACTGATTAAGTAAAACGCTAAATATGGATTAAGCTGAATGTAATTTTAAATGTGACGCATAAAGGTTATTCCTAGTTTAATTTAAATACTTAAATAGCTTGTAATTGTGACTTTTATTGGGTTGCCAGATTGAAATAATGTGATGTCATTTTCTCAGATGGGGGCAGGAGCCTGTAATGAACTACAGTTTGTTCAAAGAGATAATCCACAGTTGAATATTTGGTAAATTTTAGCAACAAGACAAATTATAATACAGAAAAAGAACACAATGACATCTAGATGAAGAAAACTGGGCCATTTTTTTTTTTTCAGTTTTCCCAGATTTTGCGATTACCTCCCTGGAAGTCATCTGCATGTTTCCAAATGTGTTCTGGTTTTCTCAGATTAAAAATATTTCTTGCCCTCATCTCCTAGAATCTGCAGACCTATGCAATGTTACGTCATCTGTAACCCAGCAGTTATAACGATGTATTTATGTGACTAACCCTTGATGCATTTTAACATTCCTTTAATTTCTCAGTATGTTTAGACCAACTCTGCTAAGTGCCACATGTGAATTAAAACTTGTATTTTTCTTACTAACCTCAATCATGTACAATAAAATAACATGAAACAGACATTCAGTGATTTACAACCATTGGGGCTTTTATTTTCTTAAATGTCCTAAACAAAAATCTCACAGTCGGAGTGAGAACAACAGATCAGTAAACAGGCGAATGTGGAGCGTACACTACAGATGTATAAATACACAAATGAAACAAGACCTAAGACTGGACCTGGACCTCAGCCCTCCAGGGAGCCGGACTGCACGGCGTCCCTGTACGAGCTGCCCCCCTCCTTGGGCTCGGGGTAGAGCTTGATGAGGTCGTCGATGCGGAGGATGGTGATGGCGGCCTCGGTGGCGAACTTGAGGCTCTTGACCTTGACCATGGTGGGCTCGTACACGCCCGCCTGCTTGTTGTCGCGCGGTTTGCCGTTGATCAGGTCCAGGCCGATCCTGAACAGACGCAAAAGGAAAACGAGGGGTTAGTGAGGATAGAAAATAATAGTGACACTTTGGGTTTTATGTAATGAAGATTCAATGAAAGTCTATTAAAAGTCCTGTACCAGTTTGTCTTGCCCCAGTACAGATATGTTGTGTCAGCATGCTAGTTTTTTGTGTTTTTTAGCTTTACAGTAACAGCAAAACTCATGCATTCCAAAAATAGCTTTTCACAGACCAATTTAAAGTAACTTGGAACTAGTTATTTTTAAACAATGTGCACGGGTCCAGTATGACGTTTTTAAGACTGTAAAAAAACAGGTACAGTAGGTACACTGATTGCCAACAAATTATACAAATACACTAAAATCCTGAACTATTACGATGCCTTTTCTAGAGTTTTTGTAAATAATTGTCAGGGAGTCAATCAAATCCATTGTTTGGTTTACAGCTAAATAATTCAAAACAGGAATTGACCACATTAAAGTGGAGTTTATCGCATTGTCAACTTTCAGTCAAATGTAGAGTAGAATTCGATTGACTCACAAATCCTTGCATTTCTAGGGTTAGCAGGTTGCACACGAAACAAAGACCACAAAAGGACAGACTTGCCCATTCCAATTTCCAATAGTTCCGACAGCTCCAAGCCAAATCATATTCAAAACAAAAAGCCGATTTCATGACTCCACCACTGCAACTGCTGTAACTACGCCTTATCCGAGGGCAGCGGAGAGTTCTCGTCTTACCACTTGAGGTTCTTGCGCTCTGGGTTGACCTGTGCCTCGTTGTGGAAGGCTCGGAGTTTGGCCACCAGGTCCGTGGAGTCCTGAGCGGCGTTCACTGCCAGAGTCTTGGGAATGACCAGGAGGGAGCGGGCGAACTCTGCGATGGCCAGCTGCTCTCTTGAGCCCTGGACACATTCAGAAAGTACAATCATCAGCGCACAATCCAAGCATAAAACTACACAAAAGTACAATCAAAGTATAAAAGTACAATCATCAGCACACAATTTAAGCATAAAATCACACAAAAGTCCAATCAAAGTATAAAAGTCCAATCATCAGCACACAATTTAAGCATAAAACTACGCAATACGTTTGACGCTTAACAACTGGAGGGCTGGAAAAGCTAGAAAATTTTTAAAAAGGTGCACAACGCAACTTTTCAGGAGGAGGGTCTGCCACCTGCTCATCTCCATGGAGATGTTGTTGTTTGAAATTTTAGTATCATGACAACACTAAGAAACATTCTAGGCACAGCAATAACATCTCCATGGAGACAAAAAGGCGGCTGAACCCCCACCAAAAATGTGACGTAGTGCACCTTTAACCACAGTACTGTCTGAAATATTTCCAAACTGGATTGACATGATGCGATACAATTTAAACCGCGCAAACTGAAACTAGGGCTGTTGGATTCATTGATCCTTAATAATGTAAATAAACATTTTTATTGACCAACTTTTGTGGCGGCTGCTCTTGTGGCTGCTTGGCTCACACGCTGAGCAGATTTTGAAGCTTTTTGTTTTTTCAGCTCAGTTTTTAACATCATATCACTGAATATTAACCAACTGAGAAGTGCAGCATGTGCAGTTCAAGGGACACAAGTAAGGGACTGTTAAAAGAGCCGTTTGCTTTTCCTGTATCCATGGATACCGTGCAAGAGGCTAGTTGGAGAGACGGCGAAGGAGCCAACTATGGACATCTGAGATGCTACAGCTTTTTAAAACACATTTTTTTTAAACACACCATTTCCTCAAAGTTTTTCCTCTAAAGATTTTCTGCCACATTTGCTGCCACATATGAACACAAGGGACTGTTGGATTTTGTGAAATGAGCTGTTTGTTTTTCTCGTATCCATGGAGACCGTGCAAGAGGCTAGGCTAGGAAGTTAGCAAAGGAGCTAGCCATAGACGTTTGAGATGCTGCAGGATTTTTACACCATATGTGGCAGAAGATCGTCCAGAGAAAACACTTTAAGGGAAGAGACCATTTCATCACCAACAGAACACAAGAACAGAGTAAGAATGAGGCCTTTCCTGTTCACTTTTATATAGTGTCAACAATCAGAGTTGAAAATTTGGTACTGTCAGGTATTAATATGTAAAAAAACTTGATTCACAAATTGAATCTGTCTTTACATAAATACATTGTTCCACAGTACTTTTCTGTATAAATAGTAGTTTTTGCCTGAACTCCCCTGTAGTGTTGTGAGTGTGGTTTGGGTCAAATACAGAGAGATTAGCAATAGCTTTTTTAGTCGAATACAGTTTTAAATGTGGAAAAACACAGAGATAAACTTACCATACTAGTGGCGTAGTTCTCCAGGTAGATGGACAACGCGGCCTCCACAGCGCCCCCTCCTGGCACCACAGACTTGGACTCTAGCACCCTCTTGACCACACACAGGGCGTCGTGAACCGAGCGCTCCATCTCGTCACACATGAAGTCGTTGGCCCCGCGCAGCACGATGGAGGCGGAGGTGCGCGCTTTGGTACTGGAGGAGACGAGGGGAAGGGTTACAGAACATCACATAAAAGTAGTTTGTGCTTCTATTACAGAATATGTTGTCTATACTTGCTTTAATATGTAAAAATTATGCCTAAAATCTATAGCAGTTTCAAAAACATTTAATTCTCCATTTACATGCAAATGTAAACAGGTAAATGTAACCATGGCAACGCAGTGGTCGGCTGCTTTTGTGGTTGCCTGGCGCTCACACTGAGCAGTGTTTGAAACTTTTTGTGCTCAGTTTTTAACATTATATCATTGGATTTTAACCAACTAAAAGGACACAAGTAACAGACTGTTAGATTGTGTGAATTAAATTTGTTGTTTGTTTTTCCTGTATCCATGGAGACCGTGCAAGAGGCCAGCTAAGGAGCTAGCTATGGACATTTGAGATGCTACAGGCTTTTTAACAAATGTGGCACAAGACCTTCAGAGGAAATACTTTGAGGGAATGACCCATTTCAACACCAACCAAAACACCAGAGCGGAATAAAAGAGGCCTTTCCTGTTGTGTTCACCTGGCGCCCCCTGGTGGCTACTGTGATGCTGCAGGACACAGAGGAGGGACACTTGGCTCTTTCTCTCCTCAAACTGCCCTGACACAGATCTGCTGACCCTCCCTGACCAGTCCTGTTAAACTGCAACAGTTTGCTGCAGCAAAACTTTAATTTCCCTTGGGATCAATAAATATCTCTCGACATTTCAGCCCTTAGGAAATGGTAGTTTTGCATCTAGACCAGGGGTATTCAGATATTTCACAGCGAACGGCTGCAGTGGACAATGACACTTGAGGATACCCGAGGGTGTGATGCTAAACTATAATTTAGCCTTTATAGTAACACAATCTGACCACAAAAACTGACTTAGCTTGAACTACAATAGGTGAGCTGATTTTGTGCTGTTAAACAAGTCATTTCAGGTCTGTGTGCCTGATGTATGTGATGTTATTGAGGTTATAGTGGCAGTATTACTCAAGTTTGTGGTAAAAAGTACTGCCAAATCAGCAGGAAGAATGAGGGCCAACAAAAATCGATATGAGGACCATATTTAGCTCCCGGGCCACAGTTTGGACACCCTTGATATATATATATATATATATATATATAAAGAGAGATTTTGAGGTCTTACTTCTTAATGAGGATGAGCTCGTCATCACAGATCCTGTCCTGGACCACCTCCTCGGCCTGGCCCAGCATGGTGGCCTCAAACGTCTCCTCCCCCTCCAGGTTACTCAGGGACGGGCACACAGTGGCTACGACACACACATTAGCACATCTTTAGCATTTAGCAGAGCTATTAAAAAACAGATAACTAGAATAATTAGATCTGATTTTGGTGTGTTTACAGCACAAAAGAAATCTGATCTGTGTGTCAGTGAATTTTTAGAGGAACTGTAAGATTTTGAAAACAAAGTACAACAGACTTTAAAATAACTTCAAAACTTTAATAACTTTTTTGGCAGATTTTTTGTTTTTTCTGTTATGACTGCACTAATGTCATATGGATTGACATTAGTGCTGTTCCATTGTAAAAGAATGTTAATTGCTTATTTACGCAAAATAAAAATACATAAATGAAATGAAACTCAATCTTTAACATATTAAATATTGATAATAAAACCGTATTCTAAATGTACAATATTGTTAAGCAATACGAGATGTGATTAATAACAGAACGCAACACTTTAGTTTGTTCATAATTTAACCTTCTACAGCTCAAATCTCTTTGTAATACAGAAAAATAACCACTATTTTCCCACTAGTACAAAGAAAAAGACTCCAAAAAATACTGTTCCACCAAAATCGAATGAGAAGTGGATATAGTATTTATCATGACAGGCCTAGGCGTTCCAAATAATCTGATAATTCCAGAAATCGGACAATGATCACATTTGTGGCGCGCGTGTAAACACAGACAAAAACAAACTGGGCAGATGTTTTTTTTTTCCCTCCTCACCTCCCGTTGCCTTGGCGATGCGTTTCAGGTCCTTCTTGAGCACCCGCCTCACTGCCATGGCGCCCACGTCCACAAAGTACTTCAGGCACATGTCGTCGATGCCCCCGGTGGTCAGGACCACGTTGGCGCCCGTCGCCAGGATCTTCTGGATCCTCTCCTTGGTGATGTCGGACTCTCTAGATTAAATAAAAGATTGAGTGAAATTTAAGTCAAGGTGGATTTATGTGCAAATAGTTGAAAGCAAAACCAAATATAACCACAATACAAATCTTAAAAACTATTTACTGTAACACATTATAACAATTATAAATATACTTAAAAGATGCACTGTGTAACTTTATTTGGGGCTCTGTCACCTGCTTGTTTCTATGGAGATGTCATCGTTCTGCCTGGAACGTTCCAGTGTGACATTAAACAGCTCTACTTTACATTTATTCAATCACAGGTGGTTTTAGAGCTCAAAAACACCTAGAAAAACAGACATTCTGACTGTGAGCGGGGTCGCCTCTCCACAGATCTCAACAGTAACTTGGTCTGGTTTGGTCTCCATGAAGATAAAAAGGTTTAATGCCATATTGTGAAACATTCCAGACAAAGCAACATCTCCATGAGGAAAACCGTTTGAAGGACTCTCCACTAGAAAAGTTACACAATGCAGCTTTAAAAATGCATGTAACTTTTGTTTATGGAGATGATATTGTATTTCCACAGTAGGGCATTAAGCTTATCCATCTAACTGGACAGAGGTGAGCAGGTCAAGTTACAAGTCACATCTGTGGAGAGGTGAGTCTAATACCATAGTGTGGATAATTAAGCAGTAATATGAGACAAGCAGGTAGGACACCCTCCACCAGAAAAGTTCCACAGTACACCTTTAAGTTCACCGTGTTTTTAGGTTGTCCAGTCCGTAATAGTGCTCCAACAGCTACAGGAGCTGAGGCTTTGATTTCGGACGGCTCATGTTTTCTCCCACGCGTATCACTGTGAAAACTACTGACCGAGACTCACAGCAAATTTAATGGGAACTCAAGATGGCGGAGACATCGTTTTGGTGCGTCCTCTCACCTCTGTCTGATGAGGTCCAGCTTCTCGGGGTCGTTGATGATGACTTGGACGCCCATCTTCATCTTGGTCTTCTGCAGGCTGAAGTCCAGACAGGCGATCTTGGCGTTCACCACACGCTTCACCATGCCTTCACAGAGACAAGAGTTACACAAGAGTTTATCATTTGGCAACGCTTTATTTTAGGGCACACTTTTTAATGCAAGTGGATAATTCAATGTCGATAAGCATTTATTCTGCCCTAAAATAAAGTGCACACACCCTGTGATATTACGATCACAACTGAACCTGTGTCTCCAGAGCCTTAACCTGCAGATAGAGACCCATCCAAGTTTGTCTCATTTTCAGTGTATGGACAGGCCTCATGTGAAAGGTCAGAATAATAATAAAAACATAACACTTGTATATCGCTTTTCATGATACTCAAGGACGCTTCAGATAGATCAAGACAAACACAAATCAAATAAACAGATAAACAGGAGATGCAGTTATTTAAAGAGTTTTTGAACAGGTGAGTTTTCAGGGCTTCAGAATCAGAATTCACTCCCAGAGCTGCAGGGGCTGCACTAGCACTGATTCATGACTGGTGCAGGTGCTGGGGTTTAGGTAGAGACCGTTCAGATCAGAGAGAGGCTTTTTAGGTTTAAACACACTGGATTTCAGCGTTGGAACTGGCAACCCAAATGAGACTCATGTGAGGCTCATTCTGCTTTCTGATTGGTTATTTCCTTTGAGAACCAAAAAAAAGAATTATATTATACTGTTTTTATAATTAAGAATCAATCAGTGTTACAATTGTTATCAGTAAAACCACTATTTGATTAGAAAAAATATAAAGTGTTAGTCTTATTTTTATTCATAAGTAATTGTTTGACCAGAAAAGAACTGCCACAGTTTCTAAAAACCTGCAACATGTTTTCTTTTCACAGCCATGCTCCTGTCTCCCACGCGTATCACTGAGTACGCCATGAGGACGGGCGTAGCAGCAAATTAAATGGGAGGTGTTGGCTGAGGTCCAGGGGTGGAAATCAAACGCACCTTGTGACCCCACGGTGCAGTTGAGGGCGTACCCGTTGACCAGGAAGCTCTCCTTCTGGCTGCGGCCGTGGGCTTTGAGCACGTTCACAGAGTTGATGGGGTACTTGGCCGTGCCTTTGCCATCTGTGAACTTCACCGCAATGGCAGCGTCCACCACCATGTTTGAGAAGAAGTCTGAGTCACTGAGCAGGTGCGGTTAAGGGATATATTCAAGTGCCTTTCGCCATTTTTACCACAAAACAAAGAAATTAAAAAGAAAAAACGCACACAATTGTTTTAAAGATATAGTATAAAGCTACAGCTCAATTAAAGATGCACTGTGTAACTTTTCTGCCACAAGGTTCTCAACTTACTTTGCGTATTGCTTCACTAGAATGTTACACAGTATAGCGAAAAACATATCCATCTTTTATTAATTACAAGTGTTTCCATTTCATAAAATTAAAAAAAAGATGCAGTCAACTGATCTGATCTGTACTTTGGCCTGGTCTCAGTGGAGATGGTTTTAATGCCACACTGCGCAATATTCAAGGCAAAGCACAATCAAATTAATCAATAACAGTCTTTTGAATATGTTAATTCTAGATGTACATATTTCCCAAACCTCTATCATTCCATGGAAACCAGATAAAGGATACACTCCGATGATTTTTGAGGACATGGAAGTCTTGGCTGCGTTGATTAAACATTCTCTGCCCAGTTCATCTGCTCCGATTGTGAGGTTCTCATTTATGTAGCGCACGGCCTCCCTGCAACACACCAGTGCCATCAGTCAAAACCTCACTGATGTCAGAACTCCGTGAATTAAGTGTCTTTTAGGGGTGTCCACATTCTCTTACAAATGACTACTAAAGCATAAACGTGAGATAAAACCCAAACATGTACGTACTTGCAGGCCAGACGATATCCACTGATGACCGACGTGGGGTGGATCTTCTGTTTGACCAGCTCGTCTGCGCTCCTCAGCAGCTCTGCAGCCAGAATCACCTGCACAGAGAGCACATCACACAGTCAAGGCCAAGAGCATGAAACGACACAGGAGTGAGCCTGGAACCCCACACGTGTGGAGGTTTGTGCCATCGTTTCATTAGGAGTTTGAAAAAAAGCAGCTCCTAAACTCCTTCAGACACAGAGGGATAGTTTTTTTGTCCTGTTAGCATAGCCACACATCTGTAGGAGGCAGACGCATGGTACTAAAACAGGATGGGCAAACAACAACTATTATTTTGACTTAGTATAAAAGTTTATGTTTAGGTTGCATAATTGTAATCAAATGTTATTAACGCAAACTCTCAGACTGGAGGTTGCGAGCAATAATGTACCAAGGGCCAAACAGTCCTTAAAAGTGTGTGCACTCACCACAGAGGTGGTCCCGTCCCCGACCTCTTTGTCCTGCAGGTCGGCCAGCTCACACAGGACTTTAGCCGCCGGGTGCTCCACCTCCAGCAGCTTCAGGATGGTCGCCCCGTCGTTTGTGATGGTCACGTCCTAAAAAAACAAAACAAAAAAAAACAACAACACACTTTAATGATGATCCATGAGGAGTTGGATGCATAAACTGTGGCTAACAAGTCCACACAGCATTTATTAGATTTTCTATTTTTATGGCTATTACAGTTTAGCAACATGGTAGTTAAAAAGAGGATCTCTTCTCTTCATGTGAGATACTTCCATACTTGAAACTGCAAACTATCCAAAACTCACCCCAATATCATCCACCAACATCTTGTCAAGGCCGACTGGTCCCAGGGAGCTTTTGACGATGTTGGCGATGGACGCTGCGGCCATGACTGTAAAAAGAACAACAAATTTTAAACAAGACAGAACCTGGAAGTAAAATAAAAGCTCTGGTTTCCTGAGGAGCAGCTCTAAAAGAAAACAATACAAAACAGAATAATGATGATTAATCCTCAATTAAATGATCACCTAATCAAGAAACTGATTTCTGGACTGGACAAATCTTTTATAAGGACATGAGGACTTATTTTCAATGAAGAGCAATATAGAACAAATTGTGTAGTTTAAATGAAATGAATGAAACCCCTTCCGAAACTTCAAATATGGCATACGTCTAATGACATCAACATTATTGTGTAGAAATGTTTATATCCATCTGCTGTTGAAAATATAACGGGACACTGGATCATTTTGTTCTGGATGTTTTCTCAGACTGCCCTATCTGAGACATTTACGATCAAAACTACCACGAGTAAGAGAAAATAACACGATCTACTCATATTTATACTTCCATACAAGTTTACTTTCCTCAGCCAACTCCTAAATAGCCTTGTTGATATGTTCTGTCATTTTATTTAGCGTGGTTCACAGAAACAGCCACACCTTCAGACATGACAGTGTCTCTGTAGCCCATTAGCATAGCCACCCATTCAGTGCACACAAATGGAAGGTACTAAAATGGGCCAAAACATATTAACGCACAGGTAAATTACGATAAACAATTCTGACAAAAGTGTCAAAGATTTCATAAATATTCTACGATCCAAAAATAACAACAACGCCAGGGCTGATACAAAGTTAGCCGGTAGCATTAGCCACACGTGTGATGCAGCGTGGAGAAGATTAGCGATTTCTACGCAAACAAAACGCACAATTCTGCAGTTTCATCGGCCCGAAATAACGCTAAAACTGCGGACATCACTGACCATTCTGCGTGCGGACGGACTCGCCGGTTGTCCTCTGTCCGAGCACGTTTAGGGGACCGTCCAGGAGCGACATTTTGGACAATCTGGACAATCTGAGAAGAAAGGGAAGGGCCGCGGTGCACTGTGGGTAAACCGGTCTTAACTCCGAAGCTTCGAGAAGAAAATGAATATAAAATGGCGCTGATAGACGTTTTCAGGAAATAATATTAAAGTTATTTGTTTGATTTGAAGGACACTATAACGTCTTGTTCAAAACAAAGCCTGGTTATAACGGAAAATGCGTTTTAAAGCTGAAATAATTTCGAACAACATTTCCCAGAATGCAACAGAGCAGCTTTT
Organism: Taenioides sp. WSHXM2023; assembly: GCA_029959045.1. Lineage (NCBI taxonomy): Eukaryota > Metazoa > Chordata > Actinopteri > Gobiiformes > Gobiidae > Taenioides > Taenioides sp. WSHXM2023. Next base: position 23,627,534 of record CM057103.1, read on the forward strand.
CTTCTTCGTAGATAAAGCCTATGCGTGTTTTAGACTATACGCGTGCTGTAGAGCGCCACCTGCTGCTGTCCTTATTTTTAATATAAAAAATATATAATTTTATTATAAATATTTTTTATACTAACATAGTCAATAAATAATACATAGAGTAACAGGCCTATTGGTCAGCATTATTATTATTATTATTATTATTATTATTATTATTATTATTATTATTATTATTAATAATTATTTTTTTTTTTTTATTGTGATGTATGTAATCATGTGTAGCCTATTTACAAGAACAACCTCTACTGACGTCCAAGACATAGACATAGCCTGTATAGGTTGTAAGTAATTTTTTAGATTTTTTATTTTAGTTTCTGCAATATATATATTTGTTGTTGTTTTCTGGATGACACGAAGACCTATTTAATCATTAGATTAGATTAAATACATTTGTTATTGTTTATTATATCACATTATTTATTATATGCCTAATATAAATATATTTTAAACCATGCCCCATTTTATTCTCATAGATAATAGCCCAATAATGACAACACACAAACAGTTTATATAGTTAAAATTTACTTTATATTTATTTCCTGCAGTACAGTTCTGTTGAGCAAAGACAACGAGGCAGTTACAAAATTCAGTACACTTAACTTAAAAAGACAAAAAAGAAAACATTAAATCACACCTATGGCAAACAAGAATAATGTTTCTAATGTACATCTATACAAAGAGTTTACAAATAAAAGTAAAAACAACAGAAAAAAGTGCAAAAAAGAGTCAATGATACCTGCCCAACCCCATCAGTGAAACAGAGACTCACATGGACATGAACTTACTTCATATTTCAAAATATTCCATCATTTGAATCAACACATCTTTAACAAAACAAGACCAGATTTCGTGATTTCGTGGTTTCATTGTGTAACAGAACTGGAGTTAATTTTGTGAGTCTCTTAAAGTGTAAATAAATATTTGCATTTACAATTTGATGTGACAATTGTAAAGAGATGCGTTAACATATAAATAGAATACATTTAGTGAAAATTTGTGGTTTGTGTGTGAACTTCAATTGAAATGTGCGAACTGGGTGTGGCTTCAAATTCAAAATAACAATAAAATCTTGTTCAGTAGTGCGATAGTGTCCCTTTAAACAGAAATTGTAAATTAAACAAGAAAAAAACAGTACTGGAGAATTTCAACTACCGCCAACGTGCTCCTTCCTGGTCCCTTTATGTTAAAACCATTTAAAACTTCAACCCATAAGATTTACTCACATATTGAAAATAAATAGATAGCTCTTATAGATATTTTAAAAGCAGGATACACTATTGACAGTAAGACTTATAGTTTAAGTCTAATTTCACTAGCCACAATAGATAAGAGTGAATTCCTTATTATTGCTAAAAGCTTGTCAGTAAAATGCTAAATTAAAAGCGTTATATTGCAAGTTTGATAGCGAATAGAAACACAAGCCAAAGTATGTATGTTACTGTTTAAAGGTCCTATATTACGCAAAACTGACTCTTGTGAGCTTTAAGTCGTGTTATAATGTTGTTACCTCGTTAAAAACATACCTGGAATTGTTTTTTGTTTCATTCACGCACGAGTAAACCTTTATTATTAGTCTGTCTCCATCTTCAAAGCTCCAAATGCTCTGTTCCACCTTGTGACGTCATGAAGTTGTAGTTTTCAAGTTAACAGCTACGTTTTACATTTTATTTAGTAGAGACTGGCAATTCCAGAGCTGAAATGTTCCAAGCGGTTCTAGTGATGATGTAGAGAGTTTACAAACGCAGTGGAGCACTTCCTGTTTTACTGCATGACATCACAAGGTGGAACAGAGTGTTTTCTGTTTGAGAGAAGAACTCAACCTAACATGTGCGAATGAAACGAAACAAAACTCCAGGTACGTTTGTGATGAGGAAACAACATAATAACAAACACAAAAAAGCGTAATATAGGCCCTTTAAATTAAAAGTAATACGAAAAGTTATTTGTTGAAAGTGGCATTATTGTTATACCAATCTAGAATATATTTATGACAAATACTATTACAAATCCCAGCTAATTCGAAACTCTGTACAGACCAAGTTGCAGTGAACAGTAATCAATATACACATGAAAAGTGCTAAGGCAAGATCAAATATGGCACAGTCAACCTATGAAAGCCCTGTAACGAAGAGATAACTGGTTCCTTTTTCTATGTTGAAAGATACTAGAGTGGACTGTATATTGTTTAAAATGGCTAAGCAGGTCTAAATCTCTTTCTCTTCGATTCCTCAGCTGTTAAACCCTCCCACTGAAGAAAGCAGCCAATAGGAGAGAGACAAACGGCGCTTCCTATTGGCTTACCTCGCTTATGTGGGCGGGGTTTCGCTTCAGAAATGGTATTCACCCATAAGTCCAACACGCTGTGAATACATTTACATTATTAGGCGAAACTACTCGAGCTAAGACACTGCAATTTGTCTCTCAATGACTGGACAATTTTGGGTTGGTTGTGATGCTGCTGCTCGCTCCACAGGTACTTCTCCAGGTGGTGGCGCTCTACGGACCTCAGTGAATCACATTTATGGACGGGCGTGTTCGGCAAGCTGTGTGACTGGACCCGACCCTTGGGGAAGTTCTGCGATCCAAAATTGCTGTTGCGGTCGGGTTCGCTTTCATCTTCCGATCGGATCTCTACGTAATCGTCGTCATCCTCGCCATTGTCCTTGAAGTTGGCGAGGTAGTTTTGCGTAGCGTTTAGAATGCTCAACGCCGAATTCCGATTTAGCACTACGACCTGCTGCCCGTCTTGCAAGGTGATGTCCGTGCTTTCCGGAAGGCTGTTGTGCCGACCGGTGCGCCCCAAGCTCGGGTAGTGTCCGGAAGACCTGTTACTTTTAGGTTTCTTCTCTTGCTCGGATACATTTTTCGCGGGCAAAGACGGCGCGTTGAAAGATGTGTGTCTTTTAATAGTGCTATACACGTGCTCCTCTTTTTCGGATGGGGCGGACACGCAGGAGCTCCAGCGTTGGGAAATGGGCGTGGACTGGGACGTTTTGGAAGAGGGACTGGGGGGAATGGGAGGGCGTTGCGGGGTGGAGGAGGCGCGGAGCTGGGGGGTTTCGCCGGACAGGGAGGAGATGAAGCTGGCCAGTTCGCCGTTGCTGTAGGTGGAGTGGAGCCAGTCGTGCTCGGAGGAGGTCTCGGGCAGGGAGGGGGAGGAGGGGAGGTGGTAGTGTTGGTGGTGATGGGGGGCGGGGGTGGCAGGGCCGGAGGGGGAGGAACCTGGGGGGAACATGACCTGGTCGTACAGCTGGGAGTACTCGGCGATCCGGGCACCTAGGAGAGAGACATGCAAGAGGATTGTGAGTTTTTTGTTTTTTTTCCACGTTTTTACTAACCAAATACACTAAAAAATAATTGTCAACGCCACAAGACCACAAGAATAACTTAAAAGTGCATTACAAAACCTTCTTGTCCCCCTAGAATTGGCATTTCTTTGCCTAAAATGAAGACCACATAGACCAGAATACACTGGACTACTATAGAACTTCTTGGAAAACTGAGGGATTGCACAGATATAAGACCACATACTAAATAAAAGAAAGTACTACGAGTTAATTTTGAAAATTACATTGTATTTTCTAGAGAAAGGGTGTTTTTTATTATCAGTGTGGTATTGGAATCCTTATCGAGTCTATTCCTTAGTATTGAAATTGAGTTAGAAATTTTAGTATCATGACACTAGTTGCACTTGAGGAACTCTGTTAGACCAATAATCAAGTCAGAGATGAGAATCAAATCCTACCAATTCCATCCATAACCTCATATTTTGCTTTACCTATAGCTGCACCTCCTTGCTTCTTCTCCTCCAAGATGGCCGCCAAGTCCTTCTGCTTCTTCTCAGCTCTGGCTCGGCTGCATGCGTCCCCGGGGTCCATGCTCCTCATGCGCAGCAGCTGGTTGGCCTTTTTGATCTTCTGACTGTACTGCCGCGCCATCAGGAACACCCTGCTTTTGGTTTTGTCCATCAGCTCCAATGGAAAGTCCACAGAATCACCCAATAGCAACGAACTGGAAGCTAGCGGCGAATCAAGGCTTGCTAATTCTCCCGGAAACAAGAGGTCTTTTGGAGATGGAGACTTTGGTGGAAGTTCTACAAGGTCATCGTCCTCGTCCAATCGGAAACTGCCACTGCTAAGGCGTGCTAGCCGGTTGCGTATACTCTTGACCGTTCCTTGCTGGGGCTCTGGAGTTGTTGTAGTTGGCGTTTCACTTGTTGCACTGGCTAATTCCTCTTCATTTGTTACTTCAATATCTGGTATGTTGATAACCGGAATTTTAAACATTGGTGTAGAAGGCATTCTTGAAGGACTAGAAGTTTGCGGTGGACTTTTTGTTTTACTCAACTTTTTCTTGGGGGATGATTCGTTAACTGGAAATGCTGCAGGTAAACGATCGGCTTTCTTCTCGTTGATCTTGATGTAGTTTTCCAAGTCGTTCCAAATTTCATCCACCCGTTCCGACATTTTATCCCCTTTTTGTTTTGAGAAAGTTTCAGAAGTATTTGAAGAAGACAGATCTACTTCGGAAGAGCAAGGATTTACATTGTTGTTTGCCTCATCTTCGATCTGCAAACTTTCTTCAGACACAAAGCCTTTTAGACTTTCGATCAAGTCCTGCTCTGATGTCAACAAACTGTCCCGCTCTTGCTCAATGTCAACTTTTGAGTCTTTCGTTGGTGGTTCTCTAAAACATATCGTATCATAGATGTTTTCCTCCTCGACATTCATCTCAAAAGGTCTTACTTCTTGCGTTGAGGACCTATTACTTTCTGATGACGATTCTGGTTCGATTGTGGGCACGGGGCTCTCTGCGTGTTGCTCTTTGACGTCTTTTTCCTCCAGATCTCTCCTCACCAGCCCCATATTCTTGAGATCTTGGTAGCTGATGTTGTCGTACACGTTTTCAATATCGTCCAGAGTTAATTGTTCGGCTGAAGAGGAAGCAGATAGGTCGTTGCTCGAGGACTCTGTGTGGATGACTTCGAGGTTGCTAGATTGGTCGCTTTCTGGACTTTGCTTCGCTTCCGTAGCCTTCTCCCCCACACTGCTCGCCCTTCGTAGGACCCTACCCCCATTGGAGGGCGGGGGGTCCACTTGCACTGTCGGGACTTGCTCCACGTGCCAGCTAACAGGTCGGGCTGTTCTAGGGGGAGACTGAGTTTGTGGTTCCGGTTCGGCACAGCTGGCTTCGGACGGGACGAACATTTGGTAGATATCTTCGTCCTCGTCGGGCTGCATGGTGCGCTGGCGGGTGGGAAACATGGCGCGGCGAGCCCGGTGGTCTGCCCAGATGCTGTTCACCGATTGGTCGGTCTGCGTGACGATCACAGTGGGGATGGGTGAGTCAGGGGGCGTCTCAGTGACCCGTGATGACCGACGCAGTGGGGGGTGCCGGCTGCTGTCCCGAGTCAGAGACTCTCTGGCTCGCTGAAGAAGGGAAAAAACAGTTACTTTCAACAAGTGTGCAGCAATGTTGAATCTGCAACATTTGATACCTGTTCATAAATAGTTACAGAATCTGCACTTTTTATGTCATATCAGTGTTACACAGAAATATTCATTTAAATTTGGGTGTTATCTACCTTCTCCATCATTAGTTTTTTCTTACACCTTTTTCTTGTAACCGGCTTTTCAAAGACATAACTGTTTAGTAACCATTTGGTCTGGTTGTTAACGTACTGTAGGAGCATAAGGTTATAATATCACAAGACTATACCTGTAGGTCAGAGGGGCTCATGTTGAAGGACTTCCACTGCTCAATGTTGTCCACGGAGCCCTGAGGGTTCAGCCTCTTCCTGCTGCCTTTACCGGGGACCCTCAGCTTCTTACTGCCTCCCTGCACAAACAAACACATGGCAATTCAATTTCAAATCACCATTATATAACTTACATTAAAAAGTGCTTACACTTACGATGCCGCTGTCGTCCTCGTCATCAGCATCCTGCTGGTGGGGCTCCTCCCCCTCCTCGCGGTCGCTATGGTAGTAGTGGTCACATGGGTCTAAGGACTCCTGTGATTGGTTGATGAGGCTGCGGCTGCGGCCGATGGTGCCCAGAGCCAGCTGGGACACGGGGGACAGCAGGGTGGCCCCTAGACTGCTCCGCTGGACATACACAGTACATCTTAAAACTTCTGCTTCATAATTTTTTACTCTTATATTCTACAAAAGTTAGGATTTTTTATTAAAAAATGTAAATAATTTGTTGGTGGTTTTATATATTAAAGTAATTCATCTCAGTAACTTATTTCAGTGTTACCTTTTCTCCATCAGAGTTGGCAGCGTTCTGTTTGGCGTTCTTCAGTAGTTTGGATAGAGGCTCTGCAAAGACCAAAGTAGTTGCAGTTACATGTTTAATGTTTTTAACATTCGAAAAGGAACTTGGCACCACATGACAGAACCTCCGATTTCACAATAATACGTCAAACATCCAGAGCAGGGCCACTCCAGGTGATGCCAAGTCCCTCACACAAACACCACGAAAACTGATACAGATACAGAGGTCACATCAAAATGAATCAAAAAGTGAAATTAAGATGAATTAAGATGAAGATTCAGTCATTTCTCATCATTGATCATCTTGGGTCTTATTAATGGAGATGTTTACTTCCAAGTTAGTAGAAGCATGTAGTTTGGAGCAGACGGAAGACTTTGGATAAATTTGACTTTTTGTGTTAAATTGCAAATTGTGTTAAAGGATTTGTACCCATTTTTTACACGCACAGCTAAAAAAATGTCTGCTGTGTGCTGTCTGCATCTAATTACAAAATGAGATTATTAATATCAGGAAGTGTATGTTAGCATGCTAGTTGATGTTAGCAAAAAAAAAAGTTTATAAGGGCTTTTCGCAGCTGTCAGAGATAATAACTATCCTGCTAACGCGCGCTTCCTGGGTACAGGTACAGCACCTTTAAAGTCTGTTTTCCGAGAATTTAAATCAAAAGTATTTTAGTAATTTAATAAAATAGAAGCTGATCAATATGAAGTAAAAACACGCGTGTAAAGGACATAAGTAGTACTGAATGTATTTGTTTTGTGTACCTTTCCTGCGTCCTCTGCGTGGAGTGGGACCTTCCTTAGTTTGGGGAGAGTCCTTCTTGTCTCCGTCAGGACTGTAGTGGAATCCTGGGTGGTCTACACATATTAAAGACACATTCAGAGACATTCTTTTAATTATAATGAATACAGTTACATGCACAGGTTACTTACGGACTGCATCCATTTCCAGAATAGCTTGCTTGGCCTGGAATAAAAACAGAAAATATGAATTGTGGCCACTAGAGGGAGCCCTGGCACAGCACTGACCCCGATTAGGAGCACTTCTCAGTATTTCACTCCTTGTTTAATATATATACATATTTTCTATTGACCAAATTAACTAAATTTTGTATAACTTAAAAGGTGCACTATGTAACTTTTCTGATAGAGAATCTGCTACTAGCTTGTCTCCATGGAGATGTTATTGCTTTGCCTGGAATTTTACACAATACTGTATTAAATTTGCCTATCCCTATGGAAACAAGCACGTCGAAAGTGATATCTTCGGACACGTAACAAAGAATACATGTTTTTCAAGCTATTTATGAGTGATAAAACAACTGTAACTGAAGAGACGCAAGAAGATATGTTTAATGCCATACTGCGGAACATTCCAGGCAAAGTCGCTTGCAAATTTTGAGAGTCACAAATTGTTTTTTTGGGCTTGCGCCAAGTGGTAACTTTGTACAGGAAGATGGGATTCCTGCCATATTTTGAGTTCCGAGAGGTGGAAGGCGACCGATCACGTCGAGGTTTGAGGTTTGTGCAGAACCCAAAGGTGAAGCGCCCAAATGAACCAAAACAAACATGGCGACGCCGACAGACGCACGATTTCGTTTGTGCAGAAGGTAAGAGCTTTGTGCATTTGTGGACAGAGAAGATGCTTTTCTCTCAAATGGATGTAATAAAAGTTTGATTTTTTGGCTTGGTCGCTGTTCGACATATGAGATTCAAAAAGAAAGTACTTTCATTTAATGTCGAAAATCACATTCTTTTATCTACAGAAAGAGTGTGGAATCGGTACGGATTTGTGAAATGTTAGTATCGTGACAGCACTAGCCCGTACCTTGGCTGGGATCTTGGCCGGGTGGTTTTCCAGAATGAGCCGTTTGAGATGCAGAATCCACATGCGCTTGTCCTGCTGAGATTTAGCCTGTAGCGACACATCGGAGAATAGAGATAGCATCAGGCATTAGAGACGGTTAAGAACACTATGTAACACTATTATTATGACTTCTCTTCCAGGGCAGGTCCAGGAGGCTGCGGTGAGGAGTCAACAATGGGTTTATCAGACTGTAATACTCGACAAGTCTGAGCACAAACGTTACAAAACAATCAAGTCTCCTGCATCGAGCCAAAACTCTCTCAAACTATAATTATGTTATACAAGCACACATGTGAAATGTATTCAAATATCAGTATTCAAGCTGCAATTTGAAAAATGTTGGAATTTAAGAAGTTTCTTGTATTAAATTGTACTCTTTGTCATCTCTTATGTCTGCAGGTATGACTAAAATGTATTAATAAAGTATATCCACCTATCTCGTATTGATTTTGATGAAAGGAACTTAAAGAGGGAGTATTACACTTCTATGGGTATTAACTGATAACACATAAGATTTTTAGATCACCACGTTACCTTTTATTAATTTGAAAATGCTATATTCACTGAAAACAACCTTTTCGCTTTGCTCTCTGCGCTAATCACTCCCCCTTCAGAGCGTGCAACTGAAACTACTGCACATAAGGTACAGTTTTGTATCATGTTTTTGTACATTTATGGCTAATTGTCGTATGGAAGCACGGGTGATGTAGGCTCGTTCGAATAAGGCCCGGGAGAGATCACTAGATGACTCAGAGATGCATGGATGACAGCTAAAGCCTCTTCATGGCAGCTTCAGAAAGTCAATTTTGCATTAATACCCCCTCTTTAAGTTAAATTACTGCTTCAGAATATTATAACACTGTTTACGTAGACTTTATAAAAAAAATAATAAGACACTTACGTAAAAAGCTTTTTTATAAATGAATATATGATTACAATTTTGAAATAGTATAAAGAAATTATATAGTTTTATTTATTTTGATGCTATAGTGAACATGTTCTTCAAACGCTCTTGTTTCTCTGCAGTACCTGGACTGTGTGTTGGAGTTTTGGGTTCTTATAGTGAAACACGCTGAAACTCAAAGGCTCTTTAGGAATGACCTCCACCAGCATCAGGTTACAGCACTGAAATGAGCACACACACAGGTTAGCTTCACTCTAGCACATTTCACATTTATATGAACATTCTCTGGGTTTGACAGACCAGAATGTGGGCCTTGTAGGTGTAGGTCTCCTCGCGCTTCTTGGTGATGAGCAGCAGTTTGTCGAACAGGAAGAGGGTGCGTTCGTTTTTGGCGCGCTGCAGTCGGAACGTTCCCTCCAGGACCAGCTCCCCGTAGCCGATCAGGTCAGGCCCTTTCCAGTTGGTCAGCAAGCTCTGGATCTCCTGGAATCCACAATAAAAAAAAAAAAAGTATATGATTAGGAGCACAAAACAAAGAGTGTATTTCAGCCCAGTGGATTTCTTCTCTGTTCTGAACGTTTGTATAAGGAGCTCCACATAGAACCACAGTCTGTACCAGTCTTTAACTTAGATCCTTTGCTACATTAGGTTGAAATTAGTTTAACCTTAACACATATGATGCACAGATGCATTTTGTTGTAGGCAAAGTGTCTGTTTTTTCTTAGTTTTTAAGTTGTATATTCCATATTGGCTGCAGAGCAATACACGGTACTGAAAAAAATAGTGTTGAAATTAACTACGCAAGAAACGGTCTAGATCTATATCGAGATCAGAACTAACTTGAAACACCACACTGCACATCTGAAACACATCCTTGACCATTAAAACTTGTGAAGACATTTGACATGTGAAATATGAACGGCATGAATCCCCTGCAGTTCAGAACATGTTTCCATAGGTCCAAATTACAGGGTTAGCACTAGCAGTTCTAGCAGCTTTCTTTTACATAAGAGGACAATTTACTAAGACTACTGTTTTTGACATCAAAACATTTGGGCTCCCATCCAGAAGCACTCCTCCCTCTGGCCGCAGGACTTCTATACAGTGTAGTACAAATCCTAGTGTCTCAAAGCAGTACCATCAAACTGAAAATACAGCAGCTTCTGAATGGGAGCTGGTGATGTTGCAAACAGTGTCCAGATGACTACCTTTTTTACCTTGGATCACTCCACTCCTGGACAAATGAGGATTCCTGTGACCTGTCCACCATAGTACCTCTCCTCCCCTTTACCCTCTGTACCTGCTGCCTGACTGTGTGCCCTCAGCTCCAGTATATATCCCCCATAGTCCCTCTCTCCTCCCCCATGCTAGCCACTCCCTCCTTACTCCGTACCTGCAGCCTGACGGAGTGCTCGTGCTTCCTCTTCATGTCGTTGATGTGCCAGGCCACCCTCTGCATGGTGTCGATGGCCTCCTGGACCACCTCCAGAGTCTCCGTGTCCTTCTCCAGGTGGTTGGCGATCTCCTGCACAATAATAAACACAAAACATGAGGGTTAGAGTCAGTGTGAGGATCTCTGCACAGACAGGAACACTCACACTGGGACCATATGGCTACTGGCTCAACATTTGGCTTCTCAGGTTGGGGGTTATCCACAAGTACTGCTTTTAAAAATGCAATAAATGCCCTACACTGTTAACTAGGCCTGTCGCAATAACAATAATTCTGAGCTTAAGTAAACAGAGACCATAAACCATTTGGTTTAAAATGGTATAAAAATAAAAATATAAAATAGTTAGCCACATTCCAAATAAGAAGTGAGCATAAGCACACTTCCGGCTCCATCATCTCTGGTTCCAATTCATTTTGTACTGAAAAAACATTGTTATTTTTTAAGTCCATACGTCTTCATTTTGATCATTCCAGTGCTTAAGCTATTGTTCCTAGCCTCATTTAACTGCTTCACTTCTCAGTAGTGATGTGACATTCGTTAACGAGTCGACTTTTTAAAATGATTCTCTGATGTGAACGGCTGGACCTGGATCTCAACCAAATCGTTTTCTTTCCAAAAACAAACAAAAAAACCCCAAACACATTTGGCATCTTAATGACGTTAGTTTTTAAATTATTATTGTAGTGAAACATTTTATTTTGAATTTGAGAATTTCAAACGTTAAACTCACTTCCACTCTCATTTTGAACCGTTTTAAACAGATCTGAGCCTTGGTCATGTCTCTCTGTGATTAGTTTGTAGTTATGAGTTCTCAAATTTGCTTGTGTCATATAAATACATTTTAAAAAGTCTTGTGAATGGCTCTTGATCCTAAAGATTCGGCTCTCATAAAAGAGCCGAATCCCATCACTATTACTCAGAGCACAATCAGAGGGTGACTGAGGACACTCTACATAAAGTATAGTTATAAATCAGTTGCAATAGTGGTCAAATCCATCAAATGTAACGTGTTTGCAGTATTTTTCAGTCTGATTTATGATTTGTTTATTTAATAGTGAGAGACCAAGTAACTTATAGTGTACAGAAACAAAACAATAGCGTCTCCTGTAACAGTATCTATGGGTCTGCCTTTTAAAAGTCTTCTGAAGTAATCCAATCCAGAGCTCTGATCCGACTGTAACTCAATTCATTGGGAAAGCTTTTCTGTGAAATGTGACTTGATAAATGCAGGGCCCGTCTGCAGCTCAGAGAATACGGCGCTGTTTGTTTTCAAGCCATTTAGTTTGAAGTTAGTCAAATAATAAAAGTATGTTTACTGACATTTTCAGAAACCCTCCATTTGTATTTCATGTTTTAAAACTTATAATAATGCTACAATTGGATAAAAGTTGTGTTTGATTGAAGATAAGGCAACAGTATATTGTTTTTTTTCAGGTAGCTCATGTTTTTTTAATTAAAGAACAATGTAAACGTTGCATGTGCTTTACTTTAAAGGGTCTGTACTTGATTTTAATGTCTTCTCGTCAAGATAAATGTTCTTTACATCATGCACTATAAGGCAAAAGCTGCAAAATAAGAAAAGGAAATCATGGGAAATCAACTGCCTGACACTATCCCAGACACTTGATTCTCTGTCATGGTGCATTTTCAGCAATGACTAAACAAATATTAAGCAGAGATGGAAGAACCTTAAGGAAACTTTGGGGTAACAGTGGCTCAGTGGTGATGGTCGGAGTGGCAGGGCAGCTGTGGCTACAACAGCATCTTACCACCACAAGTGTCGTGTGAATGAATAATGCAGTGTAAAATGCTTTGGGTGTCTTGAAAGGTGCTATCCTAGACTATCCTATGGCATTAAAGCTTTCTATCTTCATGGAGACCAAACCAGACCAAGTTACAGGTCAGATCTGTGGAGAGGCGACCCCGCTCACAGTCAAAATGCCTGTTTTTATAGGTATTTTTGAGCTCTAAAACCCTGTAATTGAATACATGGAAAGTAGAGCTGTTTAATGTCACACTGTGGAATATTCCAGGCAGAGCAATGACATCTCCATAGAAACAAGCAGGTGACAGAGGCTCCACCAGAAAAGCTACACAATGCACTTTTAAAATAGTGCAAAACATCTAAGGAACTGAAATGAATTTTGCAGTTTCTCCCAAAGTACTTAGATCTCAGAATAGATTTTAGATTCTATTTCACCTTTAAATGAAAAAACTCAAATGGACCGGCCCAGTCGTGGCTCATTATTATTGACTGCATGACAGTGTCCTACACAGCTGTTTCTGTGTCATGGTCATAAACTGTACAGTATATATAAATAGAAATAGCTAACCCACTAGCTTTTTTTATTTATATGTATTTATATTTATATTAATCGCTTATTATTAGTCTGTCTCCAGCTCAAAATGCTCTGTTCCACCTTGTGATGTCATGTGGAGGAAATTAACAGCTACATTTACCTTTTGTTCAGTAGAGATTGGCAATTCCAGGGCTGAAATCATCCAAATTGTTCTAGAGAAGGTGTGTGGAGTTTAAAAACACAGTGGAGCACTTCCTTTATTACCACATGACATCACAAGGTGGAACAGAGTGGAGCAGCTCAGTCTAAACATGTCTGAAAGAAACTGCGTTATAATGTTGTTTCCTCATCAAAACAAAACAAAACCTGGAGCTGTGTTTGTTTCATTCACATGTGGAAAATTACCGTGTCATGACATCACAAGGTGGAACAGAGCATTTTGAGCTTTGGAAATGCAAACTCAAACATGTGTGAATGAAACAAAACACAACTCCAGGTCTGTTTTTGAGGAGGTAACAGTGTTAGAACATGACTTAAAGCTCACAAGAGGAACAGTTGCGTAATCCAGGCCCTTTAAAGCGGCCGTCTGCCTCTCCCGGTGAAGCTTTAGCTTTAGCTTTCGCAGTGTTACGTACGTGCAGGAGCAGGTGGTACTTGAGGATGCGCTGCACTGGCTTGAGCAGGTAGGAGCCCAGGGGCAGGGAGTGCTGCAGACGCTCCTGACGCTCCCGGAACAGCTTGGCCAGGGCTTTGTTCCTCATGCACTCAGTGAGAACAGCCACCGACCTGTGGAGACACAACACACACACACACACACACACACACACGGATATGAGGCAAAACACCAGCTCAGACAATTAAATAAAGCAATAAATACGCCAGCTACTTAAGATCCTGTATCTGATCTGGTATTGGGTACTGACAGTTTCAGGGAGATTTCAAATGTCAAATTTCAAAGACAAAAATAATGTACCTTACTTTGCCATTATTGTGCCGTTAATTTAAGGCAGGGGTGTCCAAACTATGGCCCAGGGGTCAAATCTGGCCCTCTGACCAATGTTTGTTGGCCCAATTGATCATAGAGCCATTAAGCAGTACTTTTTACTTCAAATTCCGGTATTTGTATGACTGCAACCTCAATAACAACTCACTGCATTATGATACAGACCTAAAATTTGCGTTCTACGACTTTTAAAGGTGTTGTGGCTCCATCAAACTCGTATAAAATGCATCTGTCTGAAAGTCTCGCTGTTCTCACCAGCTGTTTATGACCCTCCACTATGAATATGTTTGTATATGTGGCCCTGGGTGGAAAAAGTTTAGACGCTCCTGATTTAAGGCATTTAATACAAATAACTTTGATGCTTGGAGAGACCAACTGAGAAACGGTGTCTCAGGTGGTAAAGTAAGGCATCTTATAACCAAAGAGTGGTTTGATCCAAGTAGAGTCCATGGGCAAGGCACTTCAACACTTGAACGCAGTATTTTAAGGAGTGATTAGTGATTGGCGTGGTCATAAGCACAGATTGGCAGCCACATGCATGTATTTTGTTACAGAATACTAAATACACAAATTAAAATGTATTGTATTGTATTCTGTTACATGGTCCAATCAGAGTACTGTGTTCTGAATACTTGGAATACTTTTATACAGAGTTTCATTTAGATTACAAAAACAGCTTTATATTTGTTTCATGCATTTCGTATAACCAACTGGAGATTTTAGAAAAGTAACTGTGCTGGAATACAGGTACTCAAATACATATTCTACGTACATGTATACAGTTACTTCCCAATCCTGCACAATATTGCTCCTCAAAGCCACTTTATAATTTGTACATTATTCATTCAGTACATATTAGGCTCTTATCGTAGCCACAGCTGCAGAATGAGGCCGTTCACTACAAACGCTCATGCCCAAACCACTTTCATACAAGGAAATATGGGTGTGTGCCTTTCAAATGTCTTGCCTAAGGACACAACAAACAGAGCCACTGCTGTCTCACTTTTGCACCTCGTTTTCCAAGCCGTCTCCCATCTACTAGTAAGTGAATCAATACGGAATAAATAATTAAGGATCATCAGGTTAAAGTGCATTGTGTAACCTTTCTGTCGAACGCTTTTCGCCATGGAGATGTTATTGCTTTGTCTGGAATGTTTCACAGTTAAAACCACATTTAAACCTTTCTATCTCCATGGAGACCAAACCAGACCAAGTTACAGGTCAGATCTGCGGAGAGGCGACCCCGCTCACAGTTAAAATGTCTGTTTTTCTAGGTATTTTTGAGCTCTAAAACCAAATGTAACTGAATAAATGTAAAGAGTTTGGTTAATGTTTAATGTCACACTGTGGAACATTCCAGGCAGAGCAACGACATATCCATAGAAACAAGCAGGTGACGGAGGCTCCACCAGAAAAGTTACACAATGCTGCTTTTAAATAGTGCAAAACATCCAAGGAACTACTGAATTTAATTGTGCAATTTCAACAAAACGCATTCTCCTTTGTAAATACTAACAGTTCCCTCCCAAAGTACTTATTTCATTTAATTTTTGCAGTAAACCGGAAACTATTAGGGTTTGAAATAAAAATGGAAATCGCAGATAAAACATCGCACTAGCTACATACCAGATTTTTTTTATTTTTTATTGGGCTACTCGGAAGTCATATTAAATCAATGTTTCCCCTGTAAAGCCTATTAGGACTCAATTTTCTGGTGAGTGAATCGTCCCGCACCCCTCCTTCCCCTCCCTACGCTCCATGCACTGTGTCTGAATTCCTACGCGCTCCGAACAAGCCCGTCATTGTTGTGGAGGAAACCGGAGAGAGCCAGGACATCTGCGCCGGGTCTGCCCAGCGTGTGTGCCCTTCGGTGGGGTCACCAGCTGCGGAGGGCCGGGGGTACGCGCGCTTCACTTTTCCGACGCCGGGGACAATGGGCGGTTCATATTAACGCCGACACAATCACGGTCCAAAATAGGATGCGACGGGAAAGTCCGGATATGTGTGAAGGACGATGTAGAATGAAGTTTGGACGAGCTGGTTGAAAGTCCAACTCATTTAAAGGTGAACTGTGTAACTTTTCTGGTGGAGGGCCCGTCATACGCTTTTCTCCATGAAGATGTTATTGTTTTGTCTGGAATGTTTCGCAGTATGGCATTAAACCTTTCTATCTGCATGGAGACCAAACTGGACCAAGTTACAGGTCAGATCTATGGAGAAGCGACCCCACTCACAGTCAGAAAGAATGTTTTTCTAGGTATTTTCGAGCTATAAAACCACCTATAATTGAATAAATGGAAGGTAGAGCTGTTTAATGTCATACTGCGGAACATTCCAGCTATAGAAACAAGCAGGTGACGGCCCGGCCACCAGAAAAGTTACACAATGCACCTTTAATGTGTTCCATCTTTCTATAGAATGAAAACTACAATTGATTTTTTTTAATTGATACTTTGCACTGACGTCATGCCGGGGGTGTTCTACGTGTATTTGTATTCACGAAATGTTCAGCAGTTACCATGGAGACGCAACGCACGCATTAGCAAACACTGTCAGTCGTCTGAAAACTCGAGAAAAAAATACAAAAAGGATTTAAACAGCACATTTTCAGGAGCCTGTGGTCAATCCGAGCGTTCATGGTCCTGTTCAGGAGTTTGATTTTCATTCTTGTACCTGTAATGTTATTTAAGAGAGACTTGTTCAGCTCACCTGATGTAATTCCAGTTAAGACCCTTCTTTTCTGGTCAGATTGTGTTGAAATAAAACTCAGATTACATTCTAACAAAGCCTCAGACAGAACAGTGGCTCCAGTTAGCTTCACACCCCGAGGGAATGTGGATGACATCAGCTGCAAAGTCTCAACACTTTGATGATGGAAAACAAAAGAAACAAAAGATGAAAGGAGCAAGTGAGGGTCTGTACCTTCATACCCCAAAAAGCTGTTCTGTATTAGACATGTCAATAATTTAAGGGTCTACACCAGATTTTTCTCCTTTATTTGAGCAGAAAATGTCTTGCCCCTGTACAGATATACTGTATAAGCAGCTATTGAGGTCAAAATATGTCCACTGTGTCCTGTCTGCATCCAATTATTAAGCGTTTTACTGTCCAAACAATCAGGAAGTGCATGTTAGCATCACTGTGACATTTTTAAGCGAGTAAAAACATGTACAGTGCCTTATATTCCAACTTTACTACTACTTCTTTAATATTTTAACCACTTAATCTTTGCATCTTGTTTATTTCAGTGTCATGTGTCGCCTAAAATGATCGTCTATTGTTTGTTCATGTGGTATTTTTTAACGTGTCTTTGTCCATTTTGAGCTTTTTACACGTTTTTCCAATGTGGTTTTTAACTGCAAATAGCAAATAAACAAAACCGGTTTAAAAAGTAAAAATATGTTTAGTGGAAAAATGACACTGTGCAGAAAAACAAAGACAGATGACGTATTCTTAGCCACAAAAACATTGGACACGACGGACAAGTTGTTTTGGTTCAACACGATTCTCCAGTCAGAAAGCAGAATGAGCCTCACATGTTTCCCTCATTTGGGTTGCCAGTTTCAACGCTGAAATCCAGTTGATTTAAACCTAAAATACCTCTCTCTGATCTGAACAGTCTCTACCTAAACCCCAGCAAGGAGAAGAACTTGTATTTGTCCTCGATCTGCAGGTTAAGGTTTTGTGATTGTGGTACCTTTGTAATTATGCCTTATTTGACACCACTGCGATTTTTACTACTTATTTTTCATTTATTCCCATTTATACTTTTGTTCTTTGTTATTATATCATATTGTCATGTGTGAGCTTCTGTGTCCAAGTGATTCCCCTTGTGGATCAGTCAAGGTTGTTGAAATCTAAGTCTAAGAGTGCAGGCTACACGGTTACACGCTGCTATTCCGACATGCCGCTATTTGGACACTGACGTCTAATTGTCGGAGGAGCGGCATAAACATTATTTTTCAACCGTCCCACTACTTAAAAAAAAATAAAAAAATAAAAATTATGTCGGAGTAGCAGCATAAACATTATTTTTTAATCGTCCCCAAAACACTTGATCAGAGAAAACTTCAGCCACGTAGGATATCAGACAGTGGGAAAATGTCCTGACTGATCGCCATAGGAAACAGTCATGGATTAAAAAAAAAGAGCATAGGCCGGCCTTTGGGAAAATATCTAATCTAAAACAGAGGTTGCGAGGGAGCGAGAGCCGCGCCTGGGTAGACTATCGCAACTCTCAAAAAAAAAAAAAAAGTGTCGGAAACCCGGCACGTCTAAAGAGAGACATGTCGTAAGTGGAGTTAATATGATTAACTCAGATTCAGGAGCTGGACCACGCCTCAACCTCCTCGCCAGCCAACCACAGCTCATCTCGATCACGCCATCAATTACCCAGAAGCCCCATTTATATGACCTATCCCGACAACACCGTCCATGTCCGCTCTCTCGACCCCGTGTCTCTCGTCCATCCTTCAGCCTGAAGACTTCATCTTTAAGGAGGAAGGGGTTCTGAATCAGCTGGGTGACCATTTTGGACTGGAGACGGAGCCCTCACCCTGAGTCTCCCCCCAGCCATCACATCCACCCACCGTCA
Source organism: Taenioides sp. WSHXM2023 (assembly GCA_029959045.1). Classification (NCBI taxonomy): domain Eukaryota; kingdom Metazoa; phylum Chordata; class Actinopteri; order Gobiiformes; family Gobiidae; genus Taenioides; species Taenioides sp. WSHXM2023. The sequence goes on from CM057103.1 coordinate 23,645,980, forward strand.
GTAAATATCTTTATCGTATTCCATTGTCGTGGCGTGGTCCTCGCTAGTGAATACAGGGATGTCGGAATAGGCGGCGGAGCCCAGGCGACGTACACTTCCTTTAACTTTGAAACAAGCAGCTACCGTTGGCCACTGAATGAACTGTACAACTACTGCTTAAGGCAACTTGAATGCAACTAAAACTAGCGCATGTAACAAAGATATGAGCTAATAAGCATGTACGATTTTTACTGCTGTATTTTGCAAAGGCCTATTACCTTTATTCTCTAGCGCAACGAGTTTCCGGTGTCACATTTCTCACAATAGAGCGCCAATTCGCTCAGTTTGACCACAGCTGTGATTCCCCATTCTCTCTCATTACATCGTCATTGTTTGCCGTCCACATGCCCCATCACATCATCATCATCATCGCGGTAACTACGGCCACAGGTGAAGGTGGTAGTAAATCTCCGTCAACCCATTTATCAGGCTGGCCCCGCAGTCGTGCAATGGCTAAATAAAGCGTTAGTCGTGTTCACTGAGGGCCTACAGTACAATGCGGCCCTGTCACTGCGCTCGCTGTAAGTCTGTCAATGGCGAGAGGATAATAGAAAGTAAATGGAGCAGGGAGGAGGGCGGTGCGCAAAAGTCTCTCAGGCAAAACTGATGCTAGACAAGACGACTCCTGCAACTGTGGGTCCAGAAGGAAAGAAAGGAAAGACGTGCAAGTGGGCCAAGTGTCAACAGGTCCATATTGGGATTACAGGAGCAAACAAAGCTAAACTATTTCATTTCTTTAGAATCGCCAAAGAGATTCTTATTGAACTGTGCCAAAACTGATCTTATGTAGCCCTGGCCACTTTTTGTCACTAAAATATGATATAAAGAAGGTTGATTTGCGTAAAATGTTCAATGTTCATGTTCGTGTTGTTCCAATACCATTTTTTTGGGGGATCCGATACGATACCGATACTTGGCCTTAGTGTACTCGCCGATACAGATACCACATCTAATTTTAAAGCGTTTTGTTTCACAGTATGGCATTAAACCTTTCTATCTTCATGAAGATCAAACTGGACCAAATTACAGGTCAGATCTGTGGAGAAGCGATCGCACTCACAGTCAGAATGCCTGTTTTTCTAGGTATTTTTGAGCTCTAAAACCACCTGTAATTGAATAAATGTACATTTTATTTTATTAAATCCATTACTCGCTAATATGACGTGCAGCTATCCACAGGAGGAGCCAACAGCACGCGGCGCTTTGTTGTGACGACGTTTACGGCGACATCAGCTCCCACTGGGCACCACAGTTTTCTAACGCAGAAATCAGTTGATTTGTTTCTTTTATCAAGTCGTTTTAGACGAATATTGCGATTTAAAAGGTGCAAATTATAACCTAATGATCCCCGGGTGTCATAGATTATAACTATAGAGCAGACACAAGCTCAGTATGTTTTCTTTAAGTTCGTTCTTGAAGTTCTGTCAGCTCTGAGGACACAGTTATGTTTATGGAATTTTAAATCTAAACCTTGACTTCGATTAACTCTATAAATGTTTGAATAAATGTGTTGCACCCACAGTCTGAGCACCCCAAGGCCCTCCTCCTCTTTCCCAGAGCCTGTCCGGGAGCAGACCCTGGGACAATAGGAGATATGAGCTGCTGATGGAGGTATGCAAAGTACAGGAGGGCAGAGGAGGATCAGGTGACAGCAGTGCATGATGGGATGGCAGATACAGAGCAGGCCTGTTGTTTAGAGGGAGGAAAGGAGGACACTACATAAACATAAGGGGGAGGAGGCTCACCGAGGGTAGTTGGTGCAGTACTGGGTGTAGATGTGGAAGTCTTCGCTCTGGAAAAGACAAAGAGGAGAAGTTAGATGGATGCAAAAATTGTACGTTTTGAGTTTTATGCTTTATAATAAGGGTTGGGGGATTATACAATTAAAAAAGTAATGGTGATTTTTATTTTAATCAGTACAATAATTTCCCTTGTGAATCAAAAAAGTTTGTCCAAGTCTATTGCGATCTCAATCTGATACCGATAACAATGAGTTTTGTATTAAAATGCATCGAAACTCCTATAAAAACATTTACCTTGGCTATGTTTATTTAAAGGTGCATTGCGTAACATTTCTGGTGGAGGGCCCGCCTTGCTCGTCTCCATGGAGATGTTGTTGCTTTGTCTGAAATGTCTCAGTATGGCATTAAATGTATCCGTCTTGTATTTACGCAATACAACATGGGTTTTTATTGACCTCAAAATGCATTCTATGAGGTGAGTGGGCTCGTCTCTCCACAGATCAGATATGTAACTTGGCCCTGAGGCATCACCTGCTGTCACCCTAGAGATAAATAAGTGTAATGCCATGCTGTGGGACATTCCAGGCAACATGTCCATGGAGAGAAGCACAGTGCACCTTTAGACAGATAAACACTTTTATCTATAAGGAAATTTAAAAAAATATACATTATATGCGGAAATAATCCAAATTACTACTTTCTACGGAAAACATCAAATATGGAAGATGTGTGGAATTATGTAATTTTTAATATTTTAGATTCAAATCCTCACAGTATCCACCCTTTGCTTTGTTGACAGTGCTGGATGAAGTCTCCTTAAATGGTTTTCACTTCACAGCAGTGCCAGGTCAGGGTCAATACATGAATAAAAAAAAAAAAAAAAGTTAGATAAATGCATTCGTAGTTTTGATGCCTTCCATGGGAATCTACAATGTAAATAATCATGTAAATAAAGAAGAAACATGAAAAGTGTGTCCAAACTTTCCATACGCACGTTTTACTAGTTTAACAAAATCAATATTCAGTGAAATATTCTGCAAAAAGTTCATTTGAGTCCACAGAACTCCAACTCAACTCCAAAGTGGATAGAAATAGAAATAACTACAGTGGCTGCAGAGGGTCAAAACTCAAATCGGGGACACCAGACACATAAATTTAAAATAACTACACTGTTACTAAACTATTTCAATAATAAAGATAAATGAGCAGTTTGCAACGCCAGACGTAACACAAACTTACACTGTTTAGAAATCCACTTCCACAAGACTTCACTACCACCATTTTGACGAAATATGCGTAATTATCAACACTTTCTCTATAAAATAACACTCACTCGGTGTCAAAAATGTTTCCTTCTGGTACATTCTACAGAGACTTATAGGTCATTGTCTAGTCATATTTATATTAGTGTCTCCTTATGTATGTATTCTACTAAAATTTTGAAAAACAAGAACACAAAACATCATTTATTACCAACTCAATCTGCAAATGTGTTTTTATTACCTGCATAAAGTGAATTTATTGTGACGAGTAAAACCTTAAAGTGGCAGTTTCGAGTGTAGTCAAATAAACAGCGCATAAAAAGTCCATAGCAGGGCAGTTTGCATTTTTTCACACGTCACTGGTTGCGTAATCTGTCTATAATGGTATACAGTTAGTGGTAATGGTTTGGTTCAGTTATATACATACCTCAGTACATTTTTACCAAATTATACTCAACTTGCTTACTTACTTATTACGCAAAATTGACTAAAGTGAGCGTTAAGTCATGTTAAAATGTTACCTTCTCAAAAACAGACCTGGAGTTGTGTTTTGTTTCATTCACACGTTTGAGTAATCCTTTATTATTAGTCTACATCTCCAAAGCTCATAATGCTCTGTTCCACTTTGTGATGTCATGTAATGGTAGTTTGCAAGTTAACAGCTACTTTTACCCTTTGTTTAGTGGAGAGTGGCAATTCCAAATGATTCTAGTGAAGATGTGTGGAGTTTAAAAACCATGGATCTATAATAAAAACTGGATAAGACACTCCCACTCTGTCCCAGCTCAAGACCAACTAGTGGCCGCTCCAGGTACTGCAGCGCCCGGGAGCCCTGAAAGAATTCTCCCATAGAGCGCAATGTATTTTTTGGGAATTCAGACTGCCCGTGTTCAGCCGACAGGGCATCGACCACTTTCACAAAGGTCAGATTTTGTAGGATTCTTTTCTATTTTCACAACATAAACTTTTTAAAATGTTCAAATCCTCAAAGTTCCTAAAAGTGATCTTTGTAAGACTTAGCCTAGCCCGCTCTAGCAGCTCTCGCTCTGATTGGTCCAAACGCTCCACGCCGTGCACGTTACAGACGTCACACGGATGGGAGGAACTCGCCCGTATTGAGGAAGTAAATGCGGAAGAGAAAATTATTTTGGGCCTATGCGCCCATGAGCCCAAGCCATTGAAAACAATACGACGCCATCTTGGGTTCTCCTTACAGATTTCGTTATAGCTCTACGTTAAAAACACAGTGCACTTCCTGTATTACCACATGACATCATAAGGTGGAACAGAGTGTTTTGAGAGAAGAACTCAGCCTAAATCTGCAGGGTTTGTGAGTTAAACATGTGTGAATGAAACAAAACACAACTCCAGGTGTGTTTGTGATGAGGAAACAACATTATAACAGATCAGAAAATAAAGATGCACTCTAACTTTTCTTTTGTCGTCATGATTACACCAAATTTGTCTGTCTTTTCTTAACTGTTATTTCACTTTTATTTGAGTCTAATTTTTACCTTTACTTAGAAAATTATAAAATATTTTGAAGTAAAAGTGCTACTTGAGTGCAATTTGGCAGCTCATACATCCACCGTGTATAAGCTGAAGGTGAAATAGTGTGATCCTTCCTTCTAATTGAAAGTGTTTGTAGGTGATGATTATTCTGGTCCTCCTGAGTCTATAGTCTAACATGTAAGCCTTCTAATTTAGCCCTCACACGTTTCTGTAACATCAAGACAGCACACAGACACAACTCTATCAAAGGGAGGCTTACGAGGCTTCAGGAAGGGGGCCATGGTAGCAGAAAGTACACTGGAACCTTTGTCTTCAGTATTCACGCATGCTTTGGCTTTTTGTCACTTGTCATTAGCTTATTCCTTACCCCAAAGTGAATTACCCACGTACACAACAACAGTATTTACCATTTTCTGTGGGAGAAGTGAGTTTTCAGCATAATCAGATCTGGTCTGGCTAATTAAATCATTTATGGCAAAAGGAGATTAAATTAAGGCATCAGGACAAAGCTTTTTAGAGTGAATGTGTTTTGCCACTCACTCAAGACTTCAGTTCTGACAGAGCTCTGATAAGGGACGGCTTTAAGATTTAGATTTAATTTTTCATTCTTAATTACAAAAACACTGGACATGATGGTCAAGTCGTTTATACTCTACAGTATTTTGGCGTTTTGTTCTCAAGGCGATTATCCGATAGAAAGAAAAGCAAAATCAGAATCATGCTGAAACTCAGTTGGTTTAAACCAGGGGTGTCCAAACTTTTTTCATCAAGGGCCACATATCTAAACACAGATGAAGCAGAGGGCCGATCGAGGGCCACAGACTGGTGCTCAGTACAGTGAATAATTGAAATATTCATGTTTAACACGTTAGAATGAGCGATCAGTCCTTTATTCATGCTAAGATCCACAAAACCACACAATAAATATTAAATATTGTCTTATCAAGGTAGATTTTCAAAAAACTTGCAGCCAAAACTGCTCAAGGTAATTTGGGCCAATTCACCTGGAAGCCTGAGGGCCAAGAAAAAAACCCACGGGCCATAGTTTGGGCATGCCTGGTTTAAACCTAAAATGCCTCTCTCAGCCAACCATGAATTAGTGCTAGTGCAGCCTCTGCAGCTCAGGGAGGGAATTCTGGAGGTTCACAGTGTAGGTCCGTCTTCATTCACTCTTCACTTAGAAAGTAGAAAGCAATACCGAACAAAAACAAACATGTCTGCCAATCTATGCCATCTCCGACAATCGGCGATCACTCACTCACTCGAACAGCGCAATCACAGAAGACGCAAGTTGCGTGATGTGTCTTGCCAAATGACACAATAACACTGTAGTATGACCTGGAGAGAGCTGTATTTGAACTGCAAACCCTGTCATAAGATACTCCTATGAACATTTTTGACATTTACACGCTGCACTAATTCGTGTATTAATCCTTCAACAATTACAAAACTGACGTGTTTTGTTGGTACTGAATTACCAACTTATTTTGTGACTCAGCCTCACTCCCCACGGGCTATGCAGATTTAGCTTCTCTTATTTCCTGCTCAGCAAAAAAAACAAAAAACAATGCTCTAAACATTATTTATTGTGAGCGTGCCAAAACAAAAAGTCATACTCCAACATAACTTACATAAGAAACACGGGAGTCTAAATGAGCTCCACAAACGACAGGGGGTCCCAGGAACACAACTATCTGCAAACTCATCATTACACAAACAGGAAATGGCCTCACGCATCAAAAAAACATAAAACTGCGTGTGTTCTGCTGGGATAATGCAATGTGGAGGGAGATAAATAGGTGTATTCAAAGTCGTGCGAATGTGAGGGGAACACGCAGAGTCAGCACTGCCCCCAGGTGCTTCTGGGAAATGGAGTAAATTGAAGAGCAGCGTTGATTTGTGTGTCTATCTGAACCTAAACGCAACCAGATGTGCCGCCCGGCCTCTGTCCACTTTTGATGACACGTACAGGCTACTTCAACACATATATGCAGATACTAAAGTACTCAACGTAAGCATTTTGTATATATTTTAATATTCTCTAAATATTTATACACAATACTCTTACACCCACTTTCTATAACTTATACTAGGACTATAATTCTGACTGTAGTAGTAGTAGTAGTAGTAGTAGTAGTAGTAGTAGTAGTAGTAGTAGTAGTAGTAGTAGAGTAGTAGTAAAAACAGGCTTCAAGCAGTTGCACTAATAATAGTACTATAGTATGATCAAATTTTTGTAGTTCCAGTAGTAAAGTTAGTAAAGATGTAGTAGCAGTCATAGTTTTTGTAGTTGTAGTAGTAGTTGCAGTAGCAGTTGTCGTCGTAGTAACTGTAGTGGTACTGGTAGTAGTTGTAGAAGTAGCAGTTGAAGAAGTAGTAACAACAACTACTACAACTACCAGTAGGACAACAACAACAACTGTAGTAGTTGTTGTTGTTGTCCTACTGGTAGTTGTAGTAGTTGTAGTACTTGTAGCAGTATTTGTTGTTGTAGTAGTAGTACTAGTAGTAATAAATGAACCATCACCACTATAAGTAGGAAATACAATAGGCTTTACTTCGACAACATCTTCCATAATTGTTGCAAATCTAGTACAGTGAATATTCGGAAAGTTGGTCCCACTTGGAAAAACAAATCCTCCCCAGAGCAGGAAACCTTGAAGTAACCAAAGTATACGATACTGTACCTCAGGAAGTATATATTCTCCACATGATTATATAATAAAGTACTGCGCCTCCGCCTGAGTCCGTGTAGAGCCCGTAATGACAGACTGCACTTCCCTACGGTGGAACAAACATGACCCGATGGACTGCACCTACGGCATATTCAGAACATGGCTTTTATGAAATGATGTCATCGACTTTGGAAGAAGCGTGGACTGCCCGACAAGTTAAGGAGTGGTTAAAAAATGGCTAACAACAATAGCCTCTAGTTTCAAAGTCTGAAATGGCCCGAATGAGCGCAGTGATCGTGTATGCAGCCATATTATATTGCTGTCTCGTCAAAAACATACCTGGAGTTGTATTTTGCTTCATTCACGCTTGTTTAATTAATCCATTCATCCAACGTCGTCTTCTCTGAGCACTCAAATACTTTCATTTTGCATTTTGCCTGGACTGTTGCGTCGCAGGCAAAAATACAGACTTCTACGCAAACCATAACGGTACAAGAACTTTTCACTGTACTCATTCCTGTATTAATCCTTCAACAATTACAAAACTTCTACGCACGTTACCATAAACCATCTCCGGACTCATTCTGCGGTCAAATCGTGTTCACAGCAAACATATGGCTCTATTAGCGTAGCATTCACAGGGATAAAGACTTAATTTGTTTATTTTTCCATTGTTCATTCCCATTGTTGACAGCAGAGGGAGCTCTAACACCCAAATACTTCACTGGAAATAGAGCTGTAGTTTATAAAGTGTGTTTTCTAAATGTAGATATTATTTTGAATACTTATCGTAAGTTGCCCAAAAGCAGGTTTAAAGGGGAATTAAAGCTACAAGAATTCATAATATGTGTTCTTTAAAAACAAATAAGCACTTCGTGTTTTACTACCTAATACGGGTGTGCAAAAATATCGATATACATTGCATCGTTTAATTTGATGATACATATTGATATCGCGGGCTGCTGTATGAATATATATCAACAAGAGTATTTTTTTGGTATGGTTTTACCAAATTATTTTGTGATAGCGTTACAATTTAGTTGCTCTTTTATGAAAGGGGTGTATTTTATATTAACTTTGCACAGGTAATAGTTTAAGTATCGCAGCCATGATTTAGACTTGATTATTTACCGGAACGCATCGAATGGATCGGATTATATAGAACTGAAAGTGCATTGTTGAAAGGTAAACGGTATCGTTGCCTTTGTATCGAAGTATGTATCGTATCGCCAATTTCTTAATGATACTTGATGCCATCCCAAGGTGGATTCAAGCGTTTTGATCTCTGAAAAGAACATCAAAATAAATGCAAAATACAGTAATTGCTAAGGAATGTGTGAGTGAATCAAAACATAACTCCATGCACATTTTTGATGAGAAAACAACGATTTAAAGTTATGAAAAAATTAGCTGGCATAATACAGGACCTTTAACTAGAATTAAACAAGAAAAACTTCTTACCAACACAAAGTTTTCCTCTTGGAGATTGAGATAATAAACAAAACCATCATGAGCAATCTCTTCTCTTCCACTCCAACATAACATACGGGAAAACGGTAAATGTTTTGAAAGCTAGATTAAGATGTAAAAAAGAACATTTTTCAAGAATAAATGGGTCATAGTGACTCACAGGTAAGAGGTGAACCTTGGAAGAAACGACTTAAACCAATGGCCCTTAGTCAGCAAGTAGCAACCCATAAACGCATCCATCTTGCTCAACAGAATGAAACAATTAGGCAATTATCGAAAAAGATTTACAACTGGGCCGGGACATTCTTGCTTTTTGTGATTTGTGGCGCCGCGGACAAAAGAAAAGCGGCTAAAACGTGTGTGTGTCGTTTGTGTGTGGATAGTGAAAGGAGGGCTCAGTGGTTTGGCAGGGAATTAGCCACTGTGGCTAACCTAAAATAACACAAAGGAGCTAACGGCTAAGGGTAATGGCTGGGTGTTGGGTTACCAGGCGTTTTACCAGAGGCTAACCCGAGGAAACAATACGACGAGGGGTTCAATGTCGAGAGGAAGCTGTAAAATAAAGTTCAATTCCAGTAAATGGGGAGCAGAGGTGGCTTCAGGCGTTAACAGTAAAACAGGCTACAATATAAGAATAGGCCACAATAGGATACTGATTTTTATTGTGCGCTCTGTGGGTTGGTTTGAAGATGCTAAACGGATCAGGTATCTTAGCATTTTCTTAAGATTGTGTGTTATTTATAGCCGTTTAGTCAATAAAATGTTTTTAAATGCGGTAAATATTAAACATAACAGAATGAGAACGCATAGAGTTAGTACTAGCTCTATTATAAGTAAAACATTGTAAAAAGTTTCATGTTGGATGTTTTTTGTTTTGTTTTTGTGTTTTGTTTTTAAAGCTACACATTTAAAGCCACAGTATGTAACATTTAAAGCCACAGTATGTAGCTTTTTACTGAAAAAGTTGACTAAAATACAAGCATGATTTTTGAATTTGTGTTTGAAAAATGTAGAAAAACGTGTCCTTATAGTGAGCAGGCTTGCATCTCCACAAACCTGACTCTTATTTTGAAACTCTGCATATTTAGGTAGGTTAGTTCTTCTCTCAAACGGCAAACACTCCGTCCCACCTCGTGATGTCATGTGGTAATACAAGAAGTGCTCCTCTGTGTTTTTAAACTCCACACACCTTCACTAGAATCATCTGGATAATTTCAGCCCTGGAATTGCCAACTTCTACTAAACAAAAGGTAAAATGCAGCTCTCAACTTGAAAACGACCCCTTCATGACATCACAAGGTGGAACAGAGCATTCTGAGCTGTAGACAGTCGATGTAAACTAATAAAAAAAAAGCTTATTTACGCACATTTGAATGAAACAAAACACAACTCCAAGTATGTTTTTATAGTAACATAACATGGCTAAAAGCTCACAAGAGTCAATTTTGCGTAATACCAGACCTTTAATTTGTATTTGATCAAATTCCTATACTTTGTTTTCGCAACACAACACAGCTGAATGACGCTCCAACTCTGCAATCACCGTCTGAACGCTACACCTGCATGTTTCTTCACCAAAACCCCAAGCTCAGCAACTTTGTCATAAACAATACTTCCCCTACCTCTTACCACATGTTACAACCCCATCCTCCCCGCTCCCTTCTCCCTGTAAAAACAGATGATGTTCTACGATAACGCCTCTTGTGTATTTCACCGTTTCCTCCTCACAACCCGAGCCTGTCCGCCCTCGCACCGAACCGCCTGACCAAACGCACAACACAACAACATTAAACCCTGCGCCGGTGACTCAGTTTCATAGCGGCTCCTGATGCTAATTAACATAATGAGTCCCAAACGACAAACTTGTGCAGATGTCTGGAAGTAGCCTATACGGTCCGGATGAGAGAGGAGAGGGGAGAGGGGGTGATGGAGAGATAAGGAAAGCATTAGGAAGCAGAGCGGAGAGGTAAACATGGGCGCGATGTGGGCTCCGTGTCCAAAAACTTCCTGCTATTATATAGAGCTTGTGATGTACTCTTGTATCATAGATTGTGCAGAGAAACGTGTGAAGATAAGTTTAGTAGTAGCAGTAGTAATAATAATATCTGTGAAAGATCGAAACTGACATCATGCATACGAGAAAAGAATATTACGAGTGAAAAAAACAACAAAAACTACTTAAAGGGCTCATATATTCCTGCTTCAAAACTTCATCAAACTCAGACACAACTTTTTTTGGCGGCACAGTCGCTCACGCCTCACAGCAAGAAGGTTCCGGGTTTGAACCTTCTTGTTGTGTGGAGTTTGCATGTTCTTCCTGTGTCTGGGTGGGTTTCCTCCGGGCACTCCGGTTTCCCCCATCAACCCAAAAACATGCTGCATAGTAAAAAATGCATCCTCATCACAAACATACCTGGAGTTGTGTTTTGTTTCATTCACACATGTTTAACACACAAATCCTGCATCTCTCATACAGAAAACACTCTGTTCCACCTTGTGATGTCATGAGATAATACAGGAAATGCTCCACTCTATTTTTAAACTCCGGACACCTTCACTAGAATCATTTGGTTGATTTCAGCCCTGGTGTTGCCTTGACTGAACTAAAGGTAAAAAGTAACTGTTAACTTAAAAAATACTGCTAATACTGACATCACAAGGTAAAAAAAAAAAAAAAAAAAAGCATTTTGAGCTTTGGAGATGCAGACAGACTAAACAGGAGGAGGAGGGAACAGCATTCTCACATGGCTTAAAGCTCACCAAAGTCCTTTTTGTGTAATATGGAACCTTTCATTACAAATGTAGCTTATACTGACAATTGTAATACTGATTTATTCTTAATTACAAAAACATAATTTTATCATTTGGTGTTTTGTTTCTCAAAACAACTATCAGAAAGCATTTGGGTTGCCAGTTTCAACGCTGAAATCCAGTTGGTTTAAATCTAAAATGCGTCTCTCTGACCTGAACGGTCACTAACTAAACCCCAGCTCCCGCAGCCAATCATGAGTCAGTGCTAGTGCAGCCTCTGCAGCTCAGGGAGGGAATTCTGAAGGTTCTGAGCTTCACATGAGGCCTGATCATAAACTGAGAATGAGACAAACCTGGATGTGTCTCTATCTGCAGGTTAAGGCTCTGACTACCCAGATTCTGTTGTGATTGTAACACATTTTTTTAAACAGTAAGAGCGCAGGCTGTAAACAGCACTTTTAACACTTTTAGCTAACCCTGTGCTTACCATATGATTAACTCCTTGCATAACTGTGTGTGCGTGTGTGTGTGTGTGTGTGTGTGTGTGCGTGTGTGTGTGTGCGTGTGTGTGTGTGTGTGCGTGTGTGTGTGTCCATAAAGCAGCTGTGAGCGTGGACAGGCTCAGACAGGCCTGGTACACTCACATTTAACACAACAGAAAACCACAGAGGTCAGAGGTCAAGCCATGTTTTACCTTAGACACGAAACACTCTGCGATCGCCACGGGGTCCGCGTCACATCTCTCCAGCTCCTCAAGAAGCGTTCTGAAACGACGGTAAGACATTAGACGTTAGACATGTGGATACAAAAACGCTACTATAGGATTTGTTGCAGAACTTAGACTAATTTTATGCCATTTTTACCATGTGACTTATTAAAAAGTATCAAGCTCCTGAGTGAAGTGTCATGCCCAGTGACACAATGGCAGGTTGCATTTTCCTGTATTTGATGTCCAAAGCATCTTGAAATCTCAATTAGTTTAAAGTGAGCCTATTGTGCAAGATGGACTTTTATTAATTCTAGACCCTCTGAAGTTTTATTTTGATTTTTATTTGATTTAGAATGATTTGTGCATGTTTGAATGAGCTTTATTCTCCAGTATTCAAGACGTCATTGCTCAGATCTACCCACAATTTCACTGTCTCCGGTACACGCCCACTGCACTTACTTTGTTCTACTATTTTCAGTGATACGTGTAGGATTAAGTAGTCATTTTGGTAAAAAAAAAAAAAGCTTGCTAACTTGATCTAGATGCTTTGCTGTGATGACGTTTACGATGACGTCAGCTCCCAATGGGCAGCACAGTTTTCTAACACAGAAATCAGAGAACTTGTTTATTTTATTAAGTGATTTTAGTTCAATTTTGCCATTTAAAAGGATGACTTAGGATTCATGAGGCGTGACAGGCCCTTTTCTCCGGACTAATCCTCCAATATCTGACATATCCAAGTTTCTATCATCTCTGAGTCATCCACATTAAGTCCAGCCATTCTGCACTCACTTCCTTCAATTGAACCGGCGCGTCACCCTTTGTCCTTCACTTACATTTATTGCTGCATAGCTGTAGCATGAGGTCACTAAAACTGTTTTAAAACCACTTCCTTTTTACTGGTTTAGTCTGATCCTCACAAATAAGTAGGTGCAGTCAGTAATGGGGTTTGAACCAGGTTGATGGTTAAAAGGGACTGCATCTGATTTCATTCATGTAGAAAAGTAAAATTTGTTTTGTTTCGGTGTAGATGTATTGGTTATAAACTCATGGCAGTGAATAGTTAGAATGTGTGGACCACTACAGACTATTTAAAATGAACTAGTTGTGTTTTTCAAGTTTTAAGGGAAAAAAAACCAACTCTTAAAATGTAAAAAAAAACAGAACTAATTCATTTTAAACAGTTTGCAGTGGTCCAAAGTTACTTCTCACTTACCTTATGCATTCAGAGCATCATAATTATTCACCTCAATGAGTTTATAAGCGCTTTTCACAATTCAGAGACCTGAGCGGAGTTTTGTCATGACAGTAAGGCTAACAACTAGCATGTTAACACACACACTTCCTGATTATCGGACATTAAAACGCTTTATAATGAGTTGCAGACGGGTCCTACGTTACACAAAATGGACTCTTGTGTTTTGTTTCATTCACACATATTTGCGTAATCTTTTCTTATTCAGTCTGTCTACATCTCCAAAGCTCAAAACGCTCTGTTCCACCTTGTGATGTCATGAAGCGGTAATTTTCAAGTGAACAACTACCTTTTTGCGTTTTGTTCAGGGGAGATTGGAAATTCCAGGGCTGAAATTATCCAAATGATTTTAGTGAAAGTTTGTGGAGTTTAAAAGCACGGTGGAGCACTTCCTGTATTACATCACAAGGTGGAACAGAGTGTTTTCTGTCTGAGAGAAGAACTCAGCCTAAATATGCAGGTTTTGTGTGTTTAACGTGTGTGAATGAAACAAAACACAACTCCAGATCTATTTGTGATGAGGAAACAACATTATAACAGACCAGCCCTTTAAGATTTAGAATATTTTGGTTTTCTCCATATCTTTTCTAACAGTCCTGTCACTTTATATTGGTGATGTGGTTGTATAAATATATTGCTATAATACTTCTTTTTACTGCTCCTCACAAACGAATAGGTGTGGTCAGGAACATGTGGTCAGGTGTGGTCAGGAACAAGCGAAGGACCACCATGGCTGTGTTTAAGTGACCACATGAGCGAGCAGGGCAACTACAGACACCAGTGTGGAGGAGGAGATGATTACAGCTCCACCTGATCATTATAAAGCCTGAGATGTTTCCCAGAAATCCACAGGTGCGTAGAAGCAGCTGGTTTCACGACCCCAGACGGACGCGCTTTATTGGTTATGAAAAAAACGGTTATTTCTGGAGCAAAGGGTGTTTTAGGTGAATGCAAAACTTATGTCACAGACTAGAATTCAAACTGTAAAAGTCCCGTTTTACACAAAATGAGCTTCAAGTCATGTTGTGTTGTGTTTTGTTTCATTCACACGTTTGAGTAATCGTTTATTATTAGTCTGTCTACATCTCCAAAGCTCAAAATGCTCTGTTCCACCTTGTGATGTCATGAAGCGGTAGTTTTCAAGTTAACTGCTACGTTTTACCTTTTGTTCAGTAGAGTTTGGCAATTCCAGGACTAAAAGTATCCAAAATGATTCTAGTGAAGCTGTATGGAGTTTAAAAACTTCCTGTATTACCACATGACATCACAAGGTGGAACAGAGTGTTTTCTGTTTGAGAGAAGGGTTTGTGTGAATGAAACAAAACACAATTCCAGGCATATTTGTGATGAGGAAACATTATAAACATCAGAAAACAGTGTAATACGGGCCCTTTAAAGAGCCTATACCTGATTTAAATTTACTCTTGTCAAGATAAATGCTTTTTTCAGGTACTAATGAACAATACAGGCGCATTGCAGCTAAGAATCATGGGAAACCAGTTGAATAGTAGGCAGAGATTGGAGAACTATGAGGAAAAATCTCCAGTACGGGCAAATATTTTGTTTTGGCCGACCAGCTGTCCAAAGAGTCCACATAAAGCTTTATTTGAACACTTGGGTGCAAAGAGATAACTGCACAATGCGGCTGCTCAGCTCTTGTACAGACTTGTAGTAAATAAGGACTGTGGGTGAGTTTGCGGAACACTTAAACTGGTTTGTTGCTTCGTCATTGGTCGCTTCGTCTTTTGTGAACCAATTAAAGTAGAGAAATGAGTGCTAGATCATATAATCAATTAGCAAAATAATTGTTAGTTTTAGCCTCATGAGAAAGAATGAAGCGCTGACCTGTTGAAGTGGTAGATGTCCTGGATGTTCCCAAACAGTGATTCTTTGTCCTCGGGGCTCAGAGATGACACAGACTGCTCACTGAGGCTCTCCAGGTAATCCTGCACACACACCAGAGCGATATACAACATTTAATAGGAAATGAACATGGGGCTGCTTCCGGCTCTGTCGACTCTGGCTCCAATTGACTTTATATTGAAAAATAGTTGCCCCTCTCTCTGTAACTGCAGCTGTGAGCCTCGTTTTTAAAGACAGTATCAATATTGTATATCACTACACACCAATTACAGATTGCAATTCCATTAAAGGTCCTATATTGCGCAAAAATTGCCTCTTGTGAGTTTTAAATCATCTTAGAAAGTTGTTACCTCACCGTTTCATTCACACGTTTGAGTAACTCTTTATTATTAGTCTGTCTACATCTCCAAAGCTCAAAATGCTCTGTTCCACCTTGTGATGTCATGAAATAGTAGTTCTCAAGTAAACAGCTCCTTTTTAGCTTTTGTTCAGTAGAGATTGTCAATTTCACGTCTTAAGTGATACAAATGATTCTAGTGAAGGTGTGTGGAGTTCAAAAACACAGTGGAGCACTTCCTGTATTACCACATGACATCACAAGGTGAAAAAGAGTGTTTTCTGTTTACTCAACGTCAGAAATATACAGAGTTTGTGTGTTAAACGTGTGAATGAAACAAAACACAACTCCAGGTGTGTTTGTGATGAGGAAACATTTAAACACAGGTCAGAAAATACCATAACGTGGATCCCTTAATTTACACTTTCATTTATTATTTTATTACCCAGAGGAACCATGGGCGTATTGTTATCACCCATTTTTACAGCTAGCCTCACGGGGCTTCTATAAACAGCGCTTTACGGCTAGAATACATCCATTAAAAAGCGTGTGTGGCTGTCGCATTAGCCGTAAAATGTTGTATATAGCACTGGGCCACACACTACAAGACTACACAAAACTCCCACTGTTTTCTGACAAAAGCAAACAAAAAGTGCTTAGTTTAGAGGCAAGAAAAGAAGAAAAATAAAGGTGGTTTTTAGCTGGTTCTTGCCCCGAGCATGTTTGCTAATACCAGTCTACCGCAGTGTCTTATGTTCAGTAATGCCCCAATTACCCCATTATTACAGCCACATGGAGCAGAGCCAGAGAAAGTACAGTGCAAAAGTTGGAATGCAGTAGCTTGGATTGCCAAAAGTATTGAAAACTGGATGATAATCGATGCTAAATAAATGCTAAAGGGCATACCGTGAAATATTCCAGAAACAGCAATCACCATGGAGACGAGCATGAGGCGGACGTTCAACTTACACAATGTGTTTTTAAAGGTACTGAATTGATTGTGACGGCTATTACCTTGGCCAGGTTTCTCTTGAAAAAGATTCTGAATCTCATTGATTAAATTTAAAAATAAAATATCCATCCATTTTCTTCCGCTTATCCGGGGCCGGGTCACGGGGGCAACAGTCTAAGCAGGGACTCCCAGACTTCCTTCACCCCGGACACTTCCTCCAGCTCCTCCAGGGGGACCCCAAGGTGTTCCCAGGCCAGCCGGGAGACATAGTCCCTCCAGCCTGTCCTGGGTCTTCCCCGGGGTCTCCTCCCGGTGGGCCATGCCCGGAACACCTCCTGAGGGGGGCGTCCAGGAGGCATCCAGAACAGATGCCCGAACCACCTCAGCTGCTCCTCTTGACGTGGAGGAGCAGCGGCTCTACTCCGAGCTCCTCCCATGTGACTGAGCTCCTCACCCTATCTCTAAGGGAGCGCCCAGCCACTCTGTGTAGGAAACTCATTTCGGCCGCTTAAAAATAAAAATAAAATAACGGGCTCATATTAAGCTATTTTCTGATCTACGTTATATTTCCTTATCACAGACCTGGAGTTGTGTTTTGTTTCATTCACACATGATTAACACACAAACCTGCAGATTTAGGCTGAGTTCTTCTCTCAAATAGAAAACACAATGCTAATACAAGAAGTGCTCCACTGTGTTTTTAAACTCCATGCACCTTCACTAGAATCATTTTAATGATTTCAACCCTGGAATTTCCCATCTTTACTGAACATCACAAGGTGGAATAGAGTGTTTTGAGCTTTGGAGATTATCAGACTAATAAAGGATTTACTCAAACATGTGTGAATGCAACAAAATACAACTCCAGGTCTGTTTTTGAGGAGGGAACAACATTATAACGTGGCTTAAATCTCACAAGAGTCAAATTTGCATTTGCAAATTTGCAGAGTCCTTTAAATAAACTACAATATCTTCACCTTTATGTATTGTATCTCGTTAACTATACACCAACAAAGCAAATAGAATTACTCTATTGTCATATTACATTTGAACCCATATAATCTGAATAATTGCTGTGCAGAATGAATGCCATCCAGTATTAGCTTTGAGCAAATATTTAGCATAGAGGATTAAGGAAGTGCAGCTAAGTCACACTGACAGGTAAGACGGCGTTAACGCTAAGGGTGAAGATGGGGGTCGTGTAGAGATTTCTGCCCCAATCGGCCACGCTATTTGTAAAGCGATGCCCTATTAGCCGCGGGGTCGCGCATTTGACCCGCCCTCGACCCAGTCACTCAGCAGCTCGGGCCTGCCAGTCCGAACAAAGGCCACATTTAGCTAACACACGCTAACTCCAGAAGACACAACATGTAGCGGCTTGAAGCGTTCTCACGTTAACCATTAGCGGAGGAGCTTTGTCCTGCAGAAGAGTGGAAGGAAGTCTAGACAATACACAAGGCAAACATATTAAGTGCAACGTTGAATAGTGGTTTAAAGAGAATGTAGATTTATGGCAAGATTTTATTTTCATGTTCTTATGAAATATGTTTTTCACGTTCCATTTACAGGTTTGGATTAGAGCTGGACTAACACTGAAGAGTACAAAACATGTACAGGGGTGAGTGGTATAGTAACGTTCAGTAGTGAAATGTAACAAAGTAAAAGTAGTAAAGTAAAACAGGCATTCTGACTGCTGCCTCTCCACAGATCTGACCTGTAACTTGGTCTGGTTTGGTCTCTATACAGTGAAACATTCCAGACAAAGCAATAACTCCATGCTCCATGAAGAAAATTATTTTAAAAGTAGATGCATTTTATTTTTGCTTCACTACATCTGAGAGTAGGTATTTGTACTTTCTACTCCAGTACATATTTAACAAATCTGAAAAGAAAAAAAAAAAAAAAAAAGTATTTTTATTATTGTGTGAGACCGGCTGAAAAGGCTGAGGGTTTATTTTATTATTATTATTATTATTTTTTTAACACATTTGTAGTTTGAGCAAACAAAACTAAACAAATATTGATTCAGTTGTTTCTGTTGACCAAAATTTTACTTTTTTTTGTTTTTTTAATTAAACTCACTACACTTGAAGCTTTATTAGATCTCAAAATCGACACAAAATACGTGTACTTTTTACTCTTTAAGTACATTTTTAAACAGGTACTTTAATACTTTTACTTTTTTTTTTTTTTACTTTTACTTGAGTATTTTTTTGCTCCACTATCTGTACTTTTACTTGAGCAACAAAATCAGGAACTGCATTGATATTTACTTGAGTAACTTTTTAAAGAAATTGTACTTTTTACTTTTTTTATTGAAGTAACAGTAACTTGAGTAAAAGTTGTGGTTACTCTTCCCACTGTGAGCAAGTCTACAAGTGACAAAAGCTTTATGTTCAGAATAAGAAATGATTTGCACATCTGTTTTTCCTGCACCACTTCTTCAGACATAAGTTAGTTTGAAAATCCCAGACTTTGTTCGATATTTCATGTTTTTAATCCAAAAAGAGTGCCTCAAACGGGCTGAAGAACACTGCAGGAGATGATTCATGCTGGAGGCATTTTAAGGGCAGAAATGATCAGAGGGACTTCCTGAATTTCATCTTGATGACATCATGCAGTGGTACCAGCCAGTCTGACCTTTAAAGGGACATTGTTTAAATGCAGGGTTACTTAAAAGGTGTGTAACTTTTTGGTTGGGGGTCTGTCACCTGCTTGTTTCTATGGATATTCATTGCTCTGCCTGGAATGTTCCACAGTATGACATTAAACTGCTCTTACGTTACATTTATTCAATTGCAGGTGGTTTTATGGCTCAAAAATACATAGAAAAACAGGCATTTTGACTGTAAGCAGGGTCGCCTCTCCACAGATCTGACCTGTAACTTGGTCTGGTTTGGTCTCCATGAAGATAGAAAGGTTTAATGCCATACTAAGACACATTCCAGACAAAGCAATAACATTTGACAGACTTTCCACCAGAAAAGTTACACAATGCACATTTAAATCTCACAAAGAGGAAGTGTTATAAATACTAAAATTTCAACCTGGGAAAGCACGATTCTTATTTCACTAAATAAAAATACTGAGCAGTAAATCGTTGAACCAAATGAACTAAAACACTTCACATATAAACTATAACTTTACAGTAGTTGTACTGTGATGTATTGTGTGTAATGTATGTATTGTTTCATTAATATCATAGTGTTATATTACACGCAGAAAAAAATGACATGAGTTTTTTTGTGTGTTGTAAAACGTATCAAAATCAAATCGATATCGTGACCCATGTATCGAGATACGCATCAAATCGTGGGAAAACTATCCTTGCATCGCTAGTTTTAGTATGTGATTTTCGATACTTTTGACACCCCTCAGGAGGACTTTGAGGTTTGAAGCGTTTACAGAGATAAAACCTCAGAGCTGATTGAGCTGATGTCCTCATGTCCTGCCATATAAATAAGACAGAAGTTGGTTTGTGCAAACAGGAGGAACCTTTGTAGATCTGTGGAGAAGTGATCGTCTTCAGTCACGGATCATACGGATCGCTCTAACCCGATCAGATACGGGACTATTTTTACGTCAGAAACTAAACCTTATCTCGAAAAGTTAAAGAGTACTTGGTATGTACTCGCTCGTCTGATGATGTAACATCTCCATGGTCAATCTCTATTGAACAAAAGGAAGGGAGCTGTTGTAACTTGAAAACTACCGCTTCATGACGTCACAAGGTGGAACGGAGCAATTTGAGCATTGGATGATGTAGACAGACTAATAAACAAAGGGTTAGTCAGACATGTGGATCAAACAAAACACAACTCCAGCTATGTTTTTGAGGAGGTAACTACATTCTAACATGGCTTAAACAAATTCTGGTCGAGATGAGGCCAAAAACGAACACAAATGACTAAAGAATTACAGCTTTGGTTAAAAAAAAAAAAAAACACTTGAAAAATGGAAGATAGACAAGTTTTATGCCATACCGTGGAACATTTCAGGTAAAGCAATAACATCTCCATGGAGACAAGCACGGAATAATGACAGGCTAGTGAACCTTTAAGGCATTAGCGTTTAAGGACAGTTGTAGGACACATTTTGGTCTCCATCTCCATTTGAACCTATGGGTGGTCTGGAGCACTTGTCAGTTTTATTAGGTGCGGTCGCTCGGCTCTGCTCAGTGTTTTTCTAACCCACTTTGGGTGCAGTTATCTTGACAGAGAAATCCCTCTTCCTGTCTTCCTCTCCTCCTCCTCCTCCTCCATGGCTTTTCTTCACCTTCGTCCCCGTGAGAGAAGGAAGGAGGGGGGAGTGGGCGAGCCATCCATCAGAGCGACAGGCCAAAAACACCAAAGATTAAAAGGGCCCATTTTACTGTTACATTTCCTCCACACAAACATACCTGGAGTTGTGTTTTGTTTCATTCGCACATGTTTAACGCACAGACCCTGGATATTTAGTTCTTCTCGCAAACAGACAACACCCTCTTCCATCTTGTGATGTTTTTAAACTCCATACACATTCACTAGAATCATTTGGATCATTTCTGCCCTGGAATTGCCTGGAATCTCTACTAGACAAAGATAAAATGTAGCTGTTAACTTGAAAACTACCGCTTCATGACATCACAAGGTGGAACAGAGCATTTTGAGCTTTGGAGATGCAGACAGACTAATAATAAAGGATTACTCAGACGTGTGAATGAAACAAAAAACAACTCCGGGTCCGTTTTTGAGGACGGAACATCATTCTAACATGTTTAAAAGCTCACAAGTGTCAATTTTACGGCGTGAATACAAGAGAAGATTACTCAAACGTGCACAAATCACTCGAAATACAACTCCAGGAGGGTAAATGAAAAGGGAAACGTTTAGAACACGGTTAAAAGTTCTAAAAAGTCGATTCTGCGTAATAGGTCGGTCTGCTTTAAAGACAAGTCAGATTGGATATGTGCCGCTGCATTGCTAACGCTCCCGGTAGATTTCAGAGCCCCACTCCACCCCTGGATAAAACTCACAATTAAAGGCCTCTTATGGGGATTTAAAAGTGCTGTACGCGTTTTCTGTTTGATTCCCGCTTTAGTGCACAAGACCCGTAGAGAATAGAAGAGGGTGTAACATTTCAGACCGGGCTGGACAGAAAGGCCTTGGAGCTCAACTGGAAAATGAGATCTCTTGACGGCACGCTGAGGCGGAATCTGGATCAGTGTCAAGATGGATTTTGGAATTTTGGAATGACTGCGAACTAATGCTGGCAGACAAATCACTGAGGTGTTAGAAGAACGCATTCAAGAAAAGTGGGTTAGCCAAAGAATTACTGAGGAGTCGTCTCAAGTCGTGAATTGCGTTGATACCTTGCAGCTGATGTCATCAACATTGCCTGAGGGTGTGATGCTAACTGTAGGCATGCTCTGTCTGGGGCTTTGTTAAGACTTTAATCTGAGTTTTGTTTAACACAATCGACCAGAAAGAACTGACTAGCTGGAACTACAACAGGTGAGCTGTTTGTGCTGTTAAACAAGTCTTTCACACATAAAATTACAGTCATAAGCTAGCCAGCATTACCCAACAGTTTTTCAGTGAGTCACTCTCACCTTTTTGTTGAAAATCAAACTCCTAAACAGCACCGTGAACGCTCGGATTGAACAGACTCCTGAAAATGTGCTGTTTAAATCCATTTTGTATTTTTTTCCCTGAGTTTTCATCTTAAAACTTATCTTAAAACTTATTTGGCAGCGTTCATTAATATGTGCATTGTGTCACCATGGTAACTACTGAACATTCTGCCACACACATACATGCAGAACACCCTTCGGCGTGATGTCACTGCAAAGTATCGATAAGAAAAATAATAGTAATTGGCTAGAGTTTCTAGATGAACGCCTACAACAAAAAATAAAAGAGCTATCACATTTGGGGGAAAAAATGTGACAAATATTGTAATTTTTGTTTTTAAATCTGAATTCAGTTGACAGTGCACAGTTTAACACTTCCAAGAGCATGAACATTTGAGAGAATACTGAAATATGAACTGCTAAACCAATTCCATGCATTTCATAATGGGTTTGCAGTGATATGAACACGGGGTTAGCACATTTTATTCCATTAAAACTCTTTGCGATTTGACAATTGCGTTAATTTAAATTGCAATTTCGATTTGTTTAGATCTTACTAGCTAGTAATGTTGTCACAGTGCAGCAATTTTTATTTATTTTTTTATGAATCACTGCATGGTGGGGAAAAAATATTAAAAATGAACAAAACCACATGTAAAATGATTAGTATTCTTATGAGAGACTGGGGTTTTATGAGTTTTCGCACGTAATTTGCATGAAATTTGAATTCAAAAATGTACACAACCCCCATCTGTGCACCAGACAATGGCAAAAATGAAAAGTCCCTGCAGAAAGACAAACATTCCCAAACAAACAGCTTTGATTCCAGTGAAATGAGTTCCCATCACAATAGAATGAATGCAACGTGTGGCACTGCAGTTCAAAGCGGAGGACACAAAAACGGCTCATGTGAAGGGAGTTTGCTGAAAAGTGCGTAGCTAGAGGCACAAAGGCAGAGCAAGCATGTAACGTGAGCGCGCCACACCCGGGAGCCAATGCAGGTGACTTTATTGTTGAGAAGAATCAGAGCCAAAAACAAAAGGAGGGAGAGACAGATGGGAGTTCATGTTTACTATACTGTTCATATACTGTATTTAAAAGTCCTATATTACTCAAAATGGACTCTTGGGAGCTTTAAGTCATGTTATAATGTCGTTACCTCCTCAAAACAGCATTATAACATCGATCAGAAAATAACGTAATATGGGCCCTTTAAAGATGGGTGCTTTGTTGTGAAAATAATCTCCGGACCAAAAATATCTTGTGAAAATGTATTGACTTTAAGAACTAAAGTGTTTTTAAAGTTGGTGTGAAAATAAACACACTATGCCAAGTATGTTTTTTAGTGTACAAAGTTAAAATAAAGCTGACGTCCTTGGCGATCTTATCCAGTATCTAAAGTTTACTGTCAGTCATTAAAACATCTTGCTCCTCATATGTTTTGACCTGATCCTGCTTTTTTATAGTCGTGCCAAAGCTCCATGCTCCATCTTTGATCTCCTCTGCTCCCGTTTCCCATTCTCTGCCTCTGCTTTCAATTACTCCATTTCTTACATCACTCTCTTACCCAGTCGTAAAACTATGACCAAAATATTTAGTCAATGTCACATATTTGCTGACTAAAATAACTCAATAAAAATAATCATAATGGCTACAACTATTGCATACATTTTCATAGACTAAAAGTACTAAGTCAGTCTGGTCACCACTCCTCCTGTCACACCTTGAGCCGGACACAAACACGACCGTCCAATCAAATTTGTTTATCTCAGTGACGCATGTGAAATGAAGGAGCTCATTGGTCGCCCGTCATTTTAAACAAAACCGCATTTCTCTCACCTCAGATTAACAGAGTGTAGTGCTTTGCTCACTGATTCTGTTGACATTTTTTGTCTTTTTTTTCTTGTAAGCAGCCATGTTTGTTTGATATCGACAGACGATGCATGTCCCTGATTGGCTAATCCACCTGTCAATCACGCCCATCTGAGCTCAAAGAGGTTTTCCGGTGAGCAGACCCACGTCTTCGTATTGAAGTGTAGGACTGGGCATGTTAGTGCGTTTTATACGTTAGCGTTACACATTAATAATCAATTGTGATCAAATATTATGATGCTCGTTATAATGCAGATCACGTGTATCCGTCAAAAAACAAAGGCTGTTAATTTGAAAAAAGTTAAAACTTCAGAAGGTTAAAGCATGTGAGTAATCGTGATTTAAAAATGTAATCACAGCCCAGCTCTAATATTTTCTTGTTTACTAAAACTAAAACTAATTAACTGACTAAATCCAATAGTCTTACCTCTACAATACTCTGCAGGTCACGCACATACGTCCTCTCCGTGTCCAGTATCTCCTGCACCACCCTGTCCACATACGTCCTCTGTCCCTGTCCCCCTGTCCCATTCGTGGACACCTCCTTCATCTCTGTCGTAGTTGTCGTCTGTGGGTTACTCTGTCTCCTTTGCCCCATTTTGGACTCCCCATCGCTCTCCTCCTCCAGCTGTTTGGTCGGTACCAGCTCCAACCTTATCGCCCCAGAATCTCGGTCCGACATGGGGGCGGAGACCAGGGTGGAGCGGCTGCCCAGCGAGCAGTGGCTGTCCCGGGACGACGCGGAGGACGAGGTGGAGGTGTAGCTGACGGGCCGGTCGGTGGCGTCCAGGGCGGAGTCCATGCTGTGGGAGGAGCTGTAGCGGGAGGGGGCGTGGCGGTAGGCGGGGCTACGCAGGCACCGTGAGCTCAGGTCCGACACGGAGTCCGGCACTTCAGGCAGAGGGGGCAGCACATCGGGGAGGTAGGTGTAGTCGTCTGGAAAAAAGAGGGAAGAGAAAATAAGGAAATGTCAAGATGCTAAAATTTCAGTCAAAAATGATCGAAAATCAGATACAACTGATATGAAAACTAGTATCGAAACTAGATAATCATTTGAGCAGGTATTGACACTAAAAAAGTCACATTCACAGGACAGAAATGAGCCTTTTCTAAATAGTTTTAGAATGATAATCTTATCAGAACAAGTATAAGAGCACATAGACGAGTATACGCCCATGGACCACTATGGAATCTACCAAATATAAGACCAAATGCTATAAAGGAATGTAAGTAAAGAAAAGGTACTATATACTAAACTTAAGAAAAATACTAAACTATATACTAAACTTAAGAAAAAAATTGCAACCTTTGCAATTTGCTGCAACAGAATGCTGATATTTCAGTTTTTAACAGCTATAGCGCAGATAGGCAGAGGTGGTAGCGTAGCCAAAAATTACATTAAAGTGAGAGTAACGTTACTTCAAAATAATATTACTAAAGTAGAAGTACAAAGTAGTGGATGTAGAAAGAGTAAGAAAGTACTTGGTAAAACTGCAACTCAAGAGTTAATTCAAGAGAAACATTAAAAAGAGTTCATGTAATTGATTGAAAGGACAAAATCAGCTTTTTTTTTTTCAAAATATAGACACAAAAATGAAAACGACTACATTACACCTGAAGGAGCAATGCAAGAAACACAAATGTCCAAATAATTTTATATAGTCAACATAAAGCTTTTGGCACTTACTCACAGTGGGATTAATCACCAAAACTTAGACTCACATAAGAGTACTGTTAATAACATTTTATTGAAGTATTACTGAAGTTAAAGTATGCTAGAAAGTACTCTGAAAAGCACAATTTTATGAAAAAGTGACTCAAGTAAATATAACTAAACGTAGCTGAGTACAATCCGCCTTCATCTGTCCAGCTGTTTAAATACATTACTCACAGACTTTAATACAGACTTAACTCATTCAAATGTATGCACCAAACTACTGCACTTTCCACTCTCTGCGCCGGGCTAAAAGGACCCACTGTGGACCCCCGGTACACTCACAATCCACACTCAGATTCCACCGCCTTGGCCTCTAAGCAGTATTTGGCGACGCAATTCCCAGCATTCCCAACAACCGCAGGGTAATAGGGCAACAACTGTCCAAGGAGCTCCATCATTTGTCCTCAATTCAACTGAAATTAAAGTAAAAATGTTCAGATGACCTACTACTACTACTACTACTACCACCCTCCTCCAACCCACTGACATAAATTACACAAAAAAAAGAAAAACAAATACTTTTCAAAATGTCACTGAAGTAACTTGAACAAGTCCCATTTATTCAATGTTTTCCAGAGTATTACTACCAAACAGACTGAGCTAACAGTCCTCTCGAGTACTGGACGCCCTGGTGAATGACGGCGCTATTTTCCTGATTGTGAAGAGTGAAGCGCGTCCCTGTGGTGGATGTATACAGACAGGACAGGAGGCTCTTTGGCTCTGGGGCTCTGGGGCTCCGGGCTGGTGCCAAACCTCATGTCCACAGAAAGAGAGAGATCCGTTAGGAAGCATAAGGGCCAGCTGGCAGAAGAGAGGAACACACACAGAGAGGGACAGTGGAGAGACTAACAGAGATGGTGTGACATGGGTTTCATGGTTTAATGTTAGTTATTTTCATTAAGAGTTTGGTTGAATGAAGGGATCCAACTTTATAAACATACTAAAGTTCTACAAGTTCTACTAAAAGACAATTAAAATAAAGAAAGCTGTACAAGGTCATATACACTCCTGATCAAAATTTTAAGACCAGTTGAAAAATTGCAAGAATTCACATTTTGCACTGTTGGATCTTAAGAAGGTTCTAAGTCAGGCATGCCCAAACTATGGCCTGTGGGCCAAATGCGGCCCTCAGACAAATTTTTCTTGGCCCTCAGGCTTTCAGGTGAATTGGCCCAAATTACCTTGAGGAGTTTTGGCTACAAGTTTTTTGAAAATCTACCTTGATAAGACAATATTTAATATTTACTGTGTGGTTTTGTGGATCTCAGCATGAATAAAGGACTGATCGCTCATTCTAACGTGTTAAACATGCAAATATTTCAATTATTCACTGTACTGAGCACCAGTCTGTGGCCCTCGATCGGCCCTCTGCTTCGTCTGTGTTTAGATATGTGGCCCTTGATGAAAAAAGTTTAGACACCTCTGACCGAAGTAGTGCTTCAAAATGCAAAAAGAAGAAATGGGAGTGAGAGAAGAAAAAAATTTAAGTAAGCAATTTATTGCAAACAATCATTAAACTGAAATTGGCTGTTTATCAGCTGATCAAAAGTTTAAGACCACAGCCTTTAAAAGCCCAAATATTTGCAAAAATGTGGATTCAGTTTCATTTTCTGTCAGGTATCCACACTGTCACGACCAATGCATCTGTGAACAAATTCCCACGATATCCATCTCCAAATAAGCCTGTGTTTGTCAATCATATCATTTTTCCTTCTGACCTCTTGTATATAACTGTGATATACTGTATTTATGTTACGATATTTATTTTTTACTTACTGAACATACATTTATAGTGTGTTTATTACCATTTATTTCTTTTACTCTGTGTTATTCTAATATATTGTGCTGTGTGAGCTACTGTGTCCAAGTAATTTCCCTTGTGGATCAATAAATTCTAAGTCTAGAAACACTTTTTAATATTCTGATACAAAAAACGCAACCTTCAGCCAAAAAAACCTGCTATTGTTGTGTCTATGGGCTAAACACCGAATAGCCAATCTGCTTTATTCTGGTTTGCTGTGGTGGTTTCTGACAAAAACAGTTCCTTTTACACATGAACTGTAAATGGACAATGGACACAGTTAACCTGCTAGTCGTCGCGTTTCAAACAGGAAGCGACCATGGGCACGTTTTCGGCTCCACTGACTCACTGTACTAAAACTGTTCCCTCTCTTTTGGTCTTAAAATGGTCATATTAACCCGCTCTACATGATCCTGGTGTTTTTATTTCACTATTTTATCCGTAAACAAATTCTTATTCCTAATATGGAACTGGGCAAATTCATTCCTATAGCTGCTAGCCTCCTGAGGTTCATTTGACTGGAGCTGAATGCTATGGGTGTCATTACACACACTTGTACAGTCTATGGTTTTACATTCTTTAATAATTAAGTTTATTACCATTAACGCAGTTTAGTTACACGTATTTACTGCAGATTTGCTAAGTAAATATGCCTATTTTTTATTTATTTTTTTATTTCCAACCGCGAAGAGAAAGAGAAACTGATGCATTCGCTAGAACCACTGAAACATGACTGAACGCCGTTAAACCAGGGGTCTCCAACCTGTAACTCCAGAGGTACCAGTAGCTTTCCACTCCCTTCCAAGTAGCTCGCCATGGGATTTCTGAATTACACGTATTGTAAAGAATAAGTAAAATTTGATTAATTAGATGCCTATTACCATTGCACATGGATTATTTTGATGCCTAACTTTGTACACTAATAAATGGATAAAGATTTGTTTTCTAGGCTTCTAACTGAACCTCATTTAAGGCTCACCGTGGCACTTAAATATACTCCATTTCTTGTGAACGCTAAAACTAGTAGCTTTAAACGTAACCATCTTGTATCCAATTCCATGTCCGATTTCCATAACAAAGCTGAGTATGTGAGAGGGGAAAGCCGAGCCGATTCCACCAGCAGTCAGAGTTCACCATCAAAGCGAGCGGAGAGGTACTGGCCCAGAGCCCGCGTGTTGTGAAAACAGTCAGATGCCCTGCAGGACGGTCCCACAGATAGAGGTCTGAGGGCACGTGAAGCTTCTGTCACTTCAAAGCTCCGCACAGTAACAGATCAGAGTCGGAAACATGAAACGGAAAACTAAAACAAAGGTAGAAGGATATGGGACAAGACTATGAAGACTTCTCACGTTTAGAGTCTATGATTGACAGAAATTATGGGACGCAGTGTTGGGGAGTTAACTGTAAGGCCGGACCTACATAGCTGAAGTAAATAAAAAATAATTATCCAAATCTAAATGACTAATCAGAACACATTTGAAGTTACTATTTGAATTTGTCACAATCACCAAAATGAAAGCTGCAATAGTTACATCACACTCCCTTATTCGACTTCTTTATGGGTCTAGTCTCAAAAATCACCAGTGAACTTATGTTTTTACGTATTTCATGGCAAAGTACAACGCAATCAACAGGAAAACTGGCTCTTGTTCCCATCTGGGAGTATGACATCACCACATCAGAATCTGAAAACCACTGACTGCACAGACTTCCCGCTGTGATGCTCCTCCCATGTTTTACAGTAAAGTCCAAAGCTAACATCATTTGAATAGAAAACCCCGTGTTAATCCTGAGGGCAGCCCAAATACATGAGACTCCCTTTGAACAATCATCTCAGAAGCAGAGGGACAATGGAGCAGTGCATCTGATGTGGTGGAGGGTTACATGTGTACGGGAACCAATGAGAGACTAAACAATACCACATTCACTATTTACAGCCGTCTATTGTGTTATTAACATACTGACTACAGGTGGGGAGCCAGGTAGGAGAATTGTACCTTAATGGGAAGTCTTTCTATTGACTCTGTTGGCATTGTTTGAAGATTTAAAAAGGTGCTATACCTGATTTAAAAACGTGAAAAACAGAACTAGTTATTTTAAACTAGTTTGCAGTGGTCCACAGTTATTCCTCACTTTATTCCTCACAGAGAGGGAGAGGAAGAAGCTGGACAAGGTCATCAAGAAGTCCAGCTCCGTCCTGGGCTGTCCTCTGGACTCGGTGCAGGAGGTGGGGGACAAGAGGGTCCTGGCTAAGGTCATCTCTATGCTGGACCATGAGTGTCGCCCCCTGCAGGACGCCCTGTCTGCTCTGGAGAGCAGCTTCAGTGACAGACTGATTCACCCTCGCTGTGTGAAGGAGAGATTTCGCAGGTCTTTCCTTCCTGCTGCTGTTAGACTGTATAATGAACACTGTTAACACTGAACATGTGTCATTCAACTCTATCTATGTGCAATACTGAAGACCTCTGGTACAATTCACTCATGTCACTTACTGATATTTATCCTGTCTGTACATAAACACAGTCATATTACTGTAAATAACGTAATACACTGAAGTCACTTTACTGAGATTTATTCTGTTCATTTGCTGCACTGTTACTTTTATTGTACATAATAGTTTGTTACATTAGAGTGTATTTTAAGTCTATTTTTAAATTATTTTTAAGCCATTATCTATTATCTTGTTTTATTGCATGTTCCATTTTCCTGCTGTTCTTGAACTGTGCGTTGCAACCCTGGAATTTCCCCACTGTGGGACTAATAAAGGCATATCTTATCTTATCTTATTCATTCAGAGCATCCTAATTATTCACCATGATGAGTTTGTAAGTGCTTTTCACAACTTTCAGAGGCCAACTAACAACAACTAACAATAAAATGCTTTATAAATGGATGCAGACAGTACACAGCGGACAGATTTGGCATCAAGAGTTGCTTGCACAAAGATTGCCTTGAATCTATACATTCATGCTCTAATGTCTCATACAATTCAAAATTATACACAGGCTTCACTATTCATCACATTTTCCCCAATGTCTCTTCGACTCACTTCAGACTGGGACCAAAAAACGGCCCTGGACTTTTCCCCCACAAATCTGCCCATGGTAGGAATTTAGGAACAGATTGGGGGGTGAGTGCGCAAATCGACCCACGGGCAGACGGCCTTTCTGGACTTTTCCAAAACGTACAGATTGCCAGTCCGTCCCTGCTTCGACTTGTTATAAGCGTGAGACCTTTGATTCAAACGCTTTACCGTGCATTTGTCTCTTGTTCAAAAGTGGCAGAGTATTGGTCGGATGTGTTTAATATAATATCACAGATTGTTAAAACTACATTATTGCTGGAACCCTTGTTAATTATCCTTGGTACATCAGACATCAGAATAGTTAATTTCTTATCTTATTATCGCAAAGTAACTACTTTTAATGTCATGGAAGGGACCGTCAGTACCAAGCTCTAAAAATACTTTACATCTGGAGAGAAAGAGAGATACGATGGTCTTGTATCTGTGTACTCCCTCAATGGTCCAGGTAGGTTCCACAGTGGTCCATGGGCGTGTACTAGTCTATGTGCTCTTATACTTGTTCTGATACAGCTCATCATTCTAAAACTATTCAGGAAAGGTTCATTTGGGGGCTTTTTTAGTATCGATACATTCTCAAATGAGTATATAGTTTCAATACAGGTTTTCGCCTCGATTAGTATCTCATTTTCGATACTTTTGTGAACCCTAGCTCTTACCTTTTGTTAGAATACCTTACAATGTCCCCATGTTTAAAAGTTCAACATTTTTCAGTAAAAATAATAAACACAAAGTACACGCGTTGAGTTTTTCCTTCTTTCATCTGGCCCTGTTGATTTGCCAAGAAAATAAAGAGAGAAGTAAAGCGTCCAGAATGCACCACGCCATGAAACCGTCTTCTCCAGAACAAGACTATTTGATTAGGAGCACATGTAATACCGCCCCCACTAACATAATCTGACCTACTTTTGAACAATGTCAGTCCAGCACCATAACACATGAGGCTATGCTGTGGTAATGTCATTTGGTTTCCTGGCGTCATAACTTTTTGCTTGGTTTTGGCTTAATGGTACTATATTACGCAAACTTTTGTGAGTTTTAAGTCATGTTTTAATGTTGTTACCTCATGAAAAACATACCTGGAGTTGTGTTTTGTTTATTCACACGTTTAAGAAATTCTGTATCATTAGTCTGTCTGCATCTCCAAAGCTCAAAATGCTTTGTTCCACCTCGTGATGTGTTTTTTACGTTAACAGTTAACTTTTACCATTTGTTTAGTAGAGATGGGCAATTTCAGGGCTGAAATGATCCAAAATGATTTTAGTGCAGGTGTATGGAGTTTAAAAACACACTGGATAGAGTGTTTTTGTGTGTGAATGAAACAAAACATAACTCCAGACAACATTATAACATAGATCAGAAAATTGAGTAATATGCGCCCTTTAGGACAGTAAAAACTCCTTTAATGCCCCACCTGTTGCCATCAGCACAAAGCTCTGCCCCTTATTGCCTCTCACAGTAAATAGCTAACTCCGATATCTCCCGGCTTATCAGCAGTGTTTGAAAACTGTGTGTGTATTTCACCGAAAATGCATTAGTTTTTATCAATGTGCAGATAAGGCTAAGTGAGCTAATAGCTTAATGGTTCCTGGGCGGGCTAATGCTACCTGATAGGAGACAGGTCAGTGTGTGCACGTGCAACAAACCCACCACAGAGCAAATACAGGGGCCGCATGGGTTTCCGCTCACAGTGAAACCCAAACACGAGTGCTGATACGGGACCATTCCAACATATTTGACAGCGTGGCGTGCACCCTGGCTCCATACTAGGACCACTGGTTTTCATATAGCACATAAAAAGTGTTATTTGGAGAGGCAGTGTTGACTCTCCACAGATCTGACCAGTAACTTGGCTTGAGAGGCGCCACCTGCTTGTCTTTACGGTGACTGATGACATTAATACAATACTGTTCAAACATTCCAGGCAAAGCAGTAACATCTCAGGCGGAAAACTCTTCACCGGAAAAGTTACTGTGCTATGATTTTTCAACTTGAATCAACTAAATCATGAATAATCACTCAATCAATCATTTAATTCATGCATTCCTGTCATTCTACTGCACCGCTTCACAGACAGATACGAACAGCCAAAACCCAAGTGTTAATCATAAACTTTACATAGTGGACCTCCAAGATGTAGCAATTTGTCGACAAAATATGCAACTTAAATGATCTAAATCTATAATACTGAATGAATCCTTTCAATTCAGGCAAAACTTCTTGTCATTCTTTTGCAGTGCTCCACTGACAAAGACAACAAAAGACATACAAAAGACCAGACTTGTTCAACTGACAGTCGAGTTTGCACAGAAGCCTTTTCTATGGGAGTAATCCAAGCGTTCTGTGAAACTGAAATCAGATCAGCTGCTATTTTAATATACTTTTTTATTCATATATTAATCATAACCCTAAAGGATTTTTCAGTTGGTGTTCCAAGGTATATCTTTTGTAGTTAACATAATACAGTTCAAATGACAGGATTTTGTTACAAGATTACTCTGAACCTGATCTGTGTAAATGACCTGCACTATTTTCTTGTGTTTGTGAACAGGGATTAGCAGGGTGTGCAAAAGGAGCACTATGGGCCAGTTTACAGGGAGCGTGAATCCGAGAGAAATGGCCTGCTTCCATGAGTCTGAGTCTGGACCTCATTTAACTTCAGAGAGCTGCGACGCATTAGCTGTCCATCCAAGTTTAATATGGCGGACATCAGGTCTGTCTGGTCACAAAGGGAAAGCAGACTGGAGCCAAAACAGACAAATAAGTCACGTGTTTTACAGAAAATAGGCTTTGGGAACTGCCTCGATCCAATCACAATGGAAATAAGAGTTAGAGATTTTAAGGTACTTCTAGGAAAAGCTATCCAAAAAATGCGTCCAACTTCAGTTCTTATTCATTTTAAGCATTTCATTTTAACTATATGGGTAAAATGGATACTACTACTTCTCCTTCTCTTACTACTCCATCTCCTCCTACTACTTTGACTCCTACTCCTCCATCTCCTCCTAACAACTGCAAAAACTACCACTACCTGTACCACCACTACTCATTACTATGCTAAACTACAGTATTTTCCGTAGTACTGCTGCTAAACCTTCCACTGTGATCTCCCCTACCACCCATACTATAAACTTCTGCTTTACAGTAGTGACTGTGCAGCTGTGCGGTGCAGTAGGCAAGTGCCCTTCTTCTATAG
The DNA here is from genome assembly GCA_029959045.1 of Taenioides sp. WSHXM2023. Taxonomy (NCBI): domain Eukaryota; kingdom Metazoa; phylum Chordata; class Actinopteri; order Gobiiformes; family Gobiidae; genus Taenioides; species Taenioides sp. WSHXM2023. Next base: position 23,679,826 of record CM057103.1, read on the forward strand.
GGTTGCAGGTTCTGTACAAACGTGTCTCTGGGTTTGACACTACACCCACACTGACCACTCAAGTTGAGCAGTTGCATAAAAAACAAATGAAAACAAAATCAAAATAATTTTGACAGTTTCCACAATGATTCTATACTGTCCTATAGCACCTGTCACAGACCTGAAATTTCAAACTTGATTTCAATACTGAAGATGTGGCTCAATATGAATTTAAATACCGCAATGATAATAAAATATGCCAATATTACTCATAGTCGCAATCATATTCTTTTAAAAACATTCAGGAAAGCTAAAATCTTATCCCATATGTGATTTTTTTCAGTATCAACACTTCAATTCAGTTCATTGTTACTAGTTTTTAGAGCTGCAGTCGACTAAATACATTTATTGACTAAAAAACACAAAAAATGTGGCAAAAGCTCTTAAAACTGTATTTGTATTTGACCCCAATGCACTCAAGTCTACACCGGCACTGGAGTTCATGCAAAAACTACTATTTGCACAAAGTATTTATATAAAGACAGATACAAATTGTTTAATCTGCCTTTTAAATACCAGCTAATTGACTCACTTCTCCTTTCTGCTATTGTTCCATAGAAATCCTTATCATCTAAATATAAAGGCTATAAATTATTAGCCATCAACCGATTAAAGGTGCATTGTGTAACAGTATGGCATTAAATCTTCATGGAGACCAAACCAGATCAAGTTACAGGTCAGATCTGTGAAGAGGCGACCCCGCTCACAGTCAGAATCCCTGTTTTTCTAGGTAGTTTTGATCTATAAAACCACCTGTAATTGAATAAATGTAAGGGAGCGCTGTTTAAAGCCATACTGTGGAACATTCTAGGCAGAGCAATGACATAAATGACAGAAATAAGCAGTTGACGGACCCCCAACCAAAAGCATATTTAAAATCGACTAAGCTAAGATCTGCAGCCCAATTAGTTTTATCCATCCATTCATCTGTTTTCTTCCGCTTATCCGGGGGCCAAGTCGCGGGGGCAACAGTCGCAGGGACTCCCAGACTTCCTTCACCCCGGACACTTCCTCCAGCTCCTTCGGGGGGACCCCAAGGCGTTCCCAAGCCAGCCGAGAGACAGCATGTCCTGGGTGTTCCCGAGGGAGGTGTCCAAGAGGCATCCGGAACAGATGCCCAAGCCACCTCAGCTGGCTCCTCTCAACGTGGAGGAGCAGAGGCTATCTATCTATCTACTTTGCATCTTATATTAATGACGCCACGTTACGACAAAGCACCCTAATTTTATGCTAGCGTCCCATCATGCTTTATGAACCCTGATATTGATTTAACAGTTAAAATGACATCTCATTTACTTTCTTTTAGCACCACGGTTAGCCCCCCTGTGCGCCATCTGCTCTTTTAAACCACACAGACGGCCATGTTGAGGAACAGCCCTTTGTCCAAATAATTACACTGGTCACTTCTGGTTTGGTCATCTCATTCATTTCCTTAATATTGAGTTGCCTTGAGAAACTGTGGCTCATTTCCTGTGAGCTGTAAAAAGTCATAAAGGCATAACACGGTCAAAGGGATGAGCAGTGATCCTGGAAATGGATCTAGCAATGTCAGCAGTTTTTCTTCATGGCACGGCCTTGTAAAACAAGTTGAAACCAGGAGACTGCAAAATGGGATTGTGAAATTATGTCAAAATCAGCTAACCCAGTACCAATATTTGAAGAGGCTTGTGTATCGCAGAAATGTTGACAGAGAATTACATCTTTTTCTTTTTTATGCATATGTGTTAATAAATAGTGCTAGTATTGTCTAGTAAGTTTTGGCAATATAAAATACTAGGGATGGGACAAGATCTCGTGCCACAAGATCTCACGAGACAAAATTGCGCACACATAATAAAAATTATCTTGTGAGATTATTTCCTCATGTTTTTATGTTTGGATTGAAAAAATAAAGTACTGGTGAGTTACACTGTTTGAGAATGCGTAGTCCCAAAATGCAGAGCTACAGTGACAGCAGAAATATTAAAGTAAATCAAAAATGGTGAGGCTAAAAGAACTTGAATGCACATGTATTTATTATAGCCTACACTGTGTTATAATCTCATTTTATCTCGTTTTCGTAAATCCAGTCTCGTGTCTTGTCTCGTCTTGTGGAAATTGTATCTTGTTCCACCCCTATAAAATGCTGAAATGATGTTATTCCTACAGGCAGATCACAATATTATGGCAATCCAACAAAAACGTGCTAAATTGTCTTGGTTGAAGTCCAAGTATTGCACAAAATGTGAATAGTTCAAAAATGTACACAAGTAACGCCCTTATTTGACAGATTACATCCCAAATTTATTGTATTTTGTATTTGTTTATTATGTAGTCTTTTTAGATCATTTTGCTCGAAAATAAAATAGCAATTTCAATTTTCCCGCCTTGTGCCACATTCACTCACAGTCAGATCAGATTTGTTTATTTCAGTGACGCATGTGAAACTGAGGAGCTCATTGGTCACCCGTCATATACAAATAAAATCACTTTTCTCTCTTCTCAGATTATCAGTTTGGTGCTTCGTTGGTTCTGCATCGATGTTTTTCAGTCCTTTTGATGCCATGTAAGCATTTAAAATTTGCTTAACTACTTATTTATTTTTTTATTTGATAGGGACAGTGCATATTAATGAACTTCGGTAATTACAGTTCAAATATGCGCATTTCCTTCCATTGTTCCTCAGAAGGTAACACAGAGAAAAATACAAAATATAAAACAGTTTCAAAGAGACATAACACAAAACAATAAAAAGGCCAGATTCAAAGTGTTCACAGACTTGGTTTTCCTTCATCCACAGTTTAAGTGCAGTTTAAATGTAGACAGAACATAAACTGAATGGTTCCTATTGTGACCCGGCATTACTTGAAATATATAACCCCTTATTTGCTCATTTTAATCTAGGCCTAAGATATTTAACCTGTCCACTTCAAACTGGACCCTCCCTACAAAGTGCACTTTAGCTTCAAGTTGTCAACAAACACCTAGGCCTACCCTTGTAACCTCAGCGACTCTTAAAACACCACTCTGAGCCCTGGTAATAGCTGTGTACACACATGAAGGCTTCACCATCGCAAAACATGCCTTATGTCACAGATGTTGGGTTGAAAATAACAGCGAATAGCCGTATTTTTGCTCGAGTGGTGGACATAATGACTAGGTCTGAGCTGGAGTAATAAAATGTGCAGTGACAAAACAGACATGTAGTTTAGTTTAGTAGTGTAACAATAAAAAACACAACTTTGGGACATTAAAAAAGGGAATTTCTGCGCAAGAATGGAATCTGGAAAATACCCATAAGTAAAAATGGGATGACCACACTGACCGATGAATGCGTTTTGCTTATACTATGGGCTGTGGGAGTGCATGATTTTATGATTTTTTTTCCACGATACGTCCGCTGTGTACAGTCTGCGTCTGATTATGAAGCGTTTTACTGTCCGATAATCAGGAAGCGCACTTTTGCATGCTTGTGGTCATCCTTACTGTCACGGCAAAACTCCGCCCCGGACTCTGAAAGTTGTGAAAAGTGTTTAAAAACTCATCGCGGTTAATAATTTGGATGTTCTGAATGCATGAGGTAAGTGAGGAATAACTTTAGACCACTGCAAAATGTTTAAATGAACTAGTTCTGTTTTTCACGTTTTTAAGAAGCGAAAATGAGACAAAAATGATTATTAAACCTTATTTTGAAGAAACGGAAAGCATTTGCGTTTTAAATGAGGTTTGATGAGGCCGTACCATCTAGAGAATGCCCCAGTCTCATCTCATTTCAGAAGCTGAGCAGGGTTGGGCCTGGTAAGCACTGGGATGGGAGACCGCTTGGAATACCAGAGGAAATAGTGGAACAGGAGTGGCTCAGTGGTAAGAACACGTTCCCGCTCAGACCGGTGAATACTGTTGCTGTGTCCTTGGGCAAGACACTTTCTCACGTGAATAGGAAGTACTGCCTTATATTTGAACTGCGCCAGGACTAAATACAGGCTAATCTTGGTCTAAAATGTAGACTAAGTAGAACTAGAGCTGCAACATTGATCACAACTGAATCGAAACCGCAATCTGAAAGGACACGATTAGCAAATCACAAAGGCTGCCAATTTGTAAATACCACAATTTCCTCTGCAAACAACAAAATCTCCAGTCTTATTCCGCATTAAAACTGGTACCAGTTTAGATCTGTACAGACGTGCCCTGAAATGTGATTTGCCAGTTCATATTCCAATTCTTTTTGTCAATACTTGTACTGGTTTAAAGGTCCTATATTCTGTTAAATTGACTCTTCATTAAAAACACACCTGGAGTTGTGTTTTGTTTCATTCACACATGTTTGAGTAATCCTGCATTATTAGTCTGTCTACATCTCCAAAGCTCAAAATGCTCTGTTCCACCTTGTGATGTCATCAGCTACAGCTACCTTTTGCCTTTAGCTCAGTAGATATTGGAAATCAGGGCTGAAATGATCCAAATGACTGTAGTGAAGGTGTATGGAGTTTAAAAACACAGTGGAGCACTTCCTGTATTACCACATGACCTCACAAGGTGGAATAAAGGGTTTTCTGTCTGAGAGAAAAACTCATAAATACATCGGGTTTGTGTGTTAAAACGTGTGAATGAAACAAAACAACTCCAGGTCTGTTTGTGATGAGAAAACTACATAACATAGATCAGAAAATAGTGTAAAATGGGCTTTAAATTTCAACTTTGAACAGAATCCTATTATTAAAACATAAAACGCAAATGTCGCCAGTAAAATCACAACTGGATATTTCCCCAAATCCTTCAGCCCTCTCTAGAACTGCAAAGAATTCAGTGTAGCATCAGAAGAAACTCAAATGTCACAGTAGAAGAACCACTGGCCTGTACTACAAAGAGGTGACAAAGAAGAATAGATCGCTTTACTTCCAAACAATGTGCTTTTGTTCTGGTGTATCCTCGCTTTCCAACCCTTATCTCCATCTAGTATTGTCACAAAAAACATCAATATTGTTTCCATAATTCTCCATAATCTTCTTCCACTTTTTCCCCAACACCTTTTGGCCCTTTTGAGCAGGACATTCCTATAGGCTTGGACCATGCCTTCTCCAGTATATACTTTTCTATGTAAAAATACACCGCAGTTGGCAGCTCAGACCACCGCGGCTGGGTTTTGCATTTGGAGCACATGTGTTCAGAACAGGCCCGGCCTCCTGCACGGACCATTTCACGTCGCAAAAATCACCGTGGGCTTTGACGGATGGGTTTGCGGTGATCAAAAGTTCAAATTCCAGATCTCGTCCTGGGAATCCTGTCTTTAAAAAACTGTTAATAATGCATACTATAAGACCTTTAAAGTGCTTTTGTATGTCATCATTTCAATGCTAATTCCTGCGCACTTAAAACGCTAAAAGCAAGCACGTATAATATTATAAGCTTGTTATGAAAGCAACATCCCATCGTTGCGAGTTGAAGGTAAAGCGAAATAGTTAAAGTGAAATAATTAAAAAGTCCTATATTAATAAACTGACTCTTGTGAGCTTTAAGTCATGTTATAATTCTGTTTCCTCCTCTAAAACATACCCTGAATTATGTTTTGTTTCATTCACAAACGTTTGAGTAACCCTTTATCATTAGTCTGTCTGCATCTCCAAAGCTCAAAATGCCCTGTTCCACCTTGTGATGTCACGAAGCAATAGTTTTCATGTTAATAGCTACCTTTTTCATTTTTTTCAGTAGTGATTGACAATTCCAGAGTGTTTTCCAGTGTGTTTTATGTGTTAAACCTGTGTGAATGAAACAAAACAACACCAGGTCTGTTTGTGATGAGAAAACAACATAACACAAAAAATATAAAAAAATATTGTAATATGGGCCTTTAAAGTCAAATGTGTCTTGCCCCATACAGATAAATTATATAAACAGCTCCTTAGGTCAAAGTAAGTCCCATGTGTACTGTCTGCAGCTTATTAGAATGCGTTTTATTGTCCGATAATCAGGAAGTGCACGTTAGCATGCTAGTTGTTGGTAGTGAAAGGGCGTAGGCTCAACTAAGTCTTTTTGCCTAGTCCTTTTGAGCATTGTAGTCGTTTTTTTTTAGTATTTTATATTTTATTTTAAAAATGTTTTCTTTGTGTTACACTGCGTAACAAATTGTTCAAATAATAAATTCTTCTAAACTCATCATGGTGAATAGTTCGGATGCTTGGAGCGCATAAGGTAAGTGAGGAATAACTTTGGACCACTGCGAACTTTTTACAATGAGCTAGTTATGTTTTTCACGTTTTAATACAGTAAAAATCAGGTGCAACATTTAAAGATGCATTGTGTAACTTTTCTGGTGGAGGACTTGACTTATCCATTTCCATAAAAACAAGTATGTGACACCACCAAGCTAAGTTACAGGCCAGATCTCTGGAGAGGTGGACACGATCAGAGTAACAGTGCGTACTTTTGAGCACTTTAATTGAATGAATGCAAGATGGATATATTTAATGCCGTACTGTGGAATATTATAAGCAATGCCGTCACAGAAACAAGCAGGTGGCGGACCCCCCCCCCCCCCATGAAAAGTTACACAGTGCACCTTTAAGAATGTTTTCCAAATAACATGCGGTCAGTTTAAATCCTATCGTGTTCAAATTGCCTCCTTGTCATAAGTGAAAAGTACAAAATTTGCAGCTCTATTTAGATGTCCCTCTTTTTTTTGTTTTTTTTTATGAAACAAGAGGATTTTGGACAATGAGAAACGAGGAGGACGATACAGCGGAATGACAAAGTAGGAAGAACAGATGAAGGGTCAGAGGTCAAACACCACCCACTGCCTGCAACTCTCTCCATTCTCCGTCTCTCTCGCTCATCCTCTTCTACATCTGAATTCTCCCTTTTGTTGAAATTCAGCTCTTTACACCTCCTCTTATCCAGCGGTCGGTGATAGAGATGCTAGTTTGATTCGTGCTGACGCTAACGGCCAGAAAGTGTCACGGGGGATTTCACAGAGTGGACAATGACCAAAAGGCGAAGCGAGAGGACGAGCTGAAGAGAATAAGAGAGGAGAGAGGGGGCAGCCTTGGCGGGTGTCACCACGAAAACAATGGGCAGCTGCCTTGACCATATGTTGGGAGCTGTTGCCAGAATCTGAAGGCAAATAAAGCATAAAAAAGCGAGTCAATTTTTCTGAAAATGGTTGGAAATGAAACGCATATGCTTCAAAATGTTTCTAATTGAAAAAGCTAAATGGGACATACAACACTAAATCCAGTTTTTTGTACTTTTAATTAAGTTATTATGATGAAACTCCAAAAATATCTTCAGCTGTGTTTTTATCCACTTGTTAAATACCATTTGGTCTTTTTCTGAAATTAAGTGCTCAGTTTGAACAATGTACACAACCAGTTAAAAGTTTGGACACACCATATCATTGATGTTTTTTCTTTATTATTGCGACTATTTACTATTTACATTGTAGATTCTTATTGAAGGCATCAACCCTAAGAATGACTGAATGTTGTAAACAAAAGATAAACTCAAAATACCTCAAAACTTGCTTTAGATTTTACATTTTATTAAACAGCCACCTTTTGCTTTGGTCTTGGCATTCTTTTACGATCACATAGTGCACTTTGAAGTGAAAACCATTTCAGGAGATACAAAGCAAAGCGTGGATACTGTGATTTGAATCTAAAATAAACCAAAGATATTTAGCTTTCACTTTTTTCTTTGCTCCATAATTCCATATATCTCGCTTCATATATTTGATTTCTTCTTTGTGTATATAAAATGTAGAAAGTAGTAACAAAAAAAGTGTGTGCAAACTTTTGAACCTGAAAGTGTCCCTGAATGGTTTTAAAACGTATCCCAACGTTGCCAATACAGGGGAAGAGAGACACATAATCCAAGAATTCAGAAGTGAAATTTTTCTAAACATGACAAAACCCTCCAAAAGCATCCAAAGCAATTACTCTTTTTTACTTTTCCATTTCACCCACACAGGTCTTGAACGATTCCCAACTCCACATTGCCCTGGGGCATTTAAACCTCCCAACTTTATTTGTAGAAGCAGGAGACAGCTGCTCATTCAGACGGAGCACTTCCACATGTCGCAACCGCTCCAACATCAAGGCCTGAACCTGCTCCTTCACTAAAGTTAAAAGGTGCACTGTGTAACTTTTTGGTTTCCATGGGTATGCCGTTGCTCTGCCTGGAATGTTCCATAGTATGACGTTAAACAGCTCTTTTAACTTTACACTATTCAATTAAAGGTGGTTTTATAGTTCTTTATAGCTCAAAAATACCTAGAAAAATACCTAGACTGAGCAGGGATCTGACCTGTAACTTCCGTGAAGATCCTTCCACCAGAAAAGTTGCACAATGCACCTTTAACTACTGCAATAATATCTGATAAGCGATAAGGCTTTTGTTTAGATTATTGCTAATATATTTGTGCTACTTTGGCCATTTAAAAAGTTGCCAAATATTTAAATTAGGCTCTTTATATTTTCAGTTTTATTTTTTCAGTAAGGCTAAAATCATGTCTTAAAGGTGCCACTGTGTAACTTTTCTAATAGACGGTCCACCACTTGCTTGACTCCATGTTATTTTCCCTGAAATGCTCTACAGTATGGCATTTAATTTAACTATCTCCATGGAGACAAGCAGCCACATCATCAGGCCAAGTCACAGGTCAGATCTGTGGAAAAGTGGTGTTTTTGCAGCAGTTTTGAGAAATAAAAACACCTGTAATTGAATACATCCAACATATATTTGTTTAATGCCATACTGTGAAAAATCCCAGGCAAAGTAGTGACATCACCATGGAGACAAGCAGATGGCGGACCCTCCATGAGAAAAGTTACACAGTGCACCTTTACATAATTCAATAAATTCAAAACACATTTCAATTTTATGTACCAGAATTTTTAATGTAAAAAGTAAAGATGTGTTAGTATAGCTCTATTGTAAAAGCTCTCGAGGTCAAAATGATCAAATGGAGCTTCTATCAATATCCGAGAATCAGAAAGTGCGTTGTTAGCATGCTAGTTGTGACCGCAATGCTCCAATCTGGCCTCTGAAACGTGTAAAATTCATTGTGGTGAATAATTAAGATGCTGGGAATGCATTTCAAAAGTGAGAAATAACTTTGAATCGTTCTGTTTGAATTAGTTCTGTTTTTCATGTTTTCAAGACATCATGTACAGGGTTTTTAAGATTCTTTTTCACACCTCAACAACTACCATCACAAGTTAACACTCTTCTCGTTCCAGTGTTTATTTATTCTAGTTAGCGTTAGCACAAGTGACATGCTGTAGGAATGCACCGTTTAAAGCCTGATAGATGACAGGCCCCATGTTTAGCGTCTGTGGGAAAATATCCTCCCCCTTGAACCTACAACACCCTATTTCTGGACTGTAGCACCCACCCATGGGAGCCCCGCGCCCACCCCGACACACTAACCCCGTTCTGGGATACCGCGCTTGGGTTGCAGCGCATGGGACCCTTCTCCAATAATCGAACCCCCTTAAGCAACAATGTGACGTCAAACACAAGGCTCACAGGTGCACTCTGTAACTTTTTGGTTGAGAGTCCATTACCTGCTTGTTTCTATGGCTACGTCATTGATCTGCTTCGAATGTTCCACAGTATGACTTTAAACAGCTCTACCTTACATGTGTTACAATTAAAATTACAGGTGGTTTTATAGCTCAAAAATACGTACAAAAACAGGCATTCTGACTGTGAGCGGGGTCGCCTCTCCACAGATCTGACCTGTAACTGGGTCTGGTTTGGTCTCCATGAAGATAGAAAGATTTAATACCATACTGTAAAACATTCCAGACAAAGCAATAACATCACCATGAAGAAAAGCATTTGATGGTCCCTCCACCTGAAAAGTTACACAATGCACCTTTAAACAAACAAAAAAAAAAAATCAATCTAATTAGACCTACATTTTTTACAAAAACTGACTAAACTGAGTCTATTACAAAATTAAACCAGGTCTAGTTCTCAGGAAAAAAGGACAAAACATGAAAGCGATGTGTAGACAAGCCTAAACCAGCTCTAAACTAGAACTCAACAAGGTCTAAACTAGGACTCCCTGGAAGCTTATTTACCATGGCAAAGTTAAAAAACTTTTTCCCATGTAAAACGTTAGTCCATTACAAATGACACCCATTAGACAGACGAATGACAACACACTATATTTCCATAAAGTCTAAGTTTGAATGTTTTAAGGATTCACTATGAATGCAGCAATCTGATACTGGTTATGGATATAGTTGCTGATCCTGATAAATTTTCTCGATCGGATATTGGCTGAACCTATATTTGGAAGCCAATGTTTAAGTCTGTTTAAATACTGAATTATTTTACTTCATTTTTTACAATTTGTCTTTCAAAAATATTCAAATAAAAAGCACCTATATATATGTTTTTTTTTTGTTTTTTACCTATTTCTAATCCGACTCTGTTGATCATCTCCTTTCTTAGTCCAACCAACTTAAACTTCTGTACCGCTTCCCTATATTCATCATGTAAGTTACACTTGTTTTGCTCCAGGGGTGGCCTTAGGGAGCACCCCCCTCCAACACCATGACCCACCCATGGCCCCCAACCCCCACCGCTCACCCACACCTCTCCCCAGTTCCCATGCACGTGAGGGCTCCTCCACTTGGGGGGCAGATGTCCATGCAAGGTAAAGAAGCTGAAAACTTCTAATCCTAACAAAAATGATGCTGAAAAACAGAACTAGTTCATTTCAAACAGTTTGCAGTGGTCCAAAGTTTTTCTTCACTTACCTCATGCATTCAGAGTATCCTAATTATTCACAGTGATGAGTGGAAGTGCTTTTCACAAACTTTCAGAGACTAGAACTGCGTTTTGCTGATAAGAAAATGTCCTGAAGTCTATTCAAGGAGCGGAATACATGAACTGCTGGGTTTCACAACATTCTATAGGCCAGTCATATTTCATACAGATGTTGGTCAGCTAAAATGAATATAGTTAAAACGCAGAGTTCTGTTGTAATGCAGTGAGTTCTTGGGTCGAATCACTAACAGAATTTATGATCAGGTTCAACATTTGTGGATTTCCCTTTTGGATATTTCATGGCAAAGTTCAATGTAATTAATAGGAAAGTCTGTCTCTTGCCCCCCATCTGAGAGTATTTTCAAAATGTATTTATTTAGACAACATTTCACCTAGTTTAGTGTTCCAATCCTGACTCCCCTGCACGTGATGGCTTCTTCTTGGGGAGGCAGATGTCCAGGGGAACTGGGCGTAGCATTGGAGGAGGGGTCTATTGTTTGCACCTTCAAATCAAAACTTCTAAACAGTCATTATTCACCCTCGATGCTCTCTCTCTCTCCCCTCTCTTCACTCAGGGCTTTTCCCATTTGTAGCCAACACAACACAACACAACACAACACAACACAACACAACACCGACCCCCCTCAACCAATCCCACCCTCCCCCAGCCTCTAATTTGGGTCACAGGCTGCAGACTGGCATCCCAATACTTCGTCAAAACTGCCCGAGAAGGAGCAAAGCAAAAACATGTGTGCTGGCCCGGTTTCAGTGCGTTTGTACGGAATGACAAGGAGACAGCGGTCAGTGTGGAGAATACCAAAACATCCTGGAAGTACAATAAATACATAAACGGGGTAATATGAGGTAAAAGATGAAATATATTTGTAGATTTTAAAGGGTCCATGTTACGCCATTTTTCTGATCTATGTTATAATGTTGTTTCCTCATCACAAACAGACCTGGAGTTGTTTTGTTTCATTCACACATGTTTAACACACAAACCCTGAATATTTTAGGCGGAGCTCTTCTCTGAAACAGAAAACACCCTACCACTCTACTGTCAGAACTAAAGGTAAAAGGAGGAGTTAACTTAACCACAGCGTCATGACATCACAAGGTGGAACAGAGCATTTTGAGCTTTGGAGATGTAGACAGACTAATAATAAAGGATTACTCAAGTGTGAATGAAACAAAACACAACTCCAGGTCTGTTTTTGAGGAGGCAACATTATAAAATGACTTAAAGCTCACAAGAGTCAATTTTGCGTAATATAGGACCTTTAAACTCCCGAAAACATTTTTGAAGGATACAAAATGTGATGTGTTTGTATTTCATTACCCCTTTTACGCTGAGAAATCAGACATTTTAACTTTTTCAAACTTTTGAGAACTGACCCACTAGTTACTCACAAAGATATATTTCACAGAAAGCTTATGGACTACTGTAATGGGAAGTACTACGGTAATGGGAAGTACTATGGTAATGGGAAGTACTACGATAATGGGAACTACAATAATGAGAAGTCAATGGAGTAACAATTGGTAGAGTGTGCAGAACAACACACAAATCAGAGTCATTTTAGAAGCTCAAACAATGCACACTTTTGCATCCATTGTTAATTATTTTTAGTACTTTTTAAATATATTTTTGTTAAGTAAAAGCAACATTTTATAGCAAACAACAAGCCACATTTTGCTTTTGAATAACTTAAGACTTTGGGGCTGGGCATTATGACAAAAAAATGAATCACAATTTTTCCTCATACTGGTCAACCGTGATTTTGCATTTTATTTTGTTAAATTAAACACGGATAAAAATGTCTTGCAATACTGATTCCTCAAACATAAACATAGACTTAAGACTAAATAAACAAAGCAGACTTGAAATTATGGCAATTAAATAGTGAAAATAGCTGAAATTTCTTCCTCCAAAGTCTTCAGTCTCCTCCAAACCACATGCTTTTACAGAGGATTGGTGGTCGATCTCTCCATTAAAAAGACATCAAAAAGACACTATGCCTGAATCAAAACACTTAATCAGGAAGTGGACAGTTAGCATGCCAGTTAGCTTAATCATCACGGCAAAACTCCACATTATTCTCTAAGAGTTTATTCATTTGTTTTTTTTTAATATAATATTTGAATTAGGATGTTCTAAAAGTAAAAAGGAAGTGAGGAATAACTTTGGACCATAATGTTGTTTCCTCATCAAAAACATACCTGGAGTCATGTTCTTCTCTCAAACAGAAAACACTCCACCTTGTGATGTCACGTGGTAAAACAGGAAGGGCTCCACTGTGTTTTTAAACTCCAGACACCTTCACAAGAATCATAGATGATTTCAGCCCTGGAATTGCCAATCTCTACTGAACTTAAGGTAAAAAGGTAGATGCTAACTTGATAACTACCACTTCATGACATCACAAGGTGGAACAGAGCATTTTGAGCTTTGGAGAAGTAGACAGACTAATAATAAAGGATTACTTAAACATTTGTGAATGAAACAAACATCTCCAGATCTGTTTTTGATGAGGTAACAGCATTCCAACATGGCTTAAAGCTCACAAAAGTCAATTTTGCATAATAAAGGACCTTTAAAACTTCAACCTTCTAACTTTACAGACAGCAGTCCAAGCAGGGGGCAGTGTATATGGTCTTTACATGCACTGGGACAGGGCCTGTGCTCGGTGCGAGAAAGCAAACAGAGAGGGGACGTATGGGCCGGGGGCTGGAGTGAAAACAAGCCTGTCCACACAAGAGCTTCAAACACACTATACGCACTGACAGCTGCACAGGGACCGCCATAAACGACGCAACAGGCCGGGATCACTCACATGCTACGATTTGGTGATGTCAGGTGAGCAATTGCCTATATAACTCTATTAGAGATTCGGGGTGAGCAAAAATATCGAAATAGCGATATACTGTGATACTAAATTTGGTGATACAATATCGTCATCGTGGGCTGCTGTTAGGATATATCGGCAAGAGTATTTTTTTTAGCATTTTTTTGAGTGATAGTGTGACAATTCTGTTGCTTATGTAGTGGAAGGAAACTTGTTTATGCCATACACATGACATATTCACTGTTTTGAAAGTAAAATAGAAGTACTGCCTATTAACTTTGCACAAGTAATGGTTTAACAAAGAAATATTGTCGCTAAAATGTATTTGGTTCTCAAAAAACAGCAGTACATAATGTGCAATATATCGATTATCGCCATATTGTGGTAATATCAAACCATTAGCCATGTATCGTGTATTGGATCGAATCATGAGGGACTCTAATTCCCAGCTCTATTGGAGACTGAGTGTTTTTGAAAGAAATATCCAAAATAGAAATATCACGGAGCTCTGAGGTTCATCACTGGCCTCAAAGCGCTCACGCACCATTGTGTGCTGTATACTCGTGTGGGCTGGACGTCTCTGGCCACACGGAGACTCAAACACTTGTACCTATTTATATATAAATGTATTCGTGGTCAGCTTCCTTCGTACTTGCAAAGGCACATAGTTCAGAGAGATGCTGGTGCCTACAGCCTTCGCTCACAGGATTTGTTTTTATTGTCTGTTCCCAGGGTTAGGTCTGAGTTTGGGAAAAAGGCTTTTCAGTTTTCTGCTCCTTGGGCCTGGAACCTGTTACAAAATGACTTGAAATTAAAGGAGCTGGTCTCCTTAGACTCTTTTAAACATATCTTAAATAACAGGGATGTTGAATCATTAGTGTGTAACTGTTTTAACTGAATCCTGTTGAAGCTTTTTGACTGATCTGTGTTTTTAAATTGTATGTATATGTTGATGTTTTTGTAACTATAACTGTGGCCTCTTGGCCAGGACGCTCTTGGAAAAGAGATTTTTAATCTCAATGAGTCTTTTCCTGGTTAAATAAAGGTTAAATAAAATAAAAAATAAAAAAAAATAGACAAACACTGAAGGTTATTATTTGTTAGGGATTGGGTCCACTATTTGAGCAAAATGTGTCTTACCCCAGTACAGATATATTGTACAAGTCTGCTGCATGCAATTATAATGCGTTTTATTGTCTGAGAATCAGGAATTGCATGTTAGCATGCTAGTTGTTAGCTTTACCGTCACAGCAAACCTACATTCTCATCTCTGAAATTGTCAAAAAGCGTTTATAAACTCATCCCTGTGAGTAATTAGGATGCTCTGAACATATAAAAGTAAGTAAGGAATAACTTTGGACCACTGCAAACTGTTTACAATGAACTAGTTTTGTTATTCACGTTTTTAAGAGAGAGTAAAGAGTAAGAATCCCGTACAGGACCTTTAAGTAATCTCACTTGTTGTTTTGTTTGAGAGAGAAGATGTTGAACTTTGTGCCAGTTTTTGTTTCATGCTGACAGGCCCAGTAATTGCAGAGATATGAGCCATAAACCAGGTCAACAAATCAGCGACGCAGCAAACTGAGAACCTGAGAATTCTGACCTGTCCAGCTAAGAAGTTTGGTAATGAGCGATCAAGAGGAGAGCTAGTCAAATAATGAGTTTTATGGGCTGTCGGTTGGCATGCGCATGTAATGTTGTTAATGTTATAGGGGGTAATAAAAGACTAAAAGATTAGAGGGGACAATGTGGCCAAATAGTGTGATAAAATAAAAGTGGAATTAAGACGTTCAAATATTTACTTGAGTACAAAAGTATTTGTATTTCAAGCATTCAACTACGAGAACTAAGTAACTGGACATACTGAATGGGGAGTTAATGTAATGTGACAAACAAAACTTCCACAAATTCTGCTATTTTCAAAAAGTTTAAATCATATTTGAAGGATAAGTTTCAGAAACTTGAGTTGACAAAACTGGGACTAAACCAAACCAAGTCTACGTAAGACTAACTGGAGACCCAACAAGATCAAAACAAAACAAGTGCAAAAACAGCTAAAATTACACTGGGTAGAAGTTTAAGTATGGCTCTTAAAAGTACAAAGAAGTATCTAGACTGTCACTAAACTTAGAAGCCAACAAAGCGGTGCATTCAAGACTGCAAGTAGCCTAGACTTTTAAATGGGCTGGACCACTCCACCACTATTGTTAAGGCACCGGTTGTGAAAAATCCCACACAAGGAGGAGGACCATAAAGGTTTCGCCATACAAGCTGCAATTTGATCATATTTTAAAAGTAATCCAGAGACTGCCAGTACTAGCCAACTTGAAAATTACATTAGAATATGGTTTAAGCAACTATTTGAGTAATGGATTTCTTTTTTTTCCCCAGATTTTAATAGCGCTTATAAAACTGAAATTGTACACAAAGCCAAAGTTAAAAATTATGCAAAATTTTTCTGAATTAATATGATTTTTTTTTGCTTACCGGTAGGCATTGTATCTTCCTTCACCAGTATCAGTCACAGAGTTCAATTGTCAACCTCTGATTTGAATATCCAAGTACACATATCCAAAGTACTTCCAAATGCAAGCTCCCCGGTACAAACTGCAGTACTAGTAGTTGAAGAAGTAGTAGTAGTAGTAGCAGCAGCAAAGTAGTCCTCACGTACTTCTTCTGCTCATTGTAAATATCCCAAATGTCCAGCGAAATGCGTCTGACCAAGCTTCTAGAGACAACATGAGTGCGAGCCTGCTTCAGTTGTATGTTTGCATGGGAGTGAATAGCCTCTGCTCTCTGCACTCTGGTCCCTCCCCCCGGGGTCAAAGCCACGCCCCCATCACACGCAGGGCCCTCCCCCTCGGGCCCCAGCTGCAAATTACAAGGAGCTGCACAGGAGTTCCACATTAAGGCCGTTTGCAGCTCCGCTTTCATCCCTGCTCCCTGCATTTTTTTTCTACTCCTGCTAGAGCCCTGGTTGAGTTGTGCTTTTATGTTTGACTTAGTGGAATATGTGAGTGTAGAAAAGGAACTAGAAAACAAGCAAAAAAACCAAAAAAAACTATAGTCTCTACCATAAAGTTTAGGCAGCTTTTAAGAATTGTCTCTAAAACTTGCACAAATTCTGGTATTTCCAAAAAGTTGAAAAGTAAACGTTAAAAAAAATACAAAAAATTGCGGTAAAATCATATGATAATAAATACTTCTTGTTGCTAACAGACTTGGAACTAAACCTAGACGACAGAACTAAACCAGGACTAGAACAGAACCAAACCACACAGAACTATATCAGAAACAATTGGGAAATGGTTACTACAATAAAGTTTGGGACGACTATTAAGAACTGTTAGGGGACAAAGTAAATGTCTTTTCCTAATCCTTGTAAGGCAGATGTATACAGTATCTTTAAAAACAAATATTTCAAATGTAGATTTTAAAAGTACATTTTCTGAATCTTTAAGTGCTTAGTGTAATTTGTACTATTAGTCCTTGCTGAAGCTCATTCCTAGTTTGTGAATTTGTTCCGACAGTAGCGCTTAAACTTTTAAAACTGATTCTGATTTCTCTAACGTTTTTTCATTTGTAGACATGATGTTTCAGTAAATCCATCTATGACATCGTAACACTGGCCTTCTTCACATACACACCAAAATCTGATGATAACCTGATCTCTGGACCTTTAACATGACTTAAATAACATATAAACCGCAAAATCGGATGGGAGGAATCCGAGGGACCATGATCAGAAAGAAATCAGATGATTTTGCTGTTTACATTTAAATAATAGTCTCATAAATCATCAAAATCTAATCTGATATTAATCTGATTTTGAGTGCGCAAGTAACCGCAGCCAATGACGTCGATCTTTGGCCAATAAAATCCATTGATAAAAAGATAAAATTTTGTGTGGGGAAAACAAATTTTGATCTGAAACTGAGGATCTGGTCATCATGATTCATTACTTTTCTCTTAAAAGTCCTATATTATGCGAAAATATACCTGGAGTTGTGTTTTGTTTCATTCACACATGTTTGAGTAATCCTGGTCTATTAGTCTGTCTACATTTCCAAAGCACAAAATGCTCTGTTCCACCTTGTGATGTCATAAGATAAGATAATCCTTTATTTGTCCAACAATGGGGAAATTGCAGTGTCACAACGCAAGTTTCAGAAACAGTAGGAAAATAAGAGCATGCATCAAAATCAAGATAAATAATAATAAGTATTTACAATCAACTAAAAACACAACACTGTAAAACTAAAAGGCACAGGAACATTGCACAATAAGCGTCTGTCATGAAGCGGTAGTTTAAGTGTTCAAGTAGAGATCGGCATTTCCAGGACTGAAATTATCCAAATGATTTTAGTGAAGGTGTGTGGAGTTTACAAACACAGTGGAGCACTTCCTGTATTGCCACGTGACATCACAAGGCAGAACAGAGTGTTTTCAGTTTGAGAGAAGAACTCAGCCTAAATCTGCAGGGTTTGTGTGAATGAATGCGTGAATGAAACAAAACACAACTCCAGGTATGTTATTGAGGAGGTAACAACATTATAACCTTAAAGTTAAGACCTTTAAGTTTCCAAACCCAAAGTAGCCAACCTTGAATCACTGAACTATAGGGCCACCAGACATAACAGGCAGCTGGCTCACTTTTATCCTACAGTGTTCGACTCTATAGATCGCGTGTACAAAGAGAAACATAAGGTCCAACTCCACCCAAGAGACAAGCCCAAACCAAAGCCCCCTCCTCACGCAGGCTTTGTGTAGAACATCAGAGCAACGACGAGAACGCAGAGCTGTCAAAGAACGTCGGCCGTTTTCAACCGTGGCAATTAGACGAGCTGAATACACTTTAGCGTCCAGAGAAAGCCATTGTCCGGGTTTCCAATCGTTATGGGATTTTGAAGACTTGTTTAGCGTTTTGTCTCGGGGGTTCTGGTCCATTGAAAGCTGGTCGCCATGTTGGAGGCCGCTGATTGGATTAAAAAAGAGATGTATTTTGGTGGTGAGACGGTATTGTGGTTAGAATTCTGGCCTCACAGCGGGGGGTCTTGGGTTGGATTCCCGGATCGCGTGGGGCCATTCTGTGTGGAGTTTGCGTGCCAAGTCTTGAGTTTGGAGTTTGGGGTGCTCTGGTGTGTTCTGCTACCCTAAAACAAGGCTAACCGTACTTTCATGAAGAATTAGTACTAGTAGTTTCTGAATTACATACTTTTACTTGAGTAACTGCATGAAGAAATGTTACTTCATGAAAAAAGTAGTACTTCACGTCACTGAAAACAATAAGATGCTTTCTAAATCTCAGGTTTGAAACTCAAAACATGCAGAAAAGGTAAAATCCCCCAGCTAAGGTACTCCTGACCAAGACTAGCTCAAGATCTGGCCTATATTACACTATTTTCTAATCTCTGTGTGTTGTAATGTTGTTTCGTCATCACAAACAGACCTGGAGTTGTGTTTTGTTTCATTCACACATGTTTAACACACTAACCCTGCAGATTTAGGGTTATTCTCTCAAACGGAAAACACTGTTCCACCTTTTGATCTCACATAATAATAGAGGAAGTGCTCCACTGTGTTTTTAATCTCCACACACCTTCACTAGAATCATTTGGATAATTTCAGCCCTGGAATTGCCAATCTCTGCTGAACTAAAGGTAAAGGTAGCTGTTAACTTGAAAACTACCGCTTAATCATGACAAGATGGAACAGAGCGTTTTGAGCTTTGGAGATGCAGACAGACTAATAATAGTTACTCAAACATGTGTGAATGAAACAAAACAACTCCAGGTCTGTTTTTGAGGAGGTAACAACATTATAACGTGGCTTAAACCTAATCAATCAATTGTGGAGGAGAGGTGGTATGTGTGTGGTTCCATATTGGGCAGGTCTACAGCAGGACAGTAAAGGCACCACTACAGGGGACATTAGAGGGACACAGGGAGGACATAAGACACAATGGGCCTCAGTCTATCTCCAAAACAAATGTGTCAGCCATTAGTCAAGACTCTTTCAGGACACGCACTGGTCCCAGCAGCAGGGGTCCAAGTCCCCACCCCCCCAAGTCAAGATAATACCCCCTCCCAGAATCCACACTGACATGAACAACTTTGGCAACATATTTTATTCAAATTTTCCTTTGACAATATTAACCCTTGCGATGCTTCATGAAACCTGTTCGTTGGAGGTCTAGGTTTATAGACTTGGATGGGACTTCCAAGTTGTTTTATTCCCAAAATTAACCTAGGTCCAATTTCAATCATTAAGTAAATCTTGACTTAAGTAAATCTGTAATGTGAATGAGACTCCTATGACTTCCTGGTACCCGAGTTTGGTATAGAATAGCCAAAATATTTATTCAAGTAAGAATACCAATACCTAAACATAATATTACTCAAGTAGAAGTACAAAGTATAGTATAGTATCTGGGTAAACTACTACTCAATTAACAGTAACTGTAAGAGCAACTGTCTGGGAGTAACATGGGATTTATCATTTTAAATTAATGTAATAATAAAGGACAAAAAAT